>CP125836.1:12578412-13841578 GCA_030408175.1 Trifolium repens
GCATTAAAGAGCTTCTAAATATTGTGTGTGTGTTAGTTGGGGGCTATTAATCTTTTGTGGGGGTGCTTGTTGGTGGTTATTTTTCCTTTCTTTGTGTGTGGCTCACAAAATTAAAGTCCATACTATATGATATTTTTTTCTTCTTTTCTTTCGAATGTCTATATGTTATATACTCCTAGTTGAGAAAAATATTAAAATGATTTTTTATTTATTTGGGCTGTTGCCCTCATCTTTACCAAAAAAAAAAAAAACTTTTTTTTTACTCCAATAAATTAATCATTTTTTATCATTTATATAGTTTCATGATGTGGAATCAAGATTATTAATGTAACAACGAATTTCGATGTTAATTATTGTCGGAATTACGATTGAAAATTTATTATTGATAGTAAATGTCAGTCATTTCGATATTATTAAAGAAGTGTTACCTTATGTGATTGTTGAGCAGAGACAAGTGTGATCTTGACCCAACATGTTATTGAGCCGAACTTGATCTATGTATAAATAAACATTGTACTCGAGTTGAGTTGAACTTAAATCGAATCTAGAACAAATTGATATTTGAAATTTACAATAGCTCATATACTTTATGCATCAATAACAATTTACAAAAGACTAAACAACATTACAGATTCCATATTTTTTGTAAAAAAAAATTACATATTTTATCCCCAATAATATTTCTTTGAATTTTATACACTTTTCATTGTATTTATTGCAAGAAAAAAATTGTGTAAAAACCGCAAATTAATTGCTAAAGTGAAGAAATCAATCACTAACGGTAAATAAATTTTGACATGTTTATATGTTTTTGGTTAGGGCACATGTGTTAGGATATTTCACTACAAGAATTATGCAAATTACCTACAAAAATAGTCCTAGGAAACAGGCCAAATTTCGTAGGAAATGTTGATTTCCGAGTAATTTTCCGAGGAAGCCTTTTCTAGGTAAAATTGATTCTACTGCTAGGAGTTTACCTACGAAATATGGCGTTTCAGAGGAAACTCGATGTCAGAGGACGTTTCCTAGGAAATTTTCGTAGGAAACGGTTCTGCTAATACTGCAGCAGCAGGTGTGGGCCAGGGTGATGGGACAAGTCGTTTCCTAGGAATATTTCGTAGGAAACAATCAATATTTTTAAAAAAATTATATATATGCTATAAAATTAATTAAAAATAATTCGAATTGAAATATTTTAATTTTAAATAATTTATTATAAAAAAATTAGGCCGCCAAATTGGAATTTTTAAAAAATATATGTGGGAAAATTTAAATTTTGAAAAGCAGCGCCAGAAAAATTTAAAATTTCAGCCGGCTGTTTCCTAGGAAACTTTCCTCAGAAATGATTTTAAAAAAATAAAAAAAAAAATTATAATTTGGAGACAAAATTTTCAAATTTGCGCTGAAAATTTCAAATTTCCAACCAAAATTCGAAATTTTTAAATTTGCGCCAAAATTTTTAAATTTCAAGCCAAAAAATTCCAAAATTTGCGCCAAAAATTTCAAATTTTTAAATTTGTGCCAAAAAATTAAAATTTCACCAAAAATTTCAAATTTGCGCCAAAATTTTTAAATTTCAAGCCAAAAATTTCCAAAATTTGCGCCAAAAATTTCAAATTTTTAAATTTATGCCAAAAAACTCAAATTTCACCAAAAATTTCAAATTTCCAACCAAAATTCCAAATTTTTAAATTTCAAGCTAAAAAATTCTAAAATTTTTTAATTTGCGCCAAAAACATTTTCAAATGTCACAAAAAAATTAAAATTTCCAAAAAAAATGTAAAATTCGTAATTAGCGCGAAAATAATTCTAATTTCCCCTAAAGAATTCATCTTCTTACAAAAAATATAAAACTTTTAATTAGTGCAAAAACTTGAAATTATCACCAAATAAATTCAAATTGAAAGAATGGATTAAGGAAATTTGAGAGAAAGAATAAAAAAGTATGTTGTAAAAATGATAAAAAAAATTGAGGTGGTAGAATTAAAGTGTTAAAGAAAGAAAATGGTGAATGGGATGTTTGAATGAAAGTTAAAAAATTAAAAAAAAATTGCATGGGTTGAAGATGATTATGTGGCGGTTTGGTGTGTGTTGTGTGTGTAAGGCCTGGTAGTTTTGTTTCCTGGTGTAGAGCCTTTGTGTGCTCTCTGTTTGGATTCTTGGTGTTGGTTTTCCTTTGTATTGTTTCCAAGCACCCCTTGTGCTTTTGTTTTTAATAATATTAGCCCTTTCAAAAAAATAAATAATAAATGTTGAAATAGAAAAGAAAATTGAATGTGTTGAAAAAGATTATAAATAATTAAACATATAAAGAATGAATTGAGAAGATATATGGTGTGGTTGATGAAGATTGAATGAGGAAGATAAAAATAATGGTGGTTGGAGAAGAAGAGTGAATAAGGAAGATAAATATTGAATGGTGGTTGAATGAGGAAGATAAAGATAATGGTGGTTGGAGAAGAAGGTTGAATAAGGAAGATAAAGATTGAGTGGTGGTTGGAGAAGAAGATTGAATGAAGGTTGATGAAGAAGATTGAATGGTGGTTATAAGATACTAAAAGATGAAGAGTGAATATGAAAGAAGATTCAATTGTGGTTGTAAGATAGTAATAAAAGATGAAAATGGGTGAAGATGATGTAAATGAAAAAAGATTGAAATGGTGAAGATGAAGAATGAAGTTGAAGGAATGTAAAATATGATAGTAGATAGTGTTATATATAAATAAAAATTTGAACTTTTCAAAAAATATTTGGTTGGTTTCCTACAAAATGTTTTCCCACTCAACCTTATTGAAATTTCGTTTTCCCACCCAAACTTTTACTTTGTGTTTTAAAAATTCAAGATTAATTTATATTTTAAGAAAATTCAAAATTATTTTTTTTTTAAAAAAATCGAAATTGAGTAAAAAAAATCTGAAATCATATTTTATTTGATAAGGTTTCGGGGTTCGAATCCCCCTTCTAACATTTATTTTCCATTTGTGCTACATTAATTATAATATATATATATATATATATATATATATATTCTAAAATATGGTACCTGGGTTATAAGGTTGAGAATGAGACCAGCCATATATTATCCCACAATCCACATATAATTTTTTTTTCTCTTTTTTGGTATGGATCAAATAATATAATTTTAATAGTCAAAGTTTACTCTTTAATTGAAATTTTATATTTTATATACGTAAAATTTTAAAATAATCTAAAATAGTTTAATGTGATTAAAATCTATTAAAATTAACAATATTTAATAAAAATATATAAACATTTAATTTTCGTTGGTCTCAATAACATATTAAATTTGTGTAAAATTTAACATAATCTTTGGAGATAAAAAACTAACCTTCAACAATATTAATTAGTGTACCGATAAAACCTTCGAAAAAACAGCAGCAACAACAACCCGGGTACTAACTAAGAGAACCAAAGATTAACTGCAACAAATAATACATGTTATTTTAATAAAGTAACTAACAATATATATACACATACATATAACTTAAAATAAATTAATCAAACTTACCTCTAATAATAAAACTGATATGATTGCTTCCAAAATAAAAATTGATATGAAATAGAAGTCTAGAAAATAAATTTGTAGTGTAAAATATTTTTGTGATATGGTGTAATTTGTAGAGGAAATTTTTTTAGTGGTGTATGAGGTAATATGAAATTGTAGAAAATCTTTTTTCTATGAAACTGATAAGAACCGTTTCTGTGTGTTTGAACACAATTTCTTACTAGTAAATTCTTCTCACCCATATAATTAATAGTGCCAACCATAAATTTAATGCCTCAACAGTCAAAAAAAATGTTTCCTAGGAAATTAATGCGTCTATCAACGAAATATTCCTAGGAAAGCGCTTTGACTGAGTCAAATATGTTTTCCTATGAAAGTTTCCTAGCAAACGGATTCTGGAAAAACGTGCTGCCCTGACAGCCGGTTTCCTACGAAATTGTCCTAGGAAAACCCTTAAATTTTGTGATGAATCAATTTTCGTAGGAAACCTTTGTAGGAAATTCCCAAAATTCTTGTAGTGTTTAAATATATAAATTTTTTCTTTAAAAATAAAAAAATTAATGTATAACAAATTGAATGCATAAGTTTCTAAAAAATATTCTTTAGTTAAAAAAAAGTTTCAAAAAAATATTCATACTTTTTTTTTTGGGTACATAGACGAAATGACAAAACTATTATAAACTCTCATACATTTGTCTTTCTAACTATCATTTAATAATATAAAATTCAATGTTTTTTATATGTTTTTTAATATAATTGTTTTTTTTGGTACAATTAATATAATTGTTATTCCTGTCAAAACAAAATTAGACTGTTTAATAAAATACTGTATTGAGTTGTGCATTAAGGAGAAGTCAATTCTTTCATCAAATTAATAAAGGTATATTCAACCTATGTAGTCATATATAGCAAGTATTTTTAGAAACACAAATGAGAAATAGCATATTTTTTTAATAGGAAATTGATTTCATTAATCAAATGCCACAACAAATTTTAAACAAAGACATTAAACTCAAGTAGTTAATGAACTTCTTCTAAGATAAATGAAAAAACTCAAGTTTAATTTATGATGAAATTAATTTTTGCTAGACTTTACTTATTTTGGGGTAAACTCTTGATTTCCAGGGATCCTTTTTCCTAGAAACAAGAGGGTTAGTACCAAAAAATGCCACAACAACTTTAATGTATGTGAGTATTTCCTCGATCTATATGAAATTAGACAAATTAGAAATAGCAAACTTTGTTAAACAGTGAGTCGATTGATTAACTTCTTTCCTAACATGTGCAATAACAATATTATTCAAGTTATAGAACACTCTAGAACAATTGTTCCCAAGTAATAATATTGCATATTGTCGGTGTTGAAAATTGCAACAATAGTAGTAGAATATGAATTAGCCTATGTTTGGTATCAAGGTGACTCACTAGAGAAACGGATCGGAGTCAATGTCGTCGAAATCTGTTGAAATGGAGAGAGATTGAAGAGTTGAAGAGTAACAATCATGATGGGTTGGGTTTACCGTAGGCCTATCGTGGTCTTTCATGTGACGTATATAGGTGTCCTCATTGCATATTTGAAGAATAAAATTTACATTTATATTCAATAATAGCATGTTTGTGTGGATATAAGATTTAAAGTAAAGTTAATATTCAATTGACAATTCCAAGTTTTTTACTCATGTGCAAGGTTTTAAAAAACGGTCGCGGTCGCGTTTCGATTACGTAAAGGATTTCGCGATTTTAATCGGTACAGGTGTTACGACACCTAATTACGGTCGTTGCGGTGTGAATTAATCACAATTTATTTTTTAATATAAAAAACGATGATAACAGTAACGGTATCGACACCTGCCAAAACTGTTTTGTCGCGGTCATTTTCGCGGTTGCGGACATTTATTTAAAACCTTGCTCATGTGCTTCATTTTTTTATTTAAGTTCTTTTATTGGGCAACGCAAGACAATACTCTAGTTCATAAAAAACACTTTAATTTAAATAAAAACATTCCAACTTGAATCATTAAAAAAGAATAACTTCCAACTTTTGAAAAATATATATTGTTTGATACCTTAGAATGTATACAATAAACTTTTACTCTAATCGTGTTACATCGAATCATGTTGATCTTCTTAACAATTAAAATGCCTATTCATTATGGATGTGAAATCACTACTCAAAGGGTACATAAAAATTAATAAAGCTACATTTTCTTGTTGCATCTCCCCAAAGTAGTGATTGTGATTTTAAACTTTTAATGTGTTGTCAAGAATTCAAAGCTTAGTTTTCTTGCATTCAATCACTTGATCGAACTCACTTGCTTCTTGAACCTTTGAGGAATGAAGCACTCTTGGTAATCTCACGTACCGGCTTGTTTGTGTATCTAATGAAAGTATATGCCCATGTACCAGCCAATGCTCCTAAAATAGGTGACACTAAATATATCCATATTCCTTTAAATTCAAGGTGCACAATAGCTGGCCCTAAACTTCTTGCTGGATTCATTGATGCTCCTGTAATTGGTCTGTAAAATATGTTTTCTCTCATAAGTCAATTTTATATTTAACTTGAACATAAATTTTTTATTGAATCATACATATTTTTAGTTGTCTTTTATCAGGCTGGTCGCCAGTAAAGCAATTTTTTTTTTTGTGAATAAATTGGCCTCGTCTTTAAATTGGCCTTAGACTAATTCATTATGTATTGGGTCGACTATGCTTGATTGATATATAATATTCATTAAGATTTTATCACAAATAAAATATGTTCATTAAGGTTTAGAGATTAATACCCGGCAAACAACACATTTAATGTAACTGTAGATCCAACTGCAAGTCCAGCTAGTTCACCAATCTGCATAAATAAATAAATAAAGTTCTCAAATTGATAATAGTTATTTGTTTAATAAAGAGGCACGTACGAAAGTGTTTAATTTCTTTGCAATTTGGATGGCTTATTGTTGGCTTATTTGAAAAGAACGAAACAATAAGGTTTTTTAGCAAAAAGAATTATCGATTGATGAGCTTCTTGATAAAAAAAAGGTTTTCACTGCGATTTGAATATGTGGTAGTTTAACCTAGCGTCGTCCTCGAGAATTTGAGTGCTTTGTGCAAATTATAATTTTGGTGCCCTATTTTTTATAAGTCATATAATTATAAATATATAATATGAAAGAAAAGTTAGTTATATCAAATCGATTCAATTGTTAGAATTTATCTAATAACTTTTAAATCTTCAAGTAGATTTTACTATTAAGATCATAAGAGTCTAAGTTTATTTTTTTAAAATTTAGTTATAATAATTATATAATTTATTTATTTTAACACACACGGAAGTGTGCACACACGCGCAAGTGCACGCACATACACACTAATCAAAAAGAAAAAGAAAAATTGGTGCTCTATGCGGTTGCTCATCTCGAACACCCTCCAGAACCTTCATGTTTAACCCGCTACCTTGTATAGGAGTTGAAATCACTTAATTTTTTTTTTTGAGTTTGTAATTCTTAATATAATTGTTTCTTTGTGGGGATTTACTTTTACTCTTCTTTTAACTCTTGTTTCTTCCTAATTAAGTATATATTGTGCTTGATTAGGATTGCCTTTTTAATTTATTAATATATTATTTGACTTTTTTAAAAAAATGCATTTTAAAAAAAAAGATTACCGCTCTATTATCGGTGGCAATTCCAGAAATTATAAACATAAGGTTGAAAGTGATTATAAATTCAACCACAAAGGCTTGGAGATCAGAACCAGCAGCAAGAGTTCCTACAAACTGATTTTCTTTGCCACTAAATATAAGTTTAAGAGCTGCACTTGCAAGTGTTGATCCAAGGAGTTGAGCAATTAAATAAGTTGGTATCTGCAAAATAAAATTAAATTACTTAAGCACAGGGGCGAATCTAGAAATTTTGAAAAGTGAGGGCAATATTATATACTATTTTAAACTTGATTTTGGCCTCTTATTTTTGTTTCATTTTATTTTGATTTCTTAACTTACAAATTTAAATTAAACATTGAACATTTTGGTCTCTTAAGATTTTTTTATTGTTGTTTTCTTTTTTTAGTTTTTGAAGTTAGAAATATTAGAGAATTTGATTTTAGTTACAAAAATTAGACACTTTGATTGTTTATGTCATTTTTTTTTATATACATTTCTTAATGTCAGTGTTTAATGTTTTTAACTTCAAAATAATGTATCTAATATTTGTATCTTAAAGAATCAAGATGTTTAATAGTATTATAATAAGAGACCAATTTCAAACAAAAAAAATTAAAAACCAAAGTGTAATTTAAGATACTTAAATAAAACAATAAAAATTTAGAAGTATTATACCTTTGGAGATACAATATATATTTATAGTTTCAACTTATATTATTATTATTTTATTTTTACATACAAAATTTCAACTTATATGATTAATAGATTAGTTAGTGGGGGCAATGCCTCATTTTATATTGAAAACAAAATATACTTAATCTATAACTACTAAATATAAAAAAAAGAAAAAAGGATGTGGGGGCAGCTGCCCCCAATATATAATGCTTAGATCCGCGTAAGCAACAAGGTGGCAATTAAATGTTTGACTTAATATTAATATTTAAGCTTATGTAAAACAACTTTTATGTGTACTTTTCAAGTTTTTGATCGAGTTTTTGTATTCATATTTATAATAATATCATAATTTATTCCATAAAATTTAAGTTTTTTAATAAAAAAACAAATAAAATATGAAATTTTAAGTGCAAAAAACTACAAATTCATATTTAATTAATTCATTGTTAAAAAAAAAACTTTTGCAAGAAATATTCCTATAATGTTTAAACATAACCAAAAAGAAATTCAAAAGTTTTAAAGATACAAATTAGTTGACTTAAAATTAGGAACCAAATTGCACCAATAGAAAATATTTGAAAGACTAAAATTTACTAAATGTTTTATAAGACTTAATAACGAAATTTGAAATATTTACAAAAATAAAAATTTATTGAACCTTATTAATAGAAATCACTAATTCTCAAATAAATAAAACATTTAATAAAAATCAAAATAAAAAACTTAAAGTTGTGTTTGGTAATTTACCTGCTTTAATGGAAATCTTTTGGTAGAAGCATGAGCAATAGTAACAGCAGGATTAAAATGAGCACCAGAGATATGACCAAGAAAATAGGCTAATACCATAACAGCAAGTCCCCAAACAATTGCAATTCCAGGAAGTGTTACTACTTTATCATTGTTAAGGTTTGTCACCACAGAACCACATCCAACAAATATCAAGAAGAATGTTCCCACCACCTCTGCTACTAACTATATTCAACAATCAACAAAACATAACCATGTTTTAGTCATAATTTTAATTAATATATGTTAAATACAATGACGATCCAACACTAAATGAGGCCTTAAAAGAATTTTGAAGAAAAATCTTTATATATTCTAATAATAAAATTTTATTTAAATTTTATATTTGAGCTTTTCAAAATAAATTTTAATTTTATCAATAAAAATTAATGAGGAAACAAAAAATTTGGAGTTATAAATGTGGAAAAACCAAAAATCTGAAAATTGAGTAAAACAAAAAGGATAGATGACGAAATACTTATAGAGAATTCGATCAAACAAAATATAAACAATTAATTTTCATTTTTATGACCGATTCATGATGAGAGATATTTTCTCTTATCATAAACTTTTTTTTGTTTTTGAAATTATGGACTATTTACTTATCATTGATATGAGACCTTTTCTTTTACTTAAAATTTTGATTTTTAAAATCTAAAATGTTTATTTAGATTGTTTGACACTTGAGCCGACGAGTCTAAATAACAATTAGTTTTTCTGAAAAAGATAAGAAAATCACCTTCTGCAAAAGAGGCACACAATCTTGAATGCTTGAGTCTTCACACTTTTTAGTGGCATCATCCTTTACATTCAAAACCACATCAAGGTTTCCATTGCTAGCTGAATTATTATCACCCATGTTTAACAAAGAATAATTTTAGGATAGAATTGAGAGATGACTTATCAAAGAATAATAAATGCTTTATTTATTGGAGAACAAATTGATGAATGAAGAATCAAGAGAACACAAATCAATTTATAGACAACAAAAAATGTCTTAAAGTAGAAGATACAATAGAAACACGTAAGAGATTGGAACAAACAAAAATAACCGTTTGATTACATGTGTATTTATTTTTTAGTAGATAAAACTTTATCTTACATTTGATATATATCAATGAAAAAAACATGAAAAAATGAGTTGGCAAAACAAAAATTGTTTACAAATTATTATTAGTCTTTGAATAATTTTTGTTCAGTTGGAAAATTTGACATGAGTTGGATAACATATATACCTCTAATTATAGCACATGCAATGCAGTAAACTGGCTTTAGTGTTTTTTTTTTTATGAAAACTGGCTTTAGTTTTATGACTCATTTACGTGACAATTGGGAAATGTTGTTATCTTAATTTTGTTTACCTTACATGTTAATAATATGCATTCCAACGTCTCTTTTTGTTTCTTATTGTGTTATTATACCTTTACTTAGAAATCAATTACTTCCCTTCGTCATAGATTATGGCTGTGTTTGATAAAAAATAGTGGATAGCTGATAAGGTAGCTTATAGCGAATGAGCTTATAACGGATAACTTATAAGCTAGCTTTTAGCTTATAGCGAATAAGCAAGCTGATTGAATTTGTAGTGTTTGGAAAAATTAGCGGTTGGACTAGCTTATAAGTATGAAATGACATAAAAAGAATATGTTTAAATAATATTTAATTCTTTTCAAGTAAGATGAGAGGGGTAAAATTGGAAGAAAAGATAATAAGTTATAAGCTCATAAGCTACTTGAAATAGCGTTTGGAAAATAAGCTATAAGCTAGTAAAATAAGCTAAAAGCTCTTTTTTAAAAACTGTTACCAAACAGAGCTTTTAGCTTATAAGCTAAGGGTCTGTTTGGCAACACCACCAAACTGACTTATAGCTTATGTCTTATAGCTTATAAGCTAAAAGACCTGTTTGGTAACAACCTTTTCAACACTGACTTATAGCTTATTTTACTGACTTATAGCTTATTTTTCATAAGCTATTTTAATTAGCTTATGAGCTTATAGCTTATCATCTTTTCTTCCATTTTTACCGTTATCATTTTACCTAAAATCCATTTTTACCCTTTTTAATTTATTATAATATAAAATAAAAACGTCATTCCTTTGCTTTCAATGTTTTTTTTTTGACATTTTGCTTCCAATGCTTATGAAATAAAACAAATACTCTTTTTATTTTTCAATTTGTATAGTTTACGCTATGTTCGACGACGTCGTCAGTTTTTAATATACTAGACTAGATGGAAGAAAATGCATTACATAACATTCACTAATAAAAATATAAATTTATTTATTATATTAGTTTATTTATATATAATGAAAATAAATATCCTACATAAAAATAATGAAGATAAATGTTGATTTCATCTGAAATAAATTAAAATTAAAATATTTAAATGTTTAAAATGTTGTTGTACATAAAGGTCGAAAAAAAATTGTTTTACGTAACAATATTTTATGGCGCATTTGTACATAACTATATTATCACCCCTTCATTTTAGTACTTTTGATTTATTCATCATGTATTTATTACTATAAAAGATGTTGTATGTATATTGTCACCGTTTTTTTAGTACATTTGATTTATCTTTTATGTATTAATTTGTTATAAAAACCTAAAAAATGTAATTTTAATATTTTATATAAAGTGTAATAAAGAAAATAAATTTAAAATAAAATTCAAAGAATAAAATTTAATTCTATATAAAAAAATTAATAATATATAAAGATATATTAAATTAATAAATTTGAATAACTAAATTTGAAGTATCTTAAATATTAATAAGATATAGGTTTAATAATAATTTTTTATAAGGGATTTTATATGTCCTTTTTTGTCATTTTACACTTACCAGTCAGTTGAACTGCTAATTTTACCAAACACTTTAATCAGCTTATCAGCCATCAGCCATAAGCTATCAGCCATCAGCCATAAGCTATCAGCCATCAGCCATAAGTTAGCTTATCAGCCATAAGCTATTTTTGCCAAACAGAGCCAAAAAGTTATAAGCTAACTTATTTGGTTTACCAAACAGAACCATATTAAAATATAGACAAGTGGTAAATTTCGGGTTTAAATTTACATTTTAACCTTATGTAAAACGATTTATGCAAATAAACAATTTTTTATGTATTATTAAAAACTTGCTTAAAAAAAAAATGTATTATTAAAAACTAACAAGATATGGTTAATTTTTTTCTTTTCTTTTGTTTTTTCATTTTTTTTTGCTAGAGGTAAATTATATTTGAAACATTGTCAAGTGCTATAAATAAATACATTTATTAAATATACTTTAAAATATATGTAATGAAATAAAAACTAAAATTATTTTGAAAATTATAGAAATATTAAATGAATCTAAATTGAAAATGGTTGAAATGTAATTTTTTCTCGCCAGTAATTTTATCATTTGAATGTCTCAGTCATAGAAATTTTAATTGAACTTTTACATATATAATTGTTGTAGTATTAGCCTTTAAATGAAGCTGAACATGGAGTGTTGACATCATAACAGTATCACACTTAATATTTCTTTTTCACTCATAATATGTCAATTTCAACGATTCTTACATCTCAGAATATTAATTTTCGAGCATTATAATCACATCAATGAAGGGAGTACAAGGGGGGTGTCATGAATTAAAATGATCATAACCGTATCATGTGAGATTTGAATAATTTCTTTTAAACTTATAATGTCAAACTCTTATAATTTTTTACATCACTTAAGCAAATACTATCTCTGTTCCTTTTTATAAGAGACAACCGAGTTAACAAAAATTGATGTTTTATAAACTTTGTAGTATCTTATAGAAAGGACCGGATAAAATATGTAGCGATAATTTATACTTATAGGTTTGTTGTGGGATTGGTAAATGGGAAGCACTTATAGTTCATCTCCCAATTTGGTTTCTTGTCAAATTAGAGTAATTGCTGCCTTAATTTCCAAAAATATATTATTACTACTCTAGCTATGCATCACTATTACTCTGAATCTAACAATTAGTTGGTTGCTCAAAAGTTTATAGCTAATAAATGAAGTCAATGAACCCATTCTAGTAAAGTCAGAGACAAAATTTATGTGCAGTATGTAGATCTATAAATGGGAATCAATTTTAATTAAGACTTTAATCAGACATTATAGAGTGGATTTTAGCTAGTTATACATATGCAATAGTGTAATTATTCTTTCTATTTTGAAAATGAAAGGAAAACACTTGCAAAGAAGCATAGTAGATAGTAAAGAAAAATGGACAAACATGTCATTGTGATGTGTTTGGTACGGTTTAAATATTAGGAGGTTGGTTTTCAAAACTTAACGAGACTTTTAAAATCTTACACAATTTTTTCTTTCGAAAAAAGCTATTTATCACGAATAGTATTATTGTGACGGTATCGCTGCAAGAGTCTTTGTATTATAGATAAGTATATAATTTAATCAACGCACTCATGTATTTTGACAAAAGGACAAGATTTAACGGCAACAATTAATTCATGATGCATTTGTAAATCTGATTTCGCTATAAGTAGCAAAACTCTTTTCTTTGTGTTGATCGTAATATACAAATATTTATAAACACAATTTCAAATAAAATTTGAATGAAATCATTATAATATTAAATACTATTTATATTTTCTAAAATTAAGTTTGACTTATAAAACTGGAAAGTTAATTTTACAGTGTACCAGTACTACTCCAATTGAAATCTGAAGTCAAAATCAATTTTGACATGATTAACATGCCACAGAAAAGGTAAAAAGAGGACCATCGAACACAAGTTTATGGTACAGTGATTTACAATATTTGTCAGATAAAGCGATGAATTGAAATTTGTACTAAAAATTAGTGAGCTATGCATGCTTCTGGTCCCCCACTATGACAGAACAATCAACGTTGTGACTTGAAGAAATTGCATGTGCTGACTTTGTGTAATCAAGTTTGGAGTTTCACTTCTTCTGACTCCTCTCGCTTGGGCAAAGGTCCATCCTTGCACTTAGAGGTATAAATAGGCCAGATCGGTCTAGTATACTTATATTTAAGTTACTATAGTCTAAAAAACGGGTTGAGAGTAAAAAACGGGTTTAAATGCTCGAGGATCATAAGAGAATTCTGTATCTCAATTCAAAACTTTTAGACATTTAATTAATGAGTTTTCTCTTTGATATGATAGACTTAACCACCCTCTCTTGAAATCCAACAATCTTTCCCAAGTGTGGGTTCTCATATCCTATAGTTGATTCAATATCAAATTTACTCATGCTCCCCACATACTACTTGTTGGGGGAGTCCAGGGATTCTTAGGAGAAATATCGAGTCAAATGCTCCATGACCCACAAACCACAAGAGAGACACGCCGTATCTCCACCTAAAACTTTATAGCATTATGTTAATAAGTCATCTCTCTTATAAATCCAACATTCATCCAATTCATAGTTGATGTGAGACTTATCACACACTACCAAATAGTGTAATGTTTTGGAAGTTGTGCACAATTGGACAATAGAAATGAAATTAAAATAAGTGTTTGTCTAAAATGTGCAACATTGCACATATTAAAGTAACCCAAATTGGTAACTTTTTATTGAAAAACAATAATTATTATTTATTAAAAATTTATTCATTTAATTTAAAATACACAAGTTACAATACAAATTTACTATTTTAAACTTCTAACATATACAAATTTGCACATGATAGGAAAAACCCCTAAAATAATAGGCCTACATTGAAAATTACGAGTGACATTCATTTGAAACAAATTCCCCCCTTAAACAACACTCATTTTAAAACAGAGGAAGTATTTAGCTAAAATAGTCAAATTAAATACCATAAAAAATACTTTTAGGTCAAATAGACCGACCAACTTTTTTTTTCTTGTCAAATATCCAATTGATTATAATTTTACGTTTAAGGTAGATAAGTGGAGTGCCAAATGTTCAAAATTTGATTTATACATATAAAATTGGACGTTCCTAACAATTGAGCTAAATTCATAGGGGCACATAAAAGTTTCAAAGAACATTCTGGAGAAGTGGTGGAACAGGACACCAAATTTTTAGGGGCAACAAATTCATTTTATATTATATATAGTGTCAAATAGAAAAAGACAGAATATCACTACCAAAAAAAAAAAAAGAAAAAGACAAAATATAATATAAAATAAGTGGTTAATGACTTATATTTTATTGATGATTAGCCCCGTTTGGCCCGGCTTATTTTCCTCTTTTTTTCTTCTCCTTAAAAATAGTAAAGAAGGAAAAAATTGTGTTTGACTTTACCTTTTTTTATTTTTTACTTCTTTACTTTATTTTTCTAATACTTTTAAGGAGAAATAGTGTCAAATATAATTTTATACTTCTTTATTCCGTTTAAACTAAAATAAAAAGTAAAAAATAAGCCGGGCCAAACGGGACCTAAGTAGTTAAATTGATTAATATATATTAATAAATTGAATAACAACATACCTTTTCGTGATTAATGAAATTGTAAAGTTGGTTAATGATAAAATTTATTTATTTATTTATTTTTGTTTAGACATAAAAATTTATTTTTTATATTATTAAAATAAATCCGTAAAAAAAAAGTATGTTCACCGTATCCCTTTGTTTTTGTCCCATTTGTGTGTTCCAATATCACATTTATTAATTCATATTCATATGTAGGGGTGTACATGGATTGGGCAAACCCACTCGATCCGGTCAAATCCACCCAATCCAACCCAAAAAAATGGGTTGGGTCGGGCAAGTGGGTGGATATGGATTTCAAAAATGAAAAACCCATAAAAAAATTTGGGTTTCGGGTAAAACCGGACCCAACCCAAAAAACCCACCGACCCACTAGTGTTATGTTTTTTGAAATATTTTTATGAAAATACTAAAAATTTTGCCATTTGATCAATAAATATTTTTATATTGGAAATAAGTTATACTATTTTTTAAGAAAATAAAAAGATCGAATAATTTTTATAAACAAATATGATAATTCATCGCACTATTTTAAAAATAAAATATTGAATAATTTTCATAAACAAATATGACGATTCTTCGTTTAGTCATTTAATATTATAAAAAAGGAAAAAAAAATCATTTGGATAACACACTATCCAACCCATAAATTAGTGGGTATACATAAAAAATAGGTGATTATTTTTTATAGTAAAAAAAAGTAACACTATTTTTCAAAACAATACAATGGTTGAGTTATTTTTATTAAAAAATATGAAGATTCGATATTTATATTTTTAATATAATAAAATAGAAAAATAGTTCGGTAACCTACTACCCAACCCAATTCAACCCGAAAATTAGTGGGTTTACCCAACCCGGCCCAATGTTATAACGGGTGGTTATTTTACTAAACTCAACCCATAGTTAGGGATGTCAACGGGGCAGGGAATGTGCGGAGGAAGCTATCCCCGTTCCCCGCCCCGAACTGCTTTCGGAGGAATTTTTGCCTCCATCCCCGTCCCCACGGGGGAATATTTATCTTCATCCCCATCCTCATAGATCCCCACGGTTCCCGCGGGGATTCACGGATATCGAATATTAACAAAAAATTATATTTTTCCGTCAAAATTATGATAGTAGTATGACGTTATTTTTTTTCTTTTTTATTTAAAAAAACAAATATTTTGCATCTTTCGTTTCAAAAAAAATAAAAACAACACATAAATAATGCATTCATAACCAAAAAGACGTTGCAAAAACATTTAGCTACTAATCATACAAAATCTAATAGTTAAAATATTTTATAATGTATAGCAAAATATGCATAATCATACAAAACCAAATTATCTCAAAACTATTGGTAATTGATAAATATCCAACCAAAATAAACAAATAAAGTTAGTTTTTACAAAATATTAAGCAATTATCCAAAAAAATCATGACATTGACTCTTCAATTACTTTTTTTTAAAAAAAAAGAATCAACATTTAATTTATAAATTAACTAGACTCTGACCTGTGCGATGCACAGATTATTTGGAGTCTCAGATATACGATTTAATTAGATTATCTATACTAATATATAAAGTGGATACAAATTTTTGGGATGACTTTTTCATTATTCCTATTTTACACTTAAAAATAACTTCCACATAAAAATAGATTTTCAGTTTTTTTTAGTAAATAATTTTTTTGTCTTCTTAATAACTAAGCACAACTTCCACATAAAAGTAGGTTTTCAGTTTTTTTATAGTAACAAAAAATATATTTTTTTCTTCTTAATAACTAACCACAACAAAAAAAAGATTTACATAGTTATCTATACTAATATATAAAGGGGATACAAATTTTTGGGATGGCTTTTTTATTATTCCAATTTTACCCTTAAAAATAACTTCCACATAAAAATAGATTTTCAGTTTTTTTTAGTAAATAATTTTTTTTCTTCTTAATAACTAAGCACAACAAAAAAAGGAGGTTACGTAGTTATCAATTAACAAAGTCCAATAAAAAAGGAGATTAAGTAGTTATTTATATTTGCACAATACAGAATATCGACCACACACGAAAAAAAAGAAAGAATATTGATTACACAAGGCGGCTAGTTATAATTAAGATTTCAATTAAGAAAAAGAATTTAAAATATAAATATATTGAAACTTAAAGAATTTATGTAGTTTTTTTTTACCGGCAATGTTATGTAGTTGTTATTATGTTTATTTAGTAGGTGAATATAAAAATTTGAGAAACGTAAATCATTAAAAAAAAAACTTAATAAAAAAAACGACGCTTATTGTGTATAAAATTAGATATATTGTTACTAACTACTTACAACTATTTTTAAGCCCACTTTTATTTATTTTTTTACGTGGGCGCACAACCATGAATAAGAAAAAAGTTCAAGCTCAAATTAAGTTGTCATATATTTATCTATGATATCTTCATTAAAAAAATATGTTAAATCCTATTATTAAGGAATATAATATTGATGGATATTAGTGTGTGCCAGATGATACATATCTACTAAGTTCATTTATTCACATTGAAAAACAATAACACTCCCAAATTTTAGATTTATATGATCTATTATTAATTTTTAATTATAATAAACCATGCATGATTATTATTCATCTAATCCACAATAAATAATACCTATTTTATTTGAAAGCAGGTTCAAATATATTCAAAATAGATTACATATTTGACCAACGACATAAAACATTAAACAATTACATAAATAAATAAAAAACTTTGTTATTTAATAGTGGTATAACCTTCGTCAACAACTTTGTCAACCTGCAAAGTAATATAAGAACACATCAAAGTAATTCAAATGCATGGAAACAATTTGCAAAACATAATTACAGAATGATTAGGTGAAAAGAAGCGAACTCATTGAAATTGAATAAACTCAAATCAAAAGTAATATACTGAATATAGTGACAAAAACAAAATATACGAAGACAAATATATAAATTATAAACAAAAAACATAGGGAGAAAAAGATACTTTGAGGGTGCTTGTCTCTATAAACATTTACATAAAAAAAATCTTTGTTGGCTATATAGATATTTAATAATGGTATAACTTTCATCGATAACATTGTGAACCTACAAAATAATATAAGAACAAATCAAAGTAATTCAAAAGCATGAAAACAATTTGCAAAACATAATTACGAAATGGTTAGGTGAAGAGAAATTAACTCATTGAAATTGAATAAACTCAAATCAAAATACTAAAAACCGATAAAATATATGAAGACAAATATATAAATTATAAACAAAAAACATATTGAGAGAAAAATACTTTGAGGATGCTTGTCTCTATAAAGAGTTATCTAAAAAAAACTTTGTTAGCAATATAGATTTTTAATAATGGTATATCTCTCATCGATAACTTTGTGAACCTGCAAAATAAAATAAGAACATGTCAAAGTAATTGAAATGCATGAAAATAATTTGCAAAATATAATTACAGAATGATTAGGTGAAGAGAAGTTAACTCATTGAAATTGAACAACTAATCAAATCAAAATTAGTATCCTACGCACTGGTAAAGTATAGAAACAAAATAAACTATATAAAAACAAATATATAAATTATAAAACAAAAATATAGTGAGAGAAAAATATTTTGAGGGTACTTATATTTATACATCTCAATTAAGTGAAATCTATACATAATTTTCGGAGCCGATGATTATCTCAATGTTTAGATTTCCACTTAATATTTATCTCAATTATATTTACCTCAATTAAGTTGCTTGCAAACGTATCTGAACATTTTTTTGTTTTATTCATGTTTATCTATTTTTTTTATTAGATCTCCATTTAGGAATTATCATCAAATAAGCGATGAGGGGTGATCAAATTGGATAAGCATTGAAAATTGATTATATGTTTATTTTTATATAGAACATAATAGAATTATAATGGAACAACATTAAATTTTATGATTATCTTTAAAAAAATATATTAGATAAGCTCCAATGAATATTATTATTAAATATTAAAGTTTTAATTGTAGCCGTCGATTTTATTTTTTCCAAATGTTAAAATCTAAACAAACAAAATTAAACATTATTAAAAATTGATCTTTTAAGTTTTCATCGTAGCCGTTGATATAATTTTTTTTTCACGTGTCAAAATCTAGACCGTTCATATTAGGGTTAGGGTTTAGAGTGCCCCTAGTTACTCTCGTTTTATTATATTAAGATTAAGATAATAATAATAATATTTTTTATATTTGTTTATAGAGAATAATAATAATATATAGTTAAGTATATATAGACGGATTCGGGGAATCCGTGGGGACGGATGCAGCTTCCCCGTTCCCCGCCCCGAATTGTCTGCGGGGGAATTTTTGCCTCAATCCCCGTCTCCACGGGGAAAAAATCTTTGTTTCCGGAGCTCCGGACGGGGCAATCCCCGCGGGGATCCGCTCTATCGGATGTAAATTGACATCCCTACCCATAGTACCTTATGTGGTTCGGGTTTTGGTTTTGGCCAAACCCAACCCAATCCGGCCCACGTACACCCCTATTCATATGTACGCAATGACTTATACGACACCGTATAACATCACCTTGTTAGATCTCAAACGAAAAGAAACACTTCTCACCGTTTTCTCATTGTTTCTAAGCTTTCAAACAAGATCTTTCACATCATCACTGATTCTCAGTGAAATCGCAACTTTTTATTTTACTCACCAATGAGTTACAGAAGGTTCGTTCATCTCTTCTTTCTGTCGATTTTTTTTTTAATTTACGCTTCTATTCTTGCCAATTGCAATGCATTACCTTCACAATTTTGTATTTCACTTTGAAAAATTGTAAATATCGTTGTGGTTGTTCTTAGGTTTGAATTATGATTTTAATTTAGAGTAATCGTTGAAATCAATGTTTTAAAAACCGAACTGGACATTGAACCGGTGAGATCTCTGAGTCATGGTTAAATTGCTTTAAATTTCTGGTAATTAAAGGAAATTGTGACGCCACAATGATATATTAGACGGTGTTGGTTCACAGTTCAATCGGTTGAATTGTTCGGTTTTTAAAGCATTAGTTGGAATAATTGATTATGTGAATCGTGGTGAATTATTCATTAGTTATTGTGAAACAAGGTGAAATTGAAGGATCGAATTTTAGGAAGCAGGGACAAATTGAAATGTATGTTTTTAGCTGTGAGGTTTTGATTATAAGCTGATTTGAGCATAAAATAAATTAATATAATGTGTTTTGAGTTCAAACCTCAAATGTACTATGCAATTTGATACTGAAGAATGAAATCTTTAATTGGGTGGCAAGACATGTTTTTGAATGTTTGTGGTATTAACCTCCTGGTTCCCTGGGGAATGGGACCCCGGTAATCCAAAGTTTGGGCGCGATGTAAGTAAAGCCTGACCAAGAATTGCTCCTAGCAGGAAACGAACCCGGGTTCTCCCGAACGATTCTTCCTAGGGGGAGCTCATTAACCACTTGAGCCCAATGTCTTGGTTGGAAGGAGAACATTCTGAAAAGTGGAACCTTCCTTATTTGTTTGTGTAATGCTTAATTTAATATTACCTTTAATGATATTTTGTTGTTTTGTTATGAATATGCTATGGCCTTGAGGCTATATATGTTATTGCATACTATACCTCTGCAGCAGATAGTTGATGCCACAATACAGGTTTTCTATAAAGGATATTAAAATAAAAGTTAACCTGAAAATAAAAATGTGGTTTTTGATTTATTTGGAGAGCAGAGAGCTTGCAGTTGTGATGCAATTTTTTGTCTTCGTGTTATTTTCCATAGTTCGTTGCTGTTCAGTTTTTAAATCATTTAGGATCTTGAACTTTTGCCCTGTGTCATCCTTTGTGAGTTGATGCCGACTTTAAATGTATTATACAATATTATAATTAGAATAAGATAAAAAATTGTCGTACATTTTAAATCAGGATAAGATTTTGATGTCAAATTTCTTATTAGATACTTTGCTATTCATTTTTTATGCCTTGGTTTTATACCTTTTTCATCGAGTTATTTCAATGTTATATCGCCACTAGTTTGTTTTCTGCAAACTTTGTTTGTCTTAACACATGTGCAAATGAATTATTACTTAATGGGATCTGTATAATCTATTTTCCGGGGGAAATTAGTAGAGGAAAATTCATTGGTTTAGGTCTGTCAAAAACAGGTTATAGCCTACTTAAAAATAAAAGATCATTGAAAATTGTGTGCAAACTAGTTGTATGCTATTGCTATCTATCATATGTCTTGTCTTGTTAAGAGTTTATTTCCTAACTTTCATGCCACCTTTAGTCAAATGTGAGAGTTTCCTTTTAATTAAATGAATTTTACTTCACCACATGAGGACCGTTTTAGTACTGCTACTGCATCTTACTTATTTCCTAACTTTCATGCCATCTTTAGCCTATCATTGTTTTTCAATCTTGTTGATCATTAGTAATTCATTGCAGTATTTTAATTCAAGTCACCATGGGCATGATTGATTATTGAAATTAGATAGCTTCTTATATGGAATCCAAACCATATATAACCAACTTGAGTGAAAAGTTTTGGCTTCACCTGTATATTAACTCTTAAGCTGTTCGATTTTCAAATACAGGGATAATCGGTCTTCCAGATCATCCCTTTTAGATGGTTTGGATAGTCTGGAGGAGGGTGGTTTAAGGGCTTCTTCTTCTTACTCATCTGAAATAAATGAGCAAGATAATGATAAAGCCATAGATACTCTCCACGACAGAGTTTCTTTTCTAAAACGAGTAAGTTACTTTTCTTAAGCATAAGTTTTGTTTATTTAAGTACTAATTTTCTTGTATGTATCAAGTAATTTCTTCTCTTAACATCTGGCTGTATGAATTCTCACTTATTAAATCTGCAGTACATGGATAGTTCTGTTAGTGTTGAAATTATTATTTTCCGTATCCTACTGTTGTTTAAAGTTGGTTATACATTGTGCGTATACATTGCTTAACTAGTTTATAATTTCTGAAATATTTGGAATAAATTGTGAAATTATTTTTGTTTTGGATCACTTGCTGAAATATTTGGAATAAATTGTTTGCCATGTTTCTAATTTTCTGTTCTCCAAAAATAAATGTGTTAATTTTCAATTTTTAACCGGTACCAATTTATTTGTAAATAAAAGGCCAGGTCATCAAATAGGATCAAGAATTCATGTTTATTCCAGGTCTGAAAATGCTTGTAATTTGTCTATCACGATTCTGTGTGCACATGGTTTTAATATTTTCTGGTGATGTCTTATACAAAACAAACTATCTTGCCTTGTTGTAACTGGCATGCTATTAATATTTAATAATATAAATGTGTACATGTGCATATAAATATGAACTATTGGTCAATATTAACTAAATTAACATGTCACAGATATTATGTAGCCTATTGTTTTACACTGCATGATTTTTTAATTATTAATATTGTTAAAATGAAATGATCTATTGACTTATATTTTCCGCAGAGGACTTATAATATTTACTTAATCAACAGTTAACAGGTGATATACATGAGGAGGTCGAGAGTCATAACAGTATGCTCGATCGGGTGGTATGTAAATTACATACTTTGCTTGTTTCTGCGAAAAACTTTAATCTTTCTGTTCTGATTAGATTCCATTGCAAATTAGGGTAACAAAATGGATGGATCAAGGGGTATGATGTTGGGAACCATGGATCGATTCAAGAAGGTAACATTTTTACCCCAAAATGTGCCTTACTCTTTATCTGCTTTTACTGACCACATTTTGGAAAATGATTTAGTGTATAGAAACTGAATTTTGTAGGTTTTTGAGAAGAAATCTACGAGGAAAACATGCTCACTTGTGGGTTATTTCACACTGGCCTTCATATTCTTATACTATCTTATTAGGTAATATGATTCAATAATCCATTCACTTTTTACTATAATGCGACTGCAGTAGATATCAATAGAGACAAAACTCTTGGCCCTTTTATAACCTGTCCGCAATGTAGTAGATGTGTGTATACAATTTGATAGGTACATGATCCATTCACTTTTTACTCTAATGCGACTGCAGTAAATATCAATAGAGACAAAACTCTTGGCCCTTTTATAACCTGTCTGCAATGTAGTAGATATGTGTATACAATTTGATAGGTACATGATCCATTCACTTTTTACTCTAATGCGACTGCAGTAAATATCAATAGAGACAAAACTCTTGGCCCTTTTATAACCTGTCCGCAATGTAGTAGATGTGTGTATACAATTTGATAGGTACATGCACACAAGGTAAGCTTTAAGATAAATCAAACTATAAAAGACACTTTTTCCTTTTTGTTTTTCTTGATAATCATGATTAACCTGGTAAGTTATATATTGATGTTAATTAGACACTGAATACAGCTGTTATTTCATCTTTTCTGATATTAACTGATCAATTAGTATTTTGTAATATTTGATCAAGTGAATAATAACGTAGATGTTTACAATTCACTGATGCAAAACTTGCGCGCGCTTTGCAGGATGCTTGGATATTTTACACTAGGATGAAGCCTGTTATGCTAGAGATGACTGGATTGTGGGATTGATGTTTGGAAGTAAAACTCTGTTCCTATGCTGTAAAATGTTTGAACTGTTGGCATGTGGTTTGAAACTCAATTGTGAATTTTGATCCTTGAAAATAACTGCATATATGAAGCTTAACAAAAGTCCATTGTTTACTTCCTCTCCTGTATAATTTTTTATAGTCGGCACTATAGTCTTGAATTCATTTATTATGTAAATTTTAGCAATATGGTATTATTTATTTATTTATCCCGTGGTAATTTTATGGGTTATGAAACAAGCACTTTCCAAACACACCATTGTCATGGATCCCAGATACACTTGGGATCACATGGCCAATGTGTTTTGTATCTAAACATCATAGATATCTTATAAACTTTTGGTGGAATCAAATAACAATGACTCAATGAGTTTTAAAAATATCTATATCTTGGTACATAATATGGATCTAGTCTTCTTATCGGATCAAGATTCTCTCCATTGGAAATTGGAAAAAAAATTGAGCAAGTAATGTGGAGTTTTTATTTTTGATCATTTGATTTTAGGTCAAATGTATCTGGAGGTTCTTTTAAGTGTAACACTTGCAACAAATTAGTTCTTTTAAGTACTAAATTTATTCTTTAATTTTATAATATATTATACTGTTATTTTTTTAATGATTCTCCGTTTCAAAAATGTTTATATATGGGTGTTACCCTTTACCAACTACTATTGCTATTGACAATATATGATGATTTGGATTCCTACCAAGTACCAACAGCTGCAAGTATTTTATCACCATGATATCCCTTTAAAAAGTATCCATATATCAAGTCTAATGAATGATTTGTATTTAAAAAAACTCTGATTATAGCCATCAAGACACACAAATTCTCTCACTCTATGTTCATTATTATGTTAAAATTATGATTGAGTTATTTTATAATGTTGTAATGAATTATGATTGAAAGAGGTGTTTTTGAATATGTTCTAGTAATGAAAATGCAGGAAAACCGAGTTTTTACTATCATGATTCGATAAAACAAATAGATGTTCTGATTTGCTTGTTACTAAAGGGTTATTTATCTTCTTTTGATGGAGTTATACTTATTTTAGATTATATTCTCCCTGCTCTTAGTTGTTCTCTTTTTGAAGGTTTTGGTCTACCTCGACCGTGTAATTTGTTGCAAAATTTCTTACGACTATCAGCAAAAATGGTCATTAAATTGATGTCTACAAGAAAGATAAAAATAAGAGCTACGTAGACATTTTAAATGGAGTGGTGTCGTGTGACAAATGACCCGACACAAAAGATTTAATAAATCACAATTTTTTTTTTTAAAATTAAGGCAAGGAAACAACAGGTTTATTTGCTATGCTTATGTGGGTATTTTGGAACAATCGGAACAGTCATGTTTGGCATGAAAAGGATGACCCAGGACGAATGTTAGGAATGAAAGCACAACATATGTGGAGTGAATGGGTGTCGGTGCAGCAGCTACAGCGCAGGGGCATCAAAGACCACTTGGAGGGTGAATCCTTTGCCTTACTTGCAGCTATGAAAGTTATGGAACAAAGAGACATCACTAATGTTGTATTTGAGACGGATTCCAAAAGTGTGGTGGATGCAATTCATCATCTCCGCGGCGGTTGCTCTGAATTTAGTTTTCTCATTTGCAATATTATTAGTATTTTGCGTTGTAATCCAAACTTCATGGTTAAGTTTATTAGGCGACATATTGCTCATGTACTAGCTAGAGCAGCCATTTCTTTGGCTAGTCGTTGTACTTTTGAGATATTACCTATTTGTATTACCGCTATTTTGAATAATGAAATGATATAAGTTATTGTTTGTAAAAAAAAAAAAGGCAAAATTTGAACAAGAATAATTATTATCTATAGATATATGTTGCCATAATTAACACCTATACTCGAAAAGCCCCTCATACATGCACAACACAAATGATTAAATTAAGCACCAAATCAAATCCTTTTGAATAGTAAAATGATGGTCATTCATGAGTACTAGAAAAAAGCTTGATTGATGCTATGATATATTACTAAAAACAAAACACCTATACTATGTATTTTCTTCTCCTACATAGGAAGAGTAATTAATTAATTGCATTCAAATTATAAATTAAGAGTAAAAAAAAAAAAAACATAAAACTAAAACTATATGACTGCCTGACTCCATCTGCATGCCTGTGTTTTCCCACATCTAAACATTCATTGTTTTTCTTTATACTCCGTCTCTCTCTTAATTATAAGATCCTTTCAAAATTTTGTCTATCACTAAATATAAAACCATTTACAAAACATACACATTATACAAACTTGTTTTTTAATATACGTAAAATGTATAACAAGTTCTTATAAATAGGGACAGACGCGGGTCTATAGAAAGAGTAGGAATAACAAAGTTACATTCAAATCCTTGGACTTCAGAATTCTTTGTCAACAATGTTTTGGTGCCTCTTTATTGAAATTAAGAAAAGAAAACTGTTGGTAAGAAACAAAGAAGGATTCTTCTCTTCATTTTTCACTTTCTTCAAAGTACAACTCAAAGAGAGTGTAACAACTAGAAAAAGAGAAAAAGGAAGAGAAATATGAAAGAGATATGAGATTGAACCGATTTATTTGTTTATATATAAGCAATGAATTTTTGGCCATGCGGGTTGTTTTTTTTCAAATCAAATGCGTGTTTTGGCCGGTGATCACCCTTTCTTGACTTAAGCTTTGTCCTCATTTCTTGTAAAACACAAAACTCTTCTTTTTCTCTTATCTTGTAATTTTGTATTGTGAAACTACCATTTTTTTTTGTCAGGTAGCCTAGCGGCGAGAAATTCATCCCTTAAAGGTGAATAAGTGGGCATACTGGATTCGAACTCCGATCCCTGCACAAATGTGCAATGTCCTTTACCAATTTAGCTAGGCTCATGAGGACTGTGAAACTACCATTTTGGTCTCAAGAGTCATGTGTAAATCACTCTAATATTAATATTTGAATGTATCTAAATTTTCAATATTTTTTTTTTTTGAAGAAACTAAAATGAGATATATGTAATAGAACGAAAGCCAGTCAAATAAATCTATTCAGTATAAGATGTGTTGAAGATGACTAAAATTTTCAATATATTTGTAAGTATTTTTTTTAATATTAGTCTTTAAATTTATTTTAATATTTTTTATCGTTGATCAACTTAGTTAATAAATTATTAACAAATGAAAAATTAAAGATGCGTTTGTCATTTCAATATTGGTTAAATAATTTTGAAGTTTTTATAAATATATCAAATTTTATTTTTAGTCCTTATAAAATATTTCAACAAATTTTGATCGTTCAAATATTTCTGTCATAATTTTTAGTCTCTGCTTTTAATTCAACATATATGTGTCATTTAAAATTTTACTTTTTTTCTACGAAAAATATTTAGTAGTACATTACAAAAAAGTTTAAAATATTCAATATATTTAAGTACCATGGTGACAAACTCAAGGTAGTATTCAAGTACCAAAATGCTCTTTTGTAACTTTGTTTTTTGTTTTTATATTTTGGTTTCACATTCTCGACTTTGTAATTTCGAGAATCTAAATCACAGTCACCTTCTCTAATAATGAATCCTTAGATGCTATTTTATTAGAAAAAAAACTCGGATTAATGTGATAGAGTACTCCCTCTGTAATCATAAATTTCTACACCATTATGTGGGTGATTTTTTTTATTTTTTTGCAGTTTTTGGCCGGTCATTTATGATAAAATATTTTTAAAACAATTCTATAGACTTACAGAGAATCATTCAAATGCTTAGACCAATCTTTTTTAAAAAGGATTCACCAATTCTTAGGGGTGCTCAAATCCAAACCAATCCAAATAAAAACCGCAAACCGATCCAAAAAAACCGAAAACCGCAAAAAACCGAATATTTTTGGATTCATTTGGATGTTCTTTTTGTGAAAACCGCTGGATCGGATCGGATTTTGGATTGATTTTTCAAAACCGATCCAAACCGAACCAAACCGCATATATATTTTTTAATACTTATTTAACTTTTTAGTAGTATAATATATTGCATTAATATATTAATTGTTGATTTTTATTTTCTCAATAATACTTATTAGTTCAATTTAATGTATTTCTTTTGGGAAATGTTTTTTGGCAAGAAAATTTAAGGAGAAGAATTGCAAGAATAAATCCTCACCCTTGATTACATTCATAACCACCCATGTTTTCCACTAAAAAAAAAGATTAAATGACATCATCCTTTAAGATTTTGCCATGTGTTAATTCTTGCATTTCTTGTGTAAAAATTTCATGCTAAATAGCAATGCTCATTTCTTTTTACTATTTCATAGATTTCAAATATAATTGATAATTTTCATTGCAAAATATTAATTTTTAACATATTATATATTGTGTTTACATCAAATATATTATTTTATCGTGTTATTATAATATTAATATTTAATTAAAAAAAATCAATTTATAATTTGGATATCCAAAAACCGATCCAAATTAAACCGCACAAAATTGAATCGGATTGGATCGGATTTTTTTTAATTAGTCATCCAAAACCGAACCAAACCGCAAGTAATAATAACTTTGGATCGGATGAATTTTTGCCTCAAAACCGATCCAAACCGAACCGCGAGCACCTTGTGGGTGGTATTTAAGTTTTGACAATTCTATGCTTTGCTCCATATATTTTTGCAAGCAAATTTCAAAAATAATTTTTCTTACATAAATGATTTCGTATCACTAATAATGGATTGCTGGAATTGTTCAATTGAGTTTATGCCCCAAACATCAAATAGTTCTATCTATAAAATGTTTATTTAGGCTCATTTTTGGCATAATAGAGATGTTTCCATTCCTTTAGCATCTATCACAATGATTTACAAACTTCTGAGCATTCATGAATAGAATAGGCCAAAAATATCAAAATTGTAATATTTTTTAAGAGCAGTTCTTATTCCACCAAAGTGGTCACCATAACGTGAAGAATGACAATGTGTCAAGAGCTAATATGTCTCCACTTTGGCTAGACATTCTCTCAACAATTGATCAGGACATTTTTTTTTTAAAAATAAAAAAATGATTCATCCCAAAAATAATCCTTTGATTGATAGAAAATATTTTCTTTTATAGAGAATTTGAATTCGATGATTGACAATGTAAACATACTTAGAGTATCATGATACCTCAGCGTGCTAGTAATAGCTCATATATATGGAAAATTTTCATTTTTCACTATAACCCTGTTTTGATTAATTGATCACTAACAATTGCAAGTATCTTACATTTAGCAATTTGGTTCCACGTTGAACTATTAATCATTACTATTTAATACATGATTTGAGTTTGTTAATCTTTTGAGTTATTTTCTAATATGCGTTGTTAAAAACTATTCATTTTTTATTTAAAAAATAAAAAATTGCAAGTCATTTAGTAAATCCATAATTAAAAAATGAAAACAAATATAAAAAGTTGTTTGGCGGGCCGACCCACCAACTTGTTATTGAACGGGCGGGTTTGACTTTTGAGCTTCAACGCATTTTAAACTAAACAAATTTGTACTCTCAAGAACACCGTTGTTAAGTTAAAAAAACCGTTTAAAAATAATTTCCAGCCACCAAAGAAATTACTGGGTTGAGTTGCAAACTAGATCGCTCTTTTTAAGACGTTTGGCGGCATTGCCAAAAATTATGGAAGCAGACTATCAACCACACTGTCCCAAGGATAAAATAGCCCAATTCAACTGTATACTGATTTGCTACTGCAGTGTAGAAATCGGGCAAGGAATACACCTTCGGTAATGGTATGAATACCATTCAAATATTGCACTTGGACTATTCTAATATGATACAGACCACTCTTATATGGTATTTGAACCATTCTAATATGGTATTAAGGCCATTCTCATATGCTAACCCATAGCATTCTTAAATCAAATAAATTATGGTGCTATGATCATTCTTAATTTGAAGAAACTAATGATGCTATGTTCTTTATAAACAACATCAAAATTAGATGTTCTGCTTGCACCTAACTTAGCAAATTCAGCATCAAAATTTTCCAAAAAAATTTATGTTTTGAATCGCTAAGCAAAACCATGTTTGCTTAGCAAATTTTGTAGATTTAGAATTTTCCAGACCGAGTCTCTTATGATTCTTAAACTGTGGATAACTTAAAATTTCTAGAGGGTTAGGGAAACGAAAAGCAACAACAAAATTACGGTTTTTAAAGCTTGATTCAAGGATTTGTTCAAAGTGGTTTGAATCTGAGATTGTTCTTGATATAAATTTCGATTAAGGAAGGCTACTTGGCATTGAACTTCTCCTTTGTTACACACGGTTGTTGAGTAGAGGAAGAGAAATAACTTTAGATATTGTAATAAATCCCTCTCTCGAATGAAGAACACCTTACACCAAACTAACCTCCACAACCATTAGCTACCCTCTCACTCACCTACTTGGCTACCACTTCAAGGAGTGTAATTGGACCGGTTTGAATTGATTTTTGGCGAATTCATTATCCAAATCAATAAACTCTCAATTGATTCAGTTTAGTTCGATTTTTTGTGTTTTTCAAAAATGAAACCAAACCGAACTAATGAATGAAACTAGTCTGCTTGAGAGCATGTTTCTAAATTAGGGTTTTCTGCCAAATCTAAGAAATCTTCTTTCACATTAACTCGCCCATCACACAACTCTTAACAAAATTAACCAGCAGATCAGATATTAGCTCGAAACTCCGAAGGATGTTTTTAGAGTCCAACCCTCTCCAAAAAAAGAGTGTCATCCTCGTATCGATGGTGGACAACATTAACCCCTCATTTTTCACTTTGGAATCAGAGTACATATCCAATTTCTTCGCTCTCCTAATCGAAGCACCAGACTCTCTACCACCATCAAGAAAAGGAATGGGCAAGAGTGTCTCGTTGTTTTCGCCCTTTTTGGACATAGATCTCTTTGGTTGGGCACTTATTAACCAAGATAGCAAGAATCCCTAAGAACACGCACACACGGATCCAAGATCACCAATGAATTAACTCCAAAAATTAACCTCAAAATGTAGCATTAATATCTCAAGTGAGATTTAAACTATATTCTTTGAGATTATCAAACGCTTATCACTGAGTTGACATATCATAGATCCCAAATAAAATATATTAGTTTGAAATAATAAAACATTTTATTTAGTGCACATATTACATATGTATATATATATATATATATATATGCTTATAATCAAAATGATATATATATATATATATATATATATATATATATATATATATATATATATATATATATATAATATATTTATGCTGGTCTTGATTCTGAGAAATGTTTTGCATCCATATTCCATGTTGTGTGCATACCGAGATCACTTCTTAATATTATATTATTATTAATAAAAAAAACAAAAGAAAACAAATAGTAATAGTAACAAAATAATAAAGGAGAACACTTCCTAAATATCGTCTGATCAACAATCATACTAGTTAGTACTCCTTTTCCATCTTATGATGAAACCATCTCCCATCTTACTAATAATTAATTATATTAATTAATTAATTAATTAATCTCACTTTCATATCACACACACATACTTCTTTAATTGATTCCCTTGAGTCATTGAATCTAATTTCACCCCTCTAAACTTCTAAGCACCTCTCTTTAGTCTTTGCTTTCCCTTCTCTCTCTTCCTCTCTCTCTTTAATTTATCTGTATAGCTTCTACTGAAAGAGCATCTATATGTCTTTCAAATATGTTTTTAGGTAAAAGATAGACACAAGAACAAACCCTTTTGTTTTTCTTAGATCATGAGCTGTTAAGGTTTGACTTTCCTTATCTCTTAAAATCAAAATAGACAAAAAATACAAAAAAAAAAAAAAAAACCAAATTCAATTTGGTAAATTGTATCAGCAAGTTGCAAGAAGAAGTTGCAGCCTTTTATAGAATCAGTCAATTGCGTTCTGTAAGAAGCAAACTTTGAGCTTTATATTGAATTTTTCTTATCTAAAAAACAACATCATCATTTTATTTTCTCTACTTCACCTGAAAAGGAAAAGAAAAAGAAAATTCTCATCAGAAACAATCTCTCATCAGACACAACAATTCTAATTTTGTAATTTTTTGTTACTCTTTTGTATTGTATTCTGGGTTGAGTATTTCTTGTACTTAATTTTCGGTTAAAAAAGGAACAGCAAATCTGGCTAATCCGTGGTGGACAGGTCACCAGGTAGGATTGCCTGGGGTGGTAGATCATAACTCCCACCCGTTAGGCAGTCCACCTGGTATAAACAAACGCCACCATACCGAACTTTTCATCAATGAAAACAACAAAAGAAGAGAAGAAGAAGATGATGATGATGATGAAGAAAGAGATAACGACGATGATGAACCAAAAGAAGGTGAAGTTGAAATCGGAAACCGAAGACCAAGAGGAAGACCACCAGGTTCAAAAAATAAACCAAAACCACCAATTTTCGTAACAAGAGACAGTCCGAATTCACTAAAAAGCCATGTGATGGAAGTATCATCTGGAGCAGATGTAGCCGAAAGCGTAGCTCAGTTTGCAAGAAGGCGACAACGCGGTGTTTGTGTCTTAAGTGGTAGCGGATCAGTAGCAAATGTTACCCTTAGACAACCAGCAGCACCAGGAGCTGTTGTAGCACTACATGGAAGATTCGAGATTCTATCGTTAACCGGAGCTTTTCTACCTGGACCTGCTCCTCCAGGCGCTACCGGACTCACAGTGTACCTTGCTGGTGGACAAGGTCAAGTTGTTGGAGGAAGTGTTGTTGGATCTTTAATTGCTGCTGGACCTGTTATGGTTATTGCTGCTACTTTTGCTAATGCTACTTATGAGAGATTGCCACTTGAGGATGAAGAGGATGATGGAAGCGCCGGCGGTGGTCATGTAGGACATCATGTTGGAGGTGGTTCTTCTCCTCCTGGAATTGGAAGTAGTGGTGGAGGCGGTGGCGGTAGCGGTGGGGGCCACATGCAGTCTGGCCATCTTCCAGATCCATCTTCTTTGCCTTTGTATAATTTGCCACCAAATCTTCTTCCTAATGGTGGTCAGGTGGGACATGAATCTTTTCCTTGGCCTCATGGAATTAGGCCACCTTATTGAATAATAAAATTATATCATATGGTAGAGTTAGATCCATATGGATTAATTCTGGTTATGATGATGATGACAATGTTATCTTTCTAGCTGGTTTGAAAGATGGAAGAAGTTGGAGAATGGAGTTAATGTTATTAGTATTACTAAGTTTTTTAGGGTAATGAAATAAATATTTATATATATAGTAGAGTTTGAGTGTTTGTGATGAAATGTGATGAGAAGTGAGAAGAAGAAGCAATGTTATTATTATAAAATTTATATCTATGTATGTGTATATGATTATAGTATTAAGTAAGAACTTTGAGTGTTTGTTTCTCTTTTGGTTTCTGTGTTTTGGAATAAAAAAGATGATGATGGGGTTTTTGTTATTTAATTCATTTCTGAATTGTTTATCATGTTTATATATTCTCCATGATCTAGTAATTTTTTACTTCTTGTTGTTTGCTTGGTTTTTTTAAATTTATTATTATTTTAGTGATATGAATTAAATACATGATGAGATTAATGATTAGACTTGGGAGATATGAAGATTATAAGCTTGTGTTTGATTTGCTTAAAGATCACACATCATAGCTTCTAATTCTATATTACTGCTGGAAAGGAAAATAATAGGATAGAAAAGCAAAAGATTCATAAGTGATTAAGTTTCTCATACAATTTTTCACATAAATTTTGTCTAAGCTAAAATTTTATATTTATATACATAGAACCGATTCTTAGGGTTTCTGATTTTAAGCTTTGCAGGTGCACTTTGCTTGTGCAATTAGGGCTATTTTGCTTTTTCTTATTCTCTCTCACACGCAGATGTGATATATATCTCTATGCTTTTTAATTTTTTTAATCAGCAAACTAATATATTAATAATTTCAACTTATGCACAAGTGGTGACAAAGAGAAGATAATTAGAACAACAATTAAACTTGACATTGCTTAAAAAAACTAAAAATTAAACCTAAAAATTACTTCCTCCGTTCCAAAATATAAGTCGTGTTGACATAGTTATGGTATAATAGGAAAAATAGCATTAAATGTTTCATTGGTATTCTAAAGCGGCTTATAATTTGGAACAATTTTTTTTCCTTCTCAAAATGACTTATATTTTAGAACGGAGGAAGTAATTACTTACATTATCTATTTCAGAAGAAGAAGAAAAGAAAAAAAACACAAATTTGTGTAAACTTGCTATGTTACACTCTCAAAAAAATTGTGCTGGTGGGAAACCAAGGTGGGGGAACATTTAGTTGGAATATGTGTGCTTGCAAGTTCGAATGTCTGCTAATTAATTGGTCTAATCAAGTAACCGTGTGTGGAAGGATTTGTGTAAATTTGGCTTCTTGAGGCCGAAGAGTGAGGTAGGTGATTGGGTAGAAGATATTGAGTAAAAAAGTGGCAAATGGAGAAAAAACTTAATTTTGGCATGATAAGTGGTTGGGTTAGGAGAAAATATACTACAACAACCACATTCAAGGAAATTTGATATAGCGGTAATGTCAAAGGGAAAGGTGAATGAAACCTGGCGGGGGTGGAGGAGGAGTAGATTGATAATCACTTGTCTTGAAAACTTAAGTGGAGAAAACCATTTTTGTGTGTGAGAGGAAGAATTGCTTCGTAATCTATTGTGACTAATACAACGGGTTTTTTAGGCAAAATGATGATAGCGGTGTTGTGGGCTTAACGAAGGAGGCACGTTCACGGTAAATTCAATTTATCTCTTTTTAATAAATTTTTTAAATTTCATCCGCTTTTTTCTCTCAGATTGAAAAGAGATAAATTGTTGGTGAAATTGTTGGATGGTCTTGCACCATATCAAAGTTGATTGTTTTTCTCTTGACAATTGCTTCTAAATCGGTTGCTATATATCGTACAAGACGAAATTTGATACTCTTGGAGTGTTTGACATGGGGTGTGTGTCAAAATGTAAATGGTGTTTGGATGTTAGGGGATCAACAGAACATATCTTTTTGGTGTTCGATGGTTTTGTGCCGGGGATTTTTTTATTTTATTTCAAAGTTGTTGCATTTTCATTTTGAACATAAAAAGAGGGGAAAGGGGCTACTAATTATGATGTGGCATAGTACCATTTGGTCGATATGAAGGGATCAATATGAGTCTATTTTATGTGAAAAACATCTATAATGGAAGAAGTAGTTTTTTTTTTAATGGCAAATATATAATATGTAAAAATACAGAGAACTATAAGGAGTAAGGTTAAAATAACAAGAGGGACCAAAAATATAATAGAAGAAGTAGTGTATTAATCTATCAAGCATGAAGCATATATCTTGACAATGAGTTTTGGCTAAAAATATTGTGCACTCATAATTAGAGCTTAATACCCTGTGTACTCTTATATATTATCAATATATATTAGTCTTTTAAATAAAAAATTAAGACCTAATTCTTCTTAGCCGGTTAAGACAAAAATACCTACTTAAATTGAACCAATCATCTTATGGAATTTTTTATTTCTTTAAAATCTCTTGCAACTAATTGTCCAACAATTTATTATTGATTTTATCGTCAAAGGATTTTATTTTTAAAATTTTAGGTACCTTTTCATGAGTGTTAGAACTGTCCAAGAAACTTTATTTCATCTTTTAGTGTTCTATATATGTATTTGATAGTAGGGTATATGTGTTTTTTAAAGGGATAGTTAGGGTATATATATGTGTGTTACTAATTAATAACAAGAATCAAGAATGATATATATATGCAGAAGAAACTTGAATACTTTAAAATAAATGGTTTTTCTAATTAATATGATATCAAAAAAATGGTTAAACGATTGACCCTAAAAAATTGTCTATTAATATAGACTAGGTTTAACAGTGGACACCATCAATTTTAATAAATTTAAACAAAATGCTTGTTCTTCATTTTTTATTATTTGAAAATTTAATTTATTATTAAAAATGGTATTATGACTATTTTTATTTTTTTAAATGCCAAATAATATTATATATGATACGCAAATAATAAAAGAAAGTTCAGAATATAAAGATGTACTAAAACTACATTTTGCTAATACCTAATAATCTTTAAAAAACACACACAGTACGTCCTAAAAAAACACACCTTAATATTTTATTCAAGTTTGCAAATATTCAAGTGCATGTTGTGTCAATAGATAGCTTTCTGAAAAAATCCAACCCAAAAGGTGAATGTACATATAGTTAACTTGAGTGTTGAAATAAAACAACCCATATTTATATAGAGGGTGAAATACAACACATATTGTCAAATCTGGTTGGTGGAGACAAAGTGTGCACTGCATTTATGTTTGAAGATAAGCTAGAATGAAAAGAAAAATGGATTGTTTATCGATTGTTAATTGGTTCAATGGTGATTGACGCTGAATTTGGTATGAATGACGACGTTCGATTTCTCGCAACTGCGATCGGAAAAAAAACTGAAAGCATGAAACCACTTGATGTCAGAATTGACCCTGAATCAGATTAAACTGGAGGTGAAAGAAAAAAAATTGAATTAATTAAAAATTTAAACTATATTAAAACTATACATGAAATCCAGATTCAGGCAAAGACTAGATTAAATACGTACGATAGACAAGTTAAAATAGAAGTCAATCTTCACAAAAAAGGCAGGCTAAAATGTGAGTCAATTTGGGGTAACAAAAAAAGTAGGCTAATACTAGTATAGTCAACATGTGAAAAAATAAATAACTAAGAAAAAATAATTTATATTTTGTGTGTAAAAGAAATGTTGGATATTACTAAAATTTTGACTTTAGATGTAAATAAATGTGTTCAGTTTAACAATATTAACATTTTTAACTGGTTTTACAGATAAAATAAATAAATTTACAATTAATGATTTTTTATTGCTGACCGTATAAAATTAATTTTACATGTCAATTAAACTCATTTATTTAATCATACAAACTATAATATTTTATATCAAATTGTCAGCTACTAACACTATACGTATTACCTAACTTTTTTATTTTTTATTTTTGAAGACTAAACTGAATAATTATAAGAAAAATGTCAACTAGTGCTTCTGTGGCACTAGTTAAGAAACCAAATATGATAAATTGATCTTGGGGGCACTAGTTAAATAGATAAAGAATACTATTTTCAATGCAAAATTTACTTGTTTTGGTATTCTTAACTAGTGCCCCGGGGCACTAGTTATAGCATGACCCAAATTATAAAACAACAGTCTTTATAGAAATTCTAAATTATCACTAGTGCAAAAAAGCCTTTTTAGGTCGGTTCCGTGCGTGACTTAAGTTTTCCTGACATAACAAGTTTTTGAAGGTGGAAAAAACACAAGAAGGGGGGGGTTGAATTGTGTTTTAGAAATTTAAAACTTTTTCTAACTTAAAACTAGTTTGCAGCGGATAACAACACAATTAAGGTAAAGGGTGCTGAGAAAGAGAGAAAGACACAAAGATTTATCCTGGTTCCCCTCACAACTTGAGAGTACGTCCAGTCCCCTTGTTACTAACAAGAGATTTCCACTATAATCTATTCAAGATTACAACTTGCTCAAGCACTTCTTGCAAGAGACTTCTCAGTTGCTCAAGTTTCACTAAACAAGAGACTTCACAAACAAACTTAAAATCTAAGAATGAATGTTAATGGACACTTGATATACTATCAAAGGTGTTTACAAAATACAACACAGATTGCTTTAAGACTTTGAATGACAGTTTAAACAAATGATGTCAGAATGCTTCAGAGCCTTAAACGCAGTAATAGAACAGTAGTCATTTCTTCCATTTGAGTCTTCTATTTATACTTGAAGGAAGATGATGACCGTTGCAGAGAGATAAGGTGCCAGCTGGAATTTACTCGTACAATTGTGATAGCTGTAGTTGCCTTCTTTGGCAAATATCTTCAATTCCACTACCTTGCTATTTGAATTATCACTCATCCATTTTGAGTAATAATAGTACAATAGTACGATCCTCAAATGCGCTCCACTTATGGATAAGGTTAACGTTGTACCAACGAATATTCCTTCCTGTGGATGTGACAGAGCCTTGAAGTAGATTGTTCTTCAATCATTGGTTCTGATTATGTCAGTTCTTGAGTGACGTAAATTCCTTTTGCTTCAGATGCTGTTGTCATAGCTTCTTGAGGTCTTTTAGCTTCTGAATCCTTCAGAGCCTTGTTTTTGTCCTCAGAGGCACTTTCTTCAACATGCAAAATTTAAGCTTATGATGAACAGTGATGTGCTTTCAGAGCTTGTTTTGACTGGCTTCTCTGCTATTATTCATAGTGCTTCTGAATGAATTTTAACTTGTAATTCTGCACACTAGAATAATCATTAGTAATTCCAATTGTAATTTTAATACTTTGTTATCATCAAAACCACTTAAAAACTTAGAGGTTCATGTCAGACCCACTTTGTTCCAACAATCTCCCCCTTTTTGATGATGACAAACTAAAGCATTAAAATTCAATTGTTGTTGATTTAATTTAATTATGTTGACTTCAGGTTTCAAAGGTTTGCAATCTCCCCCTGAGTCTGATAATCCATAAGGGTAGGTTTGTAAGCTCCCCCTAAGTCTTATCCATAATTAATTAAAACAGTTTAAGAGTCAATTTATTAACTTAAAATAAATTTTCATATTTAACTCTCAGAGGCATAGTTTTGTAAGCTTTGCTTCTCAGAGTCTGATAATGCTCAGAAGAGGTTTGCAAGCTCTTCTGATATTGTCTATGAAATTTATTTTAGGTTCTTAAATTTTCTCCCCTTTCAATAACTTTCAGAATGAGAGGGAATCAGAGGAAATAAAAAGTTTCAGATTGAGCAGCATTAGTATCAATCAACATTAATTTTAACGCTACCCTTACTCCCCCTTTTGGCATCAGTCAAAAAGACACAGAAAACCAAGCAGTCAAAGCGCCATAATAAGGCAGTCAAGTCAAAAGGTGATGACAACTAAATTCATTAAATGAATTGCATTGATTACCACACTGACAAGAGAGCTTGATGACACTATAAAAGGGATGATTCCTCTCATTTTACTCATCCAGAGCAATCAAGTAACATCAAAAAGAAAAGCATACAATGGAAAGGCAGGTTACCAAGGATGCTTCAGGCTCAAAAGAAAAGAGCAAGAAGGGAGCAGAGCCCTGGCGCTGCGAAGAAAACAGGCTACGCTATGAGAGAAACAAGGAAGAACTAATTTTAACAGAATCAGAGGAAGAAGAATTGGGCTCTGATCTGGAAGAGTTCTTATGGACATATGAAGATAATGCTACATTAGAAGATTATCCAGCTGAGGTTCAGAAGCTTGCTGAAGAAGCTCTCTCTCTTCTCAAGGAGAAGCTTAAGAGCATAGAATCAGAGGCTTCTAAAACTAAGCCTAAGTCTAAGTAGAGTTGTATTATCATATGTAATAAAGAACTTTTCTATAATAATAATAAAGTTCTCCTGCTATTAATTTCTTTCCTTTGAGCATGTTTACTTTATTTTCATTTACATATGTCAGAAAACCAGTTACCAGACACGCCTCATTCGGTATTGGTGCCCCGTTATTAAACAGGCGATAATACTAAGAAGCTATATCATGAGTAGACAGGAGTACTAATGTGGGGGATACCTTAGGTTTTGAAAATCCTAAAATCTATAAGTTAAAAACAAACTCAAAATGCTCTTCAGCATCTTGCACTAGGTTCAGAACCCACATGAATACCAGACATAAGCAATGAATATTCATTTTAATTTTGAAAACTAAGTAAAATAAACACACAGGTACAGGCACTCAGATATGGATATCAAAATATTAAATTAAGACAAATTATCCAAATATTACACAAGAGCCAATAAGAAAAAAAAAAAAACATAAAACAAGTGCACAAAATATGGGTAAGGTTTCTTAACATCTGCTATAGCCTTCAAAAGGGTGCTCAGCATGTCATCCATCCTTTTGTTAAGCGTTTCAACAGCAGCATTTGTGTCATTACGCATATCAATCCTTAGCTCATCAATTTCATTCGTAAGATCAGCTCTTATGTTGTCAAGTGCATCTTGTACTGCTGGAGGTATGGGTGAAGAGGTAGAAGCTATATCAATCTTCATAGGAGAGTGAGGAGGAGCGGGTTCAATAATGGGCTTCTTACCCTTATCAGTATCTTCATTAATATCCTGCTCACAGTACAAGAAAAATGTGTTTTAGCTTCAGGATTTTAGCGTCTGCCCCGACACGGACGCTAATAGCGTTGAGATTATGACAGCCCCCTCGGACGCTAATGTATTTTCCCATTTAATTTTAATTTTAAAAGATGCATTATATATAGTGTCTGCCACGGCAGACGCTAATATCAAGCTAAATAAAAAATAAAATTACAATATATATTAGCTTCCGCCATTGTAAACTCAAATGTTTTCTTCATATTTAATTTTATTAATGAACAGTGTAGCGTCTACTTTAGCAGACACTAATTGACACTAAATTAAATTTAAAAAAAAACCCTATTTATTAAGCGCCAAAAAATTTCCCAAATTTTCATTTTCCCACTTTTTTTTTTCTTCATTCCAACATTAACAATATTATATCTTTTATTTATTATCAGGGATTATTTCTTAAAATTATGTTCCTTTTCTTTCCTAAATACACATTAAAATAGAAACATTCCTAAGCAAAACCTAAACACGCAAAAAAAGTAAAAGGAAACATGATTTTCTACTAATCCACCGAATCAGCTGCCGTCGAAGAACAATCCGTCCGTTGAATCGTCCGCTGTTGAAGAACTTCAATCACTCCACCGTTTTCCGTCGTTCTTGCTGTTACACGGTAAGTAACTTCATCTCTCCAGTTTCTGTTGCTTGTTTTGGTGGTGTTTTGCTCGATGTGCCTTTGCTCATGCTGTTGCTGTTACCGTTTTTGTTGGTTCTGTGTTGATGTTAGCTGTAGGGGTAAAGCCACACCAGATTTTCAGGATTTTTTTACAATATACATAAAAAAAATACACTGAAATAAAAAAAACACTAGATCTCTTGATACTTACACTAGATTGATGAAATTTCATAAAAAAAGAAAAAGAAAAGAAGAGAGATGATGAACATAAGAGAAGAAGAATAAGAAAGAAGTTGTCTGTCATTCTTTGTTTATGAATATTGTTCAAAAATGTTGACAAGGGAGAAAAGAATGAGTTTGAAGGATGTATGAGATGAACACATGGTGAAAGCTGGAGATGAGTAACTTTGTTATTGTCTCTGTCTGCAATGGTAAAGAATTAGGAAACTTTGTAGTGTGTTTAGTTTATAGGAACAAAGGTTATAAGTTGCTTTTTTTATTTACTTATATAAATTTAAGAAAATATGTAGTAATTACAAATATTAATTATTATTATTATTATTGTTAATTTACTATTCAAGATACGTGTCTTTAAAATATGTAAACAAAGATATAGGTGTCTTGTAAATAAAAGTTGTGTGTGAGCACTTATTTTCAAATTTATGGGAAGTGTATTTTTGAGTCTCAAGATATGACTTAAGCTTTTGTAATTACTATACTGACCTAAATTAATTACTATATCACTTAAGCTTTTGTAATTCACACTAGACATTATTGTTGGTATATCTCGTCTCATTCTATTGGTGCAAGTCTAATTTGCAAAAGGGAATACTTTTTTTTTTGTTTTGTGTTCATGCGTTTATCTTAAAATGGATAATTCCAGCCATTACTTGTTTAATACATTAGTTATGTAGATCAATTTGCTATGTTGTTTTTAAATTCTACTAGTTTAAGCCATTACTTGGTTGAAAGATAGAATAAATAGTAATAGGTTTGGTATTCAACTAGTTTTGTCCAACATCCCTAGTGGCTAATAATTTCATTTCTTTCATGTAGAAAATGGATCGTAGTTGGACAACTACGAGGTTTAGCCGATGGAACAATAATTGACGAGGTCGAGCCAATTAGCTTAAGAACTAGTGGGTCAAAATTAAGAAGAAATGATGCTAATTAGCTTAAGTCACTTGTTTAGAAATTATGATGATGTTTTAGCTTATAAGATCCTAAATTGTATGTTGCTTTTTGCATAACAAACGATAAATGAATGCTTTTATGGTTGTATTGATGTTGCATGTGAATCTGATTTCTACTTAATATGTTGCATTTACTTTTGTTAAACTAATGTAAGTTATATTATATTTTTTTTCCTAGATTTTCAATGACAGGACGAGGCCGTGACACTCAAGGGAAAAAAGCAACTAACAAGAATCGTTTGCGGGTTATGCCGCCAGGTTCTCTTGCTATAGCCAATAATCGGACGCGCCAACAGAAAAAACCTTCCGCGGCCCAAAGAGAAGTGACGGCAATCCATAAAGTGCCCTCTGCAGTCCAGAAAGAACAACCAGTTCAGGCTGCAACACCAATTCAAGAACCACCTTCTCAGACTGCAACACTGGTTCAGGCACCACCTTCTCAGGCTGCAGCACCGGTTAATACGCCACCACCTGTAAGACCCTGTATTTTATTTAAGACCCTGCTGAAATGCTGAACTGCCAATTATTAATATTCAGTAAATGATTGTCATATATTCTGCTGAAATGACTGCCATATATGCATCTTATTAAAATCCAAGTGTGTTCATTTAAAAGTTCACGCATATATGTATATAAGCTCCATGCTGATCAGTATATAAGCCAAGTTTTTGCTATTTTTGGGTCTGTTTTTGTGTTTGTTTCTGTTGTTCGCTGCTCTATTTTTGGGTCTGTTTTTGTGTTTGTTTCTGTTGTTCGCTGATCAATATATAAGCCAAGTTTTGTGCTGTTTGTTGCTGTTGTTCTCTGCTCTGGTTGCGCATATATGTATATATTCTGTTGTTTCTGTGTGGTGCTTTCTTTAAGTGTTTTTTTGGTTTGCTGCTACTCTTGCACTTCTTGTGTAGGAGCTAGTTTGTTACAATAAAATTTTCCTTTTAAAAAAAAAGAAGTATAACTATGATAACTATGATGTTTCATTTTGTGGGATGTTACACCACCAATCCAGACTACTACTTCAGAGGCGTTCAGATTCATTCCTACCCCAGGATTCACCTTGTCTCGTCAATTTCAGCAAGGTCCTCCACAACACACAACACAGGATATGGAGAGAGATCATCGTCATCAAGAGGACGAGCAAGAGCATGAAGAGGGGAACCAAGAAGTGGATGAGGAGGGTGAAATCGAAAAGGATGGCGAAGAAGACAATCATGATAAAGATACTTGTGGGAAGGTCATCATTCGTCCTATGGGTAATGGGTAAGATCATAATAAATCCTCATGGGAAAACCGCCATAATTTGATTTTCAAATTAATATAGAACTTAATTATAATAAAATTCATCATGTGATATGTAGACTGCATGATATCACTAGTAGCGTCATTTGAATTGCTTAATGATTTTTAGACTTTTCAAACCATTTTGTGGTTTCGTACATGTGTTTTTAGGTTTACTCCAGCTGATGTGGCTGCTGCCGCGATTAGGCGTGTTATAGAAAAGACTTTTCCAGACAATATCACTTGCTATAGTGAAGTCAAAGAGGGAGCAAGAAAACTTTGGTTTGAAAGATTTGGAGTCAGACAATTAATTTTGTGGTGATTTGATGATTTTTATGATTATTATTTGGAGCCTATGTAACAAATTATTATTTTATTATTTCAGAAAATTGTTTCATGGGACACTCCATACTACGGGCCGTAAAGCTCATCATGACATTGCACTTGACATGGTATGTATTCAATTAATGATTCCTACAACATTGTTCTAACTATAGTACTATATTTTCCTTCATTATATTTTTCTATCATGTAAATGAAAGTGTACCAATTAATGATTCCTACAACACTATTTTTATTTATAGAATGCTGTGCTTGGGAGACCCGTACATCCTGATGAACTTTCTGTGGCCACCCACAAAAAGAGGAATGGCGAGTGGGTTGATCGTCGCTCAGAGAAAACTCATGTAAGTCATTATTGCGCATTCAACGTGATTGTTTTGCTGGCCTGGTGTCTCGGCTGTGCGTTTTCTGCGGCCGGTTGTTTTTTTTTCTGGTTTTTGTTGTTTTTTCCAGTTCTGTTATTAGGCTCCTCTTAGTCTTTTTGAGCTGGTTTTTTGCTTTGGTGTGGCTGGTGTTTCAGTGGCTCTATGCCCTTTTGTTTAGACCATCCTTTTATTTATTCTTGGTGTTTTACTGCTTGTAAACTGTAATGTAATTGGCACTCCTTGTTAGAGTTTTAAGGTATTGAAGATTTGAAGTTTGGTTTTGTGTTTTGTAGTTTGTGTTTGAGTTGGTTTTATGCTGTTATATATGTAAAGTTTGTTTTTGTGGTTTGTGTTTGAGTTAGTTTTGTGATGTTATATATGATATGATACTTCTTTTAGCTTCTGAATAAATGCTGCTAGAGCAAGAATGCAAAGCATATGAAAGCATGATAACATAATGCAATTGATACTATAATACGTATATCAGATATCATGCACTAGCCTTAATTATCCTTATATTAGATTTCATACTGATAACATATATGCATACCACATGTTATCAAAGTTGATAAAATTGATTTTATTTTTCATGAAGATATTCATCACATATTGAATTTTAATTTCTCAAGGGGAGGCAGAGTTTACTTCTCCATATAATAGTATCAAAATTTTGTTAATTATCTTATGCACAGTGAGTTGCGAAAAATCTAATCATTCATCTAATAGGAACTAGCTGAAACTTGGTTTAATCCTTTGTTAGAGTTTTATTCTAATTTTATTTTTTGGGTTTGTTGGAATCTTAAGTATTGTATACTGAGTAATATAGATTCTCTTGAGATTTATTAATGTTGCTCTCATTGATTTACAGAATGACTATCAGGTACGTATGACCCAAGCGACACAAACTGATGATGGTGCTGCTAGTGTCACTCAAGAGGTTGATGGATCAGCAAGGATTGAAATATGGAAGGATGTTTCCGGGGGTAAGTCTCGCGGAAGGTGTTACGGTGTTGGACACTTGGCTCCAAACCTAAGGCATGGTGTAACACACTTGACCGATGAGGCAGATGCACATCACATTAGGGTCGAGAACCAGAAAATTGAAGCTGCTCGAGCTGAGGCTGCTAGAGCACGTGCAGATGCTGAGGCTGCTAAAGCTGATGCTGCGGCTGCTAGAGCTGAAGCTGCTGCAGCAAATGCGAATTACAAATCATTGGAAACGAAGCTTGAAGAATTCCAAAGACGCATGATGGCTTTGGAGTCGGGTTCTTGTAGTGGTCATTCTCGTCAGAGTTCTCATCCTCATTATGATAATGAATTGGATGACCAATCGGTTGATGAAGAGGAAGATGATGGACTTTGATGGTTGTAGATTTTGTCGGTTATTTGGATGGATTGATATTGATGGTAAGTTAGGACTATTTTGATGGGTTATATATTTTGTGGGATATTTTGGTGGGTTATATATTAGTGGGTTATATCTTGATTGATGGTAAGTTAGGACTATTTTGATGGGTTAAATATTTTGTGGGATATTTTGGTGGATTATATATTAGTGGGTTATATTTTGAAGAAGATATTAGTGGGTTATATTATGATGGATGTAGACCTTTTTTGTTGACTTTATATATGATTATATATTAGAAATAGAAGGTCCAGTAAAGAACTACTTCATTTATATTTTAGATCCTTTAATACTAATTGTTTGTTGAATTTCCATCAGCTAAAATGCTATATTTAAAAAAAAAATAAAAAAAAAATTAGCGTCTGCTTTTAGTTGACACTATATTATTCAAAAACTAATTTATAGCTTCTAACAAAAACAGACGCTAAAATTAGCGTCTGCTTTTAGTTGACACTATATCGTTAAGAAACTAAACTATAGCATCTAACAAAAACAGACGCTAATATTAGAAAGTAGCGTCCGCCATATATTCATGTCAGCAGCTTCAGCTTAGCGTCTAACAAGACAGACGCTAAAGTAGCGTCTGCTAGACGCAACTGTTAGCTTCAGGCATTTAAGCGTCTACCACGACACAGACTCTAAGTAGACGCTAAATGCTTCTAGCGTCCGCTTTTTGGTATTTAGCGTCTGTTTCTAGCGGACGCTCCAGAGCAGTTTTCTTGTAGTGTCAGAGGTTGCATCAAGTTGATTCTGATCAAACATCTCAATGTCTTCTTGAGCTGCCTGATTCTCATTTATCTTATTTGTCTCAACTTCAGCAATGTGCTTAGCCCTTTCTACCAACATCTTAAGTGCTTCTTGATCAGCTAGCCTCTTGTGTTCAATCTCAGCATCTATCCTAGCCTGATCAGTAGCTCTTTCATATTCAGCTTCTTCCCGGAGTAGCTTCTCAGCTGTTTCAAATGCACTCTTTGCTAGTTCCTTAATTTCAGCATCCAATGCTGCCAATCGTGCAATTTCCTCTTCATGATTATACAATGTGAGACGAGGAGCATGTGACCTCTCAACAATATCAAACAAACTCCGTACTGTAGCCATTCCCCTACCTTGTATCTTGCTCTTCAGATGAGTACCTAGAATCCTCAAAGATTGACCAAACAGGTACTCCATCTCTTTGATTTCAGCATCAATGTCAGAAGGGAAGACAAGAACTTCTTCATCCATCTGTTTAAATTTCTTGAGCCTAAGACTAATAGCATTATTCAATAACTCAAGATTGGGTTCAGAAGCAGAGTTGAAGAAGGGTTTGGATGGGTCAAAAGGAATGGTTGGTTCAGGTTTCTTTCTCTTAAGATTGATGATTTGGATTTTGCTTAGGTTAGGGGGTTCATCATCAATCTCTATGGCATCTTTTAATATTTGCTCTTCTGACTTAAAGATAAATTTAGCAAGCTCAGTCAGCTCTTCTTCATCTAAAGGTTTATTTAGTGGGCCATAGATAGGTTCAGGAGAAGGTTTAGGAGATGGTTCAGGGGTGGAGAATTCAGGTGGAGGTGATGAAGGTTGTTGTTCAGCAATGTCATGAATATGTGAAGAATGTGGTGATTGAATGGGTTGTCAGAATGAGTCATAATATCATCCTGAACAGGTGTGAAGGTGGGTGAATTCTCTTGTTCTATGTCATCAAGAGATGGAGGTGGTGTGTGAATTGTTTGTACAGGGGGTTCAGTAGTATTCACAGGTGGAGATTGGTGAGGTGAATTTCTGTTAGAATGAGTGAAGGCATCACCAGATAGGTGGGTGGTGAGATGATCAAGAACAGAAGTGTTTAAGGGTTGTTCATGAATGGTATTATCTTCTTCTTCATCAGAAGAGATGGGTATGGTTTTATTTGGGGTTCTTTTGATGGTTTTCTTTTTCTTATTTCTCTCTCTCTCAATTTTATCCAATTTTGAAATCAACTCATCAGAGTCAATGCTTGAATTAGAGAGAGTTGCCTCTGATGAGGATGATGATGATGATGAAGATTGGGAAGAGGGTAAAACTACACTAAGAGGCTTGGTGTAATCTATAAGGGATGATTGATTGGGAGATTGAGCAGAATGAATGCTATCAGTTTTAGGCTTAGAAGTGTTACCTTTAGATGTGTCAGCAGCTTTCTTCTTTGAAGCTACTGTCTTTGCCTTTTTGACAGCTCTGACATGATGATCTCCTTCAGCAGCAGCAACAGTAGGTCTATCTAGTCTCTTCTTGGACCTTTTCTCCTTCTAAGCAGTTGTCCTTTGAGCAATGCTGGCTAACTGCCCCTCAGTTACTTGTTCATTCCCTTCAGTGGTCAAACCTTCAGCACCACTGTTCATCTGCTCAACATCATTCTCAGGTTGAGCTTGAGAGCCTTCCTCTACAATCTCTTGCTCAATGGGCTTTGGCTTTCTTTTTGACCTGGTGATCTCCTTAGGTCCTTTAAAAATGTCCCAGTTAGGCACTCCAACAACCATACTCCTGGGTACACTTATTCCAGTGTCAATTCTTACTAGTTCCAAGAAGTTCTTTATCACAGCATCATTATCATGTTCTGATATGGTGGGGAAACCATCACACCAGAAGTATTCCTCATACACAGCTTGCAGAGAGGTCTTAGCTTGCTTGATTTCTTCCTTGGTTTTCTTTTTCATATTCACCAACACAGTAGCATCAAATTTAGCAGTATTGAAGACTCTTATTTTCTCCTTGGTGCTCAAGATATCAACCAGCTTTGTTTGGCGTATGATCTCAGATATCAACCTTGGGTGATGAATGCTTGAGGTTGATTTTTTTCTGCTTTTAGATATGGTTGAGCATAGATGATCAAACAGTATCTTTGCCAAATTTATCTTGACCCTCTTGTACATAAACCAGATGAAATGCCTGTGAGGAATTGAAATAGTGTCATATCCTCCTTCTCTGGTAATGATTGAAGACAGAAATACTCTGAAGGCAAATCCAAAATCCTGCCTCATGAATTTTGCCTTTCCAAAATCACTGTTTGAACAGCCAGGCAAAAATAAGTCCTTCTTGATGGCTTCCAAGTGTTTACTCTTCTCATCATAATCATCAACATTTTCTCCTTCATTGTCCAAGCCCAGAACCTTGGCAATGTGCTCCTGAGTAATCAACACATTAATTCCTAGAATGTTTGACCTTATCTCCTTCCCTCTATAAGGTTTCAAACCTAGTTCTCTTCTTGATTTTCCTTTTAGAGAACTATCTTTCTCAACCATCTTTTTCACTTCTTCATCAGCACTTATTCTATCAAAAACTGTTGCTTTCTGCCAGAAATACTTAACAATATCGTAGTAAACAAACCCATTCAGCATCTCAAAGTAGTTTTTCCATTGTTGATTGTAAAATAAACTTTGAACGTCAACTCCATTCACCTTTAAACTTTCGAAATCCACAAACTTCTCAGTGATGAATTCGAAGGCTTCTGGACCAGCGTCTGTTTGATTTTCTTTGACAACAAGTTTTCCTTGAGACTTGAGGTCTATAACTGGTGGTAAAATTGAATTGAAGGGTTTTTGAACGATTTCGTTTGATGATCGAGCGGCCATTTTTGCAGAATGTTAAGAAGAAGAGATTTGGGAATTTTCTGTAAGGTCTAGGGTTGTGTAGGAAGTGATTGTGTAAAAGTTGTGCAATGTGAGTGAAGTGACCTATATATAGCAACTAACACACATACACAGAAAAAGCAAGCATTGGGAGGGAGCGCGAACAGTTTTAAAAATTAAATAATAGAGTTAACTGCCATAATCATCATTAACTGTTCTTTACCCATCAGGATCTAGACACGTGTAAGAAGTACTTAATCATAGCTGACACGTGTACAGACAACTGTTGTACACTTACTAGAACTAAACGTTTCGTTTCCGTCTAGTTCAGAGCCAAACTCATCATTATCTGACACCTCATCAGAACCCATTACCATTCAGAGCCCAAATTATTCAGAGTTACCCAAAGGTTACTCTGAATTGTTAGAGGCTCTGAACAAGTTTCAGATCCTAATTCTATTTTGCATCTCAGAGCTAGTTTTCTTCAGTTATAAAATGCATGTTCAAATTCTTTTTAATAAAGTCAAATCTTTCAATAGCTAAAGGTTTAGTAAATATATCAGCCCATTGATGTTTAGTATCAATGAATTGAATATTTATTGTACCTTTTTGAACATGATCTCTTATGAAATGATGCTTAATTTCAATATGTTTAGCTCTGGAATGTAAAATAGGGTTCTTAGATAGATGAATAGCAGCAGTATTATCACAATACAAAGGAATACTGCTCTCAGCTATGTTATAGTCCTCTAGCTGATATTTCATCCAGAGTAGTTGGGTGCAACATTTAGCAGCTGAGATGAATTCTGCTTCTGTTGTAGACAAAGCAATAGTTGCTTGTCTTTTGCTAGCCCAGGATATGAGATTCTCACCAATAAATTGGCAATTTCCACTTGTGGATTTTCTCTCAATCCTGTCACCAGCATAATCAGCATCGCAGAATCCAACTAGCTTACTATCTATGGATTTTTTATAAAGCAGTCCTAGATTAGTAGTCCCCTTCAGATATCTAAAGATCCTCTTAACAGCAGTTAAATAAGGTTCTCTAGGATCTGACTGGAATCTTGCACGCAAGCATACACTATACAAAATATCAGGTCTAGATGCTATTAAGTAAAGTAGAGAACCAATCATACCTCTGTATAGCTTTTGATCTACTTTGCTGCCAATTTCTTCCTTGCTCAAGCTGTTTGTTGGATGCATGGGTGTGGCCATCGTCTTACAATCTTCAAGGTTGAACTTCTTCAGAAGCTCTTTCGTGTACTTGCTCTGATGAATGTAAGTGCCATCTTTTCCTTGGTTAATTTGAATTCCCAAGAAAAACTTCAATTCACCCATCATGTTCATCTCAAACTCGTCCTGCATTAGCTTGGAGAAATTCTTGCACAAAGATGCATTAGTAGATCCAAATATAATATCATCAACATATATTTGAATGATTAAAATGTCCTTCTTAGATGTCTTTCTGAAGAGGGTATTATCTATTTGACCTTTTTGAAAACCGTTTTCTAATAAGAAATTACTTAGCCTCTCATACCAAGCTCTAGGAGCTTGTTTGAGACCATAAAGTGATTTCTTTAATTTGAAAACATGCTCAGGGTTTTTCAAATCCTCAAACCCTGGTGGTTGTTTGACAAACACTTCTTCAGAAATTACACCATTTAAGAAGGCGCTTTTAACATCCATCTGATATAAGGTTATTCCATTATTAACTGCATATGATAGCAATAACCTGATTGCTTCCAGTCTTGCCACTGGAGCAAATGTTTCAGTGAAGTCAATACCCTCTTGCTGACTGTAGCCTTGTGCCACAAGTCTAGCCTTGTTTCTTACCACTTCACCTTGTTCATTTAGCTTGTTCCTAAATACCCACTTGGTTCCAATAATGTTTTTGTGTGCTGGTCTTGGTACCAGATCCCACACATCATTTCTTTGGAACTGGTTCAGCTCGTCTTGCATTGCAATGATCCATCTATCATCAGAGAGAGCTTCATCAATAGTCTTTGGTTCTATCATAGATATGAGTCCTAGAAGTGAATCATGTTGATGATAATCAGATCTTGTTCTTCTTGGACTTTCTTTATCACCAATGATGAGGTCTTCTGGATGTGATGATTTATATTTGAATGTTCTCTTTGGAGCTTCATTAGTTTCAGTACTTGTTTGGGTATCATCTTCTGAGACATCATTGTGATCTTCAGATACTTCTAATGGAGATGCTTCTTCAGAGGCTTCTTCCACTTCAGCTTCTGAAGTCTCATTCGCTTCTGATGCTTTCTCAGATTCTGAATTGTTATACTGATATGGAATACCTGCATACCTATTGTCTTGCTCTGACATTTTACTGTCAGGCTCTTTGTCATCAAATCTGACATGTATAGATTCTTCCACTATATTAGTTTCAGAATTATACACTCTGTATGCCTTTGAGCGTTCAGAGTAACCTATAAAGATTCCCTTACAAGCTTTGGCATCAAATTTTCTTTTGTAGGCCTTGTTGTTTAGAATGTAACAGGTACAACCAAACTGGTGAAAATAAGAGATGTTGGGCTTTCTTCCTCTGAAGAGTTCATATGTTGTTTTATTCAATATAGGTCTGATATAGATCCTATTTTGAATGTAACAAGCTGTGTTTACAGCTTCTGCCCAGAAGTGCTTAGCAAGTTTTGTCTCATGCATCATGGTTCTTGCCATCTCTTGTAAAGACCTGTTCTTTCTCTCTACAACACCATTTTGCTGTGGTGTTCTAGGAGCTGAGAACTCATGGACGATTCCATGGTCTTCACAAAAAGTTGCAAAGGGTTCGTTTTCAAACTCACCCCCATGATCACTTCTGATCTTTAAGATCTTGAGACTTTTCTCACTTTGCACTTGAGTGCAGAAGATGGTAAACACCTCATATGCATCATCTTTCACTCTTAGAAATTTCACCCAAGTCCATCTATTGTAATCATCAACAATGACCAGTCCATATTTCCTACCATTGATTGAGGCAGTACTTACCGGGCCAAACAAATCAATGTGAAGCAGTTCAAGAGGTCTTGAGGTAGAGACAATGTTTTTAGTTTTAAAAGATGTTTTTGAAATCTTACCAATCCACTACAAGAAATCGCCCATTTATTGACGGCCAAAAGCCCTCACAAAGTAAGAAAATCCGTCACAAAGTCATAATTTTGTGACGACTTTGTGACGGCCGCAATCTGTCAAGAAATAGCTCGTGGAAAAGTTTGTGACGGCCCAAGTCGTCACAAACTAAGTGATGACACTTTGTGACGGCTCAGGTCGTCAATAAATGCGAACATCAGCTTTTCTGAACACAACTTAGTGACGGCTTAGGTCGTCAAAAAATTCAAATTAGTGACGGCTTAGGTCGTCACAAATTCGTCACAAAGTTTTGGCTTATTTTGTGACGGCTTAGGTCGTCACAAAATCCGTCACTAAGTTTTTTTTAAAAATAATTATTTTAATTGTTTTATTAATTATTTTTCAAAAATAAATTAATTAATTATTTTAAAAAAACGTATATTTATTAAATTTCATCTAATTATTTTTTTTAAATGTTTTTTTTACATGTATTAAAACATAATATATCATCATTTTTAATTTTAAAACCAAATAAAACCAAATATCAAAAATCAAAATAAATAAAAGTAACTTTTTTTTTCGAAATAAATAAAAGTTTTTACGAAATAAATAAAAGTAGCTTTTTTTTAATAAAAAAAAGTTTCAGCATATATAAAACCAAATATCAAAAATAAAAATAAATCAAAATTAACAAAAAAAAGTTTCAGATATATAAAACCAAATATCAAAAATAAAAATAAATAAAAGTAACTTTTTTTTCGAAATAAATATAAGTTTTTACGAAATAAATAAAAGTAGCTTTTTTTTAATAAAAAAAAAGTTTCAGCAATACCTTTTTTTCTTTTTACGAAAATAAATAAAAATGTAGCTTTTTTTGGACGAAAATAAATAAACATAAAAAAAGTTTATGACTTGTAAAATAATACAATTAAACTTAACAAAATAAAATTATACTTACAAGTTATGTCAAGCAATGTAAACATATTCAACTTCCAACAGCAGCAAGATGAACCAAGCTACATTTTCTACATTAAAATTTAAAAATAACAATTAATATAAATACACAATATCATTCAAATATTAACATAAACAAATATCAAAGAGGAGAAAACACTTACATTTTATTGCGAATCAAAACTTTGAAGAAGAACAAAAAACTAAGAAAAATGTAGAAGTTTTAGTGAGATGTTGGAGAAATTTTAGTGAGAGTAGAAATTTTAGTAGAATTGTTGCAAATGAATTGGAAGGCAATGAAGTTCATATATTGAATGGTGAAGAACATGACCGTTGGAGCCACATGAGAAAACACTTTTTTTTTTTTTTTGACCAACAGTTAGTGACGGAAATTTCCGTCAATAAGTGTTGCGCGCTGCCCAAGACTGCAGCGGACAGAGCCTGTCAACGGCTCTTTTTTTTTTTTGAAATCTTCAAACTTTAGTGACGGAAATATCCGTCAATAAGTGCGTCAGAACTTTGTGACGACTGTGGCCGTCATTAACTGAAGATTTTGTGACGGAAATGGCCGTCAATAAATTCTGGACGGATTTTGTTCCTTTTTTTATTGGTTTTTAAACGTTTGTGATGGCTTTGAAAATTTTGTGACGGATCTGGCCGTCACGAACTTATAGACGGCCCAGACCGTCACTACCTGTATCCTAATTTTCGTCCAAAAATCAAGGTTTTCTTGTAGTGATCTGACAAGGACCACACAGAGCATCTGAATGATAGTTGAGATTGGGTAGACCTTTAACCAAGCTTAGTTTGCTGAGCTTAGAGATTAATCTCCAGTTAGCATGTCCTAAGCGTTGGTGCCAAACCCATTTCTCATCATTAACAGATAGAAGACATACTATCTTCTGCTCTGTGAGTTCTGACAGATTGATTTTATAAACATTGTCTTTCCTTAGGCCTCTGAACACTATGGACTCATCAGACTCATTGATTACAGTACATGCATCCTTATTAAACTTAACAACATATCCACTATCACAAAATTGACTAATGCTAAGTAGATTATGTTTTAGGCCATCAACTAACCAAACATCTTTAATAGAGATAGAAGAGTTACCAACTGTACCAGTACCAGTGATCTTCCCTTTTTGGTTTCCTCCAAATCCCACAGTTCCTCCCTCTTTCAGAGTCAGGGTTTGGAACATATGCTTGTCTCCTGTCATGTGTCGTGAGCAGCCACTGTCCAGGTACCAAGAATGGTGCTCTGGCCTTCTTTGAGCGCAAATCTGCTACAAACACAATCTCAGATCTAGGTACCCATATTTTTATGGGTCCTCTTGAGTTAGTCCTCAATGCCTTTGGTTGTTTTTGTTTATTAGGCCTTTCAGAAGCTCTAGAGTTATTCAAGCCTTTTTGAAATGTTTTTGGCTTTGTATAACTCTTAGACTTTGCTTTAGAATATATCAGAGTTGTCTTTGTTTTAACATTAGTCTGAGGTTTAGAAATCTTAGGCTCTGAAGGTTTCAGAGTCTGAGGTTTCTTAGCCTCTGACACAACTACCTTTTCAGGCTCTGATATAATTATTGCTTCTGATTGGCTTTTAACAAAAACAGCCTTAGGTTTAGAATTATCATTGTTAGAGGATTTAGAGAGTAATGGATTATCTTTAAAATGCGAAAATCCAAGACCCTCACCTATGTTCCTACTAACATGATATATCAAAGAAGCTATCTTGCTTCTCTTCATCCCATTGATAAGAAACTCCTGCAGTGCAAATTCATGCTCTGGAGGAACCTTATCATCATAAACATAGTGAGTTTCCATAAATGAGTTTCTACTTTTTAGAGACTCATTTTCTTCCACTACTATGTTCATTTTCTCAGTTAGGTTATTGTAAGATTTTTTTAAGATCTTACACTCACCTGCCTTTTTAGTGAGAATTTTTAGGGCATCCTTAAGAGAGTCTATCAATTCAGTTCTAGAGAGTTTAGATATTACCTCTTCCTCATCTTCAGAGTCTGAACCAGCTTCAGAGTCTTCTCTGTCAGAGGTGGTTGCCATCAGTGCTAGGTTTTCTTCCTCATCAGCATCAGAATCAGAGTCTTTGTCAAGATCTTCCCATGTTGCTAGAAAGCTTCTCTTGACCTTACTCTTGTACCTTTCCTTGCTAGAGCTTTGTTTTGATGGTCTACTTTTGTTCTCTGGACAATCAGCAATGAAATGGCCAGGCTTATTGCATTTGAAGCACTTGCTTTGATCTTCCTTCTTGTCTTTAGAAGCACTAGTTCTTTTGGAAGATCCTCCAAACTTGCCAGCATATTTCTTGCTTCTTTTTCCCCATTGTGAAACCTTGGCAGCCATCAGCACCATCTCTTCCTCTTCATCAGACCCAATTTCTTGACTCTCTTCAGAGGCTTCATCCTCAGATTCTATTACCTTAGCTTTCAGAGCCTTTGACGAACTCTTGGAGCTTAAGGCAATCCCTTTTATCTTCTTAGTTGATTCATCAGTCATTAACTCCATTTCATGACTTTTGAGAGAACTAACTAGGCTTTCTAGGGATACAGTATCCAAGTCCTTAGACTCTTGAAAAGCAGTCACCTTTGGTCTCCATTTTGGTGGCAAGCTTCTGAGTACCTTTCTTACATGATCAGCTTCAGTATAACTTTTGTCCAATACTTGAAGTCCAGATACTAGGATTTGAAACCTTGAAAACATCGTTTCTATATCCTCTCCATCCTTCATTTTGAACAATTCATACTGATGCACCAACAAGTTAGCCTTTGCTTCCTTAACTTGTTTGTTGCCCTCATACTTGGATTTCAAAGAATCCCAAATAGACTTTGCGGTTCTTTTATCTCCAATTTTAAGATACTCATCATGAGAGATGGCGTTGGTCATCATTCCTTTTACACTATGATGCTTCTTGTACTCTAGCTTTTGAGTAGGTGTAAAAGACTTCCTGTTTAGAGAGCTGACTACTCCTTCTAAGTCCATATTCTCAAAGCTAACTCCATCTTCTACCAAGTCCCATAAATCACAGTCAATACCCATGATGTGACTGTACATCTTGGTTTTCCAGAAGGGGTAGCCAGTTTCAGTTCCATTGAAGAAAGGAACTTTATCAGAAGATCTTCTATCTCTTGAATTTGAATCATAGTCAAAACCAACTTCATTGTTGTTCTTGCTCTTCTCAGCAGACATGTTTTTCCTCCTGGATCTTTACTGTTTCACTATTAGGTGAGTTAGGCAACAACCCAGCTCCTGATACCAATTGAAGGTGGAAAAAACACAAGAAGGGGGGGGGGGTTGAATTGTGTTTTAGAAATTTAAAACTTTTTCTAACTTAAAACTAGTTTGCAGCGGATAACAACACAATTAAGGTAAAGGGTGCTGAGAAAGAGAGAAAGACACAAAGATTTATCCTGGTTCCCCTCACAACTTGAGAGTACGTCCAGTCCCCTTGTTACTAACAAAAGATTTCCACTATAATCTATTCAAGATTACAACTTGCTCAAGCACTCTTGCAAGAGACTTCTCAGTTGCTCAAGTTTCACTAAACAAGAGACTTCACAAACAAACTTAAAATCTAAGAATGAATGTTAATGGACACTTGATATACTATCAGAGGTGTTTACAAAATACAACACAGATTGCTTTAAGACTTTGAATGACAGTTTAAACAAATGATGTCAGAATGCTTCAGAGCCTTAAACGCAGTAATAGAACAGTAGTCATTTCTTCCATTTGAGTCTTCTATTTATACTTGAAGGAAGATGATATGACCGTTGCAGAGAGATAAGGTGCCAGCTGAAATTTACTCGTACAATTGTGATAGCTGTAGTTGCCTTCTTTGGCAAATATCTTCAATTCCACTACCTTCCTATTTGAATTATCACTCATCCATTTTGAGTAATAATAGTACAATAGTACGATCCTCAAATGCGCTCCACTTATGGATAAGGTTAACGTTGTACCAACGAATATTCCTTCTTGTGGATGTGACAGAGCCTTGAAGTAGATTGTTCTTCAATCATTGGTTCTGATTATGTCAGTTCTTGAGTGACGTAAATTCCTTTTGCTTCAGATGCTGTTGTCATAGCTTCTTGAGGTCTTTTAGCTTCTGAATCCTTCAGAGCCTTGTTTTTGTCCTCAGAGGCACTTTCTTCAACATGCAAAATTTAAGCTTCTGATGAACAGTGATGTGCTTTCAGAGTTTGTTTTGACTGGCTTCTCTGGTATTATTCATAGTGCTTCTGAATGAATTTTAACTTGTAATTCTGCACACTAGAATAATCATTAGTAATTCCAATTGTAATTTTAATACTTTGTTATCATCAAAACCACTTAAAAACTTAGAGGTTCATGTCAGACCCACTTTGTTCCAACAGTTTTGACTTGTTAGGACGGGTTGAACCTGACTTAATAAACTACATTTTAGGTTAGTTAAACTTTATGCGTCTTAAGAAGTCCAAGTTTTATCAAACGCTTGTGGCACGTCTAGCCGACTTAAAAATGTTGCTTTTTAAGTCAGCTATTAGTAACCGACCTAAGAAGTGTTTTTTTTTTTGCAGGTATTTTTCTATAATAGCGCCATTTTTTTTCTTGTACAGTATATATATACTGCAACATCAATTCATCAAAAGAAATATTCAGTAACATCATATTATATTCCATTATTGTATCTCAAAATAAAATTGTAGAAGCAAAAATATTGCCATATCAAATTAAAATATCATTGTAATCAAAATAAGTACACAACCACAACACTACTAGGCAAGTTCAGTTTCACTAAAATGAAAACTCAACAAATATAACTAGTCTTATCAAAAAGCTAGCATAAACAAAGAGTAACTACCTAGGTGAAATAACAACTACATACTTATCAAAATACTATCAAAATTAGAAACCTTAAAGACTAGCTAATATCCAACACATAATTGCACTTTAATTCATATCATTGTCCGTACTCGCTTCAATATGTTCTAATATCATATTTGCACAGCGTTCTTGAACATTTTTAACTTCATCTTTTTGAAATGGCTTTGAATCCCCAAATATTTGTATAAATAAATGTTGGCATAACATTAAATTACTATATCAAAATAAAAAAAGTGTACTAATTAAGTGATAGATGCAACTTGTTAACATAATTCTATTACTTGTGTCAATAAACCAAAGAGTCGCAAATACAATGTTCAACATGTGAATCATGATGAAATAGCCGCACTCATAACTAGCTTTTTTCTTTTGCCCTTAAAATTTAATATGATCAAATTAATGTGAACATCAACTAGTTAGTAAATATTTTGACCAATTAGTTGTCAACTTACGATGGGAAATAACCAATCCATTTTTTTGACATGAAATTTTTTTCACGGGCCTTAATTATATTGGACAACCTAAACAATTTTTTTTTTTTAAAAAAAAAAACAAAGAAAGGTCTACGTGCTTCATGTACTATCATTGCTTCTTGTTCAATCACAAAACAAAAAGAAAATAATAGCAACATCAACAACAATACACAGTTTAGCAGGGAACAAGGCAGCACAATTTATTTTTTTTAAAAGGCAAGTATAGGATTAGTCTGAGGAACAAACAAGAAATGAACTTACATGTTAGATGGATCAATGTTTCCAAAGGCATATGCAGCAGCTCGTCCATGTCTAACACAACAATCCAAAGCAACACAAACACATAAGCATTGTTTATCTCAAAAATCATTAAATCGTAAATAAATAAATAAATCAAATTGAACTCCTCTAAAACTTGAAGATCAAAATTTCATTTGAAAAATCAACCCCAGTCTCTTTAACATGGCCTCAGTATTGCACAAATTAAAGTGTCATAAACCTTGCCTGGTTGTTCAGCTTGGGTGGGGATTCAAAGTGGTTCCTGATTTGGATCAAGTGTGTGAATATCGATTTCAAATCACTAAAAAATGAGCTTAATATTGAATATATAACTTTTCAAAAAAATACTATTGAATATGTTAAAGAGATGATATATACATGATATTTTTAAATTTTAAGGAGAGATGTAATATTTTTCTCATTTATAATTTGAAGTATCAATTCGTTATTTTTCCACCTCCTCTCCGGACGAATCTGGATTGCCTGCAGTGTGTTTTGCATGTCGGACTGTCCAAATTATATATTAATAAAATCAACTGCTAGCAAATCTAAACCGTTATTTTATGGTCAGACGGGTGATATATAGTAATTGTGTTATTGTGTTAAATCATTTGCCCTCTTCGGACTCCCCAGCACCGAGGGCATCTTACACTCTTTATGTATGGCTCTATTCTTTGGATTGAGATTTCCTACTGTTAAAAATAATATAGTTTTCACACAATTTCAAATCTCAACCATTAAATACATATCTGACAGTTTAAATCAAAACAATTTTAAATTACTTCAAATAACATTAATTGTACGAATTAAATCGGACGGTTCTAATTTGTTATATCATCATCCTACTGTACCAGCAGGAAAACCGGTCCGGTCCCTATTCTTTGTATACTTCAATTTCATCAAACTGCAGGCAGTCTTGTCATCCCACGCCCACGTGTTAAGGAACATGATGAATGTTTGATTTGTATTATTTGGTAGAATGAGAATTTTCTCTCCATGCTTAAATGTGTGGAGTAAGATTGATGCATATAGGTAAAGGATTTTCTTTGTCCAATCCAAGAAGTGTATTAGTAAATTGAATTGAAAACATTGGTCTTTCAAAAGGAATTAATGGACAGAGAGAAAAGCCGTTGGCTTCATGTGCATAATGCAAAGTCTCACATTTGACATTAGAATATTATGGTTCAAATTATTGTGATAGCACATTTAATAATAATGAATTATGAGTACTGTTTTTGTCCTTCTTACCTGTTGGAGTACATTAAAGGTCATTACTAGATACTATTAAATTAGTAATGGGTAATATACAAAAACAAAATACTCCCTCCGTCCTTTTTTATAAGAGCTAGTTTGACAAAAATTTGTCACTTTTATAACACTCTTTTACAATTATTAACGACATTAATTATTATTTTTCCAAATTTACCCTTATTTACTTTGCATAGTTTTTTATAATAGCATTAAATTCTCTTTTGTTTGATACAAAGCACTACAATTAATTGTAAGGGGAAACATGTAAAATCAATATAATTTGTCAATCAATTTAATATTAAAACTCACTTTCTTAATATTTGTATTTTGTCAAACTAACTCTTATAAATAGGGACGGGGGTAGGGTAAACATGGGTGGGATGCTGAATGCTTATGCTATGATGGATATTTGGAGTGTCATAGAGAATCCTTTATTTATAGGCTCATCATTACGTTGAATGAAATCGATTCTTTTTTAGATATCAAAATATAAATCGGATAGGATAGATGGATGGATATATCTTTCTAATAATATATATAATAATAATGGATTTATTTAAGTAGCGTAGCAAGAAGCCCCAAATCAAGGATTTGGCCAGGAAAGATTGCACTGCTTTGGGCCCTGAAGCGAAGGGAATGAGCTCGACTGCTTATCCTCCACACTTATTTTTTTTCTCCGTGCCCCTTTCGCGAGTAACTAAACTCTCGCTTGTATTAGGATTAAGTTAGTTATTTATGATCTTAATATAAATATGTGATCTGGTTGGTTGGATGTGAAGTACGCTTTTATATTTTTTTTGAGCAACAAGATGAACATATATTAACACAACTCTTCAAAACATAAGGCATGTTTTGAAAGAGATCAAAAGTACAAATACAAGCAAAGGCCAGCCTACAGAAACAAAGCAACTGGGCTGCCAATAGAACAGAAACAGCCGCAAAAAACAAACAGCACAGAACCTGTACAACCAGACAGAAAAAATAAACAGGAAAAACAACACAAAGCCAGCAGCAGCCAAGGCGCAAAAACACAAAATTAGCCGATCATACAATCAAGCGGACTCCATTTCCATTCATACAACAAACACGGTCCCTTAGCCACTTTGCCGATAAACCACTTCCATGACGTAAGCTTGATTTGTTCCACCAAATCGTCTAGGAAAACAGTCCCATTATTGAAAATGCAATTGTTTCTAGTTTGCCAAATAATCCACACAAAAGAATTCCACACTAGAACCAACCCACCCCTCTCTTTCTTATTCTTCGCATATGTGATAAGAATAGCCAGAGAGGACAAAACATCATGGGGAAGAGTAATGATAAATCCTAACCATCTAGTGATGTCATACCACACCTTAGCACTATACTTACAATGGAGGAATAAATGTAGCGCACTTTCCATCACATCTCCACACAAACCACACGCACCGTGTTGCACCTCTATGATTCTCCTCTTTAGCAAATTATCCTTTGTTTGAATTCTATTCAAAAGTAATTGCCAAGAGAAAGCGCACACTTTCGTCGGCGCTCCGCATTTCCAAAGTTGTTTAAACACCAAGTTCTTGATCGGATCCTCCTCAATTCGGGGAATAAACTCATCCACCAACAACCGCAAATAGGCCGAATTTGCGGTAAAGCCCACCAACGCATCACCATTCCACAACCATTTATCATTTACCAACGTAGGAGAAAAGGGGTTGATAATTTCTAAAAACTCATTATATTGCTCCTCCTCCCATACAAACAAACTCCGACGCCATCTAAACTCCCAATGCCACCTATCATCCACCATCCTACCCATCCTTCCAATCACCTCATACCGTTGAAGAGAAATTCCAAAAAGCCTTGGGAACCTTAATCTCAAAGGTTGGTCACCAATCCAAACTTCATCCCAAAAAGATGTAGAATTCCCATTACCAATCTTCTTTCCAATAGCATTAACAAACCACCCGGAGTCCTTATCAAGCAAACAAATATCTTTCCACCACAAGGATCCCCTCGTAGTAATATCAACCTCCCCGAGCTTCTTCTTACCCACCACATCGATACCATATCGTGCTACCACCACATCTTTCCATAATTCATTATGGCGAGACAATAACTTCTATTTCCACTTTGCAAGTAGGCTTAGATTCACTAACCGGAGGTCTCGAACACCCAAACCACCTTCCTTTTTCGGTCTACAAATCACATCCCACTTAACCCAACAAGTTTTACTATGTTTTGATAATCCGGCCCTTAGAAATACTCGTTGAATTTTAACAAGTTCCTTCCAAACTTTCTTAGGCATCTTCAAAAAGGAGAGATAAAAAATGGGAATAGCATTTAAAACCGCATTAATCAACACTATCCGTCCACCAAGGCTAACATATTTGTTTCCCCAAGCACCAAGTCTTCCCCTTATCACACTTAGCATAGGTTCCCATGTTGACAACTTATGAGGACTTGCACCGACCGGTAGACCGAGGTACTTAAATGGAGTTCTACCGATCTTACAATTAAGGAATTCCGACGCCATATCAAGGAAATCCCCATCAACATTTATCCCGATCACACAACTCTTCCAAAAATTTACCTTCAACCCGGAAGCCATCTCAAAACCCCAAAGCACCGCCTTTAACACCCATAAATTCTCCACCGTTGCATTTCCAATACATAGTGTATCATCGGCATATTGTAAAAGTGAAATTGGCAAGTTTTCATTTCCTATCAAGAAGGGTTGAAATCTTGAGTTCTCAACGGCTTTTCTCATCATACCACCAAGACCTTCCGCAACTAACAAAAAGAGAAGGGGAGCAAGCAGGTCGCCTTGCTTGAGACCCCTCTTAATTGGCACCTCCTCTGTGGGACTACCATTAACAAGAACCGATAAATTACCCCCCCACACACACGCTTTCATCCAACTTCTCCATTTACTACTAAACCCAAATCGATCAAGCATATAATCTAGAAAAATCCAATCCACGGAATCGTAGGCCTTCTCAAAATCAACTTTAAGAATCATACAACTCTTCCCCATTTTCTTCGCATAATCAATCACCTCATTCACTACCACCACCCATTCTACCAATTGTCTCCCTTTTAGAAAGGCGGATTGATAATTTGGAATTAACACACCAATAACCTTGGCAAGTCTATTAGCCAAGACCTTTGATAACAACTTATACCAACAACCAAGGAGGGAGATAGGGCGGAAATCCCCTAGCCCTTGTGGTGACTTGACTTTTGGTATAAGAGTCAAAAAATATGATAACAAGCATTTAGGGAAACTATTAATACCGGAGAATTGGTCAAACATAATATGTACCTCATACTTCATGAGATCCCAAAATTCTTTGATGAAAGCAAAATTGAATCCATCCGGTCCCGGACATTTGGTTCCATCACTAGACATCACCGCCTCTTGAATCTCCTCTAGGGAAAAAGGAGCAATTAACGAAACATTGTCCTCCTCCGAAAGAACCGGGAACTCCACCCCATCAAGTCTTGGCCTATCCCAACTTTCTTTAGAGAAATGACCTCTAAAAAAGTTCACGGTCGCCTCACGCACACTACTCGGCCCAACCGCCCACCCATCAATCGTGTTAATAGCCGAAATAGTATTCCTTCTTCTTCTTGACTTAATACACGCATGGAAATACTTGGAATTTGAGTCCCCCTCCGACAACCATTTTGAACGAGCTCTTTGAAAAATAGAAGCATCTATACTTTTTAGCACAACCCATAATTCTTCAAACAACCGCTTCCGAAGAGACACATCCTCATTCGAAAGACCAACCAACTCACTCTTTAAGTCAAGATCTTTTATTTGTGACACTAAGTTCAACTTGAGAGTTTCCGGTATGCCATAGACTTCCTTACTCTACTCCTTAATCACCCCTTTAATCCCTTTAAGCCTTTCCTTTAACACAAATCCCATCCAACCCGTAAAATGTTGTGCATTTCAAGCATTCACCACAACCTCCTTGAATTGCTTATTTTGAATCCAATAATTATTGAACCGGAATGGCTTAGGTCCCCAATCATCATTGTTGTAACGTAGAATGAGAGGACAATGGTCCGACACATCTCTAGCCACCACCCACACATTCGGGCTACCCCACAAAGACAACCAACCAGCTGAAATAAGTACACGGTCTAACCTGCTCATCGTGATACCATTATTATGAAACCAAGTAAATTGTCTCCCAAGAAGCGGTAGATCAACCATCTCAAGATTTCTCACAAAATCACGAAATTCTTCCATCTCCCTCCCACCACTACTAGCCACACCAACTCCTCTACGTTCGGAAGGATCCGTGACCGAGTTAAAGTCTCCCACCACACACCAAATAATGTCACCAAAACCCTTTGTAGTCATAAGCACCTCCCTCCATAATCTACGCTTGTCCACCAAATTACATTTTGCATATACATTAATCACACAACATCTAACATGTTTATCCGCAATATCCAAACACACCCCAACAAAGCCTTCCCCCATAAATGTAAAAACCAACGCACCAAGAGATTTTCGCCATAAAGATAATATACCACCACTATTACCCACCGCCGGCAAAAAAGCCCAATCACACTCAGAATTACCCCACAATCTACAGCACAAAGATCCAGAGATACCTTCGAGTTTTGTCTCTTGTAAAGCTAGAAAATCAAGCGACTCCACAGCAATCAAATCTCTGACCTTTCTCCGTTTCACCCTGCTCCCTAAACCCCTTATATTGAAGGATCCTACAATCATTGAGAAACTGCAGTGACCCTATTCAACTCCCAATCATCCTTCTCTGCTTTATCTCTAACCTCCATTGCACCAATTCGTTTCAAATGATCCTCTTCATTTTCTTGAATCGTAACACCCACCTCCTTTTGAATTTCCATTATTTTCTGAGTATATTTATGATTTATTTTCGTTCTTAATGTTTTTTTGACGTGAATCTCTGTAATTGATTTTTTTTATATATTTATGGAGTGTTAGACATATACTTATTGTTTAAGGGGACATGGAGCAAACTCATTTATAGATTCTAATTACTAGACATAGGATTAGTTATTATCATTTATAGATTCTCATTAATACTTTCATAATTGATTAACTGAATGAGACATTGAAAGTTACAATTAAAGTGATAGGTGTAAACATAGTATTTAAAACATATCAAGTACTCCTATGATCAACCACATAAGTTATGTTAAGTGATTAAAAAATGATAATAAACTCTTTAATTATTGCTTCACTACAATCAAAACTCTTTAATCAAACTTAAAAATAGTTAGAACATGCTTAAAGGATAGACTATTGTCGAGTCTATATGAGGATTTAATATTATATTAAGAACACAGAAAGATATGAAATTCAAAAGGTTCAATCCACAACAGGGTTCAAAAGGTTTAATACATAACTCATAAGAAATATAATATTAGAATCGACGCCGAATCAGATTAAACTGGTTGTGAAAACAAAAAATATGGTTTAAAATTTATGTACATATTAAACATTTAATTTGTGTTTCACATTTTTAAAGGCGCAAACGGAAATTATTCTTAATATGGTAACCTGGTTTGTTTTGCAATCAATAAACAAATAACAACAAAATAATGAAGTGACATTGGAAAGTATGAATGAATAATTCAATCCACCCCCTATCCACAACTTTATGCCTTCAAAGACAAGAAACTTGAAAAAGAAAGTTGTCTTTTCTCCTTTCCAAAATTTTTCTAAAAAAAAAAACTAGAAAACAATAGCTTGCCATGATTCTGTACTTTGTCGTGACTCATAATAATTTCCAACTTTCGGGATGTGATATGAATATGTACAATTAATATTGGAAGTACAAAATCATGTACGTGAATTCAAAAGTTATGCTGTAATGTAAGGGATTTGGATACTTTACAGCTACAATTGTATGAGTTAGATTTTTAGAGAAAAACAACTCTAGAAATTTCTCGTTTATAAAAAAATAAAAAGATTTAGAGAGATATACTCCCTCCGGTCTTATATATAAGAAACAAAACAAAAAAATTTAAAGTCTTATATATAAGCAAAAGTCTACTTTAATTATTAAATTTTATGACATTATTCCAATTTCAACCAATAAATGCAATGTTTTACATTTTCCAAGAAGGTATAATGTGTTTTTTCTCCTCGGTTAATGTATTTTAACTACTTTATTAAAGGAAGAGCTTTTTTGAAAATTTTCTTATATACAAGACTAGAGGGAGTATGATTTTTCATTTCTTAACAAAGGTGGCCACAACTCATGGCTGAACTAGTCAGGGCCACCCTAATTTTCAAAATCTCAAGTTTGGTTTTGTTTGGTAAAAAATAGCGGATTGCTGATAAACTAGTTTATAGCGGATGGGCTTATAGCGGATAGTTTATATGCTAGCTTTTAGCTTATAGCGAATAAGCTAGCTGATTGAATTTGGAGTGTTTGGTAAAATTAGCGGTTTGGCTAGCTTTATAAGTATGAAATGACATAAAAAAGACATGTTTAATTAATATTTAATTCTTTTCAAGTAAGATGATAAGAGTAAAATTGGAAGAAAAGATAATAAGCTATAAGTTATAAGCTACTTGAAATAGCATTTGAAAAATAAGCTATAAACTAGTAAAATAAGCTATAAGCTCTTTTTCAAAAACTGTTACCAAACAGAGCTTTTAGCTTATAAGCTAAAAGCTATAAGCTATAAGCTAGCTTATTTGGTTTACCAAACAAAGCCTAAATGTAGAAGTTTTTTTTTTTAACCGGCAAAAATTTCATTGATAAAAAAGAGGAAATACATACACAAGGAGTGCTATAATCCCCATAAAAAGGGAACAACCCACCTAAAGATAGAAAACTAAAGCAAAACAAATACTTCATCCGTTCATTTTTATAAGAAATAAAAGTGAAATTTTTTTGTCCCTTTTATAATAGGGGGACCAAAAACGCATTTAAACTTACCTATTAAATATGTTTTTAATGATGTGACATATATGTAACATATGATGTAATGATGAGAAAATATCAAAATCGATAAATTTGTAAAAGAACTAAACATTTATTTTTTGTCAAAAAGAAAATACTAAACTTTTATTTATGGATCATTAAAACTTCATCACCAATAAATAAATTTTGAGAAATGCTAACAAGTATTTTTGAAAAAAAAATTTATATAACATGTTTTATAAAAATGTTATAAAGTAAAATATTAAAAACTAAAATATTTAAATTTAATAGATGATTTATTTAAATAAAATTCTGAAAAAATATTTAAAAAATACTCGTTAACAAGATTCATAAATTACTATCTCCGTCCCATTTTATTAGACCTGTTTTGATTAAATGACATTATTCACTTATCATGTTTTTATCATACTTTCTTAATAATATATAAATATAAACATATAAGATCTTGTTTGATTTGTTTTGATGAGTATTTTCAAAATATCAAATTTTTATAATTTTTACTAATAAGAAATTAAAGATATTAGTGATCAAAATCGGTCGTTGGCATACGTGCAGTAGTCAAACTAGTTATTTTATTTTGGAAAACTATTTGTAAAAAAACTATTTTAATGATTAGATTTTCATCATTAAAATAAACAAAGTGTCCAAATTCAAATTTCAACCGAAGAGAACAACTTACCAAATGCTTCAAAAAAAAGAACAGCTTACCAAAACATTACCGGGTTCATTTCATTCCAATTCATTGTATTATACTATCAAGTATCAACCTATAAAAAGAAATTTGTCAAAAAAAAAATTTCTATAAAAGGGAAATTCTACTTTAACTGGTGCCCAGAGGATCCGGAGACAGAGGACCCACTTCACGTGAAATCACGTGTCTTAGTTCCTAATCCTTGATTATTTAATTTGAAGATTGTCAGCAACTTGAATACTCCCTCCGTCCCATTTTAAATGACCTTTTTTTGACTTAGTATACTATTCATTTGACCTACTTTGACCTTATTTTTCTACTAATATATACATGCAAATATTATCATATGAGATGTTGTTTGATTTGTCTCGACGAGTACTTTCAAAATATACCATTTTTATAATTTTTAATAATATATAATTAGAGATATTAACGATTAAAGTTGTACATTGGCAAACGTGTCAGTGGTCAAATAGGTCATTTATTTTGAGACAGAGGGAGTACAACATTCCTAAGCTAAAGTCTAAATTTTACTGGACCCCTCTTTTAATCCAATAATTTCAAACTCTAAATATAATAACAAAAATGCTAAAGAGTGCCACGGACAATGGTTAAGTATATTAAAATAGAAAATTTATTTTAAAATATATATATTTAATATTTTGAAAATGTAAAAAGTTATTTTTTTAATATTAAATTCTTCTTTTATTTACTTATTTTTATATGTTTAACAAATATCTCAAAAATACTGTTTAGCATGACCCATATAATAATCATCCTGTAAATGGCCATTATAAAACATTATATTCCCCTCGTGTAAGGTAATCATTTTTTTATTGAAAGGAGTCCACTAAGCTCGCATTAATGAAATGTGCACCACCCAATAAACGCTTTTTATGTAAAAGTGAGTTTAATAATTAAATAACTTATTATGGTGATGGTAGGGTAGATTCATGTATCACCAAGAAAAATTGTGAAAAATGTTGGCTTTAATTTCACGAGTCCTAGTCCAATAATCCATATGTTGGTTTTTGTAATGGAGAACACATGATCGTCTCTGTCAAACAAAATGCAGTTTAATCTAATTTTCAAAAAGCCAATGAGCTAGCATTGTGGGAAAATTTGCACCGTCCTAATTCGAGAGAGTTTTTTTTTTTTTTTAAAGATTTTTGGACAAAAATATAGAAGAAAGAGGCTTTCAGTAAAATATAGAAGAAATAGGTTTTTAGAGGTTCTAAAAGATTTGACCGAGAATAGATCATCGGCTAGTTTTTATTTTTGAGATACGTCAATAGATGGCCCTTTCGATCAAAGAAGAGTAAAGAACATATCGTTGGTTTGTGGAATACAACATCATGAAGTGTTTTTATACCATCGACCGACATCCACTCATCCCAATATTTAAGGAAGAGATCGACAATCACAAATTCTTTTACTCCATTCATAAAGTCTTTTCGGCCTGACAATTTCGTAGGAGGTGAGAAGGGCCCTTACTCCGTCCCACACAATGTACGTACTACTATTGGCCCGACCAGGCAACATCTACCTACACAAACTCGATCAGAAGATAGGAAGGATCCGACAAAAATACAAAATTCCGAGAATAAAATCGATTCTATTAAGGACAAGTCGTATTGATGACCAAAAAACTCTGAAGAAGAAGTGAGCCCCTAGCAGTCAGAGAAAATCATTGCGCGTCATTTCCATTCGGGTATGATCCTTCATTCATTTGTTGAACCTTGGGGTCCGGGGATAACCATTAGCATTGAGGTCAATCACCACACCACCTCTATCCCATCATACAACATTATTATATGACGCAAGAGTGCATGGTCAACACAAGCACAACCTACGTTCCGTTTGAGAATCAACAACTGAAACTACAAGTAGTCACGAGGGGACGACATCCTCCTATAATAGTTAGCAGTACTAAACAAGTGAGACACCGATCGGGCAGGGGTGGATCTGGACCGAAATTATTGGTGGGGCTAAAATATTTAGTCACTATCGAATAAAGAATTTTATTTTAATAATTTAGTTAAACAACAAATAATATATGAAATTATTATTAATACAACATGTATATCCAAAGAAAAAAGACCAACAAATAAAAAAAAAATTATTCAACTCAACAAACTATATCCAAAAAATTCCACAAAATTTCAATTCGGAAAAAAAGAAATGACTATAAATTATTAAATACCTGTTAAATCATACTGTTTAATACTTCACAAGATTCTACCTTGGACCAAAATTATACTATTTTATAGTTTATTTTGATAAACTAATTCAATTTGCTTATAACTTACTACATATCATCTTCACTCAATCGTTAAGTTTACTCAATATATACTACAAATTCAATTAGTTATTCACTTAAAATTAAAGTATATAATGATTTTAAATAATACACTATGTATAACCAAAAACTTAAAATTATTAATAATAGACTATAAATTAATATTTGCACTAATACTTAAACTAATGTATAGTGAGATACTTATAATCATCAATAATAAACTTTAAACTAATATTTACATTAATATTTGTATGAATATGTATATAGAATAATTTAAAATTATTTATAAAATTATTATTATTATTTTAAAAAATAATATCGGCCGGGCTGGTGTGGCTATAGCCACACCTAGCCTTACACAGATCCGTCCCTGCGATCGGGGGAAGGCATCCTCTTCTCTTTTTATGTTTATTTACATAGAATAACTATATATTCAATAAATTGTTAGTTTTAATAGAAGTATTGCCCTAATATATATATATATATATATATATATATATATATATATATATATAGGGAAGCTTTCAAGTAAGAGGAGTTTTAATGTGAGAGATGAGAGGAGTGAATCACAACCCTTAGATGAAAATAAATAAAATCTAATTTTTACATGTGCACACAGACAATTAATCTTTGTCTCTACTTCATCTCTTCCATTCCAAACCGTCTTCTCTCTTCCAAGCCTCTTCTTATGCATACTTTCCACCACACCCCCCATGTTTTTTGACTTGCTTTCCATTTTTCACTTTCTTCTTATATCATTTCATATCATATACATGTGTTGTAACTTGTAACTTCAATAAACCACAAACAGAATAAAAAGGGTTCACTCATTGATTCCAAAATGGCGCGGATGAAGTGAGCATTTTTTTTGCAGGGAACCTACAATGAAGACTATTTTCTTCAATGGGTTTTCGTTTTTCTTGTTCCTTTTTGTTGTTTTACTGTCTTTGAGCTCGATTTCTGCTTTATCTTCAATTGGGGATCAATCAATCACCACAACAAGTTTTTCATAGGTTTTTGTTTTTGATTCATTCTTATTACTGATTTGCTGTTATGGGTTAGGTGTAGATCTTTGAAATGTTGCGACTTTTTTGTTGGGTGTTGTTTGGTTTCTACTTTTTTTAGAAGGAGGAGATGTGAATTCGAAGAGGCTTGGAAGAGAGAAGACGAAGTTAGAGAGATGAAGGAGAGACAAAGATTAATTGTCTACGTGCACATGTAAAAATTAGATCTTATTTGTTTTCATCCAAAGGCTGTAATTCACTCCTCTCATCTCTCACATTAAAACTCCTCTCATTTGAAAGCTCCCCTATATATATATATATATATTAGCCCCCGATCCGCCACCGCCTATTTTGTTACAAAACAAAACATAAAGGACTTAAACACTTTATTGTCAAATGTTTTTGCTAATATTTTGTCAAATGTTTTTGTTTTTTAAAATATGTGAAATTATACGGATAAAAAATAGGAGATAAATATAGTGAAAAATATACACGATATTACAATTTGCTATCAATATTTATTTATTGTTCAAATAACATAACTTACTATTGTTTATGTGTGAGAGATAAGCTATTGCACTTTGGCATACAAATTGTTCAAACTCGGTGAATTTAAATATCCAGTGGCCAATAAATTGATTAGAAAAGTTGTAGTGAAACTCTTGTTCTAGCTCAAGAGGTTAATTAATAAGTCCTCTAAAATATTTTTAGCTATATTTTTTCTCGCAATTCTAAATTTTTGGGTTCACATGCAACGTAGACATAGAATTGTGACTTAAATTTTTTGTGTTAGTTTAAGAAATAACTTTAATTTTTTAGAAAAATTTGGAAAATAAAAAACAACATATTTTTATTTTGGGCAGTTTCTCTTTTCACTGCCCACGTTTTTTTTCACACCTCTAGTACGAAAAAAATTCGGGAAATATTTTCCGAATTTTTTTAATGTAAATTTTACTGAAATTTATTCTAGTAAAAAACTTCAAAATGTATTTTTCGAAATTTTAGCATACTGGAGGGGGTAAAAAGGAAATGTGGGGATGAAAAGAGAAAACTTTTTTTGTTCTGGGTAAAAATGTTATAGCTTGTGGCCCAACTTTAGTTTTGCAGGCATATTTAAGTGGGCTCTTTAGTGTTTGATGCTTTTGAGCCTCCAGAGCATATAGCCCCTACTCGACGTTTTAGAGGCACTACTAATATATAAATACTCCCTCTGTCCCATAGAAAATAAGCAGAATTTTTTTAAAAAAATTCTCTATTTAATTATAATATCATAAAATAATTAGATTAATCATTGTACTCCCTCTGTCCCAAAATAAATAACTTGTTTGACCACTGACACGTTTGTCAATGTAAAACTTTAATCGTTAATATCTCTAATTATCTATTATTAAAAATTATAAAATTGGTATATTTTGCATGTATATATTAATAAAAAAATAAGGTCAAAGCAAGTCAAATGAATAGTATACTAAATCAAAAAAAGTCATTTAAAATAGGACGGATGAAGTATATAACATTAAAAGAGACATCTTAATTTAAGATTAAATTTAATGTAAAGATTGAACTCAGCTAGTGATTGAGTTTATAGAAACACAATTCAATTACTTTGTCAATGAAGATAAGTGGAAATTTTTTTTTTTGGTAGGTAGTGGAAGTTATTCTTTGACTAAGTGACAATGTTTATTTGACAAAGTGTTTGTGATAGGAAGTTAATCCTATCAAAGCTATAATCTATGAAAAACTAAGCTACTCCTAAGAATGCAAGTAAAATAAAAGATAAAATTCATCATTTTCATTCATTAGGTTAAAATGTATCAAAGATACTACATATATACTACTACTATTGGATGATATGTTAGATGGGCCTAAAAGCCAAAATAGGCCCAATCTAAACAACCTAATATAATTAATACTCAAATAACAATATAAATCTCGCTTCTAAATTATTTAATTAACTACTAATAATTACTTAATTATCTACTATTTAATCTTCTATCATTGCCGCCGGGTTCACTTGAACCTTGTCCTCAAGGTTCAGCGGCTAATCCGGAGGTTTGCGTGTTGGACGAGTGTGAGGTAGTCCGATTGAGGTGTGGGTGTTGTGTGGTAGTGAAGCTTGGATCATAAAAGATTTTAGCCCATATAAAATCAACCAGAACAAAATATTTGGCCCACTTTTCTCAAGGCCAAACAAATAATGTGTCTTTGTTGGTAGTAGCACATGAATGGAAGCTAGCTGGCAATATGATTTGAATTCCTTTACAACTTGAAGGCATCTAGCTGACACATTAAAATAGGGAGAAAAAAGTATGTCACGTGCATGGATTGTGGTGGGGGGAGCAAACTTTGACACATGGCTGTTTGTTGTTGGTTGAGAAGGTTTCAAGCAGATTGTGGTTTTGTGACACAGCTGTGATTGGAGCAAAATAGGAATGAAGTGATCCAACGGCTGTGATGTTGTACCAAACTTGACATGTAGAACCACTATGTCACATGGGTCAATAGTACTATTCTCCATTTTCACGTTTTTCAGAAATGCGGATGACAAACAAAGTGCAGTGAGATAAAAATTGCACGGCAGTTGAACATCTAGCAGTTTTGGCCGTCGAAAGTATCGATCTGGCGGTTTTGGTGGTGGTAGCAGCGTCGGAGGAGGTAAAAATACTTCTAGTGGCAAGTGTAGATCCGGTGGTTTCAGAGGCGGCGGTGATGCCGGAAGTAAAGATGAGACAGTCTCCGGTGGTCGCGGCAGTGAGTTAATGAGCGGTGAAGTGGATGAATACAGTGGTGCAAGAGGTTGAGACTGAGCTATGAGAAAAACCGGTGGTTGAAACTGAAAATTTTCCGGCAATGAATGCACGTCCGGTGGTTTCGACGGCGGCCGAGTTGCCGATGGTGGAGCTGAAACTGTTTTTGACAGAAATTTTATAGCCGACGATGCTGATGTTAGAAGTAATTTATATTTAAGGGTATTTTAGTATTTTGCTATGTTGTCTTTATGACCTAGTCCTTGTGTATAAATAGGAGTAGTGATATCTTCATAAAAGTTAGTGCCTTTTATTCTTCTTGTAGCCGTCATTTTTCAAGTTCATTAATACATTCTCTTTCTATTCATTTATCATCTTTGTGCACCAACAATTGGTATCTAGAGCTCCGGTTCGAATCCACGGGAAACACGAGTGAAACGTGAGGCGTTGTGTGATTGATTTCGTTTCTTGAACGAAGTTGTAACAGAATCACATTTTCTGATTCTGCGGGATTGGGAAACACGAGTGTTAGTGAGATTTAAGTGAACGCACAAAGATTGAAGATGAACGGAAACAGTGGTATGAGTACTAAGCTTCCAGTGTTTGATGGTAAAAACTGGAATCGTTGGATGAAACAGATGATTGTTCTGTTTGGTGCTCAAGATGTGCTTGAACTTGTTACTGAAGGTTATGTTCCAGTAGCAGCTGATGCAACAGACGCACAAAAGCTTGCTCAGAAGGATACGAAGAAGAAAGATCAGAGGGCGTTATTCTACATCCATCAGTGTGTGGATGAAAACGTGTTTGAGAAGATTGCTGACTCAGAAACGGCAAAGGCCGCGTGGGACACACTGATCAGGTGCTATGGTGGTGATGCATCAGTGAAGAAGGTAAAGCTTCAGTCCTTACGAAAGCAGTATGAGAATCTCAACATGAAGAACAATGAGAAGGTCCCTGAGTACATCTCAAGAATGATTTTGATCACTAATGAGATGAAGGCGTGTGGAGAAACACTCTCAGAACAAGTAATCATTGAGAAGGTATTGAGATCACTTACCCCTCAGTTTGATTACATTGTGGTAGCTATTGAACATTCAAAGGACTTGAGTTCCATGAGAATTGAAGAGCTACAAAGCAGTCTAGAAGCACAAGAGTTGCGTTTGACTGAGAGGAACTCTGAAAGAGAGGTAGAGCAGCAGGCTCTGAAAGCAGACTCTGGTAAGAACTATCAGAAGAAGTCTTGGTCAGAAGCCAAGAGAAGGTCTGATGGAGTTCAGAAGCCTGAAACTTCAAACTCTGATAAGCAAAAGTATCAGAAGGGAAAAGAGAAGTTTGACAAGAAGAAGATTCAATGCTACTGTTGTCAGAAGTTTGGTCATTTTGCTTCTGAGTGTCGGTCAAACAAAGAAAGGAAGTCAGAAGAAGCAAATATAGCCAGAAGCTCTGATGACTCTGATGGTGAATCTGTGTTGCTAATGGCTTCTGAGACTGATGATATGAATTCATCAGAGTGGTGGTACATGGACACAGGGTGTTCAAATCATCTTACTGGAAACAAGAAGTGGTTGGTTGACTTTGACTCGAGTAAGAGTACAAGGATCAGATGTGCTGATGATAAATACCTTAATGCTGAAGGTATGGGAAATGTCAGAGTCACTCTGAACAATGGCAAATCAGCATTGATTCAGAATGTGTGGTATGTACCTGGCATGAAAAGCAATCTGATGAGTGTAGGGCAACTGATTGAGAAAGGTTTTTCAGTTACCATGAAGGACAATCTTCTGAAGCTGTATGATCGTAATCAGAAGCTGATTATGGAGTCAGAACAGGGAAGGAACAGGACATTCAAGGTGAATGTTAAAACTGCAGACTCTGAATGCCTTAGTGCAACAAGTGTTGAGAAGGATAGTGAGCTGTGGCATAGAAGATTTGGTCATTTGAACTTTAGAAGCCTGGGGCATCTAAAATCAAAGAATCTGGTACATGGAATTCCTACAATCAAGAAACCTGAGAAGTCATGCAAGGTGTGCATGGAAGGGAAGCAACCAAGATTGCCATTTTCATCAGGAGTAGCTCCAAGAGCAAAACATGCATTGGGAGTAGTACATTCTGATGTGTGTGGTCCATTTCAGGTAGCATCAATTGGAGGGAATAAATACTTTGTGTCATTTGTAGATGAATTTACTAGAATGACATGGGTATCCCTGATAAAGTACAAACATGAGGTGTTTGCTGAGTTTAAGAAGTTCAAAGTGAAAGCTGAGAAGCAGAGTGGTCAGAAGCTGAAGATTCTCAGAACGGATGGTGGTGGTGAGTTTAATTCCAATGAGTTTAAAACTTTCTGTGAGGAGAATGGAATTGAGCATGAGGTTACTGCTCCTTACACTCCTCAACACAATGGTCTTGCTGAAAGAAGAAATCGTACTCTGCTTGATATGGTGAGAAGCATGCTGAAAGAGAAGAAGCTTCCTCATAATTTATGGGGTGAAGCTGTTGCAACAGCATGTTATGTGCTCAACCGATGTCCAACGAAGAAGTTGAAGGAAATAGTTCCTATTCAAAAGTGGACTGGAGATAAGCAAAGTGTTAGTCATTTGAAGGTGTTTGGTTCTGTCTGTTACAAACATGTTCCAGAAGCTAGAAGACAGAAGCTGGATGATAGAAGCAAAGTTATGTTATTGGTGGGGTACCATAGTACAGGTGCGTACAAGCTCTATTGTCCAGAGACTAATAGAATTGAATTCAGCAGAGATGTCATTGTGAAGGAATTAGAAACTTGGGATTGGAACAAAACTCAATCCAACTCTGATGTGATATTTCTTGAGGGAGACTCTGAACGAGATTCAGACTCTGAAGGTGATTCAGATTCTGACGATGATTCAGGCTCTGACGGTGATTCAGGCTCTGAAGGTGATCCAGACTCTGAAGGAGGTCCTGAAGGAGACCCTGAAAGTCAAGGCTCTGATGTTGAAGCTTCTGAAGATAGTACTTCTGAACCTCCAACCTCTGAAGGAAATCATGTGGAACAAGATCAAAGACCACAGAGAATCAGAAGCATTCCAAGAAGGTTTGCAGGGTTTGATATGCTGCAAGACACTGAAGTAGACTCTGAGGGAGAAGTTATTCAGTGTGCTATGTTAGTAGACTCTGAACCCGTGAGTATAGAAGAGGCTCTTAAGCAACAAGTCTGGTTGCAGGCCATGAATGAAGAACTTGATGCTATCAAGAGAAACAAAACTTGGAAGCTATCAGAACTTCCAAAAGGCAAGAAAGCCATTAGTGTCAGATGGGTTTTCAAGCAGAAGCTAAAGCCAGATGGATCAATTGGCAAATACAAAGCAAGGTTAGTAGCAAGAGGATTCTTACAGAAACCTGGGCTAGATTATTTTGAAGTGTTTGCACCTGTAGCAAGACATGAAACAATTAGACTGGTAATTGCAATAGTTGCTAACAGGAATTGGCCTCTGATGCATTTAGATGTGAAATCTGCATTTCTGAATGGTCCATTACAAGAGGAGGTATATGTGTCACAACCTCCTGGTTTTGAGAAAAAGAATCAGGAAGGGATGGTGTATAGATTACATAAAGCCTTGTATGGATTGAAACAGGCACCCAGAGCCTGGAATATGAAGATTGATTCTTTCTTCAAGAAGCATGGGTTTCAGAAATGTGAATTGGAGTATGGTGTTTATGTTCAACACACTTCAGAAGGCAATATGATTCTGGTATGTTTATATGTTGATGACATATTGCTGACAGGAAGCTCTGAACAAGAGATAGCTAAGTTCAAGAAGGCTCTGATGAATGAATTTGAGATAACAGACCTTGGTAAAATGAGTTACTTTCTAGGGATGGAATTTATGTACTCTGAGAAAGGAATCATTTTACATCAAATGAAGTATGAACTTGAGCTTCTGAAGAGATTTAAGCTGGAAAATTGCAAAATTGCAATTACACCTTCTGATACCAATCAGAAGCTGGACTCAGATTCTGATGGAGAGGATGTGGATGCTACAACCTTCAAACAGTTGGTTGGTTCTCTAAGGTATTTGTGCAATACCAGACCTGATATTTGCTATGCAGTTGGAATGGTTAGCAGATTTATGAGCAAACCAAAATGGTCCCATTACCAAGCTGCTGTCAGGATTTTGAGGTATATAAAGGGAACTCTGAAGCATGGTGTGCTATTCTCTTCTGAAGGAAAGACCGAATCAGAGCTTCTGAGCTACTCAGACTCTGATTGGTGCGGAGACAGGGTTGATAGAAGAAGTACTTCTGGGTACTTGTTTAAATTCCTGGGAGGTCCTATTTCTTGGTGCTCCAAGAAGCAACCTGTTGTGGCTCTATCAACCTGTGAAGCTGAATATATTGCAGGCGCTCTGACTGCATGCCAAGCTGTGTGGATTCTGAACTTGCTACAGGATCTGAAGATTAAGGTAAACAAGCCTCTGAAGCTGATGATTGATAACAAGTCTGCAATCAATCTTGCCAAGAACCCAGTACTGCATGGGAGAAGCAAGCACATTGAGACCAAGTATCACTTCTTAAGGAATCAGGTTCAGAATGGAGTGTTAGAAGTTGTGCACTGTAGCACTCAGAAGCAGCTGGCAGATGTGATGACAAAGGCAATCAAGACTGACCAATTTCTTCGTTTGAGGGATGGAATTGGTGTTGTTAGTTTTGTGTAAATATAAATTAAGGGATGGTGTTAGAAGTAATTTATATTTAAGGGTATTTTAGTATTTTGCTATGTTGTCTTTATGACCTAGTCCTTGTGTATAAATAGGAGTAGTGATATCTTCATAAAAGTTAGTGCCTTTTATTCTTCTTGTAGCCGTCATTTTTCAAGTTCATTAATACATTCTCTTTCTATTCATTTATCATCTTTGTGCACCAACAACTGACTCTCTAACCTTCAAGGTGTTAAAGCTCACGACCGTCCTCTGTTTTTGATGTTCCGGTAGCGCCGGCGACAGAGTCGACGGAAATTGTGGTGGTGGCGGTTTTGAACACAGAGAACTTAATAGGAGATCTTGCACTTTATCCTCTTTGTATTCCTCCTCAGCAATTTCAAGATTTTGTTTGCTCATTAAGAAGAAGTCACTGCCTCCATCAACAAATTTTTCTACTTCCTCCTCTTTCTCTTTCTCGTGATTTCTGACAACAACTGTCTCCTTTCTACTCTTTTTCAAAGTTGTATATTTGTCAGAGAGCTTTTGGAGTTTTTCTTTGAGATCAAGACGAATGGCTTGCAATTTTTCATCAAAAATTCTTTGAGACTCTTTCTCTTCCTGTTTATATTTTTCAGCAATTTCAGAAATTTTTGACAAAAAATTATGAGTAGTTTCGTGAGTTTGAAATGTTGTAACAGGTTGTTGAGAAGAGGGATAAACTTGCTGTTGGTAGTAGTTACCATTTTCTGTGTTTTGAGTAGAGGGGATTGAATATGGGTTTGCTGGAGGTGATGGTGTGTTATTTGTGACAGAGCAGTACGGTGAATGTTGGTTGTGATAGGGAGATGAAGGAAAAATTTGGTGTGTGTGTTGATTTAAAGGGTGATGGAGGTGATGTGGATATGAAGGAAAACTTGGGTCAGGTGTAGGGGATGGAGTTGGGGTGGTGGAGGCATGAGTATAATAGGGATTAAAAGATGATGGGTAGGTGTTGGGTGGTTGTTGAGGTGAAAGTGAATATGAAGTGTAGGGGTTGGGTGCTGGATGAGGTGAAGGTGGATATGGGTATGAAGGAAATGTTGGTGGAATGGTATTTGGGTGTGGTGAAGAGTTTGGAATGGTTGTGGTTGTAGAATAAGTTGGAGGAATGGTGGAGGAATAAAATGGAGAAAATGTTGGAATGGTTGTGGAATAGAATGGAGGATTGAAGTGAGCCATGGGAGAGGGTTTGATGTTCAAGAATGAAAGCACCAATTGATAGGAAGTTAATCCTATCAAAGCTATAATCTATGAAAAACTAAGCTACTCCTAAGAATGCAAGTAAAATAAAAGATAAAATTCATCATTTTCATTCATTAGGTTAAAATGTGTCAAAGACACTACATATATACTACTACTATTGGATGATATGTTAGATGGGCCTAAAAGCCAAAATAGGCCCAATCTAAACAACCTAATATAATTAATACTCAAATAACAATATAAATCTCGCTTCTAAATTATTTAATTAACTACTAATAATTACTTAATTATCTACTATTTAATTTTCTATCAGTTTGAGTTGTATTTTTATACTTTTATCGATAAAAAAGTTATAAAAGTGTCATTGAATTCGAATCGGTATTTTTTTAAAAAAATTACCCTGATTTAATTTTTATTTTAGTACATACCCTGATTTAATTTAAAAATAATTATAAATAATATATTTTAAATTTTTTTAGTGTTTAAAAATACCCACACTTGTATTTGTTTGAACATCGGGCTCTTAGAAATTACAAATTTTTTTTTTTTTTTTTGAATGGCAAATTTTATTAATAACCGAGACTCTGCACAAGACGAACAGAGTCCGGTAAAAAAGGAACACAAGAACATAGGTGCCGTATATAAGCGGAACACCTAAAAAGAAAACTCCTAAACAATCACCTAATCGAAAAAACCACTCCTAATCCCCAAAACAGTCAAGCATCCCACAGATTCAAGACTACCAGAGCAGTCACCAATCCCACTTAAAATGTTACCACAACTGAACTCTAACTCCCGAACTCGAATCAAAATTGCTCGGTCCATCAGCATCCAGAACCAGCTTCATCAAGCGAACTGCTGACCAGACAAAAGTAGAACAAAAACCCCGAGGCAGGCATAACTCAGCAAATGTCAGATGTACCACCAAGAGAAAAGCACCCCTCAGATTTTCGAATACTCGAGCAGTCACCAACACAGCCCAGACAGTTGCCACAGCTAGACCTTAACTCCCGATCTCGAAACATCGGGCCATCAGCATCCAGAACCAACTCCTAAGGCGAAGATCTAACCGCCGAAAGTAAAACGAGAACCGAGGCGAACAGATCTCAGCAAACCCGAGGAACCATCAACATCAACGAGGACAAGGTTATCCAGATACAAAACATCCTGCAAATCTCAGCAGATTTGGAACCATCAGCCACTCAGAGGAGAAAGCTGCGAATCTCAACAGATTCGGAAGCGGTCAGAGACGCCTGTATCGAGGAATAAGCCAAAATAGTCGACTTCTATGCGATAAGTGACAACCAGATATAAAGAACCGGATTTAAAAATCCCAAAGAACCCTGCAAATCTCTAAGATTTGTAAACCCCAGAGACTCAAAAAGAGCCCTGCAAATATGAATCATTAGTATAATTGAACTTCTAAATCTTATATATATTAGAGATGCTCTTAATGGTTAAATCTAAATTATTATTTTTGGTGTTAACTGCTATCGGGAGAGGCTAGAATCACTTGATGTCAGAACTCCGAAATTAAATTGGTGGTGAAAGAAAAGAAAATTGTTATAGCAAGAGTTAGAATTGATTTGATTGTAATAAAATAAAAGAACTTCCTTAATTAATTTTTATAATTTTTTATTCACTGATATTATTTCATATTGATTTTATTTTTACAAGTTTTATATTTTTAAAAAATTCTATAGCACAAAGCTAATTTTAGTCCTTAGAGTCACACACCAATCTACAAAATCGTAGTCAACAAATCAAAATAAACAATTAATAATCGCCCACATAGGTATATAGTATCTATTTATATATAATTCCATTATGAAAGTTCAAATTATGCATATCTTTTAGAAGCAAACACACATGAGTTTACCTCAATTGATAGAACATTAGATTATATATGTAGAAGATTGAGGTTCGAATCTCGATCATTCCACGTATCTATCTTAATAATATTTGCTTCTTTATTTCATCTATTACTATATATATCATTCTCTTATAGTACAAAGTCATTAAAGCAAGGTCCTTAAAAGCATAGGCTTTCATGGTACTGAATCATGGCTCTGTCTAGGGTGGGTAAGTGGTATAGGTCTCCCATGGTGGGAGACCAATTTCTACTCTTAGATTGTGAATGTTTAAAATGCATCACAATAAAGTTTTCACACCTTATTTTATTCTCTTTTACCTTTTTTTTTTCTTTGAGACTTTTTTGTCATCCTATTAATTTTTTCGTGCGCGCCTTACGAATTTGTAAAAATATTTTTGTCCGCTACTATCCCCAAAAATATCCTATTAACTTTTTTTTCCCACAAATATTCTATTAACTTTTTTTTATAACGTCCGCTATTTAAGTAGTAGAGAAATTTTTTCAAATATTCATCAATTTTATAACGTCTGCTATTTAAGTAGCAGACTGCATTTTTTAAAAAATCCACAATTTTATAACGTTCGCTACTTAAGCGGGATTGTCTACTGTAAACTATAATAAAGTATCCACACCATATTCTGTCATCTTTCACCAAAATTATCTTTTAATTTATATAATATTATTAAAATTAAATTTCATATGTAACCAAAAAAAAATTCATATGCCAAAATTTTATTTTAATGTAATATATATTTCACGTCAAAATATACATGTATAATAACAAAGGTGAAAAAATATTTAAAAATCTAAAAATCTCATATAGCTGATGATTTATATATAGCCAATAAACTAATTGAAGTGTTTAGTAAAATTAGCGGTTCAACTGGAAAATCACCTAAAAGAGTATTGTTAATAATAATAATAATAATAATAATAATAATAATAATAATAATAATAATAATAATAAGGATATATTATAAAATAGTGTGCAATGTAAATTATTTTGACGGTGAGCAACTTCAAATTATTCACAAAAATAAATTGCTATAAAGGGCACTGAGCAGTAGTGTATATTATAAAATAGTAGCAACGTAAATTATTACTGAGTAATCGTAGTTTATTAAAAAAAATGGCATGGCTATAATATTAAAGTTAACGTAATATATACAGTTTTTATTTAAAATTATAATAAATTATAGAGGATAAAATTGTATTTTAAATAAATTAAGAAGGGTAATAATAGAAGAAAAAATATAAGCTATAAGTTCAAAAGCTAATTGAAATAGCGTGTGAAAAAAAAAATCCAGTAAATAAAATTAATAAAATGAGATATTAATTAATACGATGAGGCTTCTTCTTATGTGTGTTTCATCGATCTCTCGACCTTCTCTATTTTTAATTTCAATTTTCAGATTTTTTTTCTACCTCTGATATTGTAGATGTACACTTTGACGTGAAATATATTACATTAAAATAAAATTTTAGCATATAAAAATTAATATAATAATAACATAGAATTAATTTAATAACAATATATAAATTAAAAAATGGTTTTGGTGAAAGACAATAGAATATAGTGTGGACACTTTACTCAATATTACAAATTCAATTAGTTATCCACTATTTTTTTGACAAATAAAGTAAAAGTTGATTATTATAAAATAATTTTCTACATTTAACAAAAGACTTAAAGTCATTAATAATATACTATGAATTAATATTTTTGTTAATACTTAAACTAATATGTGTATTAAGTGACTTATAATCATTAATAATAAATTTTAAACTAATATGTATATTAATATTTATATTAATATATATATATATATATATATATATATATATCGAATTACTATAAATTATTTATAAAATATATTATTTTAAATAAAAGAAATAAAATTGAGCTGGAGATGTGTGTTGTTGCATAAACATAAAGAAGAAGTACAATAGAATAAAATATGGTGTGGAAGGTCTATTATGAACCTTTGTAATCTAATGGTGGATATTAGTCTCCCACCATGGGAAACCTATTATACTTACCCATCCTAGACTTGGCCCTGAATCATCCTTTTGAATACAAAGACACTTTTCGTTAATACATTTGATAACAAAATTAGCATAACACATTTGTGGACAATCAATGTTATAATAACATTCAACAAAGGCTGCAATAAAAATAGAATATAAGAATGTTAATAAAATGTTATATACCATGTGTCAAAAAATAAAATACTTACCAAGTTAAGAACAAAACTTAAAAAGGGTGAAAAAAAAATAGCATACTATTTACTTCTGATGCAAGTATAAATAGGGAAAGAAAAAGGATAATAGCATAAAAGATTTTCATGATTTTGGCCATATATTACTCCCTCTGCATGTAGCAAATAGAAAATTATTTGAAAACACTTTATAATATATATAAAGCTCAAACTATCTTTACATCAAATAATTTGTCTTAGCACTTATAGAATTGTAAAAGGGAAATCCTTTATAAAATTAGAATCATATATTACTAAAATGTCTCTTAAGTATATCAATGAGTTGAATTTGTCTCTTTAGCCCATTTAGTAAGGAGGTCTAAAAAACTTGCCAATCATAAGAATTCATTATTTTTTAACAACATTTAACATATCATTATTTTTAACCTTTCATCATAAAAAGGCGAAAAAACAGCCAATAAAATACTATAGTTAGACCATGACAAAGTTATTCGTAGAAATCTTGCATCGTTGATGACAATATCTTTATCCACAAAATTGTATGAAATGTAGAAACATAATTTTTTATTTTTTTTTGAAGCAATAATTTTTTTTTCTTTTGACAAAACCATTTGGACAAAGTTAATGCATATCAATGTTTTGAATTTCGTGATTTAATGTGTGCTCGTTAACATCTGAAAAAAAAAATTTCTTAAACCAAATTGTTTTTCCAAAATATTCATAAATATTATTGAACTATATTTTAAGTAGATTTAATTTTTACTATAAAAAATAGATATAACTTTAACATGATTTCACAAAACAATACTACATCATTTTCTATGATCAGGAAAGTGAATTGGTATGGAGGACCATACCATATGCCCTCTAGTAAACTTTGACCATTCATATCGTTATGTGCTCCACCTCAGCATGCTTCGGTTTGATCATGAGCATCTCCTTCAACATGCTCAACTCAGCCTGACCATGAGGTCCATCTTTAGTACTTTGTAAAAAAATATTTCTATTACTGTGTTTTTAGTTTTTAAAGTTTTTTTTTAAGTTTTTAAAGTTTGTGTTAGTTCTAGTTGCCACGAAAGATATAATAGACCCTTGCAATTTTGTGCATTTTTCGAAAATAATAAAAATATGAAATAAAAATTATTATTTCCAAAAATGCATTATCCTTATTATCCTTACTAACATTACATTTTCTTCATCACAATGTTTCATATCAAATGTCTTACATCTTATAACAAGTTAAAATGAGGATATATTTCAAAAAATGAAAACAAAAAATGTTTTCACATAGTATATATATGGGTCTTATTATGGGTGTGTTTGTTTTGGATTTTTTTGAAAATAAATTTTGTAGTGTTATATAATTTTGTGCAAAAAAATTTTACAAAGAAACTTTTTATAAAAGTTTCAAATGAAAATTTGGTTTGAATAGTTATTCTTAAAATGTGATTTTAAACATTTCATCATTTTATTGAAAAAAAATTTGGATATCAAACTTTCGAAAAAATCATTTAATTTGAAGTTATTTCAAATAGATTTTCATAAAAATCATTTTTAAAATACAACTTTTTCAAAAAATTGTGATTTTGACTATGTTTTGTTCTTCAATAATGTATGTTTATGTTATATGATGTCAAAATTAGTGTTTCAATTTAGAAAGAATGAATATAAAAAAACTTATAATATTTTGAAAAATGGTTTACCAAAATCCATTTTCAAAAATACAAAGAAAAAATCTATTTTTTTAAAGCTAGAACAAACGCATCCTATATCATTTTCTCGATAAATTCAATAATCTAACTTATTCACTATAAATTCAATAACTTTAGTTTACCCTCTAACACTAAACACAACAATTCAATAAACTAACTTATTCTTTGTTAAAAAAAATAAAATAAACTAACTTATTCACTATAAATTGTCTGCTATAAGCTAGTTTTTCATCTATCCGCTATATTTTTTTGCCAAATAGAGCAAATATGTTCTATAATCTTTAATCATTTAATTTAATTTTTGTTTTTTTAACTTTCTGACTACATGTCTACATGGATGTGAATAAAAAATGCATATATCAGAACAAAAACTACATAACATGACAATAGTTAAAGAAAACACTTTGAAAGAAAGGAATTAATTTGTATACCATTTTACTTTCATATATATGAAAGTTGTGTATAAAATCTATAATCTGAAATATTGCTATGAAATGTGTAATCCAAAAAGAATGCATTGTACACCATATTATAAACTACTTCTATCTAGAATGTGACTGAAAATTAATAGCTTGAAGATCCTAATACGGCTAAATTTCCCTTCAAGATTCTTCGTAGTTCGGCTGCGAATCCTTCCAACAAAACTGGCTTTCGGATAACTCCATTAAATCCAATATGCATACATTTTTGCCACAAATCTTCTTCGGAGCTTGCTGTCAAAGCAACGACGATAGGCCAATTGCGGCTTTTAAACTTCCGAATCCTCGCAGTAAAGTCAAATCCATCTAAATCAGGCAAGTGAAGATCCAAAAGTACAACTTCAAAGGGAGATGCACCAGCATGTACAACAAGACTAAGACATTCGTATCCGGAAGAAACAGATGTAACAGAACAACCTAGTTTCCGAAGAAACTTTTGCGTCACTGCCCTATTAACATCGTCATTGTCGGCTAACAAGACTTGCAGACCACTGAACAATGAATTCGAACTTGACAAATCTGAAATCTCCCCTGGTTCGGGTATGGTTACCGAGACAGAACGGCGTAATTGAAACCAAAGAGAAAGAGTCATGACTTGAGGAAAGCCTCTAGCATTCGGTACCGAACATATGTTACCTTTCATCGACTGCATATATATATATATAACATACAAAATCAATGCAGAACACAATTAAATAGTTTCAACTACAAACATAGCAAGTAATGCAGCGAATTTATGAAGATGAAAATTTGTTTCTAAATGAGAATTTATGAGCGACATATGCACAACCGATGTTAAATATCTCACCTGGATTATCTTCTGGCATATGCTGAAGCTCATCTTTTCTTCGAACGTTGGATCACTAGTACGCAACCTACTTGCAAGCTGCCCCGAAGAAACTGAGGTCTCCAACTCTAAATCACTGCTATTTATTCTTACATCAAATTTAATATGCACATCACCGCAAGACGAGCTTGGTCTCCAAGTTGCATATCCATGTTCAGTCCTTCCTCGGCTTCCAGATTCCGCAAACACTCGAAACACAAGAATTCCTCCACCATGGTTACCATCTATTAGGTTTCCAACCATATGCAAAATCACTTGAAAAACCCTCTTTTCGTCTCCGATAACATGGTTAGGCAAAGACTTATCAACCTCAACCTTAAACCCTAAACCTTTACATAAACTCATACACTTAGCAATGCAAGCTGCTTCTTTTAGCATATTATGTAAACCAAAAGATTTCATCTCTAAAGGAAATCTTCCGCTTCCACCATCCCTATCCGAATTGTCCATAGCATCGTTCATTAAGTTTGATAAGACGCCACTTGTCCTTACCATCGAGTCCACAATGCGTTTCTGTTCATTCTTTAAATTCTCATCTTGCATCATTGAAAGCAAACCCATAACTGAATGCATTGGTCTTCCCATTCCATTGCTCATGACTTTCTGAAAAACCGCTCTAGCCTCGCTCGCCATGATAGCGTTCATTTTCTCTAGTTGCAATGCTCGGTTTTGCTCCTCCAGTTTCTCTTTAATAAGTTGCGATTCTTCGAGAATCGCAGCGTGAGAAAGAGCAACGGCAACCTGATCAGCAACAACTTTAATTATCTCCAACTCTTGATTGCTCCAAGATCTTGCCTCCTCACTAGGAAGTACTAATACAAGTATCGCGTAACACGCTTGCGTTAGCTCCGGCGTTCCACCTTTGAAGTCACAAACCCGAAGCATTGGCATTCGAATCGCAGCAACCGGTCCTGCCTCAACAGAAACTCCACTACTCGCAGAAGCAAGCTCCGAGTCAGAATCAATTATGTTAACTACATTATCAGCCTTGACTCTCACAACATCCGGATTTGTAATAAGTATAGAAGAATTAACATTCCTCCCATTCAATTCATGAGTGAGATTCATCGCGGTTTTCTCAACATTAGGCATCCACACAGCACAGTTTTGCAAGCCTAAAGTTTTCGACAGTTCAACCAATGTCGTATACAGAATCTTATGTCTATCAAGCGACTTACGAATCTCTTGAGTAAGCATTCTTACATGCATTCCAGCTTCATTCTGTTTCATTATCATACCATACTCGATACCAAGCTCCCTCGTCTTCCGCTTCAACAACAACTCTCTAACCTTCACTTTTAACAGCAAAGGGATCAAAGTAACGAGGGTTATCGCCGTTGCACACGAAACCATCGCAGTGAGGACTTTTAAGACGGTAAGTGTCACCATGATTTGAAAAGTATGAGGTCCATAAGTCCAACTATTGAACAAATGTGTCATTCCACAAAGTACAATAAAAGCTATGAACTGAAAAAGTACCCATTTGAATGGAAAATTTGAACAACTGATGAAATAAATTAGCTCAACAGGAATTGAAAAATACGCCACGGCGATTAGGAAATCGCCGACTTTCTGACATTCTAGAATCTTCTCGATAGTCCACCAGCTTGTGTCATCATCACAGTTACATTTAGGAAATCCATCAGAAGTTGCAGATACACATAATAGCAGCAGAAAAATTATGAATCCAAATGCTATTGATTTATACATTGATCTAACTTCAATATTTTGTTCCTGTCATTGTCATAACAGTTAAACAAAAAGTTCAAACTTAGTAAGATCTAAATCATAGAAAACAGAACAAAGTTAGATCCCAAAATAGATAAATAAATAATAAAATAATTTCCAGAAAAAGAAAGGCACATGTGTGCATTATCATCAATCAAATCGAATATATATAAAATCAAAAACATTTCCTAAGAAAACACCTCCACCCCCAACACACACAATTTAACTAGATTCACTAGCAATAAAAAATTAAAAATAAAAAAATCATATACCAATAATTAAAATTAAAATATAGATATCTGCAGAAACACACACACCCCACAATTTTTTATTATAATAAATAAATAAAATCAAACCCAGATTGCAAAATCACATATATTCTAATCAAAATTAAATCTTAATATTCTTGTACTTACTATTATTGAGATACCAAAACTTAGTTAAAGTAAGACACATTAATATTCTTAGCACATTAACCCAATCTGCCCAACTTTTTTCAGCACCAAAGCAAACACTCACTCATATCTGTGCCATGCCACCCATTCATTACTTTATACATTAAACAAGTGCAACTATACCCACCTTCATTGGAAAGAACTTAAAGAAACTAGTAACTTTTTCATGCAACAAATCCCAACATTTATTATTTTCATTAGCCTATATACTATATATATAAATATAAATATATATAGATTAGAGATAGAGAGAGGTTGTACCTTGGTTTGGCTTTATGAGCAGAAAATGAGCGACCTCGTGCAATGTAAACCGGTGAAATAGGAAGTGGAGTGTTGGACTCTTTTTGCGGAATAAAGGGTTAGGCTTTTAACAATCTACAAAAAAATGTCAAAACTTTAGACATACCCAGAAATAGAATGTAAGAAAGAAAATGAAGTTATGTTAGTTAAGATAATAATTATGTGTAACTAATCGTTAGTTGGTTCAGTGGTGATTGGCGCTGAACTTGGTAGGGAGGACCGCGGTTCGGTCCCTCGCAACTGCGATCGGGAGGGGCTGGAACCACTTGATGCCAAAACTGATCCTCGGACCAGATTAAACTGGCGGTGAAAAATAATTATGTGTGTATATGTAACAATGATCATATGTATACATATTGTAAAACAAGATTTTAAATATAACTATGTGTAACATGGTATATATCTTGGAACAAATAAGTGCGATTGATAACTAGTATCAATCGCATTGATAACTAGTATCAATCGCATTTATTTTTAAATCAGTCTGCAACTATAATTGCGGCCATTACAACTCTAATGCGGTTAGCCGGTTGCATTGGTTTTAGTGATTTTAAAACTGCAAATGCAATTTAGAACTATGATAATGAACAATATTATTTGTGGTGTTTGATTGGAAATGAATGGAAAAGTAGGAAACCACAAACCATGAAACAATAGCGCCGTTGTTTAGTTGAGGAAGAGTTGAAATGACTCAAAATAAGTTTATATATAAAAGTGAGATAGGGATGAGAGAGAAAATGGGTCCACATTCTTACATGAAGAGAATTTGGACACTTTTTTGACGTGAAACGTCTGTCTCCCCCTATTTCAGTATTATATGGGAAACGGACATTTTGGTTCCTGATTCTGCAGCTCGCTGTCATATTGGTCCTTGATTTAAGAAAAAATACAAAATAGTCCCTGACTCTGAAATCAGTTAGTATTTTTACGGACTGCAGGGATCAAAATGACTAACGGACTGCAGAGTCAGGGACCAAAATGACAGCGAGCTGCAGAGTCAGGGACCAAAATGACTAACGAACTGCAGAGTCAGGGACTATTTTACATTTTTACATAAGTCAGGGATCAATGTGACAGCGAGCTGCAGAATCGGGGACCAAAATGACTGTTTCCCCGTATTATATTTCTTTGACTAAATATTTCATTTTTTATTTTTTTTAGAATTTCTTTTTTTTGAATTTTCTTTTTTACAATTTTTAGATCTTGTAAATGAAATTATTTACTTAAAAAAGTTTTTTTTTACACAATTACTTAAAAAAGTTAAACATTTTAATTTTTAATACATTATTTTCACATATTTTTAATAAAACTTATTTTTTCTGTTTCAAAATGGTGCGTTTTTGTGTTTCTCGATCTTACAATTTGAATAATTGAAGGCATTTTGAAGACATTTCTTCTAACAAAAGGGTTGTCACTTATAGGCTGGATTACAATACAACAACTTGAGTTTATATATAAACTTGATTGATACATAGTGGAGCTATGCATTTTAACACTCATTGAGTGGATATTACAATTTAAGTACAATGGCCTATATGCAATGGCAGAGCCTAACCTTAGATAGAGCCCTTCAACCCCACTTCCGTAAAAATTAGACTCAAATTAACAATTCTTATTTTAACTTACATACATCAGACCGTTAAGACCAAGAAACTACTACTAATTAATCCTACTGTGAACCTAAATATTTATAAAATTAATTAAAGCATAATATACAAGGTAATTTAAAAAACAATGTATAAATTAGTTTTTTTTTTTTGAATCCTACTCTCTCAAAGGCGATCCAATTACGCTCACAGCCGGATGAGCTACATATCAAGCTCAATATTTGAATAGCAAACCTTTGCAACTCCGGACATGTATCACCATATGATTCTCACCATTGTGCCGGAGTTTTGGTTTTAAGTGCATATGTAGCTAATTCACCACCAAACATTCCTGCTTTACTTTTGAATTCCTCCAATTTAGCATCAATCTTATTTCTTGCATCCCTATTTCTCACCATCCTTTTCAAGCATTCATACATTCCCTCCTTAACTTCAAAATCAGCCTTAAAAGTAGGACTATAGTGCATGATATGGTTAAGGTAATAGCCGGCAGCATGCAATGACCTATGCAATTGTTTATTCCATCTTTTGTCAATGATTTCCCATATAGGAGTGTAGCTAAAAGAGACAAAAAAAAAGAAATAATTATTCCATTGAAGTATTTAAATTTCAAAACCACACAAGTGAAAAATGAAAGATAATTACCTCCTTTGAACCCCGTTGAAGTCGGATTATATCTTCTCTTTAGCTTGATCCATTGCTTCATAAATGGATCTCATGTCTGGCTTTGAATTCTTCAAATTTGGTGGGATTCAAATGAGTGACAAATTTTCCCTACAAATTTTAATATTGTTGTATGTCCAAATTATAGACAAACTCATGACATTGATTAAAAATAGAAAGATCCGTGTCATCTCATCTAAATATTTTTGAGGTGCCTATTCAAATTTATAAACGAAACTCATGACCTAATTTTCCTATATATATAGTATTGCATTTATAAATTTATTAAAGTATTAAGTATACTGCCCAAATAATAAGCGGGAAATGAAAATTTCGAAGTCTTTTTTAGCGCTCTATTTAATTAGAAAATTTGGAAAATAGAAATTAAGTTGATTTTTTTTTTTTTTCCATACTATCAAAACAAAATTTCATCAACAGAAAAACCATATGTACCCTTTGATGGAGCTTCGAATAACCCTAATTCTCCTTTGCTCCCGTCTTTCATCCCTAATTCCCCATCGTGTCTGTGCCCTTCAATGGAGCGTTGAACAACTCTAATCAACCCTAGCTTTCCATCATGCTTCTCCTTCATCGCCATCTTACACTTGTGCCTCTCCTTCATTTCCATCACATCATTAGAACCAACATCGAAGGAAATCTACCACTACCATCGCTATATTTCCAAGAGATCATCCAAGTCCAACTAGAAGATTTTTTCCAAAGGACTTGGATGGTCCTCTAGAAAATCAATGTCGTAAGACATATAGTTGCCTTTTGCTATAGAGTGAAACTTCTTGTTATTTACATTGTCCACTAATGAATCTCCAAACACAAAAATTGCAGAAAACAATGGCTCCCTTGGCGAATCATATGAAGAGACAGTTATCAAAAACATGCTCCATAGTGCCAAAGAAACCACTAGCAATCATTGCATTTTAATTTTGTTTTCTTAAAATTGATGTCAGTTTTACTTTTAGTCCTATAATGAGCCTGGTTAAACCAAACATGCATATATATGTGTGTGTGTGTGGAACGTGAAGCCAAATAGGAATATAACGCGATTTATATCAACTATTTACCCAACTAAATTAATTTTATACGCGATTAACAAAATGCCACAATAATAGCAAAGATTAAGTGCAATAAAACATGTTTGTTGCTGCAGTTGCAAAATCCACCTCCATTAATGAGGGCGGATTTTGATGTTAAAAGAACCTGTTGTTTTTGTTACAAATTTTCAAAAACAACCAATGTTAAAAATCTCACCCAGATATCTTGAACATATTGAAGTTCGTCCTCGAAGTTGGATCACTCGTACGCATCCAACCTGCAAGCTGCCCTGAAGAAACTGAGGTCTCCAGCTCCGAATTACCGCTAGACAAGCTTGGTCTCCAAGTTGCATATCCATGTTCGTACTCGTTTTCCAGATTCCGCAAACACTCAAAACACAATAATCCCTCCACCATGGTTCTCTGATTTCGGTTTTGCTCCTCCGATTTCTCTTTCATAATATGCAATTCTTTGAGAATCGCGACAGCGACATGAGAAAGAGCAACGGCCACCTGATCAGCAACAAGTGTCACCATGATTTGAAAAATATTGAACAAATATGTCATTTCACAAAGTACAATAAAAGCTATGAACTGAAAAAGTATCCATTTGAATGGAAAATTTGAACAGCTGATGAAATAAATTTGCTCAACAAGAATTGAAAAATACCAACCCGATTAAGAAATCGTCGACTTTCTGGCATTCTAGAATCTTCTCAATAGTCCACCAGCTTGTGTCATCATCACAGTTGCATTAGGAAATCCATCAGGAGTTGCAAATACACATAATAGCAGCAGAAAAATTATGAAACCAAATGCTGTTGATTTATACATTGATCCAACTTCAATATTTTGTTCCTGTCATTGTCATAACAATTAAACAGAACAGTGTTTGATCCAAATCATAGAAAACAGAACAGTGTTAGATCTCAAAATAGATAACTAATAACAAAATATAAATAATTTCCTGAAAGAGAAAGGCACATGAAACCTATAATTTTTTACCCAAATAAAAAGATCCAACCAAATTTAACTAGATTCACTCAATAAATAAATCAATGCATGCAGACCAAAATTAAAATATAGATATCTGCAGAAACACACCCCCCACAATTTTTTTTTTTATTATAATAAATAAATAAATAAAACCAAACCACATATTCTAATCAAAATTAGATCTTAATATTCTTATACTAAGGCACATTAATACATTAAACAAGTGTAACTATATCCACCATCATCACCTTCAATGGAAACAACTTGAAGAAACTAACTTCTTCATGCAACAAATCCCAACATCTATTTTTTTTTATCTATCTTTTCATTGGGCTATATACTGTATATATATTAGAGAGTGATAGAGAGAGGTTGTACCTGGTTTGGCTTTATGAGTAGAAATGAGCGACCTCGTGCAATGTAAACCGGTGAAACAGGAGGTGGAGTGTTGGACTCTTGTGCGGAAAGACGGTTGCTTTTATAATCTACAAGAAAGATCAAAACTTTAGAAACTCCCAGAAACAGAATACAGGGAAGAAAATGAAGTTATGCTGGTTTGGGAAACAATATTTTGGTTCCTGAATGTGCAATTCGATGTTGGTCTTTGATTTAAGCAAAAATACAAAATAGTCACTCTGTAATCCATTAGTCACGTTGGTCGCTAGCATAAAAATGGTTGTTAACTTAAAAAAATTTGTTATGCAAATTTAGTTTATAGATGATTTTTAGGTGAATGAATAGATGCCAATGATTTTTTTCTTAAAAAATTGGGTTTAAAATTATGGTTTTATTCATAAATATGAAGAAAATAATGAAGACGAAGGGAGGAAGAAGGTAAATAAATGTGAAGAAAAAAAAAAGTAATGTCATTTTAGTCTCTGACCACATCATACATCCACTTGTCTCACAAATGTGTTAACTCTATGTGGCATCTTTTTCTAAAAAAATATTACATGAGCTTTTTAATAAAGTTAATGACCATTGTTAACGTTAGGGCATCAAAGTAACTAATAGATTGCAAGGTCAAAGACTATTTTGTAATTTTTCTTGAGTCTGGGATGATAATCACATTGACTTGCACATTCAGGGACCAAAGTAGTTTTTCCCGGTCCCTCGTGCCAACTTAGCACGCTGATGTGTGTCCAAAAATATGTCACATCAACTTTTTTGTTGAGTTAACGGTTAAACTTAATAGCAGAGACTAAACTGACTAACGGAATGCAGATTCAGGGACTATTTAGTAATTTTTTCTTAGTGAGAGACCAAAATAACAGCGGGTTGCACATTGAGGGACCAAAATGATTGTTCCCCTTAAATTGTTAATGTATTTGGTCTATATTATAGAGGATACATTAGTAATTCAATTATGTAGCCATGGTCATATTTATATTACTTCTGATTTTAAATATAAGCAAATAATTTTGTAGGTTCATTAAATAAAATATATATTTGTACCATTTTATATACTTTATTGGCAAAATGTATCCAAAGTTCTTTAAGTTTTACGTTTTTAACAAATAGATGTTTTAAGTTTTTTTAAGTAATAAATATAGATCATTTAAGTTTTACGTTGTAACAAATTAGATTTAAATTTTTTAAGTAACAAATAATTGTTTAATTTTATAATTTGTATCATCTAGGTCCTTCCAAGTTATCTTCCATTATTTAAAAATATGACCTAGATGTTACAAATTACAAACTTAAAGACTTATTTGTTACTTAAAAAATTTAAAGATCTATATATTTTTAACAAACATATAAAAGTTAAAGACTTAATTGTTACATAAAAAACTTAAAAGATTTATCTATTATAATCATAAAACTTAAAGACATTTAAATGTATTTTGCCTACTTTATTTAATAAACTTAAAATGTTATTTTTTGCTTATATTCAAAATTGTATGTTGTAAAACAAGATTTTAAATAAATCAATCGTTAGTTGATTCAGTGGTGATTGGCGCTGAATTTGGTAGAGAGGACCGCGGTTCGATCCCCCGCAACTGCGATCGAGAGGAGGCTGGAACCACTTAATGCCAGAACTGACCTCCGAACCAGATTAAACTGGTGGTGAAAAAAAAAAAAAAAAAACAAGATTTTAAATAAATATGTGGCATGGTATATATCTAAGGCACAAACAAAATGCAATTAAGGATATGTTTGATTTCGAAGAAAAAAAAAAGAAAAAAAAAAGAAAAATACATAAATCAATGAATAAATTTGGCTAAATTCATTTATTAATTTATGTGTTTTTTTTTTTCTCTTTTCTATTTATTTCTTACACATTAAAAATGAGTATGCAAACTATGATTCTGTCTTGAATCATAGCAATTTGGCCAAGTCTAGCATGGGAAAGGCATGTAGGTCTCCCATGGTGGGAAACAAATTTTAACCTTTAGATTACAAAGACCTACCATAAACTATAATAAAGTGTCCACACCATATTCTATTCTCTTTTATCAAAATTATTTTTTAATTTATACATTATTATTTTTAAATTAATTATATGTTATTATTAAATTAATTTTATATGCTGAAATTAATCTTTTTTTTTTTTATCTTTCAAAGATTATATTGTGTATGCAATTTTTAATCTTTATCGATATTATTTTCATTTCTTAATCCTTTTTATTTTATTAGTAATTGTATTTGTTGTTATCTATGAAGCCCCGATACGGGACACGATACTGATACGATACCGATACGCCGATACGTGAAATTTTTTAAAATTCTCAATTCGATACTGTCGCGATACGTTATTTAAAAATTAAATTTAAAATTAAATATATAAATACACAGTATATAAACATGACTAAAATCAACAATATTAATAATTAAAAGCAGAAAATATCTAGTCTTATATCAAAATTTTGGGATAAGCTCAAATTTTTAACAACCTATTATATAGTAGGACACCATAGTTTTTCTTTTGAAAAGTAAAAAATTATATTGACAAAGGAAAACCACAAGAAGTGCTAAAGTACAAACCAACATCGGGTACCGGGAAATATCAGACATATCGGGTATTACTTTTTTATTTAAAAATAATAATTTAACCAATATTTTTCCAATATGAGTATCGAGACGTATCAGAAGAGTGTCGGGTATTATTTTTTTATTTAAAAATAATGATTTAACCGATACTTTACCGATACGAGTATCAGGATGTATCAGAAGAGTATCGGTATCGAGTACGTATCTGACACGATACGTAACCACTTTTTGAGTATCGGGGCTTCAGAGGTTGTTACCCTCATTTTTTTATGTATGACCAAATATCAAAAGTAAGGGGAAAATGGAAATCTCCATGTTAATTTATTTTTTATCTGTTCAACTCACTAAATTAACATTTTTAAAGTATGTTTGTTACATATTAGTTGAGAGAAAAATCAACATTTTTAATAGTTTTATTTGTGTTTCTTTAGGTTTTGAAACAATTACTAGTTTAAAAATATATTTTTCTCATTATAATAGAAATTAGTTTATTATTTTAATAATTATTGTAAATGAGAGAGAATATTTAAAAAAGTCACTATTAGGAGGTTCATTCCCCTGCAACTGCTATCAGAGAGGGCTGAAACCACTTGATGGCAGAACTGACTAACGAACCATTAGGTGATCCAATGGGCCGGATACTAATGGTGGGAAAAAAAATCACTATTATATAGACAAAAACAAATCAACTTAAAAATGAGATATTAAATTAATAAAATGAGATATTTAGTGCAATGAGACTTACTCTTGTGTGTGTTTAGTCTCTCAACCTTCTTTATTTATAAGTTCGATTTTTAGATTTTTTTTCACCTTTGTTATTGTACATATACACTTTGACGTGAAATATATACTACATTAAAATAAAATTTTGGCATATAAAAATTATTTTAATAATAAGATATAATTAGTTTTTAATAATAATAATATATAAATTAAAAAATAATTTTGATGAAAAATTATAGAATATGGTGTGGACACTTTATTATAGTCTATGATAGACCTTTGTAATCTAAAGGTGAAAATTTGTTTCCCACCATGGGAGACCTACATGTCTTTCCCATGCTAGACTTGGCCTAGCAATTTTAGATATAAGCAATTATGTGATGTTTGATTGCGGTCACATTGGATTTACTAGTTTGCGACGCACAAAACATGTGATACCAATTTTATGATACTTTAAGTAAGGAAAATTCTAAGATGGACCACTACTTCAAGTGGTCTATGGTGGACCATTCATGAAAAACCATATAATGAATATGAATTTTACAAAATTTACCATTGGTTTGAAAGTTTATATCATATAGATCTTCTATAGAAAATTTTAGAAAAATTGAAAAACATTTGATATGTTATTGAGACCCATAAAGATTAACGGTTTATTAAATACTGTAAATCTTGATAAATCCCAATAAAATATTAAATAATTTTCAATTTTTCTAAAAAAATTTATGGATGCTCTATATGATATAAACTTTCAATCTACCAATAAATTTTGTAAAATTCGTATTCAGTAGATCACTTGTCCACGGTGGACCCGTAGCATTAGCCCTTAAGCAATGTGATGTTTGATTGGAAATGAATGGAAAAATGGAAAACCATAAACCTTGAAAAAATAGCGCCGTTGTTTAGTTGCGGAAGGGATTGTCATGAAATGAATGACGGAATTAATTATTTTTTTACCAAAATACTTTCGATTAAAGATAGAATCTTGCTAAATGGTATTTCCAAAATATTTTTTAAGAATTCCATTTAAAGAAATAATTTATTTAAAAAATTGAACATTTTAATTTTTAATACGTTGACTTCACACATTTTCATAATTTTTTAATAAAACTTTTTTATTTAAAGACTTAAAGAGTGCTCTGATTGTACTATTTAACATTTTGTCTTAAAGATATATAGATCTATACTATAGACTACATACATTTATTTATATTTAAGATCAAAGTAGTATATATACTCCCTCGTCTCAAAATATAAACAAAAATTGGTCAATAAAATTGAATGTATTTTGTCCAAATTTTTAATCAAATACATCAAGTTTCTTTAACTCTTTTTTGCTTATATTTTGGGACAAATGAAGTATATAGCCATGGTCATATTTATATTTCTTCTTGTTTTGAATATAAGGAAATAATTTTGTAGGTTCATTAAATAAAATATATATTTATATCATTTTATATATTTTATTGGCAAAATTTATCCAAAGTTCTTTAAGTTTTACGTTTGTAACAAATGTATGTGTTTTAAGTTTTTCAAATAATAAATAGGTCATTTAAATTTTACATTTGTAACATATGAGATTTAAGTTTTTTAAGTAACAAATAAGTTCCTTAATTCTAGATCCTTCCAAGTTATCATTAGATCCTTGTGTTTAAGTGGTGTGGTTTGATAAAAATATTGCAGTTCAAAAAAAAATTACTTAAAAATATAGGTTAATGATACGGTGGACCACCTTCACAAGAAAGAGAATGAATTTTGTTTTTCTAACATATTTATTACGGATTGTAAAAAAAATGCACTTTAATTAGGGGTATGTTCAATTGTGTTCTTTGTGGATTGGTGGAGGAATCGGCCTTACATTTGTTTCTTCATTGTGAGAAGACGGCGGTGGTGTGGTATGCAATCATGAAGTGGTTGGGATTGGTTATTATTGTCCCTCACAATTTGACCTCGTCATTTGCAATCTTAGGTGAATATGGAAAAGGGAAAAGGGGCAAGGTATGTTTGTCGTTGATCTGGAACTCTTATGTGTGGTCAATTTGGAAATTTAGAAATGATCATATCTTTAATAACAAGGCCATTGTGATTGAAGAATTGATTGATCATGTGAAATTTCAATCTTGGAATTGGTTTGTTGGTAGAGTGGCAAAGTCTTCCTGCTTGCTGTATGAATGGTTATGGTGCCCGAATGAGTGCTTCTCACGTTGACCTGTGTTTTCCTCTTCCTGTTTTTCTTGCTTAGTCATTAATGTTGGTGTGGTGATGATTTTTTGCGGCCCCTGTGTTTAGGCCTGCCTTTTATTTCCGTCCCCTGTTTCTGTTTGTTGGTGTAATCACTTTTGGTGAATTTCTCCCCCTCTAAATACTCCTTGTATTTAGTAGTGGTGGTTAATAAAATTGATGCAGTTCAAAAAAAAAAAATTAGGGGTATGTTGATAAAAAAATAATTAATGTCCTTAAAAATTTGAAAATGATCTTATAAAAAAGAACAAAAAAAAAATTAAAAGAGAAACTTATATTTAGAGACATAGGTAGTATATTTTCCATGATTTTTCCCTCTTGTAAATAACATTTATGACTTATGACTTTTTTTTTTTTTTGAAGTATGACTTATGACTTATAGGAGTATATATCACTTTTCTTATGTTTTCTCTCACTACCAACTATCATTTATGACGTGACCACTTTTCCATATTTTTTCTCTACTTTTTATACAAACTTTAGTGTTGATTAGACAAATAAATGAAGTTGTTCATAGTTTTGTTAAGGCTGCCAAATCTTTAGATAGTTCCCAAGTATGGATTGACATATCACATATTGTATTAAACACATTCTTACTAATAAAATGCTTTATGCCCTTTTTTGTCAACAAAAAAATTACTGACGCATCACTTTTCCGGGATAATCAAACTATGTCTCATAAAGTTTAAATACATGTTCGATTCATTCCTACCATGAATATTACAATCTAAATACCATATCAATTTAACCGAAACAACTTTGATTTTCTTGTTTTTTAGAATATTTTACATTGTATATTTTAGAACATGCATAACAAATCCCTCACTTGTTGCAAAACCAAACACAAATTAAAGGCACCAAATCTACCGGCATCAAAATCTCAAAATCAAATCAACCCACCAAAAATCTACTAATTAAATTTCTTTTAATTTGTTTATTTTTATATGTTTTTTATTGAATTTGTGTCTAAGTAAGACTTGCTCTTAAACCTGAACTAGTTAATCATAATTCTTATTCGTTAAAAAGAAAACTCAATATCATTGCAAATTAATAAGAACATAAATAAATTGAACTTAACATAGTTACATAGTTCATTCAATATCATTACAAACTCTATATATCATTGCAAACTAATAAGAACATAAATAAATTGAACTTAACATAGTTCATTCATACTATTGAACCGGAAATTAATATCTGACCACAATAAGTTTCCATAGTTACAATGACTTAGACGCAATAAAACTTAATATCATTAAACTTAACATAGTTCATAGTTCATACATACTATATTGAACCAGAACCTATAATTAAAAAGGAAAAATACAAATCCGACCACAATGAGTTTTCATCCATAGTTTCAACAACTTAGACATAATGAGTTGAGTCGTCATGCCGTCTCAGAGAAAATACACCATATATATGCTTCACTTCCTTAAACCTAAAAAAAAAAAGATTGAATTTCTTTAATAGCATTAAAATGTAGATGTTTTTGTACTCATAAAATACTTGTCAAAAATATACATTCATATAATATAAGTATAAATTTAGTAAATTTAATTTAAATATACCATTGTGATAAAAGTTTTTTTGTGACAAAAAAAATCATGGTAAAACATTCACAATAAATATTTTATCATTATCAAACAATCACAATAAATAGTATATGTATCTTTTAAAATAATGATGTGAAGATTATATTATATTGGTTGATTATTGAAAAAATATAAAAAAAATTATGTGCAAAAATTTATATATATTTTTTTTGGATTTCACCATCAGTTTAATCTGGTTCGAGGGTCAGTTCTGACATCAAGTGGTTCTAGCCCCCTCCCGATCGCAGTTGCGGGGATCGAACCGTGGTTCTCTCTACCAAGTTCAGCGTCAATCACCACTGAACCAACTATATATTTGATTTACAAAACGCATCAACTTTTATTTTTAAATTTATCCTAGAAAGAGTAATTAACATATAACATATTTATAACAGAACATATTCTATACGTACCAAGAAATAAGAAGCACCATTTTGAAGCGGCTCAAGGGTTACACCCCACTCGTCAATGGGAACAGGTTGGAAGAAGGAGTCGGTGAGAACGACTCCATCTCCAAAGATTTCGCGGACGTTAAAGCGTCCCACATCAACATCGAATACCTGGTTGTTAATACTCACTGTACATTTCGCCGCACCACCATCAGCCTCACCAACACCTGACAACACACTCAAAAACACAACCATCAATGCAATCGAAACCATGCACACATGCGCGTCCATTCATAATAAAACATAATTAACAAAAATTGTTTCAATTAGTAAAAAAGTTGATATTAACTACCTTGAAATTGAGGAATAGAGAATGGATCAACAAGAGGTTCATCAATGGTAATGGGAGGAAGAGGAGCAAGATCAGTTGAATCAAGATTGCTTAAATTTGATGTGACCCCAAAACTAAGTTGTGGATCTTCTTCTTGTTGCATCATATTCATTGAAGCTCCAAGATCATATTGGTCATTCATTTGAATTTGAGTCAAATAATTCATAAAGTCCTCATGATTCAGCAAATCAGACACATCAACAACTTCTTGAGGCATTGTAGGCTGAACCATATTGAGAAGCTCATCAGAGAAAAATGGTGTTGTAGGTATCTGAAGATCAGTTTGAGCAGAAACAACTTGGTTTTGTTGGTTCAAAGAAATTGTGTCATTAGAAGCTGAAACATTGTTAGGTACCATTAATTCATTAGGAGATACATTTTGGTGATCATAGGAAGATGTTGAAGATGAATGAGGTGGTTCTTCTATGATGTTTTGAGTTGGGATTATAGAATTACTAGAATGAGAAGTTGGAGATTTTTTTGTTGATTTTCTATTAGACCTATTGTAGGGTTGTCTTTGTTTCTGTTTATTCTTATTCCTTGTCTTACGATTCTGAAACCAGTAGAAAACATTAGATACACCAACTGGGCCAAATTCTTGTAACTGTGCAACTATTTTCTTTATGTCTTTACTTTTAGGGTTTGTCATCCCTGAGTTGAAGGTGGTTTCTAGAATTTGGAGTTGCTCTTCATTTGCATACCATCTTGCCTTTGGTTTTGCACTTCTCCCACCATCTCCACCTAAACAATATTTGTTATTAGCCAATCAAATATACACAAAAAAAAGATAATAATAAAATAAAACAAAATCTCAAAACAAACAAAAAATCTAAAAGTGAGAATTTTTTTCTAGTAGCTTATCAGAAAATTAGTTTTTAGTAGCGAAAAAAGATAATCTGAATTTGCTGCAGTTGAAGCTGTCTGCAATAACGTGCACTAATCCATTTTGTGTGAGAAGATTTTTTTATAGGAGAGAGAAGATATACTTTTAACAAAAAAAAATAAAGGTGGTTTTGAGTGTAAACTTTGGGAATTGCTCAAAGTTTGGACAGTAGAGAATCTCAATCCGAAAAAAGAAGTGATTTTCATTATGATAAGCAAACACAAAAAAAATCTAGTTTTTTAAAAAAAAATTAAAAATTAATCTCTAGATTATTGAGTATGAAAATCTATTTTTTTTATTATCTGTAACAAACAGGTCCTTAGTATTATAGAGAGGAAAAATCCAAAGATATTATAAATGGCCAATTTGTTTTTGTTTAGATTTTGCAATAACTCTTCATGAAATCTAAATCATATTGAACAGAATGAGTTTATATAATTTTGTTCAATCAAATTCATTTTTTTTCAAAATTTAGGAGCTTATTTTAAAAAAACTAACTAATTATTTATTATTATTTTTTTATACATTGAAACAATTATAAACTACAATAAAATAAAAATAATATAATATTTACCGGAGGAGTTGGTGCCATGCTGAGAATTCTGTAAGTCGGGCTTCTTAAATGTGTTTGGCCAATGTTGTTCTGACGAATCCATGATAATTTTTAAGGTGATTGATTGATATATATCTGAGTTATTGAAATGAAATCTACAGTAAATATCAATAGATCGACGCATACTAGATTAATACATATTAGATCCATGAATAAAATATGGATCAATACATGAAACACACATACCGGGTTTGGATTGATATCTGAATTAGAGTTGCTTGTGGTGCCCAATTTCACCCTTGATGTGAGATCTCGATTTGTTATTGATTGATCCTGTTTTTCACTTTGATTGAGAGTGGCTTGTGGTACCCAATTTCACCTCGATCTGGGTTTTCTGTTGTTGATTGATCCCGTTTTTAACTTTGATTGAGAGTGGCTTGTGGTACCCAATTTCACCTCGATCTGGGTTTTCTGTTGTTGTTGCCTTTGTCCCGGTTCTCACTTTGACGTTGGTTGCATTTATTGTGTTTTCTGGTTGGCCTTGATTTTGTTTGGATCGATGTATTGGTGTTCTGTGCCGTTTTTGTTCTTATATGGTTGGTTTTTAAGGTTTTTTAGGGTTTGCTATTGATGTTGTAGGATTTCTTCCATTGTGAAGAGTTTATATGGGTTGGTTTTGCATATTGTGCTCGTCTTGTACTTAGTGCATTATTAATAAAAATTTAGCCTTTTTTTTTAAAAAAAAAGGAGAACCATGTTTTACTTTTACTGTTAAAAAAAAGTGCTTAATTTTGTTTAGGATACTTCGAAGAGAATTGATGCTTATTTGATCAATGAAGTGATTGTAATGGATGGTGATTGATGATGTACTTGAAATGGTAAATAAGTGAAGGTGGAGGTTTTAAAGTAAAGAAGAAACTATATACCGGTTTGCAAAATTGTTTCTTTTGGTTTTTTTGACGAGGAAATGAGCAGGGTTTTTTGGATTGATTCGGGGCAGTAAACTTTTAGATGATTTCTCTTCCAGCCTCTCGTATTTTTTTTTTCACCCCTTGGATTTCCTGTTTTGCCCTTAACTAAAGAATTTAGTTTCTATAAACCGAATTATTTTTGCCTTGAAATACAATTTTGGTTTCTAAAAACCGAAAATGTCCTGAAATTTGAACTAGAAAAATTTTGGTTTCTGCGAGCCGAATTTTTTATTAAGGGCAAAATCGGATTTTTGGTAGTAAAAAAGATTCGTGGGGCCTGAAAGATAAATTTTCTAACTTTTATAGAATTCTTACAGTATTTTGATAAATGAAAAGGTTCTAGTGAAGTTTGTGATTTTGGAAAGAGGTGGTCGATTAGTAATTGTAAATTTATTTATTTATGTTTTTTTACAAAGGAATGTGTGTGTTTTTTATTTATTTATTTATTTAAGGGCTCTTTATTTATTTTCTATCCTTTACCCTATATGTATACACATATCTCTTTTTTGAATTGGAGTATTAACTGAATGGCAAACAATTTCAAATTTTGATGATTTGCATTTTATATATTATTTTTTGTCAAATATCCTAGTGACTAAAAATTTCACTCTTAAGGTAGATAAGTGAGATGACTGAAGTTCGAATTTCGGTCCCCTTCATATATAACACAATATTCTACCAATTGAATTAAGTTTACGAGACTGCATTTTATATGTGGCAACTTCCTTTTTTTATTTACATGACTAAAAAATAGACCTCTTTTTGTCACAGAAATTTGTGGTAACTCATAAATAGATATTGACCAAAAAATAAAAATAATTGATAGTTATCACTTATTAATGTTTTTATTTAAAAATATATGAAACATTTTATTACTTTTTGGGTTTTTTACTATAAAGAGCTTTTAGGAGTTTGTATCTATATATTATTTAATATTTGTCTCATGTCATAAATATCATAAAACAGTCAAATGTATTCGACCTTAATTTGGACCAAATACACTTTTCTATTTTTTCTTTTTGTTACATATAATTCTCACTTTAAGTTTAAACTAGTCCATGTAATTCTTTCTTGTGTGAAGTGATTTTGTATGACCTGGTTTTTCGGACTATGCTCGTCTTGAGATTAGTTACGTTATTAATAAAATTTAGCTGTTAAAAAAAAAGTTTAAACTAGTCCATGTATTTGTGTGATGCACGGGTCAGTTTCGAGAGAAACAAAACTCCAACCTCATAAAATTAGCAATTTTGTGTTTCTCTATAACATTACAAGAAAACAGCCGAAAAATTAAAAAAATGGCAAATTTACCAGCGGCCACGATCGGCCGCAAAATGCTGCCCCAGTAACACTTTTCGGCGGCCACGTCCGCCGCAAACTCACGCGTCAGCCTGCACCCTGCAGCCTTAGTTACCGGCGGTTTTGGCCGTCGCTAAATCTGACGCAGCCTGCCACACTTGCCACATACTTACCGGTGGCTATGGCCGCCGCAAAATTTGAAATTATTTTTTTAAAAAAAATTATTTCTTTAAATATTATAAATAAAAATTATTTTTATTTATTTGGTTATAGTGATTTTTTTTATAAGTTAAAAAAATCATCTTTTTTTATAAGTTAAAAATATCATCTTTTAACAACAATAAAGCCAAAAAAATCAATAAATTTTTCACAAACCCATAAAATCATACACTAAAAATCAAACCCGTGAAACACAAACCCATAAAATTAGAGAGATGATATTGGGAGAGAAAGAGAGATTTTGTGAGAGTGATGAAATAGTAGTAGTTGTTGTGATTTTGTGAGATTGAAGAAGTTGTTGTTGATGAACCATGAAGTAGATGTTGATGATTTTGTGATTTTTGTGTAGATCAAGATTGAGATTGAAGGATATGAAAGATGGGTTGGATTTTAATGTGTTGAAGAAGATGAGTTTGTGTTTTGTGGTGGTGTGTTTTGAAATTGATTGAGAAAAAGAAATGAGGTGAAGGAGATAAGAGTGAGAGAGGAGAAAAAGAAATGAGGGTGAAGGAGATGAGAGTGAGAGAAGAGAAAAATAAATGAGGGTAAAGAGAAAAAGAAATAAGGGTGAAGAGGAAAGATAGGCCGTCCTCTTTTTTTTTTAAATTGTTACTTTGCGGCGGCCTTAAGCCGTCGCTAAATCTCAATTTTTTTAACTTCGTGTTGTTTTGCGGCAGCTTAGGGCGTCGGTAAGTTTAAGGCCGATTTTGTGGTGGCTTAGGCCGCCGGTAAGTGATGTTTCTTTTCAGAAATAATATTTTATAATTTTGTGGTCATTTTTCTTCACTTTGTGGAGGTTTTGGCGGCCGATAAGTTACCGACTGCCAAAACGGCCGGTAAATTAATGTTTAATCTATTGGAAAAATGATGTTTTCTTATAGTGTCATAGTAAATAGATAAACAGTAAAAAAATTGTGGCATTAAGTTAATCTAAATGGTAAGAATCTTAAGTCGTTTAACGATTATATTAATTGCCTTTTTTTTTTTTTTTTTTTTCTTTTTTTGACATATTTTGCTTATTTCTTATTCGCAACAAACTTTGATATTTTTATATATTGTGGAGGCTTGAGTTCCACATTTTTCACTGATGGACAAATCAACTTCAACAAGTTAAGGGCACATCGCCCTCTTACAATGCACAATTCATAGTGGATAATTATCTAAAAATCTAAGTGTAACAAATGTAAAATTTAAAAAACTTTTAGATGTATTTAACATATATAATTAATTAGTGTTTGGACCACTGTTTAGCGTTTTCCAAAACATTATTAAGAACATAAAACTATTACACGAAAACATCGCAACAGTTACACGAAAACATCAAACTACAAAAACTAAACTACAATGTAGGTAATTGTCCCAAAACTATTATGTTAAAGGTCACAAAAAGAAACAATAAAAAGGAGTACAAATAAAACCAACGTAACAACACTGCTTCTATATAAACACTGTGTTTCTGATATTATTCATATCAATGACTAATATATTCTGCTAGCTACCATAAACTTACAAATGTAAAATTTAAATATTGAGCTAGCTCTTATACTATTATTACATAGTTAGTAACACTACAACATTTATTGCCTCTAACAACATTTCAAAAATGTTGTCAGAACCATGAAAAATGTCCCCTAAAAGAATAGGGGACGTTTTTCAGGTGTCTTCTATGCGAGCGTTGCCTATTGTTTTAGGGGACGTTTTTTCTCGCTCTCTGGGCACACTTTTTATAATCGTTGCCTATACTATGGAAAAAGGGACGTTTTTTCCAAAGCACAAGAGGGGACGTTTTGCAACTGTTGGCATATCTGGCAACAATTGATAAGTGTTGCCTAAAAGTAAAACAATGAGAATAATTACAAAATGTCCCCAAAGCTTATATTCAACATTTTTTTTTTTCTAAATATAATACATGTAAATTTATTTTTTAAAATGACAGTTGAAAATATAAGAGACAAATATATGAACTATTTTATTCAAATGCTTGTAAAATTACACAAATGTACATATTTCAATCTTCACTCATCATATAGGAGGGCTCTACATTAAACTAGTAGACACTACAAATAATAACTTATAGATACAAGTTTTTCTAAAATCTAAGTGTCACAAGGAATGTTGATCTTTCTCCTCATTAAGTAGTATCTAGCTCTAACAAAGTTTATGCAACTTCCTGAAATCATTTCAAAATCAAATGTTAGGAAATAGCATCATATGTGCATGAATTAACTATAGTGCAGACAAATTTATATAAGTGTAGGAATGATTCCAATGATAGTTTCATTTAAAATCTACAACCATTAATCATTAGCTATATATATGCATGCCTCATGGTCATAGATCGGGATGTCTAGTTGTTAACTCACAAATTCAAAGTGAAATACTCCCGAAGACCATGTAATAACTTTATCAAAACACCAATTGATAATCGTTGAAGTAAACACTACATGTTTTACTTCTTTTTCTTTACATGATGAACTTAATAAAATGCTTAAAAGTAAAAGTGGATCTGATTGAAGAGTAAGCACAACACAATTAGTACCTCATGTATAAAACAAATTTCTAGTCCACACCTATTTACAGAATAGTGAGAAGAACCTATTTAACTTTGATTACCTCTCATTCTAAAACGGTGATTCAGGTTGTGCCACTGAAGACCATTTTCACCCTAGAACCTGCATAAAACATTTTGCAGCAGCACCTTAAGTCAGCACAAGTTCATTGCAGCATCATTTGTAAATTATCCTCGCATCATGATATTAATTATCAAAATAATCCTCATCATCTAATCATTCTCTACACACCACATAAGTCAAACCTGCATAATCAACTTTGGTTAATTGTTTATATCTACATTTGCATTTAACCTCTCTACACCATACAAATCTAACTGAAATGCTCATGATAAAAAAAAATCCACATTACCATAAAGAGAACACCAAATTAGGCTGCATTTAACTTAGAACAACCTTATGCTTTCTTGACCCACAATTCTATTTTTCAATGATATCATACTATAAGGGTAACAATACCAACACTATCAAATCCTTCATAATTATCATGCAAATTAGCATTCTTTATCATTCATAATTCAAACAATTTATAATATATATATATTTGCAAAACAATACCAACAAAGTTACAAATTTGAACTCAATCATCAATTACATCTACAATACCATTCCATGTCAAATAAACATATATGACCAATCACCAAAAACAAAAGCTCAATAACCCAAATAGGGGCTTGGTCACTACTTACATATAGGGTTGTAAAAGGTTTTAAATAGAGGAATGTTACCGCAATATCAGCCCGTTACGATACGGTATAAGCAGCCGACGATACCATCAAACACACTCAGTTTTGTGAGCAAGACTCAATCATCCACAAACCATATACAACATCATGTAAACAAGTTTAGTTTAATCAGTTCTTCATCTTCATACTAATTAGTTTAATCGGTAAACAAAAACTTCAATACAAGAAGTAACATAAAATCTGGTTTTGAATAATATATTAAACAAAAATAACAGCGACCCAGATTTAAAAAATAATGAAATTAGCACAAAGAAGTAGGAAAATTATGAAATGAACCATAAATCATTTCCTTAGCTCAATCTCATCTATTCACAGTAGCTAATTTTTTTATATATCATTCATAAGGGAAACACTGCATCATTAAAAATTAGAAACAATGCAAAACAAAATAATCAAAATCGAAATATTACACTACAGATTCTCATGTTTGGATCATGAACAACGCAAAATCAATAATAAGCATAATCGAAAACATAGAGATGGTAAGCATACCGTGAGATTGGGAAATTGAAATCAATTAGGGATTTGAGGTGTGTGCGAAGAGTAGCAATTTGGGATTTGAGGTGTGAAGAGAGAAATCGAAGATTTGAGGCGTGCAGATGAGCGATCTGAGGCGAGAAGGAAGCTGAAATTGATTAGGGATTTGGGTGAGTCGATTTTGGATTTGAGGCGAAGTTGAGATGAAAGGAGGTTTGCGATTAGGAACCTGAAATTGAGGCGAGAAAGAACCGTTTGTGATTTCAGCTCAAATCCAAATTGAGGTTTACGATTAGAGGCGATTAGGAAGCTGAAATTGATTAGAGAAGGAACCGTTTCCGATTTGGGTCGAAGGTGAGACGCAAGGAGATTTGAGAGGTGAAGAATTTCTAATTGTCTTTTAGATAATTGTCTAACCAGTTAAATAAATGTTTATTTGATTAAATAATTAGTTCTAATATACAATTTTTTTGTTGATAGGCTGTTCTAATATAAGTATGTATATTAGAGATATTTTATTTTTCATTTTACTTTTTTGACAATAATCTGACCCATAAAATATATTACTCCGTATTATTATTGGGTTAAAAAATATTATCATTTTTTTTGTCAAATAATCAATTAGCTAGAAATTTCTAGCTTAAAGTGGATAAGTGGGATGATCGTGTTTGAACTTCAATCTCCTGCATATATATAATTATAATGCATTGTTCTACCAAACGAACTAAGCAGCTGATGGGACAAAAAAATTTATTATTATATATATTAAATAAATTTTTATCAAAAACTTTTTAAAATGTTTGGAGGGATACAAAATTTTGATGTTTGGGAGGGATAAAAATTTGGGTGAAGATGAGATTGGGAGGGAAAATTGCCTCAAATTTTTTGGTGTTGATCAAATTGTTATGCAACACTTTAAAACTGTTCCCAAAAGTATCTAAGGGGACAATTGTCAAATATTGCAAAAGAACAATACAGTAACACATTAAAAATGTCCCCAGAAGTATTTCAAGGGACGGTTGACAATTATTGCCAAAGGACTAAAAGACCAACGCTCCAAAAGCGTCCCCAAAAGTATTTTAGGGGACATTTACGAGCGGTTGCAAAAATATTCCTAGCAACATACCTAAAACGTCCCCTTAGCGAATTTCTGGCAACAATTTTTACATGTTGCCATAACAAGTGTTGCCAGAGACACAAAATGTTGTAGTGTAATAAACTACCATAATATTTATATTGTACAACATAGGGACTCATATCCTCTAAAACACAAGGTACGAGGTTTGACATGCAGTGTTTGCGAATAGAGTAAACTTTATTGAAGAGATTAGTAGCTGCAGTTGCACGTGCATGACATACCTTAGTAGTTTGAGTATGAATCATGACCAAGCCTAAGCTCTAAGTCCACCCCTTCACCATCTTTCCCTATTCCTCTCCAAACATGATCATTACCCTCATGGCTTGAACCAATTTGGAGACTCAAATTGGTTCCCATCATAGATTGAGAATTTTTGTTAAGAAAATCATATTGAAAAAAACTAGGTGGCGAAGGGTTAGCTTTTGATGGTTGAAGATACATGTCATAGTTCCTAGGAGGTTCCAAAATGCAATAATATGTTGAGGGTTGGCTTGAAACAATTGGAACAAAAGGTGAGGAATTTTGTGTGCCTTGTTTGGTTTTATAATTTGTTCTCTCTTTTCTATGAATATTCATGTGGCCTCCTAATGCCCTTGCATTAGTGAAACCCCTTTTGCAAAATGTGCAATCATAAGAACGTTTGGTTTCTATAGATTCATCTTGAACTACTTGCTCATCACTTTCTTCACTTGAAGTTACACTCTCTAATTCCATGGATATATAATAGCAAAGTGTAATTTTTATTAAAGTTTTTTTGAGATATTATTTTTATGTTATGATGGAAAATGAAAGAGAGGTAGAAGGGTTTTTATATGAGTTGGAAAAGGTGTGAAATAGAAAAGAAGATGAAATTGACTTTGTTTCTAAATTCTAATACATCATTAGTGGGTTTCTATTTGGAGAAAGATTGTTTTGTTTGGCGTTTGCTCATGGGGTTGTTCAATTAGCCGGCTCTAATGGGTCCAATCATGGGTAATTTTTTTTAATTACTAAGGGTGCATTTGATTTGCTAAAAAATAGAGGATTGTACTGGACAACTTTTTTTGTACTCTGTTTGATTTATATACTGACTCTGAGACTGGACAAAATAGGTTCTGAGGGACAGGACAAAAATAGAATTTTTTGTCCCTCACTAAACCACGTGACAATTTTTTGTCCATCATACAACTATAAAAATTACGAAAATACTCATTTTAATTACGAATATAAAAATATTATCTTTATCTCACTCTAATACAGTATTGTCCTGTCTTGTATGATCTTATTCTGTGTTGTACTGTTCTATTCAGTATTTACTGTTTTACGAATCAAACGCACTCTAATAATACATAATTATACCATTCTATTCCATTTTAATTTGTTTTTTTATAAGCAAACAAGATTTTCCATTTTAATTAATTTGGTGACAACCCTTACTAATAATTATACCATTCTATTCATTTAAATTTGGTGACAATCCTGGTTACGTTGCTTTCATCAATCAATATAATAAAGTTTGATGATTGTTTATTTTATTTTTTCTCTGTATATTTAATGTCTTTGTAAAAAAAATTACAATCGAAACTATAATTAAGACTTTTGTTAGAAATTCTACATTGACTAGAGATATGATATAAATATCCTTTATAAAGGTAATATCAACCTCAACTTTTAAGTTAGCTTTTGTGTTTTAGTATAGACCTTCCAAATTTTAAAATGGTATCAGAGTCTATTCAAGGTTCATTTGTTGTTTGGTATGGAAACCTCCCATATTTGGGCCACACGTTGTTGTTTTTTTTTTTTTTGAAATGACAAAATATATTATTAACAAAGTCTCTGCACAAGACGAACAGAGACCGGTAAAAAAGAACTACATAATATAGCTGCCGTATATATGCGGAACACCCAGAGAAAAACAAAAACCCCTAAACAAACATCACCCAATCAAGATTCATCTCCTAATCCCAAATCGGAAAGGCACCCCACAGATTTCAAACTACCAGAGCAGTCACCAACCCAGCCTAGAAAATTGCCACAACTAGACTCTAACTCCCGAACTCGAAGCAAAAGCGTTCGGCCCATTAGAATCCAGAATCAGCTTCATCAGGCGAACCACTGATCAAACAAAGGTAGAACAAGAAACCAAGCAGCCAAGTCTCGGCAACGACAGAGGCACCACCATGAGGCCAGTAGTGGCGTAAACAACACTAAAGAAACAAACACCATCAAGGATAAAGCAACTGGCGCCAACGCAGAAGAGGTCATTCCCGATACATAGAGACCTGCAAATCTCAACATATTTGAAAACCTTCGGCAACTCAAAAAGAGTGCTGCAAATCTCAACAGATTTGAACAATGGTCAGAGAATCTAGAGTCAAAGAAAACCAATCACGCGACATCAACCGCAACCTCATCACCTCCAACCACCACCACCTCACCACAGCACCAACAATCATCACCGAAACCAGACCCGGCAATGCCAAATCCGAACACCGCGATCACCACCTCACCTCCTCACCACCGTCAAGAACACGCAAACGTAAAAACCAGATCTGCAGCACGACTGAAAAGCAACAGATCCGTCACCAACACACCAACTCCGGCGACACCAAACCGGAGCACAAAATCCACCACCAGAGCTTCCACACCACCCAAATCACCATAAAAACAGTCCAACCACGACAAAGCAACAGAACAGAGCAAAGTGCAGCCCATACCACTACAAGGGACCAAGACCAACACCTAACCACCCACCATCGGAGAAGAGATCACCATCGTACCCACACACCAGAACCACTTCCAAACAACCCAAAGTTTTGCGGCATGGCAACAGTGAACCAACAATCAAGAAAAACATAGATCCAGACCAACACAGTGAGTATGCAGAGAAACCGCAGCACCCACCACGTAGAGATCCACCAACTACCACCCAACATCACTCAGCGCCGCCACGAAACGAAGCCAGAACGGAGAAAGAGAAAAGGGTCACCGACAGAAAAGAGTTGGAATCGAACAGCCCCAAAAAGGTGAAAGGGTGGCGCGGAGGAGAGGCCTCGTCGCACCACCACCCGCCGAGCCTACATCGGAGCAAGAGAAGTTTGGATTTGAAGGGAAAGTAAGGCTATACGAAGCTTGTCGGCAAGAATGAAGAAATACGATGGAGAGAGAAAAATTTAGTTTCTTTTTGTTTAACTTATTAAGTTTTACCACATGTTGTTGTTGATTTCACGTTCCAGCTTATTCAGTCTTGGACGTCAAGAGGTGTGTTAAAAGTATCACATTGGCTAGAAATATGGCATAGATAGTCTTTATAAAAGTATAGGCCTCCCGAATTTAATAACTTTGCTTAGAGGCAAATTGATTGATATACTCTTTAGTTGTAGAATTGATATATAATTAAAGGTAAATTAACTAAGACATTGTGATCAAGTGTTAATGAATTCTCTTTAGGATGGTCCGTTCGAGAGAATTCGAGTTTGATTTTTGATAAAAACGATTCTAATTGGCCAAACTTTATTTAGTTTGTGGCCGCAAAGTTATAGATTATCGGAGGTACTACCTTCCCTCAAGAACCAGAGAGTTAATACAAAAAAAGGTAAAATATATTATAATGAAAGGTAAATTATTTGATATATCATGGTAGATTTACTTGTCCTATGTTATATGCATGAAAATCCTATCTCATTTTATGTTAAAATCACCATCTAATTAAATGTATTTGACTTAAATTTTGAATCAAATAGATCAAATTTATTTCACTCATTTTTGTTTAAATTTTGGAATGGGATAAGTATCAAACTTTAATGAATTCTTACATAATATATTAATAGTGATAAATGACAATCATTTTGAGAATTTTGTTATTTACATGCATCTTTTGATTTTGTTTCTAAGACATTTTGAACACTTTAATATTGATTCTAACTAATTTTATCGATGGTAGAGTTATGGTAGAGTAAACATTTTTTTTGCAAAAGTTTTTGAATTTTTAAGTTTTTATCATATAATCCACTATTCAGATCATATGTGATATGTCAAATGGTTTACTGTAGTTTGTAGAATCCACTCGCCTATATATGTTAAATAAATTATAATAAAAATTATTTCATCCATTTGTATACCTCTGTGTCAGCTAATTCAACCATTGTGATTGATACTGTATCTTAGTTGTAATTTTATTAATTATCTATAAATGTATATAGAAGACAGGAGGGAGCAGTTCAAAAGGAATGATTATGATGCTAACCAGTAATTATATATTTTTTGAAGAATATATATTACACTAATTGTCTATATATGTCTGATTCTTCTTGGATTAATTTGAAGGCGGCTTTAATGCATATATACCATGCACCCTCTAGTAATATTTTGCTTTTGGACACTTGTTTGAAAAGATATTAGTGCTTTTTGCTTACCTTATAGGATGAGCTTGCATGAAACTGATTCATCAGTTTTTACTTGCTCAAATTCATGTGACGTTTTCTAAGATATGAATTGAATCTTCTTATAATTAGACAAATGGAAGGTAAAGGGATGTATGTGTCTTTGACAACTACACAACTGCCGTACTATTTCATTTCTATCTTATTTCTTGCATACACACACCTACTATATTTCATTTCTATTTTCATCATATTTTAATGGTAAAATATATTAATTAGGTTTAAGTAAAATATATTTTTATTCCTCTAAATATATTAAATTTCACTTTAAGTTTAGTTCTAATCTTTTAGGTTTAATTTAAATATATTTTTTAAATTCACTTTTAGGTTTAAATTTCACTTTCACTTTAATCCTTCTAATTTTTTAGTTTTTAAGTTTAGTTCATTTTTTTTCTTTCAAAAGTTTACGTATTATAATATAAATTTTTTTTTTGAAAATATATCATTTCTAAGACTAAAAAATTTCACTTCAATTTGTCAAAAAAAAAAAAAATTAAATTTCACTTTTAATTCTTCTAAAAATTTCTTTGAACTTTGATCTCTTTAAATTTTTAATTTAGTCCATGCTTTTTCCTTAAAAGTTTACGTATCATATTAAATAAATTTTTGAAAATATATCATATAGTCTAGTAAATTTACAACTCACTCATAAGATTTTTTGCTAAAAAAATCATTACCAGACAATATTTTTAATTGATTCAAACACCTTTAAAAAAAAATTAAAAAGAAAAAGCAAGAGAAAAAAGGTCCCCGAGTATTGCATTGGTACTCCTAGCCAACATAAATTATATTATATTGTATACCAAATTGCTCCTGCACACGCAAATTTTCCAAAAAGCTAGATGATGATCCTCCACTTCTACCACCCCTGAGCATGACGGACACGGATCCACTGTCACCAACACTTTGTGTCTAAACAATTTGCTCTTGTAGGTAACCGAAGAGCATTTGACATGTGAAGACACCAACCTTTTTCTTTTGGGTTCCAAAACAGAAGAATGAGAGAATTTGTTACAAAGTAAACTAAGTTAGTATATGTTTAGTATCACCGTATATATCAGAATTACGATGATTTGCTGTAATTTTACATAAGTTACATAATGTAACTTTTAAAAAATTACTGTGATTTTAACATATCTACAATGATATTAAACATATACTTAATTGAAAACATATTTCTTGCCACATAATGTCAAAATTAAAATTTAGAGAACGATATATTATATGAAATTAGAACACACTTGCTTGTGAATCAACAATTATATTTACCGGAAACACCAATATCGAAACAATCGATATATTAGACAAGGTCTTCCTCTGCCTGATCAGTGATCACATGCTACAAATCTGAGGTTATCAATGGGGCAAACCTCAGACAAGCTCATTTTGGCATATTGCTCGATTGACAACATCGTGACGGCAAAGGGGACCTAGCCTATCTATTTATAAGATAACAACCCTAGTCATACTACCCATCATGTACACTAGAGGTTGGGCCTATACTTTGAGTGTACACAAATTAGAATTAGTGTCCAAAGCTCATTATTATTGATCACAATTATCGGGCTTAAACATCATATGAATCACAATAACATCAACTCGTTTTTATTAAAACCAAAACCAACAATTAATTACAGCCCACAAAATATTAGAAAATATTCTAACACATAAACCCAAGTATCTTCAATATTATGATTGAGATTAACTGTTTGAATTTTAGACATTCCAAATGCTCCACCCAATCCCCCATCTCTTGAACCTTGCAAATTGCAATTAACTTGTCCGGAAATCTTTAAGGTACAAGGAGAGGTCTATCGTAAAATGATACGTACTATTACATTTCTATACCTCAATTATTGCATAAAACACACACATGCTCACACATTACAAAAAAATTTATACTCGTGTATAAGGACATGTCTACTCGTTTTTGCTCGACAATAAAGGTCAGTGTCATATATTAAGGTAGAAAATATAGAATACAATGTTTAAAAAATTGTTACTTAAATATTATTATTGGAATGAATCGAATTACACTGATGTAACATTTATTCAATAACACTTTAACGAATATAAATTTTACAAAACTCACTGTTAGATTTAAAGTATATATTAAATTTTACAAAAATCTAAAATCGTTTGATTTACTTTTTAAACAAATTTAGATTAATAGTTTATGCGTTTTTATTGAATATCATTAATCTTGATATGTCTCAATAACATATCAAATGAATTAGATTTTGTAAAATTTAACATAGATGATCTATATGATATAAACTTTCAATATAACAATAAATTTTGTAAAATGTGTATTCGTTAAAGCGTTATTGAGTGGTGTTAATGTTACACCGGTGTAATTTAATTTCTTCCCATTATTATGATATACATAAAGCTATTGTATACTTTTATGTAAAACTTATTCTATTAAAACTATTGGCGGGAAACAACAATTTTGGTCCCTCAAAGTGCAACTTGATGCTATTCTATAGTCCCTCACCGGGTTAAAAAATAGTCATTGAATTTGTATTCCAAAAAACAAAATTTTCATCCCTGAATATCCAATGGCGAAGCCACATAGGTGGTTGCACACCCTGTAATTTTGCTATTTGCACCTGAAATCTTATATTATACTTAGTTTGAACTCCCTGAACTTTTTAGTTTGCACTAATCCAAAGATTTCCCGAAAATTGTTATCTAGGCCCCCCATATCGATCTCAGGCCCCCAAAAATCCAAAAATACCCTCATTTTTACATACAGGATATTTTGATTTCTAGGAAACGAAATCGCAGAAAACCAAAATTTTATCTTCTAGGTGACAAAACACACAATTTCGTCTTCTATGTGACAAAATTTCAAAAAATGGATTTTTCGGTAACTACGAGATGAAATTGTGTGTTTTGTGCCAATATGTGCATGACAAGGCAGACCTACTACGTTTAACTAAAATTTCGTTTTCTAACTGACAAAACACACAATTTCGTCTTCTAGGTGACAAAATTTCAAAAAATTGGCGTTTCGATAACTACGAGACGAAATTGCGTGTTTTGTGCCCAGATGTATGCGACAATGCAGGCCTACTATGTTTTAACATAATTTCGTCTTATAGGTTACAAAATTTATTTTATTTGTTTCCTAGGATACGAATGCTTATAATGGTATTTTGGTCACGACGGGGCCTACGAGCAATAGTAGGGGGCCTAAATAGCAAACCCCTCATTGGACATGCGGCCCAAAGTAAAGTTTTTTTACTGATGCAGGCCCAACCATTTATGTGACTTTCTTCTTGTTAGTACTTAATCATTTCATTTAATTTTCTATTGTATTATTATCATCATTATCACTACTTTTCTGTTTGTATTACTACTATTTTTGACATTTAAACTTTCACTTAAAGTTCAAGAGCAAGGAAGTAGTGGTTTGAACAGATGATTGCACTTTTCTTGCCTAAAACATTACACCACTAGGCCTTTAAATATTATTGCCTCATGGTTGCAAATACAATATATATCATATATAATATATAATTTATGATTTGTTTTGCATTTTCTTCTTTTCTTTTTTATTATGTTGTCCTTCTTTTCTTTTCTCTTTTTCTTTCTATGTCTCAAGAGTATAAATTATTATCTATTCATTATTAATAATATTACTTTTCTTAATTTCAAGTGATAAATATTATAGTTTATAATGTATCTAAAAGTGTAGAAGTTACGATACTTTATGCGGTTATTTAAAAAAAATCAATTATATATTTGAAAAATGAAAAAAAGGTACAATTATAAATTAAATTATATATATATATATATATATATATATATATATTAATGTCAAAAAATTTGCATCACCCCACTCAGGGTCCTAACTCTGCCTCTCAGAGATACTTGACAAGTTAGAGGGGTTAAACCTTCAATAGATGAGACAAACGTAGCATGTGGTTGAGTGGCAAGAAACTTTTGGAACTGTTCAGCAAAAAGAAATACTAGTGAAGTAATCTCATGTTGGTATACACGGTTAATACCATGAGCAATATGGAGAGGAGAAACCAAAGGAAACATAGCCATATCAAACACTCAGATGAATCAACCAACAAATCAAACACTAAAAATTCAACAAAATACCGACAATACTAAATCACCATAGAGCTAATCAATAAAGAATCCAATGAGTCATATATCAATCTATTACAACTTCAAATCGCCCCTTCCAAAACTTACTAACAAACATGAAATTGTGTTTTTCATCCTAAGTTCAAAGGAGATAATATATGCAAATAAATATAACCGAAGCAAATCAGTGGTCTCCAAATAAATATATCATTTAATTGTTGATCAACTATTTGCAGAGGCATAAAACCGATTGAAGAAATCGCCACATGCAAAAAATGCTAATCACTTCGGCGGAAGAACTATATCAAGCTTGCTCTTTTTTTTTTGCCAACCGACAAAGCTCTTTGATACCATATTAACAATGATGAATATATAGAAACATAGAGAAAGAGAAAGACCCTTAGACTTATGGTTTCAATAGAATGAACAAAACTTAGAAAACAAGAGTTACAATTGAGTATATAAACCAGAGATTTGAAAATACCAGACTACCCTTAATAATAATATAATAATAATAATACAATAAACTACTATCTCTGGTCCTTATTGTAAAAAAAAAAGTTTGTTTTTTAGATTCATAGAATGTTTGATATATCATAATACTGTCTAAATACATAAAACATTATATGAATCAAAATTTATTTTATATTTTTTATAATAATGAGTGGAGGGAGTATTATCTAACAATACACACACCGTTATGCACTGTTATCTAATTTTCCTTCGTGGTTGCCAAACATAGGCCATTCTTTCTTTCATGACGTGGTTTTTTAATGGTATTTGTTCGTGAGGAACCTGCCAACCAAACACAACGTCAGATCCACTTGAATCTCTTCACTAGTATCATTGTCATACAATATCACTTCTCCCTCTTCATTGCTCAAATTGAGCTCATCGTAATTTATCATTTTCAATAGAAACAAAAGAAAACTCTCACAAAGAACTAAAAATTCTCACTGATAAGAAGTTACCCATACAAAGTCCCCGACCTTTGCGTAAATTTAAAATTTCTAGATGAGCCCTAGCAGAGACCCTGTGACCGCACAATTAATACTTAAGTAGAGTCATGTCTAACAACTAATTTTATATTGATGTTCAATAAAGTATGGTGCTTACATCAATATATCTATACTAATAATGATTTTTGTTGTTGTTTGATATCGATTTAAAATCATTTTTAATTTATTAACAATATAAAATTATTTGTCACCATAAATGTATTTTCATAAAACTGAAAAAGTATTATTTATATTTTTTCATTTCTGATTTGTTCTTTACTTGGTCACTAATTATTAATTATTAAAAGTATTATTTATATTTTTTCATTTCTGATTTGTTCTTTACTTGGTCACTAATTATTAATTATTAAAATCTGTTATAATTTCGACGGAAATTATTAAAATCGGTTATAGTTTAAAAAAATAAAAAATATTCTTTGCTCAAAATACCATTAAATCCATGATAATTATTTTTAAAAATTAAAATACAAATTTTGGTAAATTGTTTTTTAAAAAAAGGCAAAAATAAAGTAGAAAATTAAAAAAACAAATACTAGTATTTTTATTTTTCATTTTTTGGTTATGCCTTTGCTCTCCGTTGTTCATCTCTTCTCTGTCTTTCTTTCTATCAATTTTCTCTCTCATCTCATTTTCTCTCTCTAAAATCTCAGACTCCCTGATTCTCACGCCGCTATTGTTGTCTCCTCCTTCGATTCCAGGTTCGTCTTCTCTATTCTCGATCCATTCGATTCCACCCCGATTTTTCAATTTCGAGTCTTCCAATTCATTTTTCAATTTTTTCGGGGGGTTTTTCATTCTGCTCCATTTCTTCGATTTCGATCAATGTTTCTCACGGAAATCGTTTCCTGAGATCTTTGTTGTTTTTCTAGTGTTGATTTTTACTTTGAGTTTTAGGTTTTTTGATTCATGCAATTTGCGTTGATAATGTTATTTTTTTGAAATCTCGTTTTTTTTGTTTAATTTGGGTTTGGTTGAATTTATTTGATTGGTTTTGGGTTAAAATTTTCATTTTTATTGCTATTTTTTAATCTCTATTTTAGGGTTTTATTCATGGGTTTTTTAGGTTAATTTTTTTTAGTTGGGTTTTTGGGTTCAATGGTATTGTGGAGTCTTATATTATGAATTATGAATAATTTTTTTAATTTTGTTTTATTTTAAGTTGTCTTCAATTGTTGTTTGTTGGTTTTTCAAAAATGGGGAAGTATCAATATCATCATCATCATCATCATCATCACTTTGTCATGTGTTCCTTTCATTGGTTTCATTTGTAACCTATTGAATTTGTTGTGTACTCCCTTTGATTTTCTGTGACAATGTGTGCTTTTGAATACTTTTATGCATGTTCATAATTTATAATTGTAAGTAGTAGAAGTTGACTTTTTGTGATCATTATATAGGATTTTCTGTGATGTAGTTGGAAAGGTTTAATTGAAATGTTTGAATGATTTATTTATACTGAGAAGTTGTTGAATAATTTACTATGATATAATACAATGGGGTAAAAGGGTGTTGATTTGGCGCTTTGTTTTTGTGCTTGATATCTAGCAGCTGTTATAAGAAGAGTGTTAGTGAAATAGTGCTCGATCACGGAATGGCTGGGGTTGCGAGTGAGGAATCTGGAGCGGGAAAGTCTGCGGAGGGAAGTTATAGTGGGCACCGTTGTCAATCTGGGGAAGCGTTGGCAGAATGGCGATCTTCTGAACAGGTGGAGAATGGAATACCGTCGACTTCACCCCCTTACTGGGACACCGACGAGGATGATGATGGTGGTGAATTTATAATTGTTAGAATTTTTTTTTCTTCCTATTAACAATTGTTTAAAATCTAATATATATTTTTCTCTTTATAGGACCAAAACCATCTGAGTTGTATGGAAAATATACTTGGAAGATAGAAAAGTTTTCTCAGATTACCAAAAGGGAACTTCGTAGTAATGCATTTGAAGTTGGCAACTACAAGTGGTATGTGGCTTTGGATATACTTAATGGCCTATATGTTTATAACTATACAATACCCAAATAAACCATTACGGCTTTTGCCATTCATGTTGTTTTTTATAAATCTATGAGTCTTGACAACGTTTATTGTTTGTGAATTGCAATTATCCCCAACAGATTCCTGTTAATAGGGAAAACTATTGGTTTGGGTTACATTGTTTTATTCCATACTTTATGACCGTGTAACTATATCTAATTTGTCAAACAAGGAGAATATAGTTTATTTGATTTGTGAAAGGCGTATCATATATCAGAAGTAAATAGAACAAGATTACAAACTTAACATGCCCAACACAAATTTGGTGTTGAAAATTGAAATCTAATATTTGCATATGGTTTGCCGAGACACTCCTTAAGATTTGACTGATACCATGATTTATAGTTTTAATTTAATGGTGATGTGGTATGTGGCAGGTATATTTTAATTTATCCACAAGGTTGTGATGTATGCAATCATCTCTCTCTGTTTCTTTGTGTTGCCAATCATGACAAACTTCTTCCAGGTTTGATTCTTGAATTTTCACATTGCATTAATGATTGTTAGTTTTACTAGCTACTTTTAATTCCACAATACTTAACTTCTTTTTGTTCTCCCCTCTTTTTGTGGGTAATGCAGGATGGAGTCATTTTGCACAATTTACAATAGCTGTGGTTAACAAAGACCCCAAGAAATCAAAATATTCGGGTGTGTTGGTAAATAATTGCTTTGGTTATTGGTGTTACAATTTTTTAAACAGCATTGCTAACCTAGTTTTCCTGTGTTTTTTTAGATACATTGCACCGATTTTGGAAGAAGGAGCATGACTGGGGATGGAAAAAGTTTATGGAGCTTTCAAAGGTGTATGACGGCTTTGTTGACACTTCTGACAATCTGATAATAAAAGCTCAAGTTCAAGTTATTAGGTGTTTTATGCTTAACTTTTTTTTTTTAAAATTTATTTTGTTAATATTATAAATATGCACCTCCTTGTATACATTTTAATAGTGATTAGGTTATTTAACATGTGTTTTTTGTTTTATTTGTTACTTATCTGGAAAGAAGAAAACGTGAATGTTCTTTAACTTACTAGTTAGAGTGTGACTCATCATTTTAAGAATGCAGTTTATAGGAAATTTGATAGCTAGAAAGGAATGATACTCTTTCTTTGTTGAAAACTTCTGAATATTTTTTGTGAAGTAGTTTATGAATTCATTTTTGTCATTGTTTTAACATTCGTCTTTGGGAGTGTAAACCTCAAAACTAATGTTATTTACGATATAATACCTACCCTTCTGAAACTTTTCTATTTTTAGAATATATCTTTTTACTTTCGTAATTGATGTTTTGCAATGATGTAATGTGATTGTAGCTTTTGATTCTGATGTATGACTATGGATGCTTTTTTAATGTACAGGGAAAAAGCTGACAGGCCTTTTCGTTGCCTTGATTGTCAGTATAGGAGAGAGCTTGTTAGGGTATATTTGACAAATGTAGAACAAATTTGCCGGCGTTTTGTGGAGGAGAGAAGAAGCAAGCTTGGGAAGCTGATAGAGGATAAAGCTAGGTGGTCAAGGTATTTTGTATTCATTAATATTACCTTTTGAAATAAGAGATGAGAGGGTTAAATATAGGGGCATATCAAGTGAAGAGGAGTGCCTTATTGTAAGAGATGAGTGGTTAAATAGTACCCATTGGAGTAAAATGAAAGGTCCAGATGCAATTTCATTTTTAATTGCACGTTCCACTTCTCTTTAGTATATCACTCCCTTCCTCCCCTTTCTGTACCATTTCTCATTTTCTGTTATACTACAATTTTGTTTTTGAAATTGACTTCTCAAAGTCATGTTTCGTTCTGGTGATGTGTGCTTGTTCCTGCCATATTTCTAGAAATTAATGGTGATGTGTACTTGTTCCTGCCATATTTCTAGAAATTAATTGAAAGTTCTTATAAAGCCCTACATCTAAATTTCCTGATATTGAAAACAGCATTTATTTTTTTTTAAAAGTCTACAATTGCATAAAGTTTTGACCAAGAGTAGAACTAACATGTGGGAGTCTTGTCGTAATGCCATGGATGTACGCATTAATTGAAGTTGGCACAATGAATTTGAATTGGCACAACAAAATCAACCATGTGCCATTTATATATCCAATTAAAAAATCTAAAAATCGCAGTCTACTGTGTATGCATGTGTACAATGAAATGGGTCAGTAATGAGAGAGGGAGGTCCGAGAGAAGTTGGAGAAATATGGCAGTAGCACACAATGTATATTTATTATTAAAAATGGAATTTAAACTGGACAGCTCCTTTACATCCTATTGTCTATATTTGCTGCTCTCATCTCGCAAGAAGACCAAGATGTCCTCTTACTTGATATGCCCCCCTATATATAATGCGAATTATCTCCTTATTTTTGCTGCAACAATTATCTTGCTCAAAAGTGTAACCTAAAATGTGAGGATCTTTTATTTATTACCTTTCCATGTTCTATGATCATTAGCAGTTTATTGCTTGATTTTTTAAATCATTTAAGTTAATTTTCCTTCAATCTAGGAAAATGAAAAATGTTAGTCATGTATGGAAGGAAAGAAATCATTACAGAAGGGCAATGCTGTAGTTTAATCATGTAATGTGACTGGTGAGATGCATTCTAGGCAACTTTGTGTAGTCTTATGCCTCTTTTTATGTATTTGGAGTTTTACTTGTATATTATATTATACATTAAATAATAAGTTTTATCTGTCTTGTTATTTTTATGTAATAGGGGTATAAGTTGTTTATCCTATTTGATTTGATACATTAGGATTCTTTACAACATGCATCATATCTTTGGTTTTTTGGTTCTTATTTTGTTGGCTAATGAAATATGAATTTGCAATATTTGCAGCTTCTGTACTTTTTGGCGAGAAATTGATCAAACTTCTAGGCGCCGCATGTCTAGGGAAAAAACAGATGTAATTTTGAAAGTAGTAGTGAAGCACTTCTTTATTGAGAAAGAAGTGACCTCTACTTTGGTAATGGATTCCTTATATAGTGGATTGAAGGCTCTTGAAGGCCAGACTAAGAGTAAGAGCAAGAAAAGTAGGGTAAAATTGCTGGATGCTGAAGAAATGCCAGCTCCAATTGTTCGTGCTGAGAAAGATATGTTTGTCTTGGTGGATGATGTTCTATTGTTACTTGAGAGGGCTGCTATTGAACCTCTCCCTCCAAAAGACGAGAAGGGTCCTCAAAATCGCACAAAGGTGAGAAATTGTTTATGTTGGTTAAATGATGGGAAATCATGTTGATAGCCGGTGACATAGTGCTAGAGATTTCAGAGAATGAAGAATTGAAAAATAAGTATCAATAAAGAGTTTTATTCTGATTAAAACCAATGAAAAGAGAATGTAACTTATTTCAAAATTTTAATGATCTGATTTTTCTGTAGTATGCTGCAACTAGTTACCCTTTTAGTTGTGAAACTTTAATTAAATGACAAATTCGTAGCTCATAAATTAATTTTACACTGAGGAGAGTTACTTGTTTACTATATGTTTACTGTTTTTAGAGTTGTTTCGTGTTTGACTGTTTATAGGAGATTACTGTTCTGTTCCCTGTATCTGTCTGATTCAGTAGTTCTCCCTTCCCATTTTCTTGTCGTCTGTGTCCGGGATTTTGTTGAATGGATTATTTCAAAGCCAAAACTCAGAAGAGCAGCAATCGGGAAGTGGAAGAACACCTGAGTTTTAACTAATATGGCTCTATAACCTTAATCCCACAGATTAATGATCGTTGATATCAAACCCAATGTCATAATTAGATTCATTTGAACTGTTATATTGAAAATATTCCCCTTAAGTCCTATGGATTTAGATTTACGATACTTCTAGATATTAGCTGCATAATTTTCATTACAACACTTAACTATATGGTTACATGGTAAAAACGTATGAGAACCATTTGATTATTGCAAGTTTCAATGTTGAGTGACAAGTGGAAGACTTGGGAAGAAAAGGCAGATGGTAGGAATTAATGGGAAGGAAAGGCAGATGGTAAGAATTAACGGGATTCAGTTATAACAATAAACAAGTGCTTCGTCCTATGTCTTTGGTGGCGAAGTTGGTTCGTGATTATATGCATGCTGATCATGTTTCTAGTATGATTTTTCGTCACAATAAAGAAATAGTTTTAATTGGTTGGAAACCCCCGCTTGTTGGTTGGGTCAAATTGAACTCAGATGGAGCTTGTAAGCATGATGGGAGTGCTGGCTGTGGTGGAATTATAAGGGGTAGTGATGGTGAGTGGTTGGGAGGGTTCGCTAAGAAGCTTGGAATTTGTAGCGCGTATGTGGCTGAGCTATGGGGAGTTTATGAAGGATTACGTCTAGCTAGAAGGTTGGGATTTAATGCTGTTGAGTTAAATGTTGACTCTTTATTAGTGGCTAATGTTCTAAATAGCCACCGTTGTAGTAGTCCTATGGGTCGTGCATTGGTAGCTAAAATTAGAACTTTGATAGCAATGGATTGGGAGGTGGTAGTGAAGCATTCTTACAGGGAAGCTAACCAGTGTGCTGATGCATTAGCTAGCTGTGGAGTTACCTTGGATGATGGTTTTTGTTTTTATGAGTCATGTCCGACTCATCTTAGTCAATTGCTTGTAGCTGATGTTATGGGGATTTCTATGCCCCGTTTAGTTGTCGTGTAGTTTCTCTTTGCTCGGGCTTTTGCCCTCTTTTGTAATCAAAAAAAAAAATAAAAAAAATAAAAATAAACAAGTGCTTCAAACAAACCTGATATTGCAAAATCCCTCTTCTGTTTTCTAAATATTTTGGAACTGCTCCTTTCTGTTTGTTGATTATACATATTAATTAATGAGGGAAAAAACATAGCATGCTTTCTTTTAGATCTTATGCATGGACCAATCACAAAATAGTTTTTGCATGAATTCATGTGTTTATTTACTGATTATAGAAAACTACCACGAATTAACTAAGTAAGAAAATGTAGGAAAAATAAAAATCTACCCCATATTCTGAACAACAGGCTCTGTTATTTAAAAAAATAATAGTGAACTTCTATCAGCTGGTTAGGATAATCTACAACCTAGGCCCAGTTTTTCTATTGATATATAATAATGCACATGTAGAATGGTATTCTTTGGTCACCTGGGAAGTTGTTAGTTAATGGATATGACAGGTTTTGGTTTTGTAGTTTCAAAACTGTTTTGATTGCTAAGAACCCTGTTCACCTATTTTTGGCAGGATGGGAACTCTGGGGAGGACTTCAATAAAGATTCTATAGAGCGTGATGAAAGGCGTCTCACTGAATTGGGTCGCAGGACTCTAGAAATATTTGTCCTTGCCCATATATTCAGGTATCATATATAATTAGTTTTGGTTAACTACTCATCTATACCTCTTGATTTTAGTTCTTGCTAGGACTCGAGAGATTAATGAGTTGGATTGGAATATATTATATGAAAGAACATTATGGTGTTGTTTGATCTGTGTAGCCAACCCTACTTAGTGGAATAAGGCTTGGTTGTTGCTGTTGTATATTTGCTTGTGATACTTTTCCTCTAATAAATATTTTAGAATTGTGTTTTGTTGAGATGATTGAGTTTTCATGTGGTGACCGTTATGTGATTTTCTGTTCAAAGTAATTGTGAGTACTTGACAAGTTAGTATGGACCTGTGATTGATTTCTCATCCTGCCAACATATGTTGTCTCGGTCATCTGTTGCAAATTGCAAAGAGCATGTTGGATTCTACGCATTGCAGCTTTTTAACCGATTTTTCTTTATGTTCAGTTTCTTTATTGAATCCTTCAGTGGAAGTACGTTCACCTCTAAACTTCAGTTGAGCCTGATGGATGTTCTCTGTTGCTTTTACGTACGCTGTTTGGAATAAATCCAAATGCCAAGAAGCAAGAACCATTTTTCTTTTCCCATTTTGTCTACATATTCTACATACGATCCAACCCATCATCTTCATTCTCGGTGTTAAAAATCATAGTAGCCATTTTTTGTTCAGTTTCCACTTCTCATTTCTTATGTTGAGGAAGAATAAGTTACACTGGTGTAACACTTGGGTAGTATTACACCACTCTATTAGTTTTTATTGAATACATTATAAAATTCACTATTTGATTGAAAGTTTATATCATATGGATCATCTATATAAAATTTTATATAAATCTGAAATGTTACATAAACCTTAAATCACAGTTCAAATACTTATATAAACTTAAATTAGTTCATAATCATAATCGCAAAAACGATTCCACCAAAATGGGATTTTGTGTATACATTTGAATCACTGAGGCGAAGCATAATCGCAAAATTGTGGGATTTTACAATTCAAATTTGGATTTTAACTACCATGTGCTTAATTTTATTTTTGTATGTACGGTGTTTTTTATGTTTGTACTGCTTATTTTTTATAATCTCTGTTTACCTGTAAGTATTGACTGTGTAAGCTGTGAATGGATTAGGTTATCCTAATTATTTACTTAATGGATGCAGCAATAAAATTGAGGTTTCTTACCAGGAAGCCGTTGCTCTGAAGAGACAAGAAGAGCTCATCCGTGAAGAAGAGGCAGCATGGCTAGCTGAAACTGAACAGAAAACAAAACGTGGAGTTAATGAGAAGGAAAAGAAGGCAAAGAAGAAACAGGTCTGGCACACACATTCATTCTGAAAGGATTTCTGACATCATAATGTAGTTTTCACTTAAGTACTGCCTTTTCTGTCTGCCCTGATAACAAATTAGTTTTATTCTTAATCATCTGTCCAAGATTATTGATTGTCTAACAAATTCAAGATTAAAAATTCTAATGATTTTCTCTACATAGCATGCATCATAAATGACAACTGTCAAATCAAAACATTATTTTGAAGAAATCATCTAATTTCTGGTATACGATATCTGCTATGACCAGAGTTTGTAATAATTTTTTAAAATAACTAGCTTTGGATTACTGATTTTAATGAGGTTGGGCCTACATGATTTGCATGTGTTTATCTTTTATGTATGTTTATGATCCTTTACTTAGTTTTGAACATTGCGTTCCCATAAATTGTTTACGCTACAAACTAGTCAACATTCTTTTGACTAATTATTCCTTCATTGGAAGTATCTTTCCAGCAATTTAGAAACTATAACTTCCGATATTCTTTCTGCATCTTCCCTTTGCTTTAGCATGCTTGCTTACTACTAGTGGGATTAAAGGACGTTGTTTCTTCATATACATGGGGTTTTTGTAAGTAGTTCTGGGTTTTCCTTTTTAACTGCTTACTGATGGTTGTTTCTTGTCACTTCAGGCCAAACAGAAACGGAACAATCGGAAAGGAAAGGATAAAGGTAGGGAGGAAAGGCCTACTGTAGCTGTATATGACAAGCAGCAAGATGATGCTTCTGATGAGAAAAAGGATTCTAACATGGATGAGGTTCAAACTCTGGATGAAAAACTTGATGCCCTCGAAGTTGTTTCTGATGTGTCTGATTCTGTGATTGGAGTTGATGAAGTGCCTCAACCTGATTCAGAAGAAAGAGATGCAAGTCCTGTTAATTGGGATACTGATGCATCAGAAGTTCATCCTTCAACTGAGGCTAGTAGCAATGGTAAAAGTGGTCTTGCGCCTGTGCAAAATGGAATGGCTGAGAAAAGGAGCAGTTCAGTGATGGATGACAGTTCTTCAACATGCTCTACTGATTCGTTGCCTTCAGTGGTGATGAATGACCCATACAAGGGGAACTCCTTTTCAAATAACAAAGTCCAAAAGTCACCTACCAGGTAAGTGTTTCTATTGTTTCTTACATGTGGATGAATGTTAAAGTTGTTTCTATGAGGTAATTTGATTTGTTATATTTTATCTATAGAAGTAAGAACAGAGTAAAAGCACCATGTGATGTGAGTAACTGGACAACTGAAACGGACAGTCAGGCATCTGGTTCAGCTGCAAATGCTGTTGATATTAACGAGTCTGGAAGTGGTAAGGTTGAGTCTGGAAGTGCTAAGGTAGGGGAATCTGAGTCTGCAATCTGCTTACAGGATCGGTTGAAGTGGCTTGACAAGCCTGTTGTCAGAAAGGTGGTTGTCTTTTTTCTTAAAGCTCTTCCTCATGAATTTCTTCAGTCCAAAGTTTTTCATGCTACATGTTGCTTCATGTTTGATTATACTTGAATTTTAGTTTCTTTTTTACCTGTCATGAACTATATATCTCAAAAGCTCAAGTTATTAGGTGAAGATACAAATGGTTTATAATTACACTTATATTAACATGCATGCTCACAGAAGAGTCTTGCTCTTGTAACTTGAAGTAGTGTTTGGACAATACTTGTGCTGACATTTAACTTTTATAAGGGTCGGGGTGTCAAGGTCTAAATTCGAACTACTTGGTTATAGTGGCTCTGATTCCATTTCATGATCAAAATAAGTTTTCAACTGACGACACAATGATTTTTATATTATATCTATAGCAATATCACGAAGGAAGAAGAGCTAGAGTAGATTGCTCATTGAGAATGACTTGAAAACATATATATTTTATCACGAAGGAAGAAGAGCTAGAGTAGATTGCTCATTGAGAATGACTTGAAAACATATATATTATATCAACATTTTATAATACTTATAAATGCTAACAGTAGATCTGAAGTTCAAAGTGACTGTAATCATACTCATTTTCACATTTTGCGGCTTTTCATTCCTTTCATTAATCTACATGTGCTGTTTTAATCACAGCTTAAGATCTGTTGCTTTTATGTAGCATAGGGATCTGAACTTTCTCTCGAAGTGGGGTTTGGGGGTGGGAGATTGGATATGGAATTGCAGTAAATTGATGATTTCATGTTTATTTGTTTTTAAAGATGCCTACTTTTTGTTTTAAACTTGCTGCCTTGTTTCAATAATCATGTTTATTTTTCGATTGAAGTCTCTCTTTAGTGCTGTTACAATTGGAACCTGATTTAATAGGCTTTGTTATTGTACTAAATAGGAAGAGGAAGTTCTTTTATTACAAAAGAAACAGAGCATTAAAGAGCAAGTTGATGTTGAAAAACCTGCTGATACTGGAAGCATACAGAAAGAGATGACATCGGTAAGGCCATCCTCGCCTAGGAGTCCTCCTAGAAACTTACCCTCACCTGTTAATGTCAGGAAAGCATCTATTAGTGTCTCACAACAACAGACTGGTAAAGATGCATCTTCATCTTTAACTTCTGCATCACAAGCAACAATTGTTGCTAAAACAGAAATCCAGAAGATTTCACCTCCTAGACCAACTGAAAAACCTACAACACAGGTGGCTATGATGTCAAGGCCTTCTAGTGCTCCTCTGGTTCCCGGTGGTCCCAGGCCAACTACTTCTGTATCTGTGATTCAAACAGCTCCACCTCTTGCACGCTCAGCAAGTGCAACTGGCCGATTGGGTCCTGATCCCTCTCCTGCCACTCATAGCCATGTTCCTCAGTCGTACAGAAATGCCATGATGGGGAATCACATGACCTCAACAGCTACCAGTTTCACTAATTCCAGCTCTAGTTCAGGAGTACATCAATCTTCAGGCTATTCACAACCACCTTTAGTATCATCGCCAATGTTTCTATCCCAGAGCTTTGACAAAATGGATTCTATGTCTGGACAGTCTACCAGTTTCACTAATTCCAGCTCTAGTTCAGGAGTACATCAATCTTCAGGCTATTCACAACCACCTTTAGTATCATCGCCAATATTTCTATCCCAGAGCTCTGACAAAATGGATTCTATGTCTGGACAGTCTAGCGTTCCTTTCAGTTTGATTACTCGTGATGTTTTGCAAAATGGACTCGGCCCCCAGTGGATGGAGAGTTCTCATAGGGATACCAACAGAAGCATGCACTATGAACCATCATCCCGACTCAATGATGTTCAAAACTTCGACATGTTCAAGCCAGTAAACAGTAGATCTTTGGACCAAATGCCAAATGAGTTTCAAGCTTGCACATCTAGGCGTCAGAACCAAGGGTTGTTGGCGGATGAGTTCCCACACCTCGATATCATAAATGATCTGCTTGATGATGAGCACGGTATTGGGAATGAAGCCGGGACAAGTTCAGTCTTCCAATGCTTCAATGATGGATCACACATGCTAAATCGACAGTTCACATATCCTGGTGACTTGGATACAAATGATGATTTGGGATCCTCAACGAGTTGTAGGTTTGAGAGATCACGAAGTTATCATGATCCTGGGTTTCAACAAGGGTATGGCTCCTCTATCAGACATTTTGACTCGAGGGATTATCATCCACAGGCAAGTACACTACCATATGGAAACGGAAAGGTAGATGGGTTGGTTCCAAACCATTGGCAGATGGCTGGTTCTGATCTATCATATCTCGGCCTGAGAAATCCAGACAACGATGGTTACTCATACTATCAAGATTACTCGAATTTGACAGGTGTCAATGGTTATACAGTATTCAGGCCTTCAAATGGTCAATAGAGGGAAAATATCACAATGATTGTCAACAAATTAGTGATCATCGACGAATGTAATAATGTGTGTAAGGAAATTGTTGGGTCTATTTTAGATTGAAGAGGTTGTAATCCCTTGATAAGAAAACATTTTGTAAAGAGTGTTTCTGAGTAATTTGGTTTCTTCCAGCTTTTCATGAATTTTTACATGCCATGATCTTTTGGGATTAAGTTTGACACTTTGCGAGTTCGGTCTTCTGGGATTACTGGGACTATTACACATGTTCTTTGAGTGTATTATAAATAATGGATTGAATGTTACGAACGAAAAACGATCATAATCAGGCATTTTTTCACATATGCTATATTAATAAACTTTATGAAGTTATAGTGCAGAATGATGATTGACATTTTCTTTACTTTACACTCACATTTTTTTATGATAACTTCACAATTGTATTTTGAATGTTAGGAGTATGCCTGCATCATATATTTTGGTTACAATTCTTGCTTTTACCAACTTTTAAGTTTTTTGTTGGTATTTATTAGCCAAGTTTCAAGAAATAATGAATTGCTAAAGGGAAAACTAATTTCACTGTCTTCTTATCATTAACTTTTTTTGGTAACTTTTGCATTTAAGACAATCAAACCAGCTACTGTTTTTTTTTTTTTTTTGCTGTTGAAAAGAAGTTTATAGTCATACTGCACATAAGCATAAGTGAAAAAAATAGTAATGCTGACAAATTGTACCAAAGAAACAGAAGCCCTTTATTACACAGCAAAGATCCCTCGTCAGAATTACAATGGTGAGTTGGAGGAGCTGGGTAGAAAGATAAAGAAAGAAGCGATTATAAGATAAAAATTACAATGGTTTGTTTTATGTTGATATTGTGGTTTTTTTTGACTCAATGTTGATATTGTGGTTTAAAGATACAATACAACCACTTGTAACAAAATAAAAAAGTTGCAAATAAAACGCCAATATAAAATTTACTTTAAGGAAAGGCCAATTATTATAATGTGTTAATATGGCTTAAAATGAAATGAGAAGACTTAACTACGTGTATGAAATCATCATTGCTGTAAAAGTTATAGGTTAAACTATAATCATTTCCATATGTTTAAATGACACATTCATGTCACTCCTGTTTATTTTTTATTTTTTTTGAAAGATGTCACTCCTGTTTATAAACATTTTGAAACATGTATACATAAGTTATGTGAGACATTTAATTTTTTTAGATTTATTTCTATAATTGTTATTGTTGGCACAATTTTATTTTACAAATACATCTAATTAAATTAATTACGCTATAATGTCACTCTAGAAATTGAGAAGTGTGAACTTATGAGTTTAAACTCGAATCACTCCATACTATCATATTTACATTTATCAATTGAATTATACTTGCACGATTATTATAATGTCGCTCTAGTATATTAGATGAAATTAAGTCTACAAATATTCATATTATTAGATGTGATTGAATACATGCCTAATTAAATGGATCTAAGTATTCGTATTGATCCATTGCTCTGCTTAGTCGTGATCATTGCCTAATTAACTAGATTTTGAATATGCACGTTTTATGCTAGTATTTGACCAAGCTAATATTTTCACATTGTGGCGAAACAAACTACACTAGATTTAAAAAATTTATAACTATAATAATATATGCAAGTCGTTTCTTGCGTGTGCTCTGGTGTTTGTAATTGTATGACATCAAAGTCCTCTATATACACCCTTTTGCCAAAGTCCTTACCAACTTTTCACGTTACAATATGCTGTTACTTTAATTTTTATTTTTTATACCTTTTTTTTTTTTGGGTACAATGTATTCTTTATATACCTATTTACATGGTAACATTCACAAACCTTAGTTCCAAGAAATTTCTCAAACTTGACCATTGCTTTCCTTTCCTCCTCTACGAGCAAGTAAACAATCAAAACTTTTGTTTGTAAAACAAGGATACAATTTTGATAGCCCTCTCTCTCTACATATATATATATATATATATATATATATATATATATATATATATATATATATATATATATAGATCAATTTATCCATACAAAAATATACTATCAATTTATTTATAAGTAATGCCACATATGCAAATATATCTCAATTACGTGGAATATCATGAATAAAACCATTGATTCAATTAATTCAAGTGAATTACATATAATAAACTCTTACTTAGTTAACACGCATCAATGGTGATCAATTACGTGGAAAACCATGAATAAAACTGTTGACTTAATTTTTTGTGATCTGAATTACGTATAATTAATTTTTTTTGACAATATAAATTCTTTTTTTTTTTGTTAAAGACAATATAAATTCTTAATTAATTAACACGCACAAAATATGACCAATTCAAATATATACATATATTTTCTTTTTTCTAAACTTTCATTAATAATTCTTAAATCCTACCAATGTTATAGTCATTAGTCAAAAACCTTTAATTAATAAAATATTATTAGTCACAAAATTAGAACTCAAAATTGGATACATGTACCTACCTACCAATATATATATAAATACCAATAACCTCTACTAAGATATACAAATTAAGCATCAAAAGAAGAATATACAAATTAAGCATTAAATTGGTTTTCAACTCTACACCATGAAGATTCTTAACATTATTTTGGTACTCTTTCTACTTCTTACCATAATGCATGTTCAACCAAATCTTGGTGGTAGAATTTTGAACATTGAGAAAAAAGAGCTTAGGTTGGAATCTCTTGATAAGGGTCCAGTGCCTCCATCTGGTCCTTCTGGCTGTACATCTATCCCAGGAAGTGGTGGTCCAAATTGTCCCATGAATTTTGCTGGCCATGCATGGAAGAAATTATCAAAGAGCTAGAGTTTATATTTGTGTGACACATTATTCATTGGTTTATTTATTTATTTATTTTTCTTTTTTAATTGTATAATTGTTTGTTCTATATTTTTTTTTTTGGATTTTTGATTGATTGATGTATATATATGTAAAATTTTGTTTAAAGATAATTGTATCATATAGTCTTTTCATATATATATATATATATATATATATATATATATATATATATATATATTTACTGCACAAGGTGCATATATAGATGTTAATTTATGAAGATCAATCACATAAATTATATTATTAATATTTGCAAATTCTATGTTTAAATGAAAATTTTCTGTCTAAATGTATATGCTTCTCCAAAAGCAATATTCTGCCATTTTTATTTTTATAGAAACTTATATATTATATATATGGTTGAGTGTTAATTAGATATTTTTATGAAAAGGAAAAATGATATGAATGGAATTTATTTAACACAAATGAATGGAAAATCATCAAACAAATGCGTGTGTAGTAAATAAATTTGGGGATGCATGATAATATAAAAAAATTGGCGTTGAATGAAGAAATACCGAACAAACTAACGATAGCAAGACATTTTATTATGATATTTTTATACATTTTTATTATGCTTATCTGTGAGTTTAACTACTTTGATGTTCTTCCGTCAGAAAAATCTATACTTTGATGTTTTGTCCAAAAAAAAACTATACTTTAATGTTAATTCTCCAATTTCCAGAGGAAGAGAAATTTAGTAAATCCGGAAATCAATTTTAATAATAACTGAAAAATATTTCTTACAAGTCACAATCATCGAATTTAAATTCTCAATAACGATTCGTTTTAGAGAAAATTTATTGAAACTCATTTGGTTAAATATATTTTTCATATTGCATTTTGAAAAATTGTAGTGTAAATAATACAAATGAGAGTGATTGATTATAATATCGAGGTTAATCTTAATTTATTAGTGACTTTTTGTGTATTAGCTGTCTGATTTTCAGAGATAGGAGTATGGTATATATAATTTGGAGTTCGAATGTGAGGTAAATAAAATATAGCTGAAAATTGTTCCTTCTAGAAATTGAATTCAAAATTCTCCTATACGAATTGTTAGAATATAGAAACAGAATAAATTTGAGTTATCATTATTACAACTAACTTTACAAAAGATGTACATAGAGCCTTATATATAGTTGATCTAAGGATGTATCATAGACTATCCTGCACTAGCTGTACACTATAAGCTACATCAATCAGTTACAAGGAAGCTAAGTTAGTTATTCACATTATTACAAGCTAAACGAACACATTAATCTTTTTATCTAACTCTTCATTCTCTTTATCACTTAACAGCCTCCCACAAGCTGATGCTTGGTAGATATCAAGCAATCCCAGCTTGGAAATGAATCCCTAAAACTTTGGTGCAGGCAAATCCTTGGTTAAGAAGTCAGCTAACTGGTCATTAGTAGAAATAGGCAGTAATCTGAGCAATCCTTGTTGAATTTTCTCTCTGACCAAGTGGCAGTCAATTTCTAAGTGCTTAGTTCGTTCATGAAATACAGGGTTTGATGCTATGTGCAAAGCACTTTGGTTGTCACAGAAGATAACAGGCAATTTGGTGCATTCAATGTGCAAATCCTTCAATAAGAATTGTAGCCACATCAACTCACAAGTAGCAGCTGATAGGGCTCTATACTCAGCCTCTGAGGAAGATTTTGATATAGTCAATTGCTTCTTTGCTGTCCATGAGATCAATGATCTGCCTATAAAGAAATAGTACCCTGAGGTAGACCTTCTTGTATCTAAACACCCAGCCCAATCTGCATCTGAGTACCCTAAGAGTTGAATATCTGAATTTCTGTGGAACATTAGTCCTCTTCCTGGGTTGTGCTTGAGATACCTAATGACCCTACATGCTGCTTTGTAGTGTGTCATTGTTGGTTTGTGCAGAAATTGGCTTAATTGCTGTGTGGCATAAACTATGTTTGACCTAGTATTAGTTAGGTACAGTAATTTCCGAACTAATCTTCTGTAGAGACTAATGTCTTCAAATACCTTCCCAGCATCATTGTGAAGTTTCACTGAGGGATCTAATGGTGTTGAAGCAGGTTTAGATCCTAGTAACCCTGAGTCATTGAGTAGATCAAGACAATACTTTCTTTGAGAGATACTAATGCCTTCCTTGGAGTGTGCCACCTCAAGACCAAGGAAATATTTAACAATGCCAAGATCTTTGATTTTAAAATTGATGTCTAAGATGGATTTGATTCTCTGAATTTCTTCCAGACAAGTACCAGACAATATGATGTCATCAACATATATGAGCAGGGCAATGAAATCATCTTTGTGAGTCATGGTGAACAAAGAATAATCAGAATTTGATTGCTTATATCCCTCCCTCACCAGCAAGGATGTGAGTTTCTCATACCATTTTCTGCTTGCCTGTTTGAGTCCATATAAGCTTTTGAGCAACTTGCAGACTTGATTTGGTTTGTTACCTTGAACACCATCTGGAATGCTTATGTAAACATCCTCTTGCAATTCCCCATGAAGGAAAGCATTATTCACATCAAGCTGATGTAAATACCAGCCTTTGATAGATGCTAAGGCAAGCAATACCCTGACTGTAGTCAACTTAGCAATAGGAGAGAAAGTGTCAAAATAGTCTAGACCTTCTACTTGGTTATAACCTTTGGCTACCAATCTAGCCTTGTATCTCTCAATACTACCATCAGCCTTATGTTTGATCTTATAAACCCATTTACTCCCAATAGGTCTAACATTTGGTGGCATATCCACAATCATCCAAGTCCCAATTTTAGATAGAGCTTCTAATTCAGAATCCATAGCCTTAACCCAATGATCTGACTTACAAGCTTCAAGATAGGTTTTAGGTTCTGTGTGTTGTGTGAGAGACAATGTGAAGACACTATGTGAAGCAGACAACAGATCAAAAAAATGATATGAAGAGATAGGATAGAGAGTACCTGATGATGTGGATTGAGATGATGAATTTGAAGAATTGCATACATAATCAGACAAGTAAGAGGGCTTATGTTTCACCCTATTTGGTCTGGTTTGTGGAGAAGTATCTGGTGTGATATCTGTAGGACTGGGAGGTGTAGTTTTTGAGGTAGTGTCAGAGATGTGAGTGTCATTTTGTGAAATGTTAGAGTCAGAAGAGTCAATTGGTGAAGATGCAGGATTATTAGGTTGAATAGGTGTCAAGATGTTGTCAGATGAAAGAGGTAGGTGAGATGAAGAAATATCTGATGACTGTGAGTTAGTGTAGTAAGTCCATTTTGGAGTGGTTGTTTGTGTGATGTATGGAAGTATATGGTCATGGTGTGTTACATTTCTGGATAGGAAAATTTCCTTTGTCTGCAGATCAAAAAGAATTGTGCCCTTTACACCTTGCTTGTGACCTAAGTAAATGCACTTCCTACCTCTAGGTGACAGTTTGGTCCTATTTACATGCAGAGTTGATGCATATGCAAGAGAACCAAAAACTTTTAATGCACTAAGATCAGGTAAGGTTTTAAACAAAATTTCATATGGTGATTTTCCTTGTAGGACAGGTGTGTTAATTCTATTGATGAGATAAGTAGCATGCAACACAACATAAGACCAAAAATATTTAGGAAGATTAGACTGAAATAATAATGCTCTACCTACATTCAAAAGATGCTGATGTTTACGTTCTACCCTACCATTTTGTTGTGGGGATTCCACACAGCTAGTTTGGTGTAAAATTCCATTAGATGAGTAAAAATCATGCATTAGAAATTCAGGTCCATTATCAGACCTTATTATCTTAACAGTGTGATTGAATTAGTTCTTTATCATTTTGATCAAGTTAACTACATGTTGTCTAGTTTCAGCTTTACTTTTCATCAAAACAATCCAAGTGTATCTACTACAGTCATCAACAGCAGTTAAGAAATAAGAGTGGCCATGAATGGATTTTATTGATATAGGGCCCCAAATATCTAAATGAATTACATCAAAATTTTCTTTTGCTTTAGTAAAACTATTTTGATAAGGATTTTTCTTATGCCTAGCTAGGTGAGATATGTCACAAACTCCATTTTGATCAGCATTGACATAAGGAAACTGAACATGTAAACTAGCTAACCTATTTTGGGACAAATGTCGAAGCCTGAAATGCCAAATGGCTGAAAGTGGAATAGTAGGTAACCTAGATCCATCAATGGTAGCAACATTAGCTATCTTATCTGGGAGATTTAGGTAATACAAGCTTTCATATTCATCAGCTGAACCAATCATCCTCAAATTCTTCTGATCCTGAATTACACATTTTGAACCAGAAAATCGAATTAAGTGATTGAGAGAGTGACATAATTTTGAAACAGCTATTAAATTTATGGAAAATTGAGGCACATATAGAACATTTGTGATGGTGAAATCTGATGAAAAACTAACAGTACCAGAATATTTTGCAATAGCAAAATTTCCATTAGGCAATTTTATGTTAATGGGAGTGATTTCAATGTAAGATTGAAACCATTGTAATGATATGCATATATGGTGACTAGCACCAGAATCTAATATCCAAGTGCCAAGACTATATGCATTATAGTAGAAGAACAACTTATACCTTTAGAAATTCCTGATGAATGATCAGGATTCTTTGAAGAACCAACCTGATTTGAGCTAGCAGTAGCAGAGCTTTGTGAAAGATTAGCATTCTGAATTAAAGAAACTGGTACCTCGAACTGATCTTGAGTGAAAGATTGAGCATTAACAGAAGGAGAAGCATCATCCCTTCAAGAGCAGCACTATTAATTAGCAGATGATTTCTTCAAGTGAGGTGGTACACCATGCTTCTTGAAGCAATTTTCAACGGTATGATTGTCTTTGCCGCAAAAAGAACAAAGACGAGAAGGCTTGGAGCTAGCAGAAGAGTAAGATTTACCAGATCTAGCAGCATTCACTAAGGCCTTAGAATCATCAAGAGAAGAGAAATTACCCTGTCTCTCATGCTGAAGCACCATGGAAAAGACTTTGTTGATTGGAGGAAGTGGCTCCATGAGTAGAATTTGAGACTTGATGGTGGAAAAGTTGTCATTCAAACTGGTGAGAAATCGAATCGTGTGGAGAAGAGTGTGATTGTGGCGAGCCAAACGCATAGCTTCACATGTACAACGATTCCGACAAGTACACGTCGGAATCGGAAGATACAGCTCTAACTCTTCCCAAAGAACTTTGAGATCGGAATAGAATTCGGTAACAGATCGAGAATCTTGTTGCAAAGCATAGATTTCTTGCTGTAATTCGGAGATTCGAATCAAATCACCTTGTGAAAAACACTCACGAAGCTCATTCCAGATATCGATGGCATTTTCGAGGAACACAACGGAGTTAGCAATGGAAGTCGAAACGGAATTCAATAGCCAAGAAGAAACGAGTTAATTGCAGCGATTCCAAGCACGGAAAGACAGATCGAATGCATCGGCAGGGACGGGAAGAGTACCGTCAATGAAGTCGAGCTTCATCTTCGCTTCGAGAGCACGTTTCATAGAGCGCGACCACGAGTGATAATTGGAGCCGGTGAGTTGAGGAGTGACGGTGACGGATGAAGGTCCATCGCCGGGATGAACGTAATACGGTGAAGCATCATCGAGCTGAGGTTCCGGTGGAGCAACGCGAGGAGGCATTTTGCGCCGGAAAAAAACGGTTACGAATCAGTTACAGTGGCGGAAAGAGGATCTTAAGGCGGAAGATACCATGTTAGAATATAGAAACAGAATGAATTTGAGTTATCATTATTACAACTAACTTTACAAAAGATGTACATAGAGCCTTATATACAGTTGATCTAAGGATGTATCATAGACTATCATGCACTAGCTGTACACTATAAGCTACATCAGTCAGTTACAAGGAAGCTAAGTTAGTTATACACAATATTACAAGCTAAACTAACACATTAATCTTTTTATCTAACTCTTCATTCTCTTTATCACTTAACACGAATCGTTGTGGATCCATTGGTTGTGCTCGGCTCAATGAAAGATGGGAGGCTGTTATGGACTTTTTCTTGGGTGCCATGGAACCATATTTGGTTTAATGGCCTTTAAAAGTTATGAGAATGGAAGAGTAGGCAAGAGATGAATATTTTTTAGTACGTTTATGGATGAAAGGAAAGATATGAAGTGGGTGATTTTCATGGCTATTTAGTGTAGAGGTTGTTGTTGAGAGAATCTGGGAGTCGAAGGAAATTTCGGAAGAGTAACTTGGTGGTGAAAAGGTGGTAAAAAGGGGATCTATGGACTACTCTTTATAACTCCAAAATGATGATGAACTACTCACACCTACACATGAGCAGCAAGCATAAACTAAACAATAGTAACTAAGAACTAAGAAAAATAAAATAAAATAAAATAAAAGAAAGAACTTTATTGACAATGTAGAAATGTTTAGTGTAACGATCCAACTTTAATTTCCTTTATTTTGCACCTTCCAATCATTAAGAAATGCATTCCTCTTTAAACAAGTCTTGATTGACTCCACTATCATAAAGCAAGTTTGGATCACTAAGTCATCATAAAATGCATAAAAAACACCCATTTCTTAACATTCTAATTAGCATTAAAGTTCTACAAATGCAAAATTAAGAGAAAGTAGTAGAAACTTCTTGAAAATATAACCAAATATCATGATTTATTTAAATAAAAATTAAGATGGTGAATGTCTTTTATAAAAAAATTGTATAGAAATAAAAATTTAATAATAAAATTCTACACTGTCTAATAAAAAAAGATTCAAACTAGTGCCCAATCTACTTAAATTTCTTCAATGTCTAGTAAAAAAAAATTCTGCAGTGTAAATCAATTCTTAAATGATATTTTCTTTGAATATTGATATAATATTAAATATCATGACAAATATGTATTATTTTTGGTCTATTCAAACCGCCGGTAACTCAAGTTTGTCTATCTAAATAGCACAATTGGAGTAATAAGAAAAACAAAACAAAACATATTTTTAGGATTTTTTTTTAGTTTACGGATCATCATTGTCATATATAGAAAAAAGGTGAAAGTTGCCTACATAACATGTAACTCGAAAAGGAGAGAAATATTCAGAAAGAGGAAAAGTTGTTAGACAATAGTCTAATAAAACATGTTTATATTATTCTTGCATAACATACATATCGTAACATTCTAAAATGATAAACAATATGTATTTTTATTTTATTTTAGATTCTCATTTATTGTAAGTTTTTTTTTTCTCCTAATTTATATTTAATTATAAGTTTAAAATTGTAGGAAACCATGTTTTAGCTTTAATTAAGTAATTGGTTTCATGGGCTATGCCCTCTTTTTGTAACAAAAAAGAAGAAGAAGTAATTGGTTTCATTTTACCATTGATTATAGCAATATTATTTTTCAATAGGTGTTAAGAGAACAAGGTGAAACCATGACCAAGATCGTATCAGCCTTTAATTCCTCTACAACAAAGAAGTCTTAACCTAATAACGATCCGACACCTTCTTCATAATGCCTATTGAAATATAATATTGGTAGATCCATAAACAAAATATAATCAATGGAAAAATGAAATCAATTACTTAATTAAGGCTAAAAACATGATTTTGTATAATTTTAAACTTATAATTTAATATAGACTAACAGAAACAAAAAAAGGACAACAAATGAGAATGTAAAAAATAAAATAAAAATTCATACTTTTTATCATTTTAGAATGGTATAATATGTATGTTATGCAAGAATAATATAAACATGTTTTATTAGTTATTGTTTAACCATTTTTCCTCTTTTATGAATGTTTCTCTCTTTTCAAGTTACACATTGTGTAGGAAAGTTTCACCTTCTTTCTAACCATGATAATGATGATCCATAAACGAAAAGAAAATCTTAAAAATTTGTGTTGTTTCGTTTTTCTTTATTACACCAGTTATGCTATTTATATATACAAACTTAAAATATCGGCAGTTTGAATATAGACCAAAACTAATATATATTTGTTATGATATTTAATATGATATCACTACTTAAAGAAAATACCATTTAACACAATTGAGAATTGATTTACACGATAGAATTCTTTTTGACTAGAAACCGTAGAAATTTATATAGATCGGACACTAGTTTGAATTTTTTTTACTAGACACTGTAGTATTTTATTTTAAATTTTTTTATTTATTTATAGATGTTTTATAAAAGACATTTACGATTATAAAAAGGGATTTACAATTAATCTATATCCTAACTATGTGGTTGAAAAATAATCATGTTAGATCTGGTTCAAAAACAATGTTAATAGTCATTCAATAATATATTTTTTTGGTTTTCACAATCAATTTAATTTAGTTTACTGGTCGGTTCTAAAGAATTTAACTACTCATAGACATAATATTCATCTGAAAAAGAGTCTAGAAATTATGCATATGACTAACCTTAAATTAAGTACTTGAAAAGAGTTTCGAATGGTGGAAACTTACCCTTCTTAACCATTATGGCGATACTTTCTCTGTTCACACCGTTGGATGGGTCTGTTTTGTTTCCTCATCCCTAGACCTAGCAATGAAACTTAGATAGGTGAGTATGAATGGAATGAAGACTGATATTAAGGTTCTTTGAAATATATAGATGGCCTTGAATGACTAACAATATTGTAAAAAATATTGCATTTATTTGCTATCCTTATTTGTTAGAATAATATATATATAGTATATGTTTGGTATTAAAAAAAATTCACCGGAAACATTAAAGTGTTATTTCAAACGGCTATTAACTTTTTTTGTCACTTACCTAAAATATGTAAGAAATTAACGTGTGGTTGGTTCATATAAAAGTTAAAATATAAATTAATTACTGAATATTTGTTTGACCAATATTAAGAAATTAACGTGGTTGGTGTACAGCACTTTTTTTCTTTTGCAATTATCAAATTCCCAAAATATGTTTTATATGTAAAAAATCTTTTAAAAGTTAATTATGTGGAAAAAATCTTTATATTAATTTTTTTACTTAAGTCCCTAGTCATAAATAAGGATTTGTCTAATATGGACATCTATGTAAAAGTATTTTTGTATCATTTTAGTATTAAAATTAATTTTTTTACTTTTTCTTTTCTATTATTAGAATAAAATATGTATAAATTTGTTATTGAATATTTTTAAAATATAAGTGTAACTATCGTGTAGGTTTCACATAAAATTTATTAAATAAATAAATTTATTTTATTAAATCCATTGTTTCGGTCCATTGACTTATATTTAATATTTAAGTTCTTCATTATATTAAGATAAAAAATTTATTTAGAATATAATATTTAAAATTTTGTTATAAAATATTAAAATATAAGTGAAACCATTGTGCTATTTCATGTAAAATTTATTAAATTAATTTTTTTATTATTAAAGTTATTGTCTCGTGTATGATTTTTGTAATAAATTATAATAATTAATTATAAATATTTATTTAATTCCTTTTAAGTATCAATGATAAATATTTTGTCTTGTGTTTTTTTTATATTTATTATCGTTGAGAAAAAAAATTCTTGTGTTGATAAAAAAAAACTATTTATCAAAGCTCATGTCCATTGATTTTTTCTTGATATTTAATATTGATATTATACTAAAGTATAAAATTTATTTAGAATAAAATATTTAGAAATATGTTTTAAAATACTTTTAAAATATAAATTGTGCAGTTTTATGTAAATTTATTAAATGAATAAATTTGTTTTATTAAAGTTATTGTTTTATTAAAGTTAAATGAATAAATCTGTTTGTGTGATGGACATTCTCTATTGTGCTAATGTAAATTATTACTTAACCGGGATTGGTTATTATGCATAAGTCATCCTTATGCACCATGCATAAGTTACTGAATGCACCCCCAAATTACTCGTGCACCCTCCAAATTACTCGTGCACCCGCCAAATTTCTCACGCACCCCCAAAATTTCTCATGCACCCCCAAAATTTATCTCACACCCCCATATGACTTTTGCCCCCCAATTTTTTTTTTGTCCCCTCCACATTTCTATCCTAAACCATTTTGCTGTGGGAATGGTTTCAGAGATATGCACTCAAAAACCATTAAGTGCGTAAGATTGTTTTGGAGTACAACCCTATAATTAAAATAGAAACAATAATTGTGATTTAATGGTTTCGATTGTCTTATATGAGAAACCAAAATTATTGTTAAATAGTTTTAAATAATGATTATAATTGTACCAAAAAAACTAAAAAATAATGATTATAATAAGAAACCATTAAACTATTTTGCTGTGGTAATGATTTCAGATGGTTGTAATAAAAAATCAATAGGTGCATAAAATGGTTTCGGAGTACAACCTTATAAATAAAATAAAAACAATAATTGTGATTTAATGGTTTAGATTGTCTTATATAAGAAACCAAAATTATTGTTAAATGATTTTAAATAATGATTATAATTGTACCCAAAAAAATAAAAAATAATTTTAATTATAGGCTGTACTTCAAAACCATCTTATGCACTTAATGATTTTGGAGTGTATATATGTGAAACCATTCCCACAGCAAAATGGTTTAGGCTAGAAATGTGCGGGGACAAAAAAAAATTTGGGGCACATGTCATCCGGGGGGTGCGTGAGAAATTTGGGGGGTGCACAAGAAATTTAGGGGGTGCACGAGAAATTTGGGGGGTGCACGAAAAAATTGGAGGGTGCATTAGAAATTTGGGGGGTGCGCGAGAAATTTGGGGGGGTGTGAGATTAGGTGTGAGTTGAGATTGACTTAAGCCCCGTTTGACCCGGCTTATTTTTTACTTTTTATTTTAGCTTAAACGAAATAAATAAGTATAAAATTATATTTGACACTATTTCTCCTTAAAAGTATTTGAGAAATAAAGTAAAGAAGTAAAAAATAAAAAAAAATTAAGTCAAACACAATTTTTTCCTTCTTTACTATTTTTAAGGAGAAGAAAAAAAGAAGAAAATAAGCCGGGCCAAACGGGGCCTAAGAATATTACATGTGGATGCTCAATCTAATGGGTGTTATTGACTTATGTACCATGCATAAGGATTACCCTTAAGCATAATAACTTCACCCTACTTAAACTCCTTTTTTATTGTGCTTAGTTAGTTGACAACTATTTAACATCCTTTTTTGTTATGCTTAATTACTAAGAAAGAAAAAAATACTGAAAATCAATTTTTGTGTGGCAGTTATTTTTCAACAAATACAAATATTTTAGCATATAAAAAAAATACAAATATTTGAATCTGTGTTAACAAATTTTTTTTTTTGAATAATGTGAAGGGCAAAAGTGACAATAAAAAAAAGTCTACACCAAAGGAAGAATTATCTTTATATATTGGTATAGATATCCATCTATAATACACATCTTCTCCTGTATTTTTCATATAAGATAATAGACTAACATAGAGTAGTTTTTTTATTTATTTAATACTCCCTCCGTTTCTTTTTAAGTGTCCAAAAACATAGAATTTAGCGTTTCTATTTAACTGTTTATTTGATATTTTAATGGTACGATTTGTCAATTATATCCTTTGTCAATTATTCATATCTTTTTCAATAAAACTAATTAATGCTATATATTTGGAAAACTAAATTATTTTTTTGGTACATAACATATTAAATTTTGTTTTTTTTTGTGTGCATAATATATTAAATTAAATTTATTGGAAAGAGAAAGTGTGTGGAAAAAAAAAAGGATTTTTGGTGAATTAAAATAGGGTATAATAGGAAGATAAGGTGCAAAAATACACTTTCTTAATTTGGTGTTACTATTCAAAACGGACACTTAAAAAGGAACGGAGGAAGTAAAACTATAGTAGAATTGAACTATTACATTAAAAATAGAGTAAATCAAAAAATATAAAAATGTTTTTTTACGGAGTAAAAAAAGTACATTTAAGGGTAGAAGATTTGAAATATTATTTAATATGTTTTACTAGTAATTTCTTTTAATATATTATGTTTTTGTTTATATTTTTATTTTCTTAATCTTTTATTGTAGACATAATTTTATTTTATTTTTTATAAGTTGTTCTAATATTTTTTTTAGGCCCATGTATCTTCTTTTATTAAGTTATTCTACTTTTTATTTTTTGTATAGAAAATTATAAGTGTTTAATATATATATATTAGTTGATGCGTTAAATACGCCACTTTTCAATTTTTCTTTACAAATATCAATATCATTGGTTTTAGTGGATTTTAAATTTTTATGCTTTTTAAAAATAAAATAAAAATCAATCACATTGTGTAAAGTTGATTTCAAACCCACCTTAGCTTTATGAGACAAAATTGATATTTCATGTCATTAAACCAATCACATTATTATTCTTGTAAAAATAGATTTTCATATCTATATATCCAATATTATCTTTCGCACTAACTTTTTGTGTGAATACAGCACACTTTTTTTAAAGGAAAGCACGTGTTTTTTTGTTAATTAAAAATAATTATTTTCTATTGATTAATAGTATTTATTTTGGATTATACCATTATCTTTTTAATATATATATGTAAGGACAAAACTTACATGCATTGCTTTATGTGCAGTTTTTGCTGTTCCACTCACAAAGAAGTGGTTTTTTGTGTTTTCTAATTTTAAAAAAATAAAATAAAACTGTTTTTCAATTAAAATAACTACCTCTTTGTGAGAGGAAAAGTAAAAACTGCATGTATAACAATGCATGTAAGTTTTGTCCTATATGTAATATAATAAAAAAAATAAATTTATTTATGATTAATTTTATGTATGTATGTATTAGTCAAAGTTAATTATTGATTATTTTGAGTCACTTAGTATACATTACTATTATCTTAAAGTGTGCAATTTAATTTGTTAATGACCATTTTTATTTTATGTGAGCAAACTTATGGTATTTCATCTCGAGTGATCAACTTTGTATTTATTGCAACTTCAATTGTTATATGCAATATAATTTTCGTATTTAATTCATATATTATAATTTTTTTAGCGGCCCACCGACCCAATTCTTTTTTCCCTGCTCCGCCACTATCCGCGACGACAAGTTGAATCCGGCGCATATCCCTAGATGCTATGCTAGTCATAGTATAGAGGATCGGGACATCGACTTCTCTGTTCGGTCCTTCATCTTTGTCCTTAGATAATCAATAAAAAGCACTAATACATATGATATACCTTGTTAGTAATCATAATCAACAAACACAGATTCTATGGACTACTCTTCATAACCTCTAGGGTGAAGTACTCATCACACCTACACATGAGCAACAAACATAAACTAAACAATATTAACTAAGAACTTAGAACAAAAAATAAATAAAAGAAAGAACTTTATTGATAATGTAGGAATGTCTGGATGAGATATCTTTTTACATGAGAGAAAGACTTCATATATAGCCAATTAGCCATAAGGCCTTAGGGAACAATTAAGGTTGATAGACGGTTAAAACAATTAAGGGTGATAGAGGGTTAAAAAACAGACCTTTTCAGCGTTTGGGGTTGCCATGGCCGTGACGAGGGCATCACGGGCCATGCCAAACTTTTACCAGCGACCCGATGCTTCTGTTTTGAGAACAATTTTTTTCTATCCCTACATTTAATCCTTTATCCCTACTAATTTTAAAATATTCCCATTTTATCCTTATTTTACTATACTATTTTTTATATTTTTTATTTTATGACTTTTTCGGTAAATCTTGTACACTCCTTTAAACGCACTTTTTCCGGTAAACTCCCATACTTTTTCGGTTTGTTAAATTTACCGGAACTATTTTCAAAGGTGTTCCGATTTGTATAATTTTAAGAACTGTTTAATTTTTTTTACCGGAACGCTTGAAAAAAGTATTAACGCGTGTGACTGCATTCTAGCAAGTGCACCAGTCTGCGTTATTTAAGTTTGTATATTTGCATTCGTTTTGGTTTTGGAAAAAAGTTTTATAAAAATAAGCGGAATGCTTACGGAAAATAAAGATAAATGATTCAGAAACATAGAAGATAAGTATGGTGGTTGGACTCACTCCCTTCTTCATATTTGGCATGAACGATGTATAACATAGTTAATCAGATTATTATTCGGCGGTGACTTTTCCTTGTTGTAGTAATACCTTACTATTACTCTATGTATATTGAAGTTTCCCTACTTTCATAACTAAGGTACCTACGAGAGCCTAACCTCGCTGTGTCACATACCCTAATTACTAGGTGAGTTATTCATTATACATGCATTATTACCTTCACCCATCAAATGCCTCTAGGTCCTAGTATCAGGCTGTTCAGCTTCTAAGTGCTCAGTTTACACCTAGTTCCTGATTCCTCCTCTAACCGCTTAGTTCGCGACTAGTTCAGGATGTTACCGTCTCTATTCACCTAGCATATTTACTACTAGTTCCGGACGAATATTAAGTAAATCCCTAATATTGATTCTATGAGCGCTCCCGCTTATCCGACCATATTACGAGATACGTTGTTAAAGTGCAAGAAAGTAAATAACAAACATGATACTGAATAACGATTTATTATAACTTTGACTCAATCACAGACTCCAAATATTCATTGGGGAGTTCATCTTCTCCACCACAACCTAAGACATCTATTACAAAAGACTACATATTTAAATTACAAGAACCTAAATACAAAAGCCTAAAGAAAACATACCTTGCTGAGTTAGTTTTCCGTAAGGGGAGAAAACTATGCCCTTAGAGCTCCTCTGAACACCTCCTTTATAGTAGAGAGTGTTATACTATTTCTGAATGATTTAAACAATGAGAGGATGACTCTATTTATAGTTTTCGTAATGGGACTCAGCAAGCCATCGTACTGCGATAGCTATCGCAGTACGATGGGAAGATTCAGTTCAATTTTATAACTGATCCTGTGCATTTCATCAGTTTGGTCGCCAAGTAATGTCATTGTACCACGATGAGGGGCATCGTAGCACGATGAACAGATATTCTTCAGATTTATTTCTTCTGTTTTCTTGGCCAGCAAGCAGCTCCCATCGTGGCACGATGGGAGCCATCGTGCTACGATGATTAGCATATTTTCTTCACTTTTTTTGGCTTTTTCTTGTCATTTTGTATTCTTGACTTTGTCTTGATGCCTTTCTCGTATTTGGGTCTGTCTTGGTCATTTTACTACTAATACTAATAATAAAAATACTGCAGAAATTCCTGTCATCAGCGTGTAAAATTTTTCTCAAATTTTTTTTTGTTACGAGTACACTTTTCCAGAGTGTTCCGATTTGTTAATAGTTAACAGTGTTCCGGTAAAATTTGTTTCCTCATATCACAAAATCTCTGAAAACAACTTGTAACTTGTCCACTTCCAATGAGTATGTTAGGCCTTAGAGACCTAGTTTTCATAGCTCCATCCCGTTCCCTTCACCATCATCAACAACAACAAAATCAAAACCAACCCATTTCACATGATCACAGTTCAAACCACTCTTTACCTTCATCGGCTAAGTGTTGGATTTGGCATTTTTCCACTCCTAACAGTCACACCCCGCATGCCACAATAACAACCTCAAAACAATGATGGTCAAGAAAATCCTAACCAAAACAATAACTTTTGGAACATTAGGATGTGTCCTTGAAGCAATGAATCTTCCAAAAAAAAAGTTATCAACGTTGATGATGAGAATCATAATCATAACACGATGGTTTTGATGGAGAGTGAAGAAAATGGTGTTTATGGTTCTGAGTATTGTATGTGTTTATGGTTCTGAGTATTGAATGGTGGTAGTGTTTTTAAAAGATATAGGACTTGTTCTAAGGGAAGAAGTTCTGATTGTAATACTCATTTGGGTGTCACTTTTCAGTAGTTCTGGTTGTAAATTATTAAAACTGTTTTTGCCATTCCGGCACACTTTTATAATACCGGTACACTTTTGCATTTTAGCTATACCAGGACACTTATTCTACCATTCTGAGATTTTTCAAAATCGGTACACTTGTGAAAAGTGTTCCGGTACAATATTTTAATTGATTTTGCAGTGATACAAACCGGTACACTTTTTAAAAAAGTGTTCCGATAAAATTACTATATCGGAAAGAAAAAAAAACTTACCGGAACAGTGTTTCAGAGGGTGTACAGTTTACCGGAAAAGTGATAAACGACACAATGACCCGAGCCAACTCGTGAATAGTTCGAAGCTCGATTCGATATTTGACTCGTGAACTTGGTTCGTGAACCAAATGAGCTGAACTTGAGTAAAAAAAAAAGTTCGTTAATTAAATGAGTTGAACATAAACTATATATAGTTTGACTCGTTTGGTTCATGAACTAGCTCGGTTATATATATATATATATATATATATATATATATATATATATATATATATATATATATATATATATATAAACTTTTCAAATCTTTTTAACTTGACACATCAAAGAATTTTTCCGTTTCTTATGTACTGATATTAGTCACAAATTACTCCTTTAAACTCTCTCTTTCTCAAAAGACTTTTCATTTTTCATTACCTTTCATCTTCTTTATTTTAATTTAATATTTGCTTTTTTCTTTTAAAAAAATAGTTTAAAAGGTTAAAGATTAAATTTTGAAATTTTGACAAAAAAAAATGATCACAATCATGTGATTTGACTTAACGAGTTGAATCTAACGAGCCGAACCGAACTGTTCGTGAACTTTAAACGAGCCGAACTCGAGCTGAAAAAATAGTTCGCATCAAACTTGAGCTGAGTTTCGAGCTGAACCAATTCCTATCGAGCTCAGACGAGTTCGACTCAGCTCGACTCATTTCCAGCCCTAGTCACGGCCGTGCCTGGACCATCACAGACATGACCGACTCACAGGATAGGTAAAAATGTGACTTTTCAGCATTTTTAGCTTAGTGACATTTTTTTGGATTTTCAGCTGCGGCGCCCCAACTTCAATTTCCTTGATTTTGCACCTTCAAATCTTTAAGAAATGCATTCCACTAGTCTTTAAACAAGTCTTGATTAACTTCACTATCATAAAGCAAGTCCTGATCACTAAGTCATCATAAAATGCATAAAAAACACCCAGTTCTTCACATTCTAAGCATTAAAGTCCTAGAAATGCAAAATTAAGAGAAAGTAGTAGAAGCTTCTAGAAAACTTAACCAAATGTCATGATTTATTTAAATAATAATTAAGATATGAATGTCTTTTATAAAACAATCGTATATAAATAAAAATTTAATAATAAACTTCTACTCTGTCCAGTAAAAAAAGATTCAACCTAATGTCCAGTCTACTAAATTTCTTCAAATAAAGTTTAGTAAAAAAAGTATTCTACAGTGTGAATCAATTATCGATTGTGTTAAATGGTATTTTCTTTAAATATTTATATGATATTAAATATCATAACAAATATGTATTATTTTTCGTCTATTCAAACCGCTGGTAACTGAAGTTTGTTTATTTAAATACCACAATTGGAGTAATAAAAAAACCAAAACAAAACATATTTTTAGGATTTTTTTTTTAGTTTACGGATCATCATTGTCATAAATAGAAAGAAGGTGAAAACTTGCCTACATAGCAATCAGGATCCTCAGCAGCCCAAATCTCTGCAGCTTCCTCTGCTGCTCCATTATCAGCCATTGGATTAAATCAATGGTAGAAATATAACATAAAAATAAATTGTAAAAAACATGGTAAAATACCTTAATATTTCTTCCTGCACTGATGCTTACATTACTTTATCACTTTACTTTCTCTTCTGTTGTCGACCTTCAGGCAAGACCTTCCCATAATTCATTTGAGCAATTCTAAATAGTCTCTTTTAATTAAATTGTGTTTGCCATTTTATTTTCTTCTCATCCCCAAATAATATTTAAACATGATAAACTGAATTAATCTCCTGTTTAGAATATTATTCCAAATGAATTGAGTTTCATAAAGTTTTGATGTCTCCTGCAAAATTAAATCTGAATGTAAATAAGAAACTATCACAAAAAATCCAAATTCAATTGTCATCACCGCCATCTCGCCATAGCACGAGGTGATAATCACCGTTTTCTCGAAGCGGCAATTCCGCCATGGATCAGTCACCAGGCAACACCCACTAATCGATCTTCCTACATCACAGCCATATCGCCGTTGTGGCTTGGCCTCTGCTGTTTCTCAAGTATTTTTGGAAGTGAAGCTACGAGAGATTTGGAGTGAAACGGTGGGAGAGTATTTTATTTTTACGTTTTACTTTAATTTTTCAGATTATATCTCCACTGTTGATTTAATCCAATGGCCAATAATAGAGCAGCAGAGGCAGCTGCAGAGATTTGAGCCGCCGAGGATCCATATCGGCCTACATAGTGTAAATTCTATAGTGTAAATTAATTCTCAATTGTATTAAATGATATTTTCTTTGAATAGTGATATCATATTAAATATCATAATAAATATGTATTACTTTTGGTTTATATTCAAATTAGTGTCAGTATCTCAAGTTTGTCTATATATATAGATAGCACAACCGGAGTAATAAGAAAGAAAAAAAAAATGTATTTTTAGGATTTTCTTTTCGTTTACGGATCAACATCGCCATGGCAAGAAAAACATTAAAACTTCCCTACTGAGTTTATAACTCGAAGAGGAGGGGAACATTCGGAAGAAGGAAAAGTGGTTAGACAATAGCCTAATAAAACATGTTATGCAAGAATAATATAAACATGTTTTACCATGCTATTGTTTAACCATTTTTCTCTTTTCTGAATGTTTCCCTTCTCTAAGGGAAGTTTCAATGTCTTTCTAACCATGGCGATGGTGATCCGTAAACGAAAAGAAAATCTTAAAAATACGTTTTTTTTTTCTTATTAGTCCAGTTGTGCTATCTATATAGACAAACTTGAGATACCGACAATTTGAATATAGACCAAAAGTAATACATATTTGTTATGATATTTAATATGATATCACTATTCAAAGAAAATACTCCCTCCGTTCCTTTTTAACTGTCCGTTTTGAATAGTAATACCAAATTAAGAAAATGTATTTTTGCACCTTATCTTCCTATTATACCCTAATTTTAATCCACCAATAAATTTCTATATTTTTTCACACACTTTCTCTTTCCAATAAATTTAATATATTATGTACAAAAAAAGTAAAAAAATAAAAAAGTTATGTTCTACCAAAATAAGATTTTTTTTTAAAAAAAAAACTTTAGTTTTCCAAATAAATAGCAATAATTAGTTTTATTGAAAAAGATAAGAGTAATTGACAAAGGGTACAATTGACAAATCATACCCTTAAAACACCAAATGGACAGTTAAATAGGAACGCTAAATTCGGCGTTTTTGGACAATTAAAAAGGAACGGAGGGAGTATCATTTAATACAATTGAGAATTAATTTACACTATAAAATTCTTTTTGAGTAGACACCGTAGAAGTTTATGTAAACCGGACACTAGTTTGAATCTTTTTTTACCAAACTCTGTAGTATTTATTTTTAAATTTTTATTTATATACAATTGTTTTATAAAAGATATTTATGATTATAAAAAGAGATTTACAATTAATATTTATCCTGATTATGTAGTTGAATAATCATCTTAGATCCACTTTAAAAACTAGTGTTAATAGTCATTCAATACTTTTGAAAACAATTCATACATATATAAGTTTACCTATGAAAAGTATTAAGAACAAAGATAACTGTATTAAGAACAAAGATAACTAAATAATAATAACATTGAATTGCGATAATTATAATATCAACAAATTACATGGCTTAGATAGTTCTAAAAAAATTTATCTACTCAATGTAACTAATGAATTTAGCTACTCAGAGGTATAATATTCATCACAAAAAGATTTTAAAAAATTATACATATAACAAACCTTAAATTAAGGGCTTGAAAAGAATGGTAAGAACTTACCCTCCTTAACCATTGTAGCAATGATCTGTTTCATCATCCCTAGACCTAGCAATGAAACTCTTAGATAAGTGATTATGAATGGAATGAAGCCTAATATTACGGTTCTTTGAAATATATAGATGGCCTTGAATGACTAACAATATTGTAAAAAATATTGCATTTATTTGCTATCCTTATTTGTTAGAATAATACTCGTATATAGTATAAGTTTGGTATTAATATTAATATTTTTTTACCGGAACCATTAAAGTATTGTTTCAAACGGCTATTCAACCTTTTTTGTCACTTACCTAAAATATTAGAAGAAATTAACGTGGTTGGTTCACATAAAAGTTAAAATATAAATAAATTAATTTCTGAATATTTGTTTGACCAATATTAAGAAATTAACGTGGTTGGTGTACATCCTTAAAAAAAAACGTGGTTGGTGTACACCATTTTTTTTATTCTGCATTTATGAAATTTCCAAATTATGTTTTATATATATGCAAAAAATCATTTACAAGCTAATGTGGAAAAAATCTTTTTAATTATTTTTTTCTCAAGTCCCTAGTCGTAAATAAGGATTTGTCTAATATGGACATCTAATAATTTATGTAAAAGTATTTTTTTTTTTATAATTTTAGTATTAAAGTTAATTCTTTTACCTTTTTTTGGTTAAACTACACATTTAGTCCTTATGTTTATTCTACATTTTAATTTGCTCCCTCATGTTTAAAAAGTTTCAATTTGGCCCCTTACGTTATAAATGTTTGTATTAGTTGATTCATTCCGTCAGTTTTTACTGTTTTAATTGGACACGTGTCAACTTGTCTATGTGTCCACGTGTCAAGCCACGTATGCAAACCGTATGCCACATATGCAAACCGTTTGCCACATAGGACAAAACTAATGGGAATGACCAAATTGAAACCTAAAATAAACGTAAGGGACCAAATTGAAACTTTTTAAACATAAGGAAGCAAATTGAAACCTAAAATAAACGTAAGACACCAAATATGTAGTTTAGCCTTTTTTCTATTATTATAAAATTCATACTTTTCCATCTCTAACCCATTTTAATAATAGACAAACTTCATAAATAATCAAATTTTAATAAAAAAAAATTGTAAGTGTTTGATGACATGAAATTATATGATCTTTTTTAGTATGTATTTAGGTTATTTTATATAATTTTTAGTAGCTTTTAAGATCAAATCATGCAAAAAGACCTAATGGGCTAGAATCACTCATCAAAGAAGCAAGAGTTGAAAAATCATAAGAAAAGGCCAAAAAAAAAAGATGAAATACGCTACGATGGAATGCATCGTAGCACGATGTCAGGACGTACGTAAAATTCAAGCAAATCTAGAGATCAGAATGCATTGTACCACAATGGAATTCATTGTAGTACGATGGTATTATGTGAGACATCGTGGTACAATAGTAATTTACCGTACCACGATAGAAAAAGCCCAAATCAACTAGAAATCTATAATTAGAGCTCTTGTTCTCCTCATTAAACACATGTACAATTCAGAAAGACAAGTCAGAAACACTCAAGGAGAGCAGGAGAGAGTCCGAGCTCTCAAGGGAAGGTCTACCTCCCACCATAGGGGTACCTTCATTAGCAAGGCCAAGGGTAATTTTCAATGTAATTTTCCCAACTTTTGTTAAGTTAATTCTTTGTATGACTAGCTGAATACTTTAGGTAGGTTAAGTAGATGAAGTCCCCTATAGAAATATTTGAGACATGTAATTTGTTTAAAAAAGCTTATATTATCAACAATTATTTAATTATCTCTCATTACTTTCTTGCTTGCACACAATTTATAACTATATCTTTTTATAACTTGCAATCTTAGGAATTTTGGTTAGCCCCCAAATACCAGAAAGAAGAAGTAATTAGGCTAGCAGAGAATGAGACAAGAACTCCCAAGCTAGAGGCTAGAGCTATATGCCAATAGATTAACGTTCACAATTAAATTCTGGATGTCTAAAACTGGATTAATAAATTAGGAAACGTGAGAGTATATGTAGGTATCTGTTTACAGTGAAATTTTGTAAACAAGTGCTATTTTTACTTTTTAAACTTGCGAGATCAAACTATAAGTCTCAGGACAATTTTATGCTTGTTTTTTATGAGAAAATAGTTTCAATGTTCATCAAAATTTAACAAACATTTATGTTTTTCGTTTTCTTAACGAAAAGAAAGAAGTATGTTGGCTTGAATCGCCTCAGAGCAAACAAACTTCGTGCAAAGATGAAATTAAGTGCAATAAATTGCTGGAAATAAACTTGCATTAAATGTAAAACAAATACAGAAAAATGGTTCACAAACCGTACATATTTTCCCTTCGAAATCTCTTTCTTTCTACGCTGAATACTTAAAATTTTCAGAGAAAAGTTTGTAAAACAATTTTGCGACCCTCATTCCTTCTAAGGAATTACTACTTATCTTCAAAGACAATAAAACTGCCTAGATGATCTGGACGCTCCAGATTTCTCCTTCGAACCCCATGTTCTTCACTTCAAAACTTCCTCTCTGGCGCGTTCTAACTGTGGGCTTGACTTGAACTTCTTTTGGGCCAAAACCATTTTGGCCCATAATTCATTTGTTCCTTTCGAATGCTACGTCTTCAACTTCGATGAACACTGCAGAAGATTTTGGTGATTGAACCAGCTTGTGAGGGTGCTAATCGAAACAACTTATTCGATTCGAAATCCTGATTAAATGACACCAATTAAATGACACCTGTAAATTTGATAATTAATTCATTATTTTGTTGGACCAACATTTTCCATTTAAATTATTAATTCAAAACATAGCCCAACAATATCAAAATGTGACAAACATGAGTTCTCCTATATTTAGTAAGTGTTAGTATAGTCATAGGGGTGAGCAAAAGCCACCGACCCGCCCGGAACCCGAGAAATCCGAACCAATATTGGGTGATGCGGGCGGGTTATACTGGGTCTCGGGTACAAAAACAACTAAATTCAGTTAACAGTGGTTTAATATGGTCGGGTCTGGTTTTGAAAAATTGAGTCCACCGGTATCCGAACCCGACCACAGTATGTCCTAGAAGAGTGATTTTAGTCATCTTTTTACTCTGCACCACACTGTTGCAAGAGACACTTGTCTATTTTCCAATTGATTTTTCTTCTTCCAACATCTCTCTTTTAGTCTTTTTCCTTCCCAACGTCCAATATTGCCCATCTGCCAGACAAAGAAAAGAAGCAAAGCAAGTGTGTCTTGAAAACTTAACTCTACACTACATGTAGTAGTACTATTTATGAGGTGAGGTGACAACTTTTTAATTAAATATATTTTCTTTTCTTTTGACAAGTTAAAAGGTAACTTTGATATTACTAGTATTATTTTATTTACTTTAACGCCATTTCTATTATTTTTATTTGGCAATAGATTATTTCAACTTTATTACTATTACTATCTCTATCTTCAACCTCTCTATCTTCTATTCTCTTTCTTCAAGCTTAGCTTTAGTTTCCATGGTGGAACTTGACTTCTACGCTTATTTTTGCTGATATAGTCCAAAATATCAATTTAACTATGTATCAGAATGAATCCGCCCGCACAATCCGAGATCCGTAGAAACCGAACCCGCCTAAACCGATGTTATAAACGGTCGAAAATGGGCCAGAAATTATCACTCCCAGTTTTGATCGGGTGGAAGGTTTTGGGCCCGAATCCGCCCAAAACCGACCGATGCTCAGCCCTATGCAATAGGGTGATGTTAGTATGCGAGAGCACACATCACTATTATGTTAATATGCTAGGATAAGGTGATTAAATTGTTGGTCCGATATAACGCCATATTACCAAATAGGACTAGGGAAACAATTCGAAAAACGTCTAACTAACCGTTATCCTTGATCTCTATCTCAATTGCATCCCAACGATCTTTATTTATTGTGTCAATTATTATCCAAATTATAAAACGAATGCAAAACTATCCGAATTCCTAAAGAACACTTGTTACTTTGGCACAATTCATATGGAGACGATCTTTAATAAATATTATTACTCGACGACAGACTGGTGGGTGCACTTTCCAGACAGCAGTCAGTGTTCATCTTAACCAATTTCAATATTAGTTCAAAATATTTAAAAGTCAAAAAACTCAATACCAATCTGTTTTAGCTAGAATAAATTTACCTGACTCGTCTCGAACACAAACACCGATTCTCACTTTATTATGCAATCTCGAGAGTGAAGCATTCACATTGCATTTTAAATAACAATGTTTTGCAAGTTTTGGTGTTGATTGCTAGACCCTCCTTGCATCTCTCTTGCATTCCTCCAACCTATTGGTAATTGATAGCCTCACAAGTACACAAGATTATCGTTGTAATAAAAAGATTACCGATCCACAAAGACTGGTGAAGACAAGAGATATATGACTTTATATATACAAGTTTGGTTAGCAAAAATTAGTAATATGATGATATGGATGGTTTGTTTTGATTTTTAAATGAGATGAACTGAAATAGAATCACAAGTTGTCACAATGGTATTAGTTCGCAATTCTCTCCTCAAGACCTCACCCCAAAATGATCACTTTTGATTAAAAATGGGATAATAAAATTACTTAATTAGGCTCTCTCTCTCAATTAATAATTTACGGAACCATCCGCCTAAGTGTGTCCTAATCCAACTTAATCCCCCTATTTTCATGGTTACTAGGCTAGTGTACCCATTAAGCCATTTTATTCTTTCACACTAAATGTCACAACCCTAGTTGTTCTTATACATATGATTCCTTGTCTAGTCTTATATTTCTGATTTCAATCTCCGCCTCTCGGCCCACGATAATCCCTCGAATAATTCTCTCGGCCTTTTCATTTCTTCGATTTCTCTCGAAGTTGGTGTTAAGAAGATGTTCATCATACATCTTAATTTAGTTTATCATTGAAGAAACATCAAAGAAGAAAAAGATTGGAATCAAGTATCAAGATTGCATAAGCATTGGAAATCAAAAGATTGAATGATTGGTATAAACATATGAATTACCAATCATCCAATCTTTTGATTTCCAATGATATTTTGAAATTAAAAAATATCTCCAGTCCATGAGCATACCTTGTGTCATCTTAAGCTATCCCTCATACTACAAAGGCTACAAGAGATTATCGTCATAATAAAAAGATTATCCCATTAAGGTGGAGAATATTGTTTGAAAAATAATTTCTAGCAATTATACTTCTTAAAATATGTGATTTTTTTTTTTTCATATAATTATTAGCCTTCACTTCCATCATAAACTCTAAAATTCTTTTTATACGAGACCAAAGGTACTAGTAGTTATTCTGTGACTGTTATGTGCATTATTAATATTAACTATGCCATTTTTCCAAAAATCCCTTTATAGTTCACACTAAAATTAGAAATAAAAAAAAAAAAAAAACTATTTTTCTTTCTGTTTTCTGTAATCTGCAGTTTAGACTAATAGTAGCTTAACTGGTGGTAATAACATACAAACCAGCTATACATGCTACTCAATAGACTATATGCAATATTAACAAACTATACACTAATTAAATACCATTTTAACCCTCTCTCTTTTCCTCCAAAAAAAATAATTAAAGAATATCTGTGTAAATATACAATATTCAGCACAGATTCAATGGCCTTCATCACTAGTCTCCAAAATGCCTTCTTATAAGTGATGAAAAATGAGAATCTTTGCTTTCTTCAATATTTCACAACCTCTTATCTGCTTCTTTTCCCTTCACTTCCATCATGCTTGTTCTTCCTTGTCACAATCCATATTTTCTTCAAGAGGTGTACATATAAATATATATATACATAGTGATTAACTTAGACGCACTGTCGGTGTAAAATTTTTTTACAGTCAACCAATCATAAAGTATCATTTGTATGACTTTTAAGATATAGATAAGATTAAAGTCAATTTTTTTTTTTACCCTACGACTATGATTGATTGACAGTGTAAAAAAATTTATGCTGTCATGTTAGCGCATATTATCTTCGCTTTGGTAATTGGAATGTCCTCTTTAAGAAATAATTTGCAGTTCTATCATTTCTATGGCACAAAACTCTCAATATTGTGTTCGGATCGGATCTATTCCACCTTCCGGTTGTAGGTGGCATATGCAATTTCTGTCCATTAATACTCATTCCTCCGATGCCACTTGTTTCGCATGTCGCAATGCTGAAATCTTCCATCAATTGTTCAGTATTCTGTGCCATCAATTCAATTACGCCTTCGACCACTGCAGCTTCTCGTTCTACGACATTTTCGGACACCAGTCCTTCACCACAAGTGCAGAAAACTTTGTTCAAGCTCTCGAAATCCTCGTGAATCATAACATGATCTGATCGGTTAAACACTCTTGAGTTTCCTCCAGCTAGCAAAACCATTAGGAATGCATCAAAGGAAGCTCTCATTACTTCCTTCATTGCCAATGGTTGAGCTCTATCTACTAATAGTGTAGTCATGAGTGTGAGATTCTGTTTTAGGATTCTCAAAGCCGGCCTAATTCGTGCGTTGGCTACATCTTCGATGTAGAGACTGTCATAGAAGACTGAATTTGAATCAAGGAATATAAGACGGTATGCGGCGACTTCTGAAACATGTTGACATGCTGCTGGAAGTGAAGTGTTTACTATTTCAAAATATGAACCGGTTTTAGTACTTTGCGATCTTTGGTTGTTTGTGAAGTAAGGCCTTGTTGGAGGGACTAGGCTAGGGTTTTGAGATAGCAATTTTTCGAGAGAATGGATTTGTGCAAGGAGGTAGTGTAAGGTGTTGAGACGAATGTAAAGGCGTTGTGTTCCTCGGCTAGTTGATGGTCTTGGATTGTGACCTTCATTTGTTCCGGTTACATGATCTAGCTCTGATAGGTTTGCACCGCAAGGGCTTGCTTTTCTCCAGAACTTGATGATCGTTGAATCACGGTTGCATCTTGTTAATGGAGGGAGTGCAGGAATGTAGCTTTGTTTTGAACCTGAAAAAGAGTATAGTTTAAAACAATTTTTTGATGTAAACTATCAATCTAAGAGTTTTGCTTTGTTTTATTCTCTAGGGTTATGTTTGGATAAACTACTTATGCATAAACTATTTCTATAATAAATGATTAAATAAAGTCAAACCGGTTTCATAAGCTATCCTGGAAAGATTATAGAAAACACCTATAAAAAGCTTATTGGCATTTCATAAGTTGTTTTCATATGCTCTTCCAAACAGTCTCGCAAGTTTTTAGAGAAATCGTTATGTATTTACATTTTACAATACTTACCGCATGCTGCAACAAACATCATGTAGTCTTGGAAGATAGTTTCCAATCCATCAGCAAGATCTTGAACCAATTCTTCAGTTATGCCTATTGGAATTTGAAAGAACTCTTCCACAGTTGTCTTGGCCGATTTCACTATCTCTGATGCTGATTGTGCATATGGCTCTGATTTGGATTTTGGATTCCATGTCTGTAGTAAAAGAGAAGAAATTAAAAATCACATTGAAGTTTATCAAAACACATATTCTTAGTTATGTCATCTCCAATTAGGATGTGTTTGGATAAACTACTTAATAAAGCAGTTATCATATAAGTGCTTATATATAAGCTATTTTCTATAACAAAAGACAAAATAAAGGCAAATTATTTTAATACAAGTTATTATAATATGTTTTCACAAGCTTAAATGAAAGGTAAAACTTACTTCAGTTTCTTTTGCTCTTTGCAAACACTCCCTTCCTTTGCACAATGCTTCATGTATCCATTTTCTCAAAAGGTTTAATATAACTGAATCAACTTCATAAGGAACCATATCTTTAACAACTGTTTTGCCATTTTCATCACCTTCATTAACATCTTCAACAACCATTTGAACAAAAACTTTTTCTAATTTTCCAGCCCTTTGAAGTACCTCGACCGCTTCACATGTAAGTGAGGTCACATCACTTAAATATTGCCTTAAGACATGGCCATAGCAGCTATGCAACATCAAGGCTGCAGAAGCACTTGCTGTAGGGTGCCATTTCTTTAGTATTGGACTGAAACTTTGTCTCTCTTTTATTGCCAATTCTTCTGTTTCTTGAGCTATGTGAAGAAGAATTGCACTTAGTTCACCCTTTACTTGCAAATCAGCATACTTTGCATTCACTGCCTCAATTACCTGCAAATTAACAATTGTGATCATTAGTTTTGTTTGGATAAACAAGTTAGTTAAGCGTTATAGTATATAAGTTCTTAACACATACTCCCTTCAGCATTAATTATAAGCAAAAGTTCTCTTTTCAGATTCATTGAATAACTGATGTATCTGGTCTATATTACCAGATACATAAGTTATTCAATGAATGTGAAAAGTGAACTATTGCTTATAATTAAGGATGGAGTAGTAAGTGCTTATATGTAAGCTAATTTTTGAGAGATGAAGGAAAATAAAAATATAGGTCAAGTACAAACCTTGTCAAAAGCATTCTTCATAGAAGATCTAATATAATAATCGATCCTATCACCAGACGAATCAACAATTGTAATAGTATCTCCGTTCTCTCTTCCTTCACCAACATCAGTTATCATCAGATCTTCACCCAAAATCTTTGAAACCGACACAACCAAAGGAAGAAGATTCTCAATTTGACAAATAGTCCCTCTAGGAAAAAACTCATGATAATTAAGCAACCTTTTTTCGCCCCAACTTTGCATTGAACTCAAAACCGATGTCAACAACTTAAGATAAAAAGAATCTTTTTCTTTCTTAGCATCATTAGCAACCTCACTCAACATAATATTTGAAGCAGAAAGAAGATCAAATTCAACTTGACCAGTTGCTACATATTGTTGAAACAAAATCCAAGCAAAACATATATTATGAATTGACTTTGTTATCCCTAATATAGACCAAGTTTTCTTAATCAACTCAAGTAATTCATCAACTTCATCAAGGACTAATGTCTCGTCACGAATATCGAAAATAGCTTGAAGAAGTGAATTATAGAAATGAATGTTGAGAGGGAAACCATCAGCCCAATGACAAACATCAGTTGGTGCTCCATTTTGACCTCTCCATGCTAATGAAACAACAGAGTTACAAAGTGTTCTCAATGCGTCTGAGTTTTTGCCTGTGTCTAATGGTTTCGACTCACAATTACGTATGATGTCTCTTAGTCGCGAGGCGAATGTGCTGTTTTTTTCGACGGTGATTAAAGGATGGGTTAGAAGACCTAGTTCAAGGACTCTAAGTTGTCTTTTTTGCCACATATGGTACTCATGAGAATCACTGAATTCGGTTGGTTTTAAGTGGCGTAAAAGTTCTAATGGGATAATTATTGTTTCTGCTCTTCTTCCTGCCTGCAATAGAATCATTTTTATGTAGTTAGAACAATAGTATGCAAAGTTAGGTAAAAATTGAAGTTAATTCATAAACAACGCGATCTAGATCAACCATTTTTGCAAGCAATTAACCAGGTGTCGCAGGTGTACGGAAAATTGAATGTCCTTGAAACATTTTTATATTATAAATATTAAATGAAAATCATAAACAAAATTATTTGAGCGGAAAGACACAAATAAACTACAAAAAATTAAAGGCTTAAATATGCAAATGATCCCTGCAATGGAAATATAATAATTTTGATCACTAATTCTATTTATTCGTGATGTGTGTATACTTACTTGGCCAACAAGGGTCCTCATGATGGTTTTTCTCAAGCGATTATCGTTGTGCTCTGTCACCTTCATCTGTTGCCTCATGATCTCTGCAGATGTCATCGGCCTCCGTGGCCTGTACATCGACATGGAGTGATGAAAAGGGGTGCCACCACTAACGGGTGATGACGGCCCTCCACTACTACCACCGGACGTCATTCTCCTCGACGGTGACCTTTTCAACATCTTCAAACCTAATGCCTTCTTCACCCTACTCGTCGGCGACATCACCACATTGCTTGACTTGGACTCATTCTGATTATTTATATTTATATGGAATGAGTGCGCATTCCGACCACCAAATCCAGGAGAAGAACGACACGCGGTGAAAAATATTTCATAGGCCGTTTCTCTAATGTCATCTTCACTAAAGCGTTCGAGTTTGTCAAAAGGCGAGACTAAATTACAAGTCTCGTCATTTGCAACAAACTCGAATATACGCTGGTCATGAGGATAACTATAATGGTGATGGTGGTGATGATGATAATGATGATCCTTTTGATACGCGGTCGATAATAAAGGACCGGAATATGATTCACGGCGAGCTGGTGGACCCATAAGGTGAATAAGAAGATGTGTGGCGGGTCAAAAACCGACGATGAATGGTGGCGCCGGTGATCGACCACGCAACAACAGATGAATATATTATAATGCCAAAGAAATGGCTTTAAGGAAGAGAGTGGTACATTTGAATTAAAGGAAAGGGATAATAGAGAGGAGATGAATATTAAAGGGTAATGGAGATTGGTTTTGTTGTTAATGACAGCATTAATATGCATGGATGGTGAATGGGGGAAGAGAGAGAAAGTGATTAGTGATTTTGGGTTTACCCACGTTGTCATTAGCGAAGAAAACGAGAACACTTTCTAAAAATATAGAAGACAACATTCGAAAAGCGATTTTCTAGGAATTAAAAGATGTTGTTGTTGTTCTTTTCGTTCATTTTTTCAGTTTCATTTCACCTCATCTTCTTTTCTATCTTTTTTGTGTGTTATATTTGGCTTAAAGATAACACTTGAAAGTTGAAACATCGTCATTACGTTATGTAGTTAAATCCTAATCCAATATTTATCCTGCCATAGTCACGAGCTGAACCACGTGCACTTTTCCGATTAGGCGTGTACACAAGTTTCAGTTTTAGATTAAAAATCTCAATTTCAAAAGAAAAATTTCAATTTTATCCAAAATTAACCCCCTAAAAATCTCAATTTTGTCCAAAATTAACCCCCAAAATACTGAAATTTTTTACCAGAGCCCGGGCAAGTGTCCGCGCATGCTGGGCTATAGCTCCGCCCCTGGTGTTGGAGACCGATACAACACCGACACTTATAATTAAATTGAATAATATTATTTTCTCAAATTATTATCAGTGTTGACGTGTCAGTGTCTGTGTTGTATCTGTGTATGTGTACATGCTTCATAGGTCGCAACATGCACAACTGAACCTTTGTCTTTACCTTTTTGACATTTTTTATTTATATTTTATTTTAATTTTAGCAAGGATCTTATTAATTAATTTTTAACAGTGATCAATTCGTTTAAGTCTTTTATAGATTTTTTTTATGTTTCTTTGTCTTTGACTTACAAACGTGTGTGATTTAAAAGATCAAAATAATGTAACCAATAATGAATTGGTTTAAGTGGTAGAGCTTTGGTTCCTTTAAGTATATGTTAAGAGTTCAATTTATGATTCATCTGTATAAAAAAAATTCAATTGGGAGTGGAAAACTCATCTTATATGCCCCATAAATCTTCTGACAGAAATTAGTTATCATTAAAGTTGGTAGAAATTTTGTACCAATTTCATGGTAAAGAAAAAAAAATGAAAAAAAACTCAAGATTACAGTGTGTAATGTACTAATGTTTATATATTAAGAAATCAGATGAAAAGAAAATAACTTACATTAATAAATTAGAAGTAGTAATTAGTAATAGAAACAATTGTGGTCTCATAAGTCTTAGTTCAACTGGCAAAAATATTGAAATTGTTAGGCCGGACGTTGTGACCGGATTCGAATCCGGGATCTCATAATTATGTGAGTTTAATTTCAGTGGATTACCATTTCATCTATGACAAAAAAATAGAGACAATTGTGTTTAAATGTTTAACGTTGTGCGTATATGACGAAATACATTGTCATGCACTATAATTTATTGTTTGTATTCCATTTTAATATTCGTTTTACGCCTCACATTCTTTTGGGTTGGCGTTGAGAGTTCAGCTGAGAGATAAATAAAGCCTAACAAAAAATTGTTCCTACCTAAAATTAATTAAACTTGAATTTCTTCCAAACGATTCATTAGTTAATCACATTTAAAAATATGGTTAATTTGTGTTGATGGATAATTTAATTCACTGTCAAAATCATAGTTAGTTAACTATGTGATTAACCTCACAGACTCATTTGCTGATGTAGGCCTGAGACTTTAAAATGTGCTTCACTCAAAGGTTCATATTCGAATTCCTCCTACCCTAATTTTATAGATTATTTAAATTTAAAAGTTTGTGACAAAATCATACATATTATTCAAAAGAATTATTAATATTTTTAATTTAAAATTAAATTATTTTTTAGTTATATTTTATTAGATTTAAATTTTATTTTAAATTTTAGTTTATAAAAACAAATTAGTAAATTATTCTCTTATTTTATCTTGCTAGTTTCTAACCTTAGCTTATAGTCAAGATAAGTATTTTAACTATAGAGGCAAGAAAGAATAGTTTCAAGGTTAATTTATCATATTTTATTGTCTCATTAAACACCGAATTATCATAGAATATGATACAATAATCTTATTTTGTCTCTTAATCTTACCATCAAACGGGCTTTAAGTGAAAAAAACAACTTAATGACCAATTTTATAAAAACACACATAACATTTTTATATTTTATATGGACTAATAAAATGAATTAAAAATGAGTCATCCAAAACGGTGTCCACGAAACACCTGTTAAACATATTAATTTGATCAATTGCATAATGGTGCATCTGAATTCTCTATTGTATGCTAGTTGTTGTGAAATCATTGGAACTTCTAATCACTTATTTTTTAAATGTGATTTTTCACGGACTATTTGGTGTAACATTATGCTTTGGTTAGGTGTGCATAAACCTTTACTAAATATCGTTGACACCCATGCTTTACACTTCTTTAATGCTTATGTTTTTTTGTAAGGAAGTTCGGTCAAATTTACAAGTTGGTTTGGTTGGCTTGCTACTGAACTATTTTGAAAGAATAATAGGTGCTTTACTCACGGTATAGCTTGAAATCTAGGAAAAAATGTTCTTTTTTTTTACCACAGGAAAAAAAAAAAGGTTTTAGTTTTGATTTGGGTATGTGATGGTCTAACACTTCTTTTTTTTGCTAACATTTACTCATTCCATCTCTATTTATAAGAGCTAGTTTGACAAAAACTTTATCATAAGACTCTTTTGCAATTATCAATGACACTAATTATTTTTTTCCAAACTTACCCTTATTTACTTTACATATATAGTTTATTTAATAGCATTAATTTTTTTTTATATACAAAACACAACAATTAATTGTAAGGGTAAATATGTAAAATTGATATTATTTGTCAATTAATTTAATACTAAAACTCACTATCTTAATACCCGTCTAAAAATGATGGAGGGAGTATTATTTTTTATTGTCAACATTAAAATAGAATCTGGGCAAAAGAATATGGAAAGTCAACCTTAAAACCGTTGATCTCCAAATTTGTTTTTCTTCAATTTGATTGATTCAAATTTGTTTCCTCGTTTTTCCATTTTCTATTTATCTTTGATCCAATTTTCAATTGATTCAACAATTTTGTGTTATATTGACCGTTGAATCTTCGACTTTGATTTAAAAGGTTGTACTAATAATTTACATCCAGTAGTTGAATGCTATATTTTTTTTTTCTAAGGTGACTCTCAATTTAATTTATTATTATTCACAAATGCTTTGGGCTATTTTTTTAGATAAATATATTTTTGGTCTTCATAAATATTTAAAATTTCATTTTTTATTCCCAAATTTTTTTCTTTAAATAGTAGTCTCCCTAAAATTTCCCGTTTATAAAAAATTATCAATATTGTTAAGTTTGGTTAACATAAATTGACTTTTTTAACAAGGAAAAACAAAACTTATATATTAACAACAAGTTCTGAACAGCACAGGACGTGCTAGCCAGAGCCCCAAGAGTCTACAAAAAGCCAAACACCATCTAACCAATGTTCATACAAACCAAGGGGCTTAACCATCATAAGTGTGAATTTATACTAAGATTTACATCATAAACTTTCATTCACTTTGAAAGTTGCGTGCTTATGTGTCCATTTTTTATGTGTTTGCTTGATTAGTGGCATACACAAGGCATTTATGATTTAAATAATTAAAAGTTGAACTAGATGCAACTTAAAATTTAATACTCATTTGTGAGATGAACTGAATAAATATTTATAATTTGACGGAATCCTCCTCTTATATGTCAATTTTGTAAGATCAACAATATTTTAACTATTTTTATTAAATTTTATTAAAAATTTGGTCCCTTTATTTTCACTCATTCATAAAATTGATCCATCTTTTTTTAAAATTACTAGGGTTTGGTCCCGCCATTATATTTTTGTACTTAAAAATGGTAATTTGATATATTTTAAATGATGTTACATATAATCTTAGGTTATTGAATGTTCAAAAGTTATAAAATCACAAGAAAACAAATTAAAATTTTCAATTACAAAAATATTCAAATTTTAAAACAATTCCAACTATTAATAAATACTCCTTCTGTCTCAAATTTTAAGAAAAAAACTCATTTTCTTTATTCCAAATTACAAAAGAATAAAACCAACATTTCTCTTTTCTAAAAATTGTTCTTACATATATTCTAAAAATTATTTCAAAAAAAAAAAACTGACAAAAAAGTACTCCAAATTATCACACTTTAGTTTTTCTCAATAAATGTGATTGTTTTATTTTTTTTTCTTATAATTTAAGACGAGCGAAAATAAGACTATTGCAAATTTCTTACTTAAGGAAGAACGTTCTAATACAAAGACAAAGACCAAGCCAAAGTGTTTCCTTGGCTGGGTTGGTCCCACTATGTAGAAGAGAGGAGCACCTCTGTTTTTCCCTATAAATAATCATCTCTTTTCCAATAGAGACAAGAAAATAATCAAGCAACAAACATATAAGGGGAAAAAATGAGGGTTGCAGTGGTTGGTGCAGGGATTAGTGGGTTGGGTTCTGCTTATACCTTAACAAAAGCTGGTGTGAATGTGGTGTTGTATGAGAAAGAGGACTACCTAGGAGGAAATGTTTATGCCAACAACACTCTTCCTTATGACTTTGATAATTTGGACCATAATCTAGGATTCATGTTGCTTAATCCGGTAATCATTTCACTGCTCTATCTCTAACTAGTATTTGTTATAAGACATAGACTTCATTTTATTTTTTAAAGATAGTGATAAATGATAATTATCACTCAAACCCTCAAACTTATAATTGTTAACATGACTTTTGTTGAATAAACTTATTTTGAAAATTACGGCTATACCTAAGAGTGTTTAGCTATATATATATATATATATATATATATGAAGCACGGACTCTGACACGGACACTGCGACACGACACGGACACTCCGACACCGATAATGTAAAAAACATAAGATACTGACACCGCTATATATATGATAAAATTTGATTTTATTTATCGATTTATTATAAAAAAAATTAAAATTATTCTAATCAAAATTAATATCTTTAATTCTTCATTGATAACCTATGAAGCTCCGATACTCTAAAAATGGTGAAGTATCGTGTCCGATACGTCCTCGATACCGATACTCGTCTGATACGTCCCGATACTCGTATCGGAAGAGTATCGGTTAAATCTTTATTTTTAAATAAAATAATAATATGTGATACGCGTCCGATACTTTCCGATACTCGTATCGGAAAAGTATCGGTTAAATCTTTATTTTTAAATAAAAAAATAATATCCTATACAATCCGTGTTTCCTAGTGAATGTCAAACTATTATGTTGTTACACGGGTAATTAACTATGTCTTTTTTTGGATAGTACTAGTGATATTTTTTGGGATAGTACTAGTGATGTTCTTTTTGTATAATACTTAACTTAAGATGTATAACTTAAAGTGTACTGGTAATCATTATTTTTTAGGACAATATTAATGAGACACAAATACTTAACTTAGTATTAATGATGTTAATTTATTATAATTAGTATTTTTTGTCTTTGTCACTGTTCTAAAGTCACTATGGTGTCCCACTATATATCAGGTTGTTAAGTATTTGGGTTTGTCCCAAAATTCTAGTATAAGAATGGATGCTTTATGTTTTTAATTGGTCAGCTGCAGGACCTATATAATTGTCTGCTATTGCTACAAGATGAGCTTGTTAAAGAGGCTTGATGTCATGACTATTATATGTTTTTTGAGCTATTATGTGTCTTTAGTTAGGACTGATGAACCCTCGTATGTTGAACCTCAAACTGTTTTACTCTTGTGCAAGCTTATTGGCTTGTTTGTACTCCTTGTACAATGAACTATTGACGTTTATAATAATAATAAATTCTTTTGTCTTTCAAAAAACAATTATCATTATTAATATTATTTATTTTAGTCATGTTTATATATTGTGCATTTATATATTTAATTTTAAAATTAATTTTTAAATAACGTATCGCGCCAATATCGGATATGGATTTTTTAAAATTTTCACGTATCGGCGTATCGGTATCGTATCGTATCCGTATCGTGTCGCGTATCGGGGCTTCATAGTTGATAACATTGTTTTAATACATGTTTAACCTTTTTAGAGGGTCAAAGCAAATAAAAGAAAGTATTTTTTTGGTAAAACTTGTTTGACTATTCCGGTAGGTGTCGTACGGGTGTCATACAAGTGTCGGACACCGCGACATGCCACCTCCTAGAGGTGTCCGTGCTTCATAGTGTGTTTAGATAAGATGCATGACACATCACAAGTTTTTTAGTTTAACTAACATTTTGAGTTTTGAACTCAAGTTTGTACATTCAATATTGTTAAAACTTTTTAGAAAGAACTTACCGTCCATTTAAATTTTATATGTTTATTTGCTCATTATTTTTATTTAAAATTAAATGAAATTATTTTGATTGCTTATTTAATTTTTTTATTTATAAAATTCAAAGTATTACAAAATAATTATTTTACAATGCTAATTTTGTAATTAAAATATGGCAGTGGCGGAGCCAGCAATTATTTTAAGCTTGGGCAAAAAATTTATCTACGAAAAAATCTCAGTTTTTCCTTAAATTAATTCATAAAAATTTCATTTTATCTCAGTGTTGAATAAAAATCTCAGTTTTGTTCTAACCTACACCTAAAAATTTCAATTTTTCCCTAAACTAACTCCTAAAAATTTCAATTTATTTGAGTATTGAATAAAAAATCTCAATTTTATCTTAAACTAACCCCTAAAAATCTCAATTTGACCCTAAACTAACCCCTAAAAATATCAAAACATTTTGGCGAAAGCCTAGGCACCTGCCCGGGCTTGCCCTTGAGTAGCTTCGCCCATGAAATATGGTATATATCTTATCATATTATTATGAACGAGAGATATATTAAAAACATGATATGATAGTTATCATGTTTATTATCTTGTGTTTATCAAATCTATAATATGACAACTGAGGATAATTGTTATCTTGCTTATATCATATCTTATCTTTATTCTATTTTATATTTTTTTAGCAGACTTAATACCACAATTTTCAAAATTAAAAATTTAATCTGAACAAACTCACCGTCCTAAAAAAATATCCTATCGGGCCAAATTAAAAATAAAAACTTTTGTAATAATTTTTTGAACTCTCTCATGATCCAACAGTATCATCTACAAACAAATCTTTAAAATAAAAATAGTGTACAAAGGCGTTCGATCATATTAATAATGAAATTGAAAATCAAATGAATCCTCAGAGACTTATTTTTAGATTTACTCATTTATGCTGTATGAACTTTTGTGTGAAGAAACTTAATCCATAATATATATTATCAAGTGAATTATATGCTAGTTGTGAAATTGTTGAGAGTGTAAAATAACAATTGATTATTAATTACTTACTGAGCAGGTAAATTATACCAATATAATGGAGTTGTTTGAGAGTCTTGGAGTTGATTTGAAATTGTCATACTTGTCAACTTCAGTAAGCCTAGACAATGGTTATGAATGGGGTACCCAAAATGGTTTATCTAGCTTGTTTGCTTACAAGAAAAATATGTTTAATCCTTATTTTTTGCAAATGATTAGGGAAGTTCACAAGTTCAAAGAAAATGTCCTAAGGTAAGTAATTACTTCAGCACTGTGTACAATTTTTAGTTTAATTATTGATTGAAGGAAAAGACAAATTAGTTTTAAAATTGAAAATGTCAATTCAAAATAAATTTTTATTTTTCAGAATTGGCATGCACCGAAATTGTAAAATGTCAATTAAATACATATAAATTAGTCTATGATACTTAAATTTTATAAGTGAATTAGTGTGTTGTGATGACATTATGAAATCAACATATAGTGGCGCATATTCGTTTAACGTGTCACACATCTCAGAATCTAATGATAAAATTAAGGGTTAATTAGTCTGCAGGTCCCTTAAAGGTTTTTTTGATTTCATTTTGGTCTCTTAAAGAAAATAAGTTTCACTTTAGTCCCGTATTGATATCTCTGGCAGTCAATATGGTCATTTTCGTCCATTTTTTCTCAGAAACTGTTAACTTCTGTACAGGTGGCAAAATAGGTTGTTACGTGGCACCTATACTGAAGTTAACGGTTTTTGAAAAAAATGGACGGAAATGACCATATTAACTGATGGAGATATTAAGGACTAAAGTGGAACTTATTTTCTTTAAGGGACTAAAGTGAAACAGAAAAAGTCTTTAAAGGACCTACAGACTAATTAAGCCTAAAATTAATAAAGGAACTATTTTGAATACTTCTTAAAATTATGAAGTACATACAATAAGTGTTATACTTAGCTCATACAGACTAAAGTTCACCCTTGTGTTTTCAATTGATTGTGCTCCATGAATGAAATAATATATAAGCTATGAACACTCAACTACATGAAGTTGAAAATGATTGACTTTTTCTCATGTATACCCAGATTAGTAATTAGCTGAATTTTTTATTTTGCCATTTTAACAATGCAGCTATCTTGATATACTTGGGACTAACCAAGATATTAAACACAATGAAACTTTGGGGAATTTCATTAAGTCAAGGGATATTCAGAATTATTTCAAAAGGCTTATCTGGTATGATAAATTTACATCTTAGATTATAATTTTATGTTTTATTTATTTATTTGGTAGTCTAGTAATTAATAGACTCATAGACTATAAATGTGAAGAAGTGGAGAATCCGAGATTCGAATTCTAACAGAATTTCTTTTATAAACATAATTAGCATTTTTTCTAAGGTTAGTAATATTGTAACATTCAAAATGTGTAGATTCCACTTTGTGGTTCTATTTGGCCCTGTTCTTCTCCTGAAGGATTTTCAGCTTTTCTGCTTTATCAGTCCTCTCATTCTTAAGTGATCACCATCTACTTCAGGTATATTATCGTCTTTACATAATAGAATTTTTTTATTAAAAAAATACATGAATTTTATGTTATTTATGATAAATTGGTAACTTTTGTAAAAATATTTTACCAAACAGATTTTAACTTTAAAAGTACTAATTAAGTTGAAAAAAATAATAAATGCCAAACAATTTTAACTTTAATTTTAAATTTATAATTTTCAACTTTATTGTTAAAGTAACTTTTAGCTTGACTTAAAAAAGTAGAGTCAAATGCACTCCTATTTTAATCATTTTACATAATTGATGCCCGTATTTTAAAATATTTGATAGTGTTAGTCCATTTATCATATTTTTGAATAAAAAACTGGTGATTAATATGTTTTAAATGATGGAGTATATGATTTAAAGATAAAAAGCGACTAACATCGATAAATTGTAAAAAAATACCGACATTTGATTTGGGATGGTGGGTGGGAGTATATAGTTAGGAGGAATGAATTAGTTCTAACATTCAAATCATTAAAGATAATTAACTTTTTTTATTCACTTGGTTATCTTTGCAGCTCTTTTATAGTCCACAGTGTAAGATTGTCAGATGGAACTCTCAAAACTTTATTAAGAAGGTGATGTGTTTGTGTCAATTATACATTTTATTTTATTTTAATTTTTTTTTCACTACCAATATTCGACCAACTGGTCATCGATCTAATCTGGTTTGAGAATCAGTTCTGACTTCAAAGTTGTTCCAGCTCCCTCCTGATCACAATTGTGGGGGATCGAACCGTGAGATGTGTATCACACTAAGTTAAAGAATGAGAATAATGAATGTGACTCAATGATTGTGGTTATAATTCCTATCATGTTCATATGTAAACATTAGTGTCATTAATTATTTGTTGAAAAAACCAGGTGAAAGAAAAGCTTGTGAGTGAAAATTGTCAAATAAAAGTCAATTGTAAGGTGCAATTGGTTTCTTCATCTGATGAAGGTGGGATAATAATCTAACTGAAATTCCTGGCACGCTATGTACGATGCTTCCCACGATGCTCTAACACTGTGTTCGGTCTAGCAAGTAATAATCCAAGGCATATAAAAGAAAACAAATAAAAGAGACAAGTTATTTGTTAACCCAGTTCGGCGCAAACAACAACCTACGTCTGGGGGATACCAATCCAGGAAGGAATATTACTATAATAGTCCTAGTTCTAAGTTACCATCAAATCACCCGTTTACAACTTATAACTTAGGCACTACCAATGATTCTTCTACCTAGGAACTCCTAGATATGAGATCCCATCTCACTCCCTTACAACCTTACAAACAGCAAGGATTTCACTAACACAATATCAAAAGAATTTTGGAGACACACTCCTAAAAACTACACACTCGTACCTAAAGGCTTAGAGTGTTAAACCACCAAAAGTCCTAACTCCGTGCTTCAAAGCTTAGGAGAGGATCACACACAGTACAACTCAATAAACACAGTCCTAAACTTGTATCAATGAGACACAAGAAAGGCTCACAAAAAGAATGCACACGCAAAACCTAATTTCTTAGACTTACACAAAAAACGGCGAGTACAACCACTGAATTAGGGTTTGCATCTTCCTTAAATACTTCAGCCAATTCTTCCTTGATTCAGAAATAGCATGGGCTTGATTTGTTTGACCCAAGCAATAACTCCACATTAATTAAAATAGATTTTCTACAAAAATATTCTTCAAGGAGATTCTCTTCAGAAATATTCTTGGCAAGGATCTGAAGCATTAAATAATATTCCTTATACAAAGCCTGATTAAACGCGCCATGCAAGATTCATGAGAGAGAAACCAAACATTCCATAAATAGAACTTGTCATGAGCGCTCCTCGTGAGACACTCCAATGCTCTACGCAATGCTTGAAGCATCGGATCGCACATCCTGCACTAAGTTTATTTTACCAAAAATGCAGCCAATACCAAAGACTCAACACTAACCATTTTAATCTTCAAATTAGTATTTGTTGTTTGAATATTTCTGCATAAACTTAATATATATACTTGTGGAGAATGCAACACAAACTTATAACAAAATTGCATGATATGATGCACTGATGATCACTCACAGATGGATATACCGACATATAGCTACTAATAATAATTTGAGAAAATAGATGTGATTGTATGCAATCGCTAGTGTTGGTGTCAGACACTAACACCTATTAGACATTGACACATGTCAGAACAGGCACACCATCAATCTTAAGTGTAGCTAGGCGCTACATCATTTCCATCCAATTGATAAACTAGTCATTTCATTAGATAGAGAAGACATTTTATTCAACCTTACTCCCTCAGGTCACCATTATAACCAAAATACTACTTTTTAAGCCCATTGATATATCAGATACATCAGTTTTTCAATGAATTTAAAAAATGGTTTTTCGTTTAATTATAATAGTGATCGGAGTGAGTATTTATCAGTCTGTTAATTTATATATTGATTGAATCAAGTTACCACATAGTAAGTTTAGAAATCTTCTTGCAGGATGTGGTGTGTTATGTGAAGATGGTTCCCATGAAATGTATGATGGTTGCATAATGGCAGTACATGCCCCTGATGCTTTGACAATATTAGGAGATGAAGCAACATCAAATGAGTGTAGAATACTTGGTGCTTTTCAATATGTAAATAGGTAAAATATATCTTCATATTCTAATTATTTCTGTTTCTTCTACAATTATAAAATGGAATTTGTTCATATACAATATCTATCTAAAGATTTGTTACACCGTAAATCAACCATAACCATCAGATCATTAAAAACGTTTGACTTTTATTATCAAAACTATTTTGTACGTCACATATTATTAGTTGGGATTTATTTATTTTTTTGATATATTATTATTAGTTGTGATTTGTCGATAATGTAAACACAGAAAGTATATTAAAATTAAACTCTTAATAAATAAGAAAACATAATTTGAAAACCTGTTAATTTAATAAAATATGTTATAAAGTCAATTGATTCAGGCCATCCACTAAATTATACACGCATCAAGTCCAATAGTATTTAGCATAAGAGAGTTACTGGAAAATTGTGGGTTAGACTCAAAATAAAAATCTTAATTACTCTTTCATGTGTATATGTAGTGATATATTTCTGCATCGCGACAAAAGTTTAATGCCTCGAAATGCTATAGCATGGAGTGCTTGGAATATTCTGGAAACTTCCAACAACAATGTGTGTGTAACTTACTGGATTAATATTCTTCAAGAGGTAAAGAAGAAGGTTAAATTTAAACAGTACTTGAAATTATTTCTAATTCATATGAAGTTGATTCTTTCATAGAATGTTAAATATAATTCTATTTATAATGACTTGTAGAATATTGAAGAAACAACTCTACCTTTTTTTGTAACTATCAATCCAAATCAAACACCTCAAAATACCTTGTTCAAGTGGTCAACTGGCCATGTAGTCCCAACAGTTACTGCATCAAAGGCATTCCTCCAGCTGGATCATATTCAAGGGAAAAGAAAAATTTGGTTTTCATCAGATGCATACAAAGGTAAGCTCCAACTTCTTGTAATTACATTGTTAAATCTTATAACTAATATCATAACTACTCTTTGCCACTTGTTTTTGTATTGGACTAGAAAAGAGGATTGTGTTTTTAATATTCCAAATGGATTAAATCATTGATCTAGCTTATACAAATGAAGCACATTCCTAACACATAAATTAGTAAAATATGTTAAGAGTCCCACAAAGATATATATGTTTATAAATGGAGACAATCTTTATAGCAGGGACGGAGCTACGTACATGGGTATGGGAGCATGTGCCTACACAAAGTTTTGAGGATTTTTTTTGGTATACTGTATATGTGTTGACACTCACCAACTAATTAGCCCACATCAATTATCACCTAATAAAGGTGGATTCTAGCGTACGAGACCTAGACATATCTCCTACCACTAGGAGAGCAAAATACCTTCTGTAGTAGGTGGAACCGGTTATAGGAAATAATATTTTTATTTCATTTTTTAAATACAATACCTTTTTAAACACAATACTTTAAATACACCTAAATACAAATATGTCTTTACTAAATTGAATAATTTATTTACAGAATTTTAAAGTTAAAAATTGTTATTCTTTTACCCAAAAACAAAACTGGTATTTTAAAATTCGATAGTTTTGGTCAAAGTAAGAGACTCTTTCATAAAAACTATGTTTGACGTAGTTATTACGATATGCATATTCATTCGGAGTCAGATCGTAAAAATTCTGATTGCCAATCGTTTTCAGTCAATTTAGATGATATTGAACGGTTGGATTGATAAAATTCGAAATCCTCAGTCAAATTCGATAGTTTTGGTCAAAGTAGGGGACTCTTTCATATAAACTATGTTGTCGTTGACACATTTATTGCGATCTGCCTATCCATTCGGAGTCAGATCGTAAAAATTTTGATTCTCAATCGTTTATCAGTTCAATTAGGTGATATTGAACGGCCGGATTGATAAAATTCAAAATCCTCTGTCAAATTCGATAGTTTTGGTCAAAGTAAGAGACTCTTTCATAAAAACTATGTTGCCGTTGACACGGTTATCACAATCTGCATATCCATTCGGAGTCAGATCGTAAAAATTCTGATTGCCAATCGTTTGTCAGTCCAATTAGGTGATATTGAACGGTCGGATTGATAAAATTCGAAATCCTCAATCAAATTCGATAGTTTTGGTCAAAGTAGGGGACTCTTTCATAGAAACTATGTTGCCGTCGACACAGTTATTATGGTCTGCCTATCCATTCGTAGTCGGATCGTAAAAATTCTGATTCTCAATCGTTTGTCAGTCTAATTGGGTGATATTGAACGGTCAGATTGATAAAATTCGAAATCCTCAGTCATATTCGATAGTTTTTACCAAATTCGATATTTCTAATTGGGTGATATTGATCTGTGACCGAGTTTTTACCAAACTATGTTGTTAAAGGAAGAGTTTAGCACCACCATGAAGACAAGAGTTTATTCCTTCAGAGTGTTTTAATTCCTGTTTTAAAATCAAAGGGTTGAAGAAGAAGATTTGAAGACATAAAGATGAAAACCGATTAAAGGGATAAAACAATGTCACAGATCTAACAAATATATAGAATAAAATTATAGAATACTTTATTAAAATTATAGAATAAAACAAACATTTAAAATCTGTAACAAAAACAAAAAGTTAAATACTTTATTAAAATTATTATATTTTTTTTTACTGCAATATTAAAATTATTATATAATAATTATAAAACAAATATTTTAAGTTACTGTAGCAAGAGGTAACTGGTACCCGATCCTGGCCGTTCCCTCATTTTTCCACACATCGGACAGTGATAACAACGTTTCCCACGGATGGGAGACATGATTTGGTCTCCCATGCTAGAATTCACCCCTAATAAAAAGTTCCTATGTGAATCTAAAATATGTGCTTCACTCACTCACTACCCCTAATGATGGCTTGAGATTTTGGCACTTCGTTTCTTTCTTTCCTACCTTCTATTAATTTTGTCTGCTTAGTTTATGTTTTAATTGTGTTTTTATTTTATCGGGTCATGCTAATTAGTGTTTGACACCAGTTAAAAAAATTAAAAAAAGAAGTCAATTTTGCATTAAAAATGGTGTTCCTTAGTTAGTGCCCCGAGAGCACTAGTTAGCATTTTCTTATTATATATATTTTTTTTCGGTCTTGCTAACGAGTACCCCTGGCCACTCTTTAAGCATTCTATTTAAAGAAACTGTTTTAAAAAAAATAAATTAAATACACAATTTCCAATGTGTTGACTTTACGCATTCCTATAAAAGTTCTATAAAAAACTTACTATTTAAAGTCTTAAAGAGTGCCCCGGGGGCACTCGTTAGCATTTGTCATTTTTTTTTTGCTTTCACTATCAGTTAAATCTGGTTCGGATGTTAGTTTTTGTAATTTTATAAGCTGTTTTTTGATAAACTACTTTAAAAAACTTATAATAATACATAAAATCTTATTTATTTGCATACTTATTTACTATGAAGTATAGACTCTGACACGGACACCGCGACACGACACGGACACTCCGACACCGATAATGTAAAAAACATAGGACACTGACACCGCTATATATGATAAAATTTGATTTATTTATCGATTTATTATTAAAAAAATTAAAAATATTCTAATCAAAATTAATATCTTTAATTCTTCATTAATAACATTGTTTCAATACATGTTTAACTTTTTTTGAGTGTCAAAGCAAAGAAAATAAATTATTTTTTTAGTGAAACTTATTTGACTATACCGGCAAGTGTCGTACGGGTGTCATACAAGTATCGGACACCGACGCGTGTCGGACACCGCGACACGCCACCTCCTAGAGGTGTCCGTGCTTCATAGCTTATTTATATAGTGCAGGTCTTATATAACATTTGTTATATATTTTATACACTCAAAAACGAAATGCAATATATATTTACTGCTACAAACTTATTTATATAGTGCCCTCTCTAATCAAAATTTCTGGCTCCGTCACAGCTTACAAGCCGATTTTGTAAGATTGAGTTAGGTAAAACCCAAAATTTTAAGATGGTCTCAAAGTCTCCTCCAAGATCCTCTAGGACACCCTCTATCAGGTTTCTGCTATCGGACCAACCACCATTTATATTCACACACTTAAGTCCAATAGTGTTGGGCGTGAGAGTATGTTTTCTAAATTCTAAGAAAATATAAAGCCACAGTGGAGTTAAACCTTCATTACTTGGGGATCATCCACATTGGACTTAAGAGCAACCATACAACTAAGTAGGACAAACATCTTTATCCAAAACCTTAAGCCCGATGGAACATGGTATCAGAGCCGATGGTTCGACGAAGAGTTCGACCGGCTCCTTGTATCGAAAGCTTTCATGACTAAGGTGGTTAGACGGCGTGTCTCGTTGAGTAAATCCTCTACTCTACATGTATTTCATATTTACTGTGACAAAAAAATATTTATGTACTTTTCAGGTTATGGATATCATGGAGATGGATTAAAGGTAGTAAGATCAAACTTTATAGGATAATCAAGCTTCTTTCTATATCCTTTGTGAATTTCCATTTTAAACAACAATTTTCTCAACAGGTTCAGTAAGCAAATATATATGCAGGCTTCTGTTTCACGAGTTTCACGCTTCGGTTTCCTATCATTTTTTCGATCTTTACTAGTTTGATTAATGATAACATTTCAAGTTTAAATTTCAGGCTGGCATGGATGCAGCACATGACATTCTTGGAAGAATTTGTGTCCTTCAAAGCAACCTAAAATACATAATACCATCTTGGACAGAAATGGGAGCACGATTTTTCGTAACTAGATTTCTGAGTGCATATATAACTACAGGAAGTTTAATGTGAGCTCACTTTTTCCATAATAGATAGTACTATCGTAATATTTCAAACTCTTTCACAATGATAAATATTGAACTATATGACCTCTTTATGGCTAAGATAACTTAGCAAATGTCTCTTTCGCCTTCACCATTTCAAGATGGTAATAATGTAGTTTCACATGTAAAATCACTAATATATACATTGGTTTTGGGATGCTTCAGGCTATTGGAAGAAGGTGGAACAATATTTACCTTTGAGGGATCTAAGAAAAAATGCCCCTTAAAAAGTGTTTTAAGAATCCACAGTCCCAAATTTTATTGGAAGGTTTGTACTTTTAATTCATTGTCAGTAGAACTAAATTTTTGTGTTTTGCTAGAAGTAAAACTTGATTGACATTAATGAGTTTTTCAGGTTATGACAAATGGTGATTTAGGTCTTGCAAGTGCATATATTGATGGTGACTTTTCATTTGTTGATACAAACAAAGGACTTCTAGATTTTATTTTGGTAAGCAGGTTCTTTAAATAATTGATGTATGTATCTGATTCATAATATGGATCAGATTCATTAGTTATTCAATGAACCTGAATAAAGAATATTTGTTTATATGAGACTAGAGGGAGTAATATTTTCTATTTACTTTCATGCACTTTTGTGTAGATTCTTATAGCCAACAGAGATTTCAATGCATCTCAATCAACATTAAAGAATAGGTAAGCTCAAATTGAGTCATGTGTCGAATCTTTCATTAAAAGCGGTGTTATTCAATAACGGCTATAGTGTAGCAGAATTTAGTACAAAATGTTGTCAAATGGTGTTATGGCGCTAGCTAATTTCTGCGATTCACAATTGACAATACTGATTAAAAGTATTACTGAAATTTGTGTCAACATTTTTCCAATTTTGATGCTTTAGGGGTTGGTGGACGCCAGTATTCTTTACGGCTGGTTTATCATCTGCAAAGTTCTTCATCAAGCATGTTTCAAGGAAAAACAGTCACACAAGCTCGCAGAAACATCTCTATGCATTATGATTTGGTATATACTCCCAAAATTATTAGTTATGTATTCATATGTTCATGATGTTCAATTTGCAACTGGCTGCAGTAGGAATATATTTAATTATACATTAATATTGTTCGAGAATATAACATATAATAACGAATTATATTTAATATATTTAAGCCAAATTCATTTTTTCAGAGCAATGAACTCTTTGTATGTTTCTTGGATGAAAAAATGCAATATTCATGTGGGGTGTTCAAGGTAAGAACAATGATTTGTTTGATCCAAATTTTATGTAACAGTAACAGATATATTTATTACTTCATTTCTTTGTTACTTAATATATTTTCCTTCTCTAGAATGAAGATGAAGACTTACAGGAGGCACAAAAGAGAAAAATCTCAATTCTAATAGAAAAAGTGAGTGATTGTAGTTTCTTTGACTTCCATTTTATTCATATTTTGGTTGATATCTTCATAAAGATCTAATATTACAACTCAAAAAAATCTAGGCGCGAATAGATAGAAAACATGAAATTCTCGACATTGGATGTGGATGGGGCGGTTTTGCAATTGAAGTTGTAAGACAAACTTGTTGCAAGTACACTGGCATCACTCTATCTAAGGAGCAGCTGAAATATGCAGAAAATAAAGTCAAAGAAGCTGGACTTAAGGTACTATATAAACAAAACTTTGTATTTTCTAGATTTCTTGTAAGTTGTAAACTAGGGTTTACTTTAGAACTGTTAAGAAGTCTCACATAAGTGAGGGCAATCCTCAACTTACAAGCTGGTTTTGTAGAGTTGAGTTAGACTCAGCTCTCAATTCTAAGATGGTATCAGAGTCTCCTCCACGATCCACTGGGCCGCCTGCTATCAGGTTTTTGATCGGGCCATCCACCATTTATATCCGTGCCCTAAGCCTAATAGTGTTGGGAACGAAAATGTGTGTTAAGAAGTCTCACATCGGTTACGATATGACTTGAATATATCTCAATTCTAAGAAGAGCTAATTCATCTGGTTTCAGGATCATATAACATTTCTCTTGTGTGACTATCGCCAACTGTCCAAGACAAGAAAGTATGATAGAATTATATCATGGTGAGCTAGTTTTCGCATTTTTACTGGTAATGTCTTACAAGTTACAACCAATATTCCAATATAAATTGTTTTTACTGATTAAGCATATTACAGTGAAATGATTGAAGCTGTTGGACATGAATATATGGAAGAGTTTTTTGGCTGTTGTGATTCAGCATTGGCAGATGATGGACTTCTTGTTCTCCAGGTATTTTACAAGTTAGTTATACTTTTGAGTGACCACTTACTCTTAAATTTCAACGCGATTTTATCATTTAAATCGTATAAGTACATATTTTATACCATCATCAAATTATTTTTGCAATCTAAAAGTTGCTAACTAAAGATGGATATATTGTACTAGTTCACATCAATACCAGATGAGCGTTACGATGAATACAGACGAAGTTCGGAGTTTATAAAAGAATATATTTTTCCTGGCTGTTGTATACCTTCTTTGAGTAGAGTAACATCAGCTATGGCAGCTGCATCTAGACTATGGTACATGTTACATTTTTAATGAGTTCACTGACAATTTCTTACATTCATCTTACAAATATATATTGGATATAGTGTGGAGCATGCTGAAAACATTGGAATTCATTACTACCTGACTTTGAGATGGTGGAGAAAGAATTTCTTGGAAAACCATAGGTATATATGCTATTACCTTCATTGATATATTTTGTTTACTTCTTTTTCATTTTGCTATTGGCTCAGCGGCTAATAGATAAAATGTGGTGACCTGAGTTCGAACCTGAGATTCCATATAAAATGTCGTCACAGCCAAATAGATTAGTTAATTATTGAAATTTTTTCTTTGTTGTCAGCAAAATTATGGCACTTGGATTTGATGAAAAGTTCATTAGAATATGGGAATACTATTTTGATTACTGTGCTGCTGGTTTTAAGTCAAGGACACTTGGGAATTATCAGGTACTCTCGTCTCTCTCTATTCCTTATCAATTATTCATTTTCAAAGAGAATTGAAATTAGAAACCAGAGAGATTTCAAGGACAAGCAATTTGTTTGGTGCACCAAATGGTCATGAAATGAAGAAACCGATAAACAAGAAATGCAATATGACAGAATGTGATTTTGCAGAAACAAAATTCTGCAGCAATGAAGAAACGTAAATATAAACTGTTTTGAATCGCTTGCATCCAGCAATTCCTGAAATTCAAGCAGTTTGCACATCGGTGGCCGTCAGGTCAAGTCAAGATCAGATCCAATGGCCACTGGTGTACTGACTGCAGAATGTTTGGAGTTACTGATGGGAAGCAATCCAAATCCGATGGACTATGATGTCCGAGGTCCTTGGTTTAATCACTTTAGAGAAATGGCGGCTACTTGGAATAACCGGCTCATTACTAGCTAGAATCACCCCTTACCTCCTTCTGACCAATACTAACAACTTGTTCATCTAAATAAGATAGTGAAACATTTGAACTATTTAGATGTGAAATAGCATTAAAGGATGACATCGGAGTCACAACCATGTCATCTGTCACCGTGTATGTCGATGGTCCTTTGACAAATTCTCAATGATTTGATGAATTTGAAGCAGAGAACTTAGGATCAACAAAATTTAAACGGACACACTTCTCATCAGAATTTTGTCAATTGAAAATGATATGTTAGAAAACATTGGCGTTGTCGTGATTATAAATGATTTTGCATCTTAAAATTTTCGAAGAAAACACTTATAAATTTTTGAGTAAAAACAAGTTTTTTTTATGCTTTGTAAAATAAAGAGTGATACATAATGAAGGAACTTTTTCTGTCTTAAAATATAATTAAGATACAATATTTATTACCTTTAAAACATCAAATTAAAATTTTGTCTCAACAATGTGTGCTATTTAAGTTCCTTCTAATAGAGGTTGACATTCCTTATAGGTTGAGTGTGAGTCAAAGCTTTCTATTTTGGTCTTTAAATTTCCTCAAATCTTCCTTGGACCTTAAGAAATCATTGGGAGAATTGTTTACTCAAAACTAGTATAAACTTTATGATAACATGTGTTTAGCGATGAAAATCAATGTGCAGGAAAATTAGTCAATTTTAGTCGCTCTTTGTATAACTACGTTTGGTGGTTAGAAATACCTTTATGTAATTAGGGAACAATATTCCAGAAATAGGTTAGGTCTTCATTCTTTAAATTTTGTTAGCTTGAGAGTTTTGGTTTTTGTACCCCTACATTATTTTTATCTTTTTTGTGCTAAACATTATTCTCTTTCTTTTAATATATATTTTGGTGTCCATAGCTTGCTAGGCAAACGTAGTTTATTAAAAAAAAATTAGAAAATTTTCCCTGTCTATCATAAAAAGCTAATATAAAATAAAAAAATCTAATAAAACTTTGAAGAGTATCAAGAATTTTAATTGAGATATTGCTTAAAAAAAGAAGAAGTGATCTATCAAGCAACAAAATTTATACTTATAAATTGTTTTAACATGTTTTTATTTATTAGATGCAAAGTAAAAAAAAAATATGGCTCAAATTTATACGATATTAATTATTCTTTCTCTATTTCTTGTGGTAACCAATGAAGGTAAGTTCATAAATGTGCCATGCTCAAAATCCAGCCATTGTTCAAAGCATATGTGTATCTTTCCTATGATTGCTATTTGCAAGAATAAGTTTTGCCTCTGCATACCACTTTGGGATTCCAACCGAGTAATATGAGAATATTTATATAATTAGGGTCTTGCTAACGAGTGCGGGCGCACTCTTTAAGTATTCCACTTATAGAAACTTTTTATTCAAAAAATTAAACATTACAATTTCCAATGCGTTGACTTTACGCATTTTCGTAAAAATTCTATAAAAACCTTACTTTTTAAGGTCTTAAAGAGTATCCCGGAAGCACTCGTTAGCATTTGCCATATAATTATATTGTACTAAATAAGTGTATAATATCTCGCAGACTTTAATTTATGTTTCTCTTAGGTTTAATTTCTTTTGACAAGCTCAAAAACATATTATTGTAATTTGTATTATACAACTATATATTGTTACCTTTATTTAATAATAAAAGATGAATAAAACAATAACGTTACAGTGTGTCAAAAAAAAAAACGTTACAAGATGATTGATTTTTACAATGTCAGTACTGCATAATTAAAATTAGTTTTCTAATTAGCTACTTTAAAAAAGTTTTCTAATTAGCTCCTTTAATAAAGGTTAAACTACATATTTGATCCCTTACGTTTATTTTAGGTTTCAATTTGGTCCCTTACGTTTAAAAAATTTCAATTTGGTCCCTTACGTTATCAACGTTTGCATTAGTTGGTCTCTTCCGTTAAATTTCATTGTTCCATTGTTTCAATTGGACACATGTCAACGTGTCTAGGTGTCCACGTGTCAATCCACGTGTGCAAATTGTCTGCCACGTAAGCAAACCGTGTGCCACATGTGCAAAAACTGACGGAAGGGACCAAATTGAAACCTAAAATAAACGTAAGGGACCAAATTAGAACTTTTTAAACATAAGGGACCAAATTGAAACCTAAAATAAACGTAAGGAACCAAATGTATAATTTAGCCTTTAATAAATAATGACTATATTTATTGATTATGAACATTATTTATTTTACTTATAAATTTAGCATCTATTGAAATAGATCATGAAAAACAAATATACTTATCAAAAACAAATTTGTGTCCCGGTTGAAATCCCGGTGAAGGAAAAAATATTAACATTAACAACTAATTATTAACTTTGACCGTTTAAAAAAAATTATGTTTTTTGGTAAGGAAGATAAAAAGAAAAGTAAAAAACTAATTACAGAAAAAGAAATATTATTGAAAAAAATATTAACATTAGCACCGAAGACATATTTTATTTACTTTTATATAAAAGTAAAGTAGCTACAGGGCCAGCCCAAAACCTGTGCAAGCAGGCCCACATCACTGGGCCTCCAAATTTTGGGGGCCTCAATTTTTTTTAAGTTCTACATACAAAGTATTGGTAAACTAAGTTTGCTGAGACTATGTTAAACAAAAGGGGTTTGGTACAGTGGTTTGTGTGTCTTTCTATTGTCTAAAGGGAGTGGCTTCAACTCTCACCTTTGACAATTTTTTAAAATTTCATTTTATAAGATATTTGATAATCTTAGTAATATACAAAAAGCAACAAAATAATAAATTTTTTCTATAAATAAATAAAATAACTTTAAACCTTATTATAAGTTTTTAATTTATTATATTTATTAAAAACATCCGGTTTTTAAAAATATCAGTTTGAAAGTGTATTTGCTATTATTAATTATAATATGACTATTTTTTAATATTATTATTGTTATAGTATTTTAAATAAAAGATTACTCTTTTTTAAAAATTATATTTTTAAATTAAAAACATATTAATTTTATTTTATTTATTTTATTTTAAAAGATCTTTTATCTAATTTGTTCCGGGCCTCTAGATGTATCGAAATTGCCCTAAGTAGCTAAATAGATTATTTAATTATTGAAAATTTGTCTTTGTTGTCAGCAAAGTTATGGCTCTTGGATTTGATGAAAAGTTTCATTAGAATATGGGAGTACTATTTTGACTGTGCAGCAAATAGATGATATCTCAGTCATTCTTCCCCTCGCTGCCTCTGCAACATTAGTTTCGCCATTTTCATTTCGGAAAATGATGCCATTTCTCCTCCTTAATGATTGTTAGGAATTGGTCGAGTCCAATTGTCAAAGCCGCACACGATGACATTGAGTTAAACCAAGCTTTAAGAATGCAGAAACCCTGCAACATATTATAAACAAACAAAACACTTCAATAATGTATGCAAATGAAATTTACTAATTGGATTGAATGAAAAAACTAATTGAGATCTTAAACAATGCCTTACCTCCTTCTGACCAATACTAACAACTTGTTCATCTAAATAAGATTGTGAAACATTTGAACTATTTAGATGTGAAATAGCATTAAAGGATGACATCGGAGTCACAACCAAGTCATCTGTCACCGTGTATGTCGATGGTCCTTTGACAAATTCTCCACGATTTGATGAATTTGAAGCAGAGAACTTAGGATCAACAAAATTTAAACGGACACACTTTTCATCAGAATTTTGTCAATTGAAAATGATATGTTAGAAAACATTGGTGTTGTCGTGATTATAAATGATTTTGCATTTTAAAATTTTCGAAGAAAACACTTCTTATAAATTTTTGAGTGAAAACGAGTTTTTTTTATGCTTTGTAAAATAAAGAGTGATATATAATGAATGAACTTTTTATGTCTTAAAATATAATTAAGATACAATATTTATTACCTTTAAAACATCAAATTAAAATTTTGTCTCAACAAAGTGTGCTATTTAAGTTGCTTTTAATAGAGGTTGACATTCCTTATAGGTTGAGTGTGAGTCAAAGCTTTCTATTTTGGTCTTTAAATTTCCTCAAATCTTCCTTGGACCTTAAGAAATCATTGGGAGAATTGTTTACTCAAATCTAGTATAAACTTTACGATAACATGTGTTTAGCGATGAAAATCATTGTGCAGGAAAATTAGACAATTTTAGTCGCTCTTTGTATTACTACGTTTGGTGGTTAGAAATACCTTTATGTAATTAGGGAACAATATTCCAGAAATAGGTCAGGTCTTGTTCTTTAAATTTTGTTAGCTTGAGAGTTTTGGTTTTTGTACCCCTACATTATTCTTTTTTTGTGCTAAACATTATTCTCTTTCTTTTAATATATATTTTGGTGTCCATAGCTTGCTAGGCAAACGTAGTTTATTAAAAAAAAATATTTAGAAAATTTTCCCTCTCTATCATAAAAAGCTAATATAAAATAAAAAAATCTAATAAAACTTTGAAGAGTATCAAGAATTTTAATTGAGATATTGCTTAAAAAAAGAAGAAGTGATCTATCAAGCAACAAAATTTATACTTATAAATTGTTTTAACATGTTTTTATTTATTAGATGCAAAGTAAAAAAAAAAATGGCTCAAATTTATATGATATTAATTATTCTTTCTCTATTTCTTGTGGTAACCAATGGAGGTAAGTTCATAAATGTGCCATGCTCAAAAGCCAGCCATTGTCCAAAGCATATGTGTATCTTTCCTATGATTGCTATTTGCAAAAAAAAGGTTTGCCTGTGCATACCACTTTTGGATTCCAACCGAGTAATATGAAAAATATTTATATAATTATATTGTACTAAATAAACTTATAATTTATTTGTACGTTATAATATCTCACAGACTTTAATTTATGTTTCTCTTAGGTTTAATTTCTTTTGACAAGCTCAAAAACATATTATTGTAATTTGTATTATACAGCTATTGTTACCTTTATTCAACAATAATATATAAGATGAATAAAACAACAACGTTACAAGAGGATATGGATTGGGTGCAGTCACTTTGACTGTGCAGTCATGCATTCACCAATTTTGATGGTCCAGATTTAAAACTCACAAAATAAATAAAAGACAAAAATAAAATGGGTGGTTGAGATTCACCTGCAGTCACTATTTGACTGCAGGGAATCCAGATCCGTTACAAGATGACTTTTTTTTACAATGTCAAATTAGTTTTAAAATTAGCTACTTTAATAAATAATGACTATATTTATTGATTATGAACATTATTTATCCTTGAAATATTTTTTCCACACTTTGCCGATGTGTATTTTGTTGGGATTTGTTTTTGAAATGTGTAACTTGCAGGAATAACTTTGATTGTTTGCATTGTCAAGAATGATGATTTCATTTTGATTTCATTAAACAAATAAGCTATTAGAAAATGTTAAAATTATGAAAAATGTTATTATAAAAAATAAATAACAATAAAAACTGTTGTTTTTAAAATTATATCACTTATAAGTTTTTTCCGAATGTGATAATATATTCTGCCCACTGTATAATTTATTTGGTAAATTATAGTTAAATGTTTCCCGTATTAGTACATCATTATTTATTATTAATTATATGATAGTCATTTTTAAAATTGTATCACTTATAATTTGTTCCGCATGTGATAGTATATTTTGTCCAGTGTATAATTTATTTTGTAAATTATAGTTAAATGTTTCTCGTATTAGTACATTATTATTTATATGATAGTTATTTTTAAAATTGTATAACTTATAATTTGTTCCGTATGTGATAGTATATTTTGTCCAGTGTATAATTTATTTCGTACATTATAGTTAAATGTTTCCCGTATTAGTACATTATTATTTATACAATAGTTATTTTTAAAATATAGTATCACTTATAATTTTTTCCTTATGTGATAATCTATTTTTTGTCCAGTGGGTATAATTTATTTCGCACATTATAGTAAAATGTTTTCCGTATTGGTACATTATTGTTTATATGATAGTTATTTTTAAAATTGTATAACTTATAATTTGTTCCGTATGTGATAGTATATTTTGTCCAGTGTATAATTTATTTCGTACATTATAGTTAAATGTTTCCCGTTTTAGTACATTATTATTTATATGATAGTTATTTTTAAAATAGTATCACTTATAATTTTTTTCTTTATGTGATAGTATATTTTGTCCAGTGGGTATAATTTATTTCGTACATTATAGTTAAATGTTTCACATATTGGTACATTATTATTTATATGATAGTTATCTTAAAATAGAATCACTTAAAAAATTTCCGTATGTGATAGTATATTTTGTCCAGTGGGTGTAAATTATTTCGTACACTATAGTTAAATGTTTCCAGTATTAGCACATTATTATTTATATGATAGTTATATTAAAAATAGTATCACTTATAATATTTTCCGTATGTGATAGTATATTTTGTCAGTATATAATTTATTACGTAAATTATAGTTAAATGTTTCCCGTATTAGTACATTATTATTTATATGATAGTTTATTTTAAAATTGTATCACTTATAATTTTTTCAGTAATATATGTTAACAATAGAAAATGAAATAAAATATATATAAGTGTAAAAACATTAATATTGAACATGGTAGTTAATAGCATGAAACTTGTTGACGTAAAATGATAGGTAGTTGTAAAGTTGCCTGGAGTATTGAATAGTGTAAAACAGTGCTACATTAGCAAAATTAAATCTTCACGTGTGTTAGTGTGTTGACTGATCGATGGCCTTTTTTACTACTTGTCCAATCTTTTCTTTTTTGTTCATTTTCAACACATTGATTCCAGTGGCGGATTCACCGCACAGCATGCCTGGGCACGTGCCCGGGCTCCGCTCAAATTTTTTTGTTTTCCTACCGGCAATACCAAGCTTCAACGCTTCTCTCGAGCTCGACTACACCGCAGCCACCACTCCCCCTTTATCTCTCTGCTCGACGTCGACTTGCTGCTCTGCTTCAGTGACTGTTTTTTCAATTTCAGGAGACTATTTTCAATTTCAGGTGATGAAATTCTGCTAAACCCCTTGTTTTCAATTTCAGGTGATGAAATTTCGGTATGAATTGCTGATAGACTGAGACAAATTTCTATAATTTTTCTAGGTTTTAGGTTTTTGGGAATTTTTGATTTGTTTCTTTGATACTATTGATGCTTGATGTGTAGCGTCTTTATCCTCTATAACGATTTTTTCTAGGTTTTTGGATTATGCAGTTCATAAAGGATAGATTTATGATTTTGTTCTGTTTGTTTTCCAAGCTTAATTGAGTACACTATTAAGAAATTAAATTACTGAGCAAGAGTACACTAATTGAGTTCTGTTCTGTTTTGTCATTTAAGTGATGCTGGTTTTAGTGATGTTGTGGCACAAAAGATTTATGGGGCTTAGAAGTTGTTGATTGTTGATTAAATGAGTGATTGAATGAGTGTTTGTTTTATTTTTGTTCTGTTTGTTTTTTGGATTGTGTTTTGGATTGTTTTTTGCCATTTTGTTCTGTTTGCTACCAAAGCAATGAAAACTATTAGTCCACTTTTGTTTCTTCCCCTTTTGTTCTTGTTCTGTTTTTTGATTTCATAGTTTGGTTTTGGGGAAGCTCTTTTGTCTTAGTGGTACATATTTACTTGCTATTGTGTTCATCTCTTACCAATTGATGATAAAAACACATGAATTTAATTTGTTGTTGATGTCATTATCCCTTTTCCAAATTTGTTCATGTTGAGCTAGAAAATTTTCCTGTCATGTTGAGTTAGAAAATTTGGTCTTCATTTCAATTCACTTGCCTAGATCTCTAAACTTAGTCTGTGTGCATCACTATGTTATAATTTATATTCATTTGAGCAAATAGTTATCACATTTTATAACCATATGGATGTATAATTTCTTATTTTTTCCTAACATTTATGAACTCGTTTTCAAATTTTGTTGAACGAAAATACGGTTTTTTTGCCAATTTTCGATATTCACTTTGCTTTTTTGTTCGCTCGAAAAAATTAGTTCATACATTTTATCAAACCTTGTATCAGTGTTCTGAATCGTGAACTTGCGGATAAATTTTGCCCAGGCTCTCTTATAATCCTGGCTCCGCCAATGCATTGATCCCAACATTAGATGATTTTATTTAATTTTTATTTATGCAAAAATAAAATAAAAAAATTATGGACCACACACATGAAAACACAAATTCTTTTGCAACAAGTTAACTAAAGATGGTTGAGGTATTTCCCAAATTTGCATTTGAATTTTCCAAATTCATAGTATCTACTAACATAATGATCCTGAAATTTGTGAGAAATTGAAAAGAGGTATTTGAAAAAGTGTAAGGCATAGCAGCTGTAAAGTAGGAGGTTGGGAGAAATTTTGGTTCAAACTTTATCCAAAGGACTGAGATGCATTTAATTCACATCTCATTGAAGGTAAGTATCATTGTAGCTATTACTTAAACAATTAAAAGTAAAAACTCTATGCTATAGCTATGAAAGTATGACAGTGGCCTTCTTAGTGTAAGTTATATTTTAATATATTATATTGTTAATGACAGTGGCATTGCTGAACTGACAAATTCACGGGCCCTTTTTTTATTGAAATTGTTTGCTGTGTTGCAGAATTAATGGAAAATACGAAAAAGTATTTTAAAATTACAATATTAAACAAACATAAGTTAACTTGCTAATAGAATAACATAAGACTAAGAAAAACTGCTAATACTTGAATCAGAGTTGTTAAGCAAATTGATTTACACTAATTGCAGATTATTAATCAATAACTCTATCTAAATCAACTCTATTACTATTTTTAATATAAAAAAAAAAAAAAAATTAACATCTCCATCTGTAAATCCATTTTCATTGCATAATTGATGCAAGCGTAAGATTTCTCCCTGGCCTCCAGATCTCAAGAGCTCCAATAACATCATACTTTACATTCTGCATTTAAATAAGTATATAGAAGTCAATTTTAAATGAATAGATTAATTCCAAATGAATATAGAAGTCAATTCAAATCCAATAAGGAGAAATTTGCAAAAAAATACATAACCTTCTTTCTTGATCTTTGCATATTTCAAGCAAACAATTGTTGTTCCAGCATTAGCATTAGTGTTGTTAAAGTTAAGAAACTTTGTAGCATAGTCTGAAAGACAAAAGAACTTCAACAATGTTAGATCTTAAAAAAATGAAACTAAATGCTTCAAATCATAGCGTTGAAGAAGAGAAATGAAAATCGTTCCCGTTAGATTTGAACAATGACGAAGTTTGAAGAAGAAGATTGTTCCCGTAAGATTTTTTAAAACAAAAATTTCGAATCAGAAGAGGTAGAAGAAGATCAACGTGTTACCTTACTGTGTAGCTGAAGATTTTTGGTCCCAAAGGGTGTGCTTGGTAGAAGAGAAATTGAGAAGAAAGAAATAAAAACACGAAAATCAATGCATGTACTTGAACTAATGTTGGTCCAAGTACATGCATTGGTTTCCATATTTTTATTTCTCTCTTCTCAATTTCTCTCCTACCAAGCAAGGCCAAAGTGAAGAAATGAAGTTGTCTAAACTGTTGGAGTGAAATTTTGGTTTGATATTGCAGCTCATAAGTTTGTCAGTGTTGGTCTATGTGAGACAGAAAGTGATTTGATATAGAACCAAATTGGACAAAAGCAATATTTTAAAATATTTTCACAACCGGCTTGGTTCATTTGGAATGGTGGCTCATGTGATAGTGACATTCTCTCTCATAACATAGCAAATATGGCTTGGTTACATGAAAAGATGGCTTGATCTTCGGTTCATTTAGTTCAGTTACATAAATTTTAGACATCAAATACCCTCATTTGTGCCAAGTGTCAACATTTAAAGCATGAACACTATTATCCTTTCCAGGTACAACAACTTTCTTATATGGTATATTATAACGAATATCATGCTTGCGCGTAGCAATAGTCTTAGTAGTTAGTGCCCGAGTATACCGATGTTGATGAATATATGTATGACAATAATATATGTATACTGATGTTGATGAATTTTTGGGTGAGAACACTGCCTCCTGCGCTAGGCGCGGTTGCGAAAGAATTTTTGGGTGAGGCCACTGCCTCCTACGCTAGGCGCAACGCGTGGCCAGCAAGATTTGTTCGCACAGATTTTGTGGAAAATTTTGTTTTACAAGATATCTGACTTGGATTCGGTTTGTTTTTATATAGGATATATATATATGAAACAAACTTTCAATCCAACCGTGGACTTTGTGAAATTCATATTCGTTATAGTGTTACTCATAACTAGTCCACCATGGACCACTTGATGAAGTGATCCATTTTTAGAATTTGCCAATTAAATACTATTTGTAGACTAATCACAATCATCCACCTAAACCGTGTACCGGTACATATCCACATAATATGTGTACCGTGTAACACCCCGATTTCTATAATTACTAATTTTAATGGAATTTGGTGATGTGGCATGATTGTGTGTGGTTAAGTATTTTATTTGTTAATAAGAACGTTAATTAATTAGATTTAATTAGGATTTATGAGTTAGTGTGGTTTGGCCCAAGTGGGGGAGGTGTAGATAGTAAGCCCAATTGGAATTAAGGGTATTTTGATAATTTGGTGAAAAACCTAATTTGAGAGTATATAAGGTTGATTTTTATGAGTGAGTTCATTTTCTCTTGTTAACATAAGAATAGAGAAAGGGAGGAAGAAAGAAAGAAGAGAGAAATTTGTAGAGAAGAGAAAGAAAAGAAAGAGCAAAAAGGAAGAAGAGAAATTAGAAGATTGAAGAGGTAGAATATGAAGGAGTAGAGAATCCAACTTAATTAAGATAAGAGAGTAGTTATCTCAATCTAAGGAGTGGGTATTGGAGGGGTGAGAATCTCTATTCTCTAGCCCAAACCATCCACACTCCATTTTTGGGTGGTTAAGGGTTTTTGGGAATGTGTAGATTTTGATGCTTTATGATATGAAACATGTTTATCTATGATTATTCATGTCTTGAAATGAAATTTGATTGATAAAAATGGTTGCTTTGTTGGTTGTTGTTCATTAATTGAAGTTTGAATAAATTGATGAAAAATGATGCAAAAATGACTTTAAATGATGATTTAAGTTGTTTTTAATAAGCTATAAGTTTAGTAATAGTTAGATATAATTTTTCTGAGCTTAAATAAGCAATTTTGTGAGTTTTAAGTGATTATTTGAGTAGTTTTAGAGCAAAAAACGTGATTTTCTGCAAATTCTGGGTGAACAGTACATAGCGACACATACGCCGTCACTAGGTTGTCGCTACTGTAAATTTTGAAAAACAGTGCAATGCGACGACAAAAGCCGACGCTAAAGCCGACGCTACGCGTCATGCCATGACTGGCCGACGTCATGCCACGTCAGCGTTGACCGTTGACCGTTGACTTTGGTTGACTTTTTGGAAAGAACCTTTTTTCTCAGTTTTTCGCGTAGATTTCGAACCATTATTGGAAAGAACCGTTGACCGTATGTCTAATTAATTGGGATTGATGAACCATTATTGGTGTATGACATGAAACGTCTTTAAATTGAATTATGATGGCTTATATGTTGATAAATTATGATGATGAATTGTTATATTCTATAGTTGTTTGTATAGAAAATATGATTGTATTATGTTATAATAACTTGATGACGATGATGATGATGAATTGTTATATTCTATAGCTGTGTGGATAGAATATATGATTGGATTATATTATCTATGGTATGATGAGAGTGTAACCATATGATTAGTAAATGTACATTCATGCATGCATTCAAGTCGTAAGACTAAGTGGTGATGAAGATATTCAGTAGCTGAGTGAACTGAATATAATTGGAATAAGTTTTTCAATAAAAGCGGTGATGGGTACCACATGCGTTTAGTGCATTTTAGGATAACATACATGATTATGTGTCATTAGTTGCATTAAGAAGATGTAATTCTTGCTTAATTAATAATTGTTACTCGACACTTGATACTTGAAGAATAATTGACATTGAGGGTTTGATTGCTATATGTCCTTGAGGAATGAATAAATGTGCAAGTACTTGATTGGTTTATGACATATTTCAATTATAGTATAATTATGAATTAAATGATGAATGTTAAATAACATGTCTATATTATGATTTATGCTTGAATTTTCTAAGTATATGGAATGCCTTATGCTTATATCTATTATTAGATTGCCTTAACTAACTCTCTTTATTTGTTATTTGTTATGTACTAAACCGTTGGGGGTTTAGATTCTCAGGTTATGTGTTTGGATGTTCAAGTTGTCTCTGTGAAGCTCCGCTCTGATTAGTACACGGGAAAGGGTGTTTGTATATATATGTATACATAGAGTCTTTTATTTCTTATTTTAATTTATTAAGGTTGTATCATTTTCAAATTTTTGTATAAGTGATATTTACTAATTAAGTTATTAGTAGCGTTTGTATGAAGATGTAATACTCGAACCATTATTTTACGACTCAATCTTATTTTCCGCTGCGTATTTTGAAAAAGTTTTTATAAAGGTATTAATAATTTAATTAATGGGTTTGGGTGTTACTTACCGAAGTGTTCACATTTTCATAAAGAGTGATATATAATGAATGAATTTTTCCTATCTTAAAATGTAATTAAGATACAGTATTTATTATTTTTAAAACATCAAATTAAAATTTTATCTCAACAATGTACGCTATTTAAGTTGCTTTTAATAGAGGTTGACATTCCTTAAAGCTTTCTATTTTGGCTTTAAATTTCCTCAAATCTTCCTTGGACCTTCAGAAATTATTGGGAGAATAAACTACAGTAGTATAAACTTTATGATGCCATGTGTTTAGCGATGAAAATCAATGTGCAGGAAAATTGGTCAATTTTAGTCGCTCTTTGTATAACTACGTTTGGTGGTTAGAAATATCTTTATGTAATTAGGGAACAATATTCTAGAGATAGGTTAGGTCTTCATTCTTTAAATGTTGTTAGCTTGAGAGTTTTGATTTTTGTACCCCTACATTATTCTTTTTTTTTTTTGGTGCTAAACATTATTCTCTTTCTTTTAATATATATTTTGGTGTCCATAGCTTGCTAGGCAAACGTAGTTTATTAAAAAAATTATTTAGAAAACTTTCCCTGTCTATCATAAAAAGCTAATATAAAATAAAAAAAAATCTAATAAAACTTTGAAGAGTATCAAGAATTTTAATTGAGATATTGCTTAAAAAAAGAATAAGTGATCTATCAAGCAACAAACTTTATACTTATAAATTGTTTTAACATATTTTTATTTATTAGATGCAAAGTAGAAAAAGTATGGCTCAAATTTATACGATATTAATTATTCTTTCTCTATTTCTTGTGGTAACTAATGGAGGTAAGTTCATAAATGTGAAGTGCAAAAAGGCCAAGTCTAGCATGGGAAAGGCATATAGGTCTCCCATGGTGGGAAATAAATTTTAACCTTTAGATTACAAAGACTTACCATAAACTATAATAAAGTGTTCACACCATATTCTATCCTCTTTTATCAAAATTATTTTTTAATTTATACATTATTATTATTAAATTAATTATATGTTATTATTAAATTAATTTTATATGCCGAAATTAATCTTTTTTTATCTTTCAAAAATTATATTGTGTATGCAACTTTTAATCTTTATCGATATTATTTTCATTTCTTAATCCTTTTTATTTTATTAGTAATTGTATTTGTTGTTATCTATGAAGCCCGATACGGGACACGATACTGATACGATACCGATACGCCGATACGTGAAATTTTTTAAAATTCTCAATTCGATACTATCGCGATACGTTATTTAAAAATTAAATTTAAAATTAAATATATAAATACACAGTATATAAACATGACTAAAATCAACAATATTCATAATTAAAAGCAGAAAATATCTAGTCTTATATCAGAATTTTGGGATAAGCTCAAATTTTTAACAACCTGTTATATAGTATGACACCATAGTTTTTCTTTTGAAAAGTAAAAAATTATATTGACAAAGGAAAACCACAAGAAGTGCTAAAGTACAAACAAACATCGAGTACCGGGACGTATCAGACATATCGGGTATTACTTTTTTATTTAAAAATAATGATTTAACAGATACTTTTCCAATATGAGTATCGAGACGTATCAGAAGAGTGTCGGGTATTATTTTTTTATTTAAAAATAATGATTTAACCGATACTTTACCGATACGAGTATCAGGACGTATCAGAAGAGTATCGATATCGAGTACGTATCGGACACGATACGTAACCACTTTTTGAGTATCGGGGCTTCAGAGGTTGTTACCCTCATTTTTTTATATATGACCAAATATCAAGAGTAAGGGGAAAATGGAATTCTCCGTGTTAATTTATTTTTTATCTGTTCAACTCACTAAATTAACATTTTTAAAGTATGTTTGTTACATATTAGTTGAGAGAAAAATCAACATTTTTAATAGTTTTATTTGTGTTTCTTTAGGTTTTGAAACAATTACTAGTTTAAAAATATATTTTACTCACTATAATAGAAATTAGTTTATTATTTTAATAATTATTGTAAATGAGAGAGAATATTTAAAAAAGTCACTATTAGGAGGTTCATTCCCCTGCAACTGCTATTGGAGAGGGCTGAAACCACTTGATGTCAGAACTGACTAACGAACCATTAGGTGATCCAGTGGGCCGAATACTAATGGTGGGAAAAAAAATCACTATTATATAGACAAAAACAAATCAACTTAAAAATGAGATATTAAATTAATAAAATGAGATATTTAGTACAATGAGACTTACTCTTATGTGTGTTTAGTCTCTCAACCTTCTTTATTTATAAGTTCGATTTTTAGATTTTTTTTCACCTTTGTTATTGTACATATACACTTTGACGTGAAATATATACTACATTAAAATAAAATTTTGGCATATAAAAATTATTTTAATAATAATAATATATAAATTAAAAAATATTTTTGATGAAAGATGATAAAATATGGTGTGAACACTTTATTATAGTCTATGATAAACCTTTGTAATCTAAAGGTGAAAATTTGTTTCCCACCATGAGAGACCTACATGTCTTTCCCATGCTAGACTTGGCCGTGCAAAAAAGCCAACCATTGTCCAAAGCATATGTGTATCTTTCCTACGATTGCTATTTGCAAAAATAAGTTTTGCCTGTGCATACCACTTTTGGATTCCAACCGAGTGATATGAAAAATATTTATATAATTATATTGTACTAAATAAGCGTATAATTTATTTGTACGTTATAATATCTCGCAGACTTTAATTTATATTTCTCTTAGGTTTAATTTCTTTTGACAAGCTCAAAAACATATTATTGTAATTTGTATTATACAACTATTGTTACCTTTATTCAATAATAATAATATAAGATGAATAAAACAACAACGTTACAAGAAGATTTTTTTTTACAATGTCAGTACTGCATAATTAAAATTAGTTTTAAAATTAGCTACTTTAATAAATAATGACTATATTTATTGATCATGAACATTATTTATTTTACTTATAAATTTAGCATATATTTAAATATAGATCATGAAAAACAAATATACTTATCAAAAACAAATTTGTGTACCGGTTGAAATCTCGGTGAAGGAAAAAATATTAACATTAACAACTAATTATTAATTTTGACCGTTTAAAAAAAATTATGTTTTTTGGTAAGGAAGATAAGAAGAAAAAAAAAGAAAAAAATTAATTACGGAGAAAACAATATTATTGAAAAAAATATTAACATTAGCAGTGAAGACATATTTTATTTACTTTTATATGAAAGTAAAGTAGCTAAATACTCCCTCCGTTCCTTTTTATAAGAAACAAAAGTGAAATTTTTTTTGTTCCTTTTTATAAAAAACTTTGACTAATTTTCAAATCTTTTAAGTGTTGAATTTCACTTATGGCCTTATTTATTATGAAAGATAATATTAAAAATAAGTAAATTAATTGAATTTTGAGTAATTAAACAGGGGTAATTAAATAGGGGAGTAGATTATTTAATTATTGAAAATTTGTCTTTGTTGTCAGCAAAATTATGGCTCTTGGATTTGATGAAAAGTTTTGATTACTGTGCAGCTGGTTTTAAGTCAAGGACACTTGGGAATTATCAGGTACTCTCCTTCTATTTCTTATCAATTACTCATTTTCAAAGAGAATTGGGGTAGCTCAGTTGGCACTTGCTGACTGAGCGGGTGTAGGCTGTTGGTTAGGGGTTCGATCCTTGACAGCAACAAATATAGTATTTTCTTTGTAAACAAGTTAGTGGTACTTATAAACCATCAACTTTAAAAATAAAAAAAAGAGAATTAAAATTTGAAACCATAGAGATTTCAAGGACAAGCAATTTGTTTGGTGCACCAAATGGTCATGAAATTAATGAAGAAACTGATAAACCAGAAATGCATTATGACAGAATGTGATTATGCAGAAACAAAATTATGCAGCAATGAAGAAACGTAATTATAAACGGTTTTGGATCGCTTGCATCCAGCAATTCCTGACATTCAAGCGGTCTGTACGTCAGTGGCCATTAGGTCAAGTCAAGATCAAATGGTCTTAGATCCAATGGCCACTGGTGTACTGACTGCGGAATGTTTGGAGTTACTGATGGGAAGCAATCCAAATCCGAGGGACTAGTGTCCCAAGTCCTTGGTTTACTCACTTTAGAGAAACTCCTTATAATATAAAGTTACTAGTCATCAAATACCCTCATTTGTGAAGTGTCAACATTTAAAGCATGAGCACTATTATCCTTTCTAGGGACAACAAATTTCTTATATGGTATATGATAACGAACATCATGCTTGCGCGTAGCAATAGTCTTAGTAGTTAGTGCCCGAGTATACCGATGTTGATGAATATATGTATGACAATAATAGACAGGTAAGGTAACTATAGTGGTCCAAGTCCTATTAGCGTTTAGGCACTTAAAAGTTATATTTTCCATAATAAAATTAGGGTCATGCTAAACAGTGCCCCTGGGGCAATGGTTAAGCATACCATAAAAGGAAATAAAATAAAAACTTAATAATGAGAAAACAACTTTTTACATTTTCAATGTGTTGAATGCACACATTTCGAGACAAATTTTCTATTTTAATATGCTTAACCATTGCCCCGGGGTACTGTTTAGCATTTTCCATAAAATTATAGTTCATCTTGTTCTATCCTTATCATACAAAAACAAAGATAATTTTCAAGAGTTTTGTTCCGCAAATAGATGATATCGCAATCATTCTTCCCCTCACTGCATCTGCAACATTGGTTTCATTTTCATTTCGGAAAATGATGTCATTTCTCCTCTTTAATGATTGTTAGGAATTGGTTGAGTCCATTTGTCAAAGCAGCAGACGACGACGTTGAGTTCAACCAAGCTTTAAGGATGCAGTGACCCTGCAACATATTATAAACAAACAAAATCATTTTAATAATGTATGCAAATGAAACTTACTAATTGGATTGAATGAAAACAATAATTAAGATCTTACAAAATGGCTTACCTCCTTTTGACCAATACTAACAACTTTTTCCTCTAAATCAGATAGTGAAACATTCGAACTATTTAGGTATGAAATAGCATTGAAGGAGGACATTGGAGTCACAACCAAGTCATCTGTCACCATGTATGTCGATGGTCCTTTGACAAATTCTCCACGATTTGATGAATTTGACGCAGAGAACTTAGGATCAACAAAATTTAAATAGACACACTTCTCATCAGAATAACGAACATCATGCTTGTGCGTACCAATAGTAGTAGTATTAGTAGTTAGTGCACGAGTATACTGATTTTGAAGAATATAAGAATGACAATAATAGACAGGTAAGGAAGCTGCTCCAATTGGCATAACTAGACACCTTGCCCGTGCGTTCGCACGGATTATATGTGTAAATTTGATAAATATAATATTTGATAGTCTACAATTAGTTTTATTAAATGATATAAATAAAATTACAAATATGTACACTATTTATTCTACGGTAGAGTTATGTACACATAAAAACGCTATTAAGAAACAATCATATAAATAATTTGCAATTCTTACATTAAAAAAAAAAAAAAGTGTTGGAAATATGTTTTGCAAATAAAGCTAACTTCTAAAGAATTGAAATGGGGGTGGACGAAAATGGAAAACATGAAGTGCAACTTGGCTGACTATCATCCAAATCATGAATGCTTTATATTTCGATATAAGCTAAACCGAGACTTAACAATGCATAAGAGCATGGGAAGGTAGGGGCGGTTTCTTTTCTTCTTGGAATTACCACTTCAGAGTTAATTTATGTCATTTTCAATGTAATTCATTTACCATAAATATAGTTTTCCAACATTTCTCCAGTGAAGAGTAATCATTCCTTGGAAATATTAAGCTATAATTAGTCTTTTGTTTTGCATGTATGCTGCCTTTGAAGCACAACGCATATGTAGCAAGCTGTATAAACTTTGGCTATCCTTTGAAAAAATCTCTTCAATTTTAAAATTTGAAACAAACTTTAGCTATTCATTTGCTCTATAAATTTTGAAGATAAAAATTCTTCTTAACTCTAACCTATATGAAAAAATCACTTTAACTTTAAAATCCAGTTTTCTCTTAATATTAAGAGTCATAAACCAAGGTTTGAAATTCATTAAACAAAATGCATGATTAATTCAACATACAAATATCATTGCAAAATAATATAGGTCTTATACAAAGATAGAAATAACTTAAACCAAGTTGAATGAAATTATGTCCAATCAGATTTCTAAATTTCTCAATCAGTCATCACGTTCGACTTTGACGCATGCAACTTTTAGAGGCTTGGTAATTGAACGTTCACAATCATCAATATCAACCATCACAACCAATTCAACACTATCTGAACTCCTCTTTCTCGCAGCCTTGCTGATTGAAGTTGTCTCTATATCTTTCTGAACAACTCAAGTCTTGCTTTAATTACCAAACTCGATTAATCTCACCTCCAATGGTGATTCATCCGCAATGTTTGCAGCCCAGTCCATATAATCAGCCTCCTCTTCCTCATTGCAAATCTATTTGACAAATATTAAGTATAAAATAGTTATTATAACATATACATAAAACACAAAGGGAAACTGATTTGTTAATATCAAATAGAAAACATATGAATCGATATTGTCGGCGACCCTCTTAATTAATGGTATAAGAATAAGATATCAATGATAAGTCAAGTTGTGCATTGAAAAACTTATAATTTTTTTTGTCAACTATTTTTATCTATTCAAATGCTTTTTAGGGTTTCGTACTTCATTGTATCATATAAATCGTTGGATTTTTGTCATTTGATTTACTTTTGGTGAAATGGTGAATGAATAGATTTAAGGCTTATAGTAACAAATTCCTTTTCAAATCTCATAATGATATATTTTTTTATTGTTGGCTACAACTGCACCATGTTGGCTATAGCTTACCATGTTATAAAAATCTTGGTTTGAAATAAACCTTTGTGGATAGGGACAAAGAACAAACGGAACCAAATTTTAGTTATCTCAGGCAATAATAAACATAATTCCAAAAAAAATCAAAACCAATATATAACCCAAAATATATTATTTGTCACTTCTTTCTCTTTTTAAACATGTGAAGAAATATCAACTAAATATATAACAATAAAGTGAATGATATCAAGAATGTACCTTTAATAAATTCTTAATTATGGATGAGAAAGAGTAAGATTATGGTGAATGATATCAAGAATGAAACAAACATAAAAGTAGTGGAATGAACTTATCTTAAAATTAACCCAAATTCTGAAAATTATAGTTAAAGAGTCGGTAGGAAGCAGAGTAACAAATTTCTCCATACACAAAGCATTGAAGATATTTTAGCAGAGGTGAAAAAAGATTTGTCCATCGAATGTTCATGGTAAATGTCAAATTCAATGATAATTTGTTATACAATGAAATATGTAATACCTATCTTTAAACCTGATCCATTGAAGCACTTTTACGGAGCATTGTCAGTTTCACAATGAACCTGCAAATAAGTAGCAAATAAGAAGTAAGAATTACTACATTTCTCAAGAATATTGAAATAGAACATTCAGAAAAAAATATTAAATGAAGAAGCCATAGATTTAACAATCAAAATGATGAATGGAAGTGGCAAATGAGAAAATAGTGAACAAATCTACATGCAGAGAGTCAATTTTCAAAGGCTAAATCTATAAAAACACACTATTGTAATCCAAAAATAACTTGAGTGGTTTCAAAGGAATTTCACAATGAAAGAAAAGAAGTCAAAGAAAAGAAGGTATATTTTTCATTTTGATTCAATATGAAGAAGAAGAAGAAGAGTCAAAGAAATAAATTATGAGCAATGAATGTAAGGAGAGGGAATTGGAAACGTTTCTGAATCTGAACATAGAGAATAGAAGAAGATACAGAGGTGCATGTTTTGGAGAAGAAGGAGAAATACTCTGCCTTTGTTGTTTTCCAATATACGTATTCCAAGATAGAGGCCAGGTTTTTAATAGTGAAAAAAGTAGTTAAAAAGCATTACCAATATATTTGGCGTTTTTGGTTAAGAGTGGAAGAGAGAGAAACTTGCCTTAATGGATTGCATTGGTAATTAAAGAGCATTTATGTTGCTGATTTCCTTTCTCCTTTTTTAATGCGCGTGCGGTTTTTTAGTAGACATATAGCATGACAATTTAATTAGTCTGCTGCAAATCATCATCATCATCATTCATTAAATGCAATTTTCCCTCCAAAGTTAAAAGTGAAATTAGGGTTAAGGAGTTTTCTTAGTAGTAACTTGTTATTCCCACTTAATATAATAAAGATAAAGATAAAGATTTGGTTGTCAAGCCGAAATTGTGCAGCAACGGAAGGCTTAGTTAGTTTATTTTTGAGGTCTTGTGAGATTAAATAATTTTCAGGACTTAACTCGGTCATGCTTTTGTATAAATTATCAATGCAGTTTAAAGAAGAGAAACCTTGAAGCATATGCAACACTCCACCTAAGGGGAAGGTTAAAAAACTGAAAATAAAGTTAATAAAATCATCACTAGCTTCAGCAAACAAAATTTGGCCAGTTGATTTTCTTCTCATAACTTTCACAGATATCGGCTTACGCCAGTCGGATGTCACTTTTCCAATCTTACAAATTGGATCTTCGAGACCGATGACAAGTTCAGAATATTTTTTCTTAAAGATGAAGTCGGTCAACGGGGTCTTTGAGACCAGTGACAACTTCAGAATATCAACTACCTGAAAAAATAAAAAGACGAAATAAGTAACGAGAAAAAATAATCAACTGCGCCCATAATATACTTAAGAAGAAAGTTAAATTATATTATATATATATATATAGAGAGAGAGAGAGAGAGAACCTCTTTCTTGCTGACATCAAGAGTTTGTTCCACACAAGCGCCAATGTCCGTGATTTCTGTAACGCCCTGAACCCGAGACTAATAATAACTTAATTTTCAAAAGACTTTTTCAAAAATTCCTCTTTAAAGACATCACGCAACGGATAAAAGAACTATAAAATTGGACCCAATATCAAAATTATTTAAAAATTATTATAAAGGTGAAACGTAGTAACTTCTTTAAGAATAAAATACACTAGCTTTAAAAATAAAGTAGCAAAACATCCTAGACTCTAAGACTTCTTCCCAAGTGTCACAATCAGAGCGGGCTTCCTTTGACTCGAACCTGAAACTCGACAACCTGTAGATACTACGATTTTACAATCGCAGGGCCAAGCCAGACAAGACAAAAAGCAAGGGGTGAGAATACATTCACACAAGCATCGGTGTATTAACACATAAGAATAGGGAAAACATAGACACAAAAAAAATCGTCCTTTGAGACGATCGAACATATCACATGTATTAACAAATAGTTCCTCGACACTACAACAATACTCAACATTTAAATTCATAATTTCTCAACGCCATTAACAATGTTATCTCGACATAATTCTCAACACAGTTTCTCAACACAATTTCTCAACATAATTTCTCAACACAATTTCTCAACGTAATATTCCATAGCAACACGACAAATGGTGACACAACGGCCACCATGACATCAAACAACAACATTAATTTTATTCAATAAACATCACCAATTAAATCAAACATCAATTAATTCGCCATCAATTAAACTCAACATCAATTTAACTCAACGACAATTTATTAATAGTATTCAACATTAATTATCACAAAATATTTCTTAATCTAATTACTCAGTAATATTTACACCACTACAATTTCTTAAAGCGAAATTCAACACTAAAATATCAATTAGACTCATCACGCAAAACTAACTCACTCCACAAACAACAACAATTAAAGTAAGACATCTTTTCAATTTTTAATCCGAAAACAGTTTCCTATATTAAACTAAAAAATTGTTCAAAGTTATAATTATCAAATCAACCCAGCCATATGATTGTATGCTCTACAACTATCACATTCAATTACTGCTAAAGAAAAAGAAAAGCAAACCGAACTTGCTATACTGTTATAGTTAGATTGCTAATTCCATAAACAATATTTTTAACTTAATTAAGGTTCCTCCAACCGTAGACTAATTTTACTCATTAGATAAACTTATAAAAGAGTGTGATATACGAAAACAAGAATTTAATTTAAAAGATTTCATACCACGATCAAAACATCAAAAGAAAAGGGAATGGGAAGGAGGGCAAGGTCCCCTCGACTACTCTTATGATTAACACTACCCCTATGCATGAACAATCTCCCCCCTTACCTCGATTATGCAGAAATTCTCTAATGCTTCATTGTTGGTGATCCCTCGTGCTATGCCCTAGCTCCCAAGGTCTGCCCATGTTTCTATCTGATTTTGCTCTCCTAATGATTGTTTTCTTTAGTCTATTTATAAGCAACTAACTAGGTTTCTTTTCCTAGAAGAAAATATATTCTTATCGGATTTGTTTCCACAATATCTATTCCTAAAATCTCTCATCTTATTTTTCATAAAAATCTAATCTTTTATTTTCATAAAATATTCCTAAAATATATCTCTAAATTATATCTCTAAAATATATCTTAATTAATTCTATTTTTCAAATAATTCTCTTGTTCTCACTAAATTAAATAAATTCTAACTTATCAAATAATCTACTTATCACATAATCACTTAAATAAACTATATTCTAAATAAATAACTATTTCTAAATTTTGGGGTGTTACAATTTCTTGTTTCTGAAGTAACCGTATAACAGTTCCAAAAACATTAGGCATCACATAAAGATCGTCAGAAATAATAAACGAAGCAGTTTCCTTAACAAACCCGCTTTCGAAAATCGAACATTGTGGTGGTGGGGACAATACTTTGTCCATCACATTTCCACAACTGCACTTTTGATTCTTAAATAAGCTCAAACGGCTCCCACTTTCCTTTCTAACACATTCCCATTTCCCACAGATGAAATGCTGAATCGGTTCTGTGTTGTCGATATTCAGTTTCATCTTCTGGCAATAAGCTTCCATGGAATTTCTCGGCTTGAGTAACATTTCCTTGCAAGTATGACTCCATAGGCATTGTTCATCTAGATTTGTCACACTTTGATAGATTGAGCTAATGCAGCCAAATCTCAAGGCTTCAATATTCGATTCTTCGGCCACGAGTCTAGCAATAGTACCTAAAGGCAATGTATTAAGAAGCTGAATAGAGCATCAACAAAATCTTTCCCTGCCTCAGCATACATAACTTTGTTCCTTTCTTTGTTCATCATAACTCTCAATGTAACTTTGTTCCTATCTGCCATAGTGTAGCAATTGCAGAATTCTAATAATTCTCTTTGTGAAATTGTACTACTTACTTATACAGCACTTGCTTCATTATATTGACGCTTTCTTTCTTCTTTAATTAGTGAACATAATGGCAATTAAGAAAATAATTTCCTACTACTTAAAAGCGTTATAGTTTCTAGATTATTATGACTTTGGAAAGGAGTATATCTTTACCACAATCCGTTCAAGTTTCTATACTTTGGAAAGGAAATAATCACACATCACATACGCAACAATCTAAGGGTCAAAAGAATAAAATAATCAATAGGCAACATTGTAACATTGTAAAATTCGAACTTCAGTGAGCCGAATATTGGTGGTAAAAAAAAAATATTTACAAAATTCTAATATTCCTTTTTTTTTTAACAAAACAAAATGATATTCATTCAATTGATATATCAAATACAACTATATATTCAACTTAGCTAAAAAGGGATAAATCTGCGAAAAACTCACAACATCTAAATTAATAGTATACAATGGCAAGATGACTACAACAAATAATATGGTAAAATTAAAGTCGCTGGAATATACATTTTATGGATCTACAATGTTGATGTTTAAATTATTGACTGAATACACAATTGATTGAAATCGATCCGCAACGTTACATCATTACTGCATCTAACTTTTTCAAAATTATTATTAAATGAAACATCAATAGTATTCCGGGAAAAGAAAACGCAATTGGTTTAACGAAGAAAAAGAAACGTTCAGAAACTCAATAATAAATTCTATGAAGAAGAATCAAATAAGCTAATTGAGTAAGAGTATTAAATTTTATGTTGAGTTTTAATCAATAAATTTATATACATTTATAAATGTTATTTGGGTCATGTTAACTTGTGCCTTAAGGACATATGTTAAGATATCTTAATATAGAAATTCTATATTTAATGATGCTAGAAATTTAATGCTTGAGAGATAAAATGCACAACTAATTTCAATAAATACTTTTTAAATTTGTTTTCTCAAGGGCACATGTTAACATTCTCCATGTTATTTTAATAAAAATTTTGGGGATAGAATCTCCACTCACCAAGGGATAAAATTTCATCTCCATCTTTAAACCTCTCTCGGTAGAACTTTCTCATTCATCTCCATGCCCATGAGAAAAAATTAATTTCTCATCTTCGGATCCTCATTTAGATGAAATTAACATCCTTACTTTGCATGAACTATTTTCGTATTTAAGTCTAAATTAATAAATTTAAAGGTTTAAATATCAAATTTGTTTTTGGTTTTAGTCTCTATATTATTTTTTGTTTTAAAAAGACTAATGAATATGCAAATTGTGTTGTTTTTCGTCCCTTCCGTCAACTTCCTTTTCAAAAATGATTAGTTGGCAAACATTTTGACATTTGGCGAAGATAAGGAAAAAAGATTCATCGACGAAAAATAACTTTTTTAAAACAAAAAACAATACAAAGACTAAAACAAAAAACACACGTACATACATTGAGGAATGTGTTATTTAGGCCAAATTTAAATTGCCAAATATCTTAAATATTAATTGATATGATTATTAATATTTCTTGAGTTTAATGAAGATAAAATGACAATATAGAATAGTTTTACACATCATCCAATAAAATTCTATTAATTTGCCATATATAAAAAAGTGAGGTGCAGTGGAGTGATGTGGCGAAAAGTATGATTGCTATTGGTTGACAGTATAAAATTATTTTACACCATCGGTGCATATTACTTTTTCTCTTATTTCTTACCAAAATTATCAATTAAGAATATTCTTTTATCAAATTTTATACTCCGCCCAATCTCAAATATACACAAAATTTCTTTTTCTAGGCTCATTGAATGATTAATACGTTTGGTCTAAATTTAGACTAGACCAAATACATTAATTATATAATAAATCTAATAAAATACTCTCTCCGTTCCAAAATATAAGTCGTTTTGGAAAAAAAATTGTTCCAAATTATAAGTCGCTTTATAATACCAATGAAATATTTAATGCTATTTTTCGTATATACCTTTAACTATTTATTACTTTCTTCATTCAATTCTTTAATTTATCTTTTCCATATCATCAATGAATGACAATTTTGTAAATTAACTCAATATTTCACTTTTTCATACAACATTAACTACATTTCTTAATTTGTGTAATATAGTCAAAACGACTTATATTTTAGAATGAAGAGAGTATTTATTTATATTTAAGATCGAAAAGAGTATTTATCAACAATTAGGTGGTCTTATAAAGTTTGTTTTAAAGTTTGTTTCTATTATGATGCAACTTAAACTCAAGTATATCTGAGTAGCTGCATGTCAATATAAGAAGTCTAAACACAAAGTTTTCAAGCACGTACAATATTTGAAGATCTCTCGTATAGAGCTAGTTGCGAGTCAAATACTTGTGTGTTTACACAAGTTAGTACTATCTCTAAAATTTAGGTGGTAAGGTTTAGAGTTAAGTTATTGTTGAATGATTTTTTCAACATATCATTATTATTTCTGATAGTTAAATCACTTGGCTAGTAGGAAAGTGGGAAACTTCTCATATCTGGACGAAGTAGACCCTTAAGTAGAAGGTGCAGTAGAATTAAAGAGGTAAATGATAACATAGGCGTCCAACGATATACTCTCTTCGAGTGGCCAACATTAACAATAGGAGCTGTAAGAGTGGCCAAGAGTTTATCATCTAAACTTGGAAACTTGACATCCATAATAGTCCAATCCCCCCTCACGTTCTCATTTTTAAATAAATTTCTTATAAAAAGCACTCGATCACCATATCATGCAAATTTTTTGTATCTTCAAGCTTCCAAAATAAACAATTGCTAGTTGGTTGAGTGATGATTGACGTTGAATTTGGTAGAAAAATTATAGTTTGATCCCCCGCAACTGCGACCGGAAAAGGGCTGAAACCACTTAATGCTAGAATAGCACCCCAAATCTACAACTAGATTTTGACAGCTATTATGATTCCAAAGCTTTCAAACCACTATATATTGATCTTTTCTTTTCAAATCCTCTTATTCCTAATTGATGAAATATAACTATATAGAACAATTATCATTATCCCGACATAAACAATCTTATTGCTCGTTTTCAAAATGCAACGAGCCATAATGCTCACATGTAAGGCTAAACTGCATATTTGGTCCCTTACGTTTATTTTAGGTTTTAATTTGGTCCCTTACGTTTAAAAAGTTTCAATTTGGTCCCTTATGTTATCAACGTTTGCATTAGTTGGTCCCTTCCGTCAGATTTTACTGTTCCACTATTTCAATTGGACACGTGTCAACGTGTCCAGGTGTCCACGTGTCAATCCACGTGTGCAAACCGTCTTCCACGTAAGCAAACCGTCTGCCACATGTGCAAAAACTGACGGAAGGGACCAAATTGAAACCTAAAATAAACGTAAGGGACCAAATTGAAACTTTTTAAACCTAAGAGACCAAATTGAAACTTAAAATAAACGTAAGGGACCAAATGTGTAGTTTAGCCCACATGTAATTCTTATTCCTACCAAAATAAAATCTTCTTGAGAAAATTACAAAAAAAAAAAAAAACATAATGCAAAACAAACTTCTACATTATTATGCATTCCTAATCAATGATATGGTAAAATTATATGACTTAATTTTCACATTAGACATAATTCGATCTACTAAGATTTCTTGATAGCGGCTAAAAACCTCTTCAACAATAGCTTCACCAAAGTGGCTAATTATCAAAGGTTCAAAAATAGCTCTCATGCATCGCATAAGATTATATCCATTGTGAAGTGATTGAGACTTTTTAGATTCAAAGTCAAAATCATTGTGATCATCCAAAGGATTTAAATTTACTTCAAACATCTCTGCTTGGTTTATGGCAAATGATCCTTCATTGAAAACTTCCAACTTCACTTCATTTTGAGATGGATAATAATTAGGGACCAAGGTTTTAAAAAACGGTCGCGGTCGCGTCTCGGTTATGTAAAAGTTTTCGCAATTTCGGTTGGTGCAAGTGTTACGACACTAATTACGATTGTCGCGGTGTGAATTAACCACAATTTGTTCTTTAATATAAAAACGGTGATACACAGTAACGGTATCGGCACCTGCAAAAACCGTTTTGTCGCGGCCGTTTTCACGGTCGCGGACCTTTATTTAAAACCCTGTTAGGGACGTTGAAAGTATTCACTTTATCTTCCGTTATAATCCCCTATATGGCATGCAAAAAAAAAATTATACTCGATCATATATTTCAAAATTTATTTACACGTACATTTCAAAAGATGGCTAACATTGTGGATAATATTTTATATTATTTCTTAATTAGGAACACTCGCAATAAATAAATATATTTTAATTGAAGAGAAAAAATCAAAATGATATTAATTAATTTGACAAATTAATTTTTTTAAAATTTTTTATTTAAATTTTTTTAATTATATGCGCGTCTAAATATTTATACCCATATAAGACTTTCTCATGATATACCTGTAGGACCATGTCCTTAAGAGCATTAGCCAAAAGCTCCTTAAGGTAACAACTATCATCACTACATGGATCATCACTTCTTCTTCCCACAAATGTTAGTACCATGCGACCACCATCAACTATTTCTTTTGCGCGACACTTGAGAAAACCCGAGAAGTCATTTTGAAATTGCTCATAGTATGCTTTGAGGACACTTGAGGGACTTGTTTTGTTGATGTAAATGTTGCCCTTATTGTTTTCTATACCCTCCGGAACCTAATGGATCACCATAACAAATAATGCAAACCAATTATATATATTATTCATCCCCAATTAATGACATATCTTAATCTTATCTTAATATAATAAAACGAGAGTAACTAGAGGCACTTTAAACCCTAACCCTAATATGAATGGTATAGATTTTGACACTTGGAAAAAAAAATTATATCAACGGCTATGATAAAAACTTAAATAATCAATTTTTAAACCAATATTATGTTGCCACATCAATTAATGAATGTGACACGTCATGTGTTTAAAAAAAAAAAAAATTGAGATCTGTCAAAAAAGAGAAAATGGATAAACATTAATAAAACAAAAATAACTAATAATCAGTTACGAAAATTATGTATAGATGCAAAATTCTTTATTCATTAGCACGTTTATCACACACAATATTCAATTACTCTTTTCCCGTTGCTACAGGTCCTAAATTCCTCCGTCTTTTTTTCTACCTTTCTACTTATACCAACGGTTTTAACCGTCACGATGCTTCTTTCACTGTTATTTCCAACGGATTCACACTTCTTAAGGATTTTAATGCTTCATTAAACGCTGATGTTAAAGGTGTTGATACTTTGTTGAAAGAATATGTTATTAACGTTTGTGAGGATCAAAGGCTTGATTTGAGTTTCGTTCCAAGTAATGAAAATTCTAATAACTATGCTTTCATCAATGGAATTAAAGTGTTATCTATGCCTAATGATCTCTATTACACACCACCTGGAGATAATGGTTTTTAAATTTTTATTTTAACTATTTTTTATTTTATTTTTGTCTTTTTATGTTTATGCATCTTATCTACACACTTCTATTTTTCTTTTTCTTTTTTGACAGAAACTTTCTGTTTTTCATTTAAGTTGTTTTTTTTTTTGTAACATAGCTTAATGGATTTTTTTTTACTTTATATATACTTCCGTGCCCGTTTGTGTGATCGATATTTTTTTTTTTTGTTGTGATCGATATTCTCTATTGTGCAAATATAAATAACTACTTAATCTCCTTTTTTATTGGACTTAGTTAATTGATAACTACTTAACCTCCTTTTTTGTTGTGGCTACTTATTAAGAAGAAAAAAAAAAAAATTTTTTTTACTATACAAAATACTGAAAACCTACTTTTATGTGGAAGTTGTGCTTAGTTTTTTTTTTGTAGTTCTTTTTAAGGTTAAAATAGGAATATTGAAAAAGTCATCCCAAAAATTTGTATCCCCTTTATATATTAGTATATATATATATATAATTATTATATTTTTAATCATGGTTTGATTTTTTAATTTTGTTTTTTGAAATTAAAATCATATTAACATTCTATATAATTACTTTTTAATTTATATAAGTACTTTTTAGTGTACATATCCAAACACAAAAGACTTATTGAGTATAAGAGCTTATGATGTAAGGTCTCATATTATAAGCTCTAATGTTATAAGCACATGTATAAGTTATTTATCCAAACGGACCCTAAATGCTTATTACTATAAATAATCACACATTATCAACTTTTCTATTATATAATTGAATTGAATGATCGCACGGGTAAAAAGTCTAGTAAATTTAAAAGGAAAGAAATAGAGAGAGCGATGTGATGGAAGAAAGAGATCGAGATAAAAATATGATCATTTTGAATAGAATTAAAGATTTTAGAATTGTAGTATCCACATGTAAGTTTTTCAGATAAATTCAAGTAAACTTATATTATATCACCATGAATTAATTAAATATACAAGTTGTATCATAAGGTATAAATTAATCAAGGGCACGTAGAAATGAACAGGAAAAAATTAATATAAAAATGAGATAAAATAATTTAAACCTTTGATAGCCAGTGAAGGGCGTAAGAGGAATGAACGAACATGCGACAAAACAGTCCCCTAGCTTTGTTATGAAAATGATCAACAACGGTACTTTTGAATCCAAAGCAAAATCCACACTATCAAGTTGAAGCTCATGAACCCACCCGATGACATGTAGAAGACCAAGTGCCTCGCCTAGTGGCTAGCTAGTATAGATCCGAAAGTTTATAATTATTATTTATTAATGCTTGCTTACAGATTTGTATTAAAAAAAAAACTTGACCTAAATAAATAAGTTCATTTTTCATTGACTTGAATATACAAATCTAGCAAGAGATCCAATTCTTATTTTTCGAATCGCTACATTGAATATAAACTATAAAATCTTTATTTAAGATTATAAACAAATGTTGGTAAAAAAAAAAAAGAGATTATAAATAGAGCATTGTTATTTAGTAATAATAATTTAAGAGAAGAAATGCAAGAATAACACATGGCATCATCTTATAGAATGATGTAATTTTAATCTCCTCTTTTAGCGGAAATTAATCATGGGAGTAGTTGATGTAAACAAGGGTGTAAAGATTTATTCTTGCAATTCTTCTCTATAAATTTTCTTACTAAATAGCATTTTCCTCATAAATAAATGTGTCTCTCTTTTCTATATGCCCCATGGGCCATGGGGTTGAGAATTTAAATTATACAATTGGTATAGAGAGGCATACTATATTGCTATATGATATATAAACAATTGTATCATTAAATAGATCTCATTCATCTCTATTAATATTTTGAAAGTGTCATTGTTGGAGATGTCACAATGATAAAAACAATAGCGAAGAGCCTCCTTTAAGCAGGGCTGATCTCGTTTTTATGGAGTGGGAGAGTCAACACGCTATAACATAGATGATAAATCAGTTATTTGATAAATTTAAAAAGTGAATTTTTGCTTATGATAGAGAATGGAGGAGTAAATTTTTTTCTATGCGATTTTTTATCAATAGAACCAATCATCAAGAAGCAAAGAAAACATGTTCACACACATTTAGAAACTTGACAACAAAATAGTGGCAGAGTCGTTTAAGGAGGATCGAATTTTGAGGGTTCCTAATTATTTAGGCTTGAGTGAAGGGTCCTGTTGCAGTTACTCAAGGCCGGGCCGGGGATATATTACAAATTAATGCAATCTTAAAATTTTGAAGAAATTTTTTTTATTTTGGTTAAGAATTTGGCATAAGTGTGTCAAATATGTTTTTGAACTAAACTTAATTAGAATGACATAACTTATTTTCTCAAGACAAATGATATTTATGAATTAAAAGCATTGGATACAAAATTTATTTGTGTAACATATATGGATCTGGATTTGGTGCAGTTGTCACCCATGACTATATGCAGTCAGTGACATCAGAGCTGTCCGATTAAGATCAAACAGTTCTGAATTTAAGGTCAAAAAATTTATATTTTAGAATATTAATATGAGTTAAAATCTGAGTTGTCTGATGTTGATTAGACGACTCTGATTTCATGACTATAGTTTGACTGTACACAAATCGACGGAATTGAAATGTTTAGAATTATTGTTTTCACATTGATTTGATGAATGAAAAAAATTATAGATACATGAAATGTCAATATCAAACTAATAGAAGAAATCATTGTCATAGAGATGCATATGTATTGAAATAGCAATATACTACTTTGTGTACATCCTTTCAATATTAATCTTGTCTTGCCTTAAACTCTTGTTAATGGCTCCATCTACCTTCATCTATTTTCCTTTCTATGTTCTATTTCTTACTTCCATCTTAATTAACTGTATTATCTCTCCATAAAAAATTTATCCATTTCATGGAATATCTTATTATTCAACAATAAACTTCAAAAATTTTGATGCATATTTTTCCCCTTTTCTAACTCTTTTACTCTTAAGTTGTTCAATGTATAAGCAATGTGATTCGTTTTTCAGTTAATTTAGAAGCTTTTAAAGCTATATCATATAATAGACTCACTAACTTATTATACTTAGATTAGCTTACAAATGTTGAGGTCTTGGTGGAAAGCAATCGAAGCAAAAGTTACATTAACCAGACCAGAGAGTTGAAATTCTACAAGAAGGCCATGGCATAGAAGAAAACTATTTATAAATATTAATTTCATGAAATTGATAGGCCAATTTCTAGTTGGTGTGGTGAGGAGTCACATGATAGGGGGAAACATAAGACCAACATCATTATCTGTTGACAGTGGACACCAATCATACATAGAGCAACAACCATGAAGTTTGATTCACCTGCTGTTTATTCCTTAACAAGTTGTATGAGACAGTTGTGATTGCTTAACAACACTATCTTTTCATTTTTTTACAGAATTAAACTCAAATTATTCTAGAAGTATGACAGAAGCAATAGAAGAAAATAAACAGACATTGAGCTCAAGTGGTTAATAATCTTCCACTAGGACGAATTGTTCGGAAGAATACAAATTCAATTCCAGGTGGAACAGGCTTTACTTACCTCGCAGCCGAACTCTAGATTATCGGAGGGCCCTTCCTCTGGGAACCAGAGAGTTAACACAAAAAGAAATAGAAAATAGAAAATTTGGCGACTAGCATAACAATGATCTTGTTAGTCTTGTTAGAGAATGAGCAACCACGTTCGTTTATCGCCTAGAAAACTTTATCATAAGTTTTAAACTACTACAAAAGAGAGTTCTACAAATATTTTATTTAGAGCCTCCACCATCAACAAGGACTCAACTCCCTTTCAATGGAGTGAGGTCTGCATCTATATGTCTTGATAAAGTTCATATTTAATACAAAGATAATATCAAAGTAAACACATATAATTAGAACATGTTTGAATAAACAACGTAATTAAGCACATATGCTAAAGTTAAAATAAAACTAAACTGTTTTCATATAAACTATAGGCTATTTTCATAAGTTATTCAAGAGAGCTTATGTAAAAAATCTTAAAAATCTTATGGACGTGTCATAAGCTGTTTTCATAAGCTCTTGAAAAAGTCTTACAAGTCAGATATGTCAATCCAAAAATACCCTAAGTATATTCATAAATAGAAGTGAATACACAAACTTCAGGAGCACAAGCTGACTCTATATGGCGAAGTTGCAAGCTGCACACAAGAACCAGACTTCAACGTAATTACCTGGGAGTGAATCATGGTTCCGTAGGACGCGGTTGGGAACTACAATAACCTCTTCTCTACACCTAGTGGTGTATGCGAGTCTCGCAGCTAGGCTCTTTGAAACTTGAAACCAAAAACAAGAACTTGAATCGTGAAAATTTGTTCCATACAATGAGGAACAAGAAAAACAAAATGAAATAATGGAGGTGTGACCTCTATAATTAGAAAGATAAAATGATCTAATCAGTTGAATGCACAACTATTACAGCATCAGTAGAATGTGGTTAAGCATGAAAGCTATCATCACTATCCGAATCATATTGCTGGAAGTAACGCGTGTTTCGAACTATATCTGAGAATTCATCTCACAGTCCGTGTAAGAATCATCTCGATACTTGGATTCAATAAGATGGACTGAATTCAAGTATCAGTACTTGAGAAGCCGCATGTCAAAGATCTAACATTTTTTGTCTCTAGTTTGGTCAAATTCAGTGTTGGCAAGCTACAATTATGCCTCTGAATAATCCAGTAGAGTTTGAGACAGCTATTATCAAAGATGATTTCTACATTATTGTACAGATACAATCTGAATCTTCGTCGTCTTCTGAGTCACTGACATCACTGCAAACACAATTTGGAAACCAAATGTGAGAAAATTATGAACCTATCATTCATTCTTAACTTGCACAAAAAGCCATAGATCCTAAAGCATGTATTTAACTCTATTCTATCTTTCACTTTCAATTACCACAGATAAAATACAATTGAAACCGAAAGTAAAACAAAGATCATGATTGCAAAGATACAAAACCTTATATATGTAATTTCAGTAGAAACCCTTTTATTCTAGCATACACCCTCCAATCCTATAGATATCTAACAAAGAGAACCCTACAAAAGTAGAACATGTATATTACCATAAAGATACCCCACCATTAGATTATTCTACCTTATGGCCTAAGAAAAGTTCAATGTAGAAGGAGAATTTTGGCCTTGTTTGGATAAACATCTTAATTAAGCGTTTATAGCATAAACATTTATCATGTAAGTGTTTATGTATGAGCTATTTCTATAACAAAAGATAAAATAAGGTCAAACTGTTTTTACATAAGTTATAAGTTGTTTCCATAAGCTATTTTGGAATGCTTACGGAAATAAACTGAAAACAACTTATGGACGTGTCATAAGTTGCTTCCAAAAATACTTGCTAGTAGATAAACTCAAATACGCCAATATAAATATTTCAAACAAAGACTTGATATAAAGTCCAAGGTATAAAAGAGAAAAATTGCAAGGTGAACTCATCAATTGAAAATCCAAATGTATACAATCATTTTCAACTGAAGCGGAAAAATAATGAAAAGAAAAGAAAAGCTGAAATAATGAAAAGAATGTAAAACAAAAAAAGGGTTACAAGTTCCCATTCAGTATGTTGGAAATTTTCAACAGCAACAGAAAAACCAGAAAGTCAAATGAGAAAATAGTGAAAAGAGAAGATAAAATTATTAAAACAATGTTTATATTAAGACTCAAGTGCTGGTTCAAAGAACCTCCTAAGACACATAAATAAACAATCTATAAATGTTATGTAAACATTAACATAATAGTAAATACAGAAGAATGAGTTCTATTAGTTCCTTATTTCTACTTCAACTTGCCATTTAAGACAGAGACCTGAAAGCAAAATTATATTATTCTGATCCTGATTTTATTAAAATAAAGCACATTGATTTAATTTAATTTAATTTAATTCAATACAAAATGGAAGTAAAGAATTGATACAAAAAAGAAAAGATGATCATCATGAATACATTTTAAAGACCTAATGAGCACAAAGATGATAGACATCAAAGTTTCCAAAGATTTCATCAACCTATTCCAGAAAAGTTGCTTATTTTTCCAAACTTATCACCTTACCATAAATCAACCATTCCATATACATAACTAGATTTAAGTACATGTCATCACTACTTCACAACATATATCTACCAAACATTCACCACAGCACATGCTCTAGTTAGGGGAAAAAAAACAAAAATGTCAAATTAGTATATCATAAATATTGAAAATCAAGGTTTTAAATTGCAGTTGCAGAAAAATGCGGCCGATCGATGCCATTGAAAATTTCCCATTGCTATATCTTCGTGAATACCTCGAAATCATTTATATTGCTGCTGCAATTACTATTGAAGACTGCTAATTAAAACAATTTTCAAGATAGTCCCATAAGTATAACTCTATTGGCAGCTTGTTTGGACCTGAATTCGAACCCTATATTCGGCACACTTAAAACATAGGAATCTAACCACCTATGAAGCATGGACATAGACACGGACACCGGACACTGACAGGTCGACACCGATAATAATTCGAGAAAATGACACAATTCAATGTAATTATAAGTGTCAGTGTCCGACACGGGACACACCTAATCCGAAGAGCATTTGTGCTTCATAGATTTAACCAACAACATTCAAATTATAAAATTGGAAACAAGTTACTATAAAAGGAAAACAAATCAATCAATGCAAAATAGAACAATTCAGATTATTGTAATTACTTAATTACACACCAAAAATATATAGCAACAATTATAAAAATAAAAATAAAAAATAGTTACCTTGGTTCATATTCCAACACCTCAGCAAGTTTATTACCATTCTTATCATTCCATTGAACTTTCATTCTTGTCTTATCACAGTTTCGTGACATACAACCTCTTCTAGGAGGCAACAAAGAATTAGAATCACTATCATCTTCACCATTGACATGATCTTCAACTTTAACACCATCCATAACACAAGCTACAACAGGTTTATCCATTATGTAATTCTTAACATCCTTAACAACCTTTGAATCCGAATTATCCATCAAAAACAACATACACATAACATAAACATAAAACACAATCAAAAACAGAGAAAACTTAAATATGAAACTGAAATTGAACCGAGAATTTAGATGAATCTAATGATTTGGAAGAAACCCATTTGACCCTTTTGACTAAAAATCATGTTGCAACTTTAAAATCTTCAGAAAGATCAAAACTTTGAATTGGTGGAACTCAACCCAAGAAGGAAAGGTCAACGCGTTTCTTCAAAAGATGGAGCTATCAAGTCACGCAGAGAACAGTGGAAATGGAAACAAAAACTGAAAGGGAAAATTTAGAGGAATAGCTAGGGGAGAATCTCAGTGTCAGAGACAGAAAATTTAATTTTTTTTTCCTCGAGAAAATGAGAGAAAATTTTCTCATTATAAATGACAACTCATCGGATTTTTTTTTAATAATAATAATTTGGGGGAAAATTCCCCACACGTAACATATTAGGAAAATCATAAATAAGGGTCAGTTTGATAAATCAAATAAGCTAATTTATTGTTTTTAGTTTATAAGCTAAAAACTTTGTTTGGTAACAGTTTTTAAAGAAGAGCTTATAGCTTATTTTATTAGCTTATAGCTTATTTTCCAAATGTTATTTCAAGTAGCTTATATGCTTATAGCTTATTATCTTTTCTTTTAATTTTACCTCTATCATCTTACTTGAAAAGAATTAAATATTAATTAAACATATTATTTTTATGTCATTTCATACTTATAAGCTAGTCAAACCGCTAATTTTACCAAATACTATAAATTCAATCAGCCAGCTTATTCGTTATAAGCTAAAAGCTAGCTTATAAGTTATCCGCTATAAGCTAGCTTATCAGCTATCCGCTATTTTTTACCAGACAGAGCCTAAATTGTAAAATATTGTAACAACTTTTTAAAGAATTGATGCTTACTTTTATGTTAAATAAATAAATGAACAACAATGTTTTTTTTCATGAAATAAATAGTATAGTAATAAGAACTTTTTCATGAAAACCAAACTACTTTTATGTTAAATATATAAATAAAAATTTACAATAAATTTTTTTTAAATAGTATGGTGGTTATAATTTCATCCTAAAATCTAGAATCAAACTATTTGAATGACTCTACCTATTACTAAGTTATGTCTTTAAAACACTTATTAAGAAAACTAATACATAAATAGCGGGTCTGGTTCTGAGGATAGGCAATGAGTGTTATGGTCTAAGGTCTATTATTTTTAGGAGCCTAAAATATTTTGTTATACCTACTATTATTAGAAATAAAAAATCAATTATATTTAAAGAAATAAAACATACTATTATATATAAAAAAATCAATTATATTTAAAGAAAGAAAATATGATTAAGCCTAGGAAATAAGTGTTATTTAAAATGTGATTGAGGTCCAATTTTTTTTTATACCTAGTAAATAATTAGGCATAATAGTAGGATTAAAATAGAACCATGCAGAACAACAAAAAGACGGCACCACTTGTCTTTTTTCCTAATTCCTATTGAATTTTTTTTTCTAATTCTTGCATTCTTGTAAGGTATGTAAGAATGTTATAGGTTTTTCTTGTTTAGGTTCTGGCATTCTTTTATTTTTTTTGTTCCTAAGTTTATTAACAAGGTATTTAATTTATTTTCTACAAATTGTTAATACATGTTATTTTTCGCATCCAATTTCAACCATTTGAATCTTACGATTTTTCAATTGTTCTTCGAAGTCAAAAAAGGAAAAAAATACTTCTCTCTCTAGAAAAAAACCCTCTGACCTCTCTCTAGAGTTAAAACAGATCTGAAAAAGCGTTTCCCGCACAATCCAAACGAAGCCCTCCCTCATGTAGCCGACGGTGGTGGTGGTGTGATGAGGAGATTGTTTTCCCTCCACACCATCTATTCCTGTCCTGCGCCGGTTTGTCTCTCCGGCTCCGGTCGTTCGTTTGGTTTTTGTTACTCCTTTTTCGTGTTCACGTGTTAGCCTTCTTTGCCGCTGCTTTTCTGCTTCTCAACCTGCTTCTGTTACCTCCGGCGCCGGTTGTGTTGTTCGCCGGCGTTGGGTCTTGCTCTCGCCGGAGTTTTTTCTTTGGTGATGTGCTGTTTGCAGGGTGTTCGGATCGGGTTGCCCGGATTCGGTTTGGGTTGGTTTTGGTGTTGGTGGAAGAGGTGTGGGTTAGATCCTCGCTGGTGGGTGTTGTGTGCCTCCGGTGGTGGGTTGTTAAAGGGGTTGTTGTGGTGTTTGATGGTGGCAGGCGGTAGCGAAGCAGTCGGCGTGGTTACGGAGGAGGAGGTGAGGTGATGCTTGGCTGTCGGCGTGGTTTTGGTTTAGGTGGTGGTGGTATAGTGAAGCTGAGGTGGCAGCAATGGTGGTGGTGGTGCGTGGTGATTAGGTGTTGTTGGTTTCAGTGAGGTTTGTTTTGAAGGTGATTTGGCAGTGGTGGTGGTGGTGGTGGTTGGCTGAGGTGGTGTTTGGCTGAGGCTTTTCTTGGTTTTGGTTGTTGTCCTGGCGTGCCCGAAAGGGCGAGGTATGTAGACACTCCGTGCTGACGATTGTTGTTGTTTATCGTACCTCCGGGATGTATTGGCGATGGAGAGGTGTTGGATGGTTTAATGCCGAGTGTGGGTGGATTCTCCCTGATACGAGAGGCTCTGACCATTTTCAAATTTGGTGAGATTTGCAGGACTCTTGGAGTCGCTGAGGGTGTTCAAGTCTGTTGAGATTTGCAGGTCTCTGGTATCTGGTCGAATTCTACTGCATCAGGTGTCGACTGTCGATTCTCTGACTACCGGTGTCCCCCTACCTTCGACTTTTGGGGCAACTTTCTGGATCTGATGGGCCGAGTAATTTTAATTCGAGTTCGGAAGTTAGTGTCTAGTGGTGTCTCCTAGGGTCGGATAGGGGTTTTCTCTGGTAGCATTAGTGAATCATTTTTGGTGTACGGGTGGATTGGGGCGTTGGTTTAGGTGTTGGTAATTGTGTTATATCATGTTACCTTTTGTTGTATGTTTCCACAAAAATTCCTTTCACTTCTTGTGGAGGAGTTGTTTTTTAATAAAATTTTAGCCGATTCAAAAAAAAAAAAATTGTTCTTCGAAGTCAGCATTCTACTTCTATGTGTTATTGTTCTCTACTTGAGTTTTTTTTCTTGTTTCTATCTGAAGCTTAGAAGATGTTGCCTAAGAAACTTTTTTTTTTAACATAACGTTTACGTGGTCATGAAAAACGGAAAAATAAATTAAATGAAGAGCTAATAAAATCACAACAAAGGGCTCTTAAAAATTTATTTTCAAAAAGGTAAATACCATAGAAATATGTATTAATGTTATTATATTAAATGAGAGTTTTTTTTTGCCTAAAACCCATAAAATATCAAAAACGACACTGATAATGAGAGTTTTTTTTCCTAAAGCCCATAAAATGCCATAAAAATATGTTTATTCAACTTTTTGGATGTCTAAAAATTGTTGTTTCAATATTATCTTTGAAAGCGATTTCAAAATTGTAATGGATGCTATACAAGCTAATCATAGAGGTGTATCATAATTGAGTACTATTATTTTGTCAGTACAATGTAATTTGAATTTTAAGATTAAGTTCAAAAACGTCAAGTGAATATGGTGATTCATATGTTAGCTAGAGCGGCTACATGGTTTTGTCGCACTTTTTTTTTATTGTGTTCATCGGTGTATTGAATCTATTATTATTTTATATTGTTGGTGCATATTTTTTTTCTCAAAATAATTTTCTAAAAATGTATATTTTATTTGAAAATGTATATTTTATTCTACTTTTGTTTTATTTTTTTAATTAATTCCTAATTTGGGTTATTCTTAAAAATCGTTAGTGAATTAATTTGTATAAGAAATTTTGAAATCCAAAAATTTTGAGCTAAAAATTGCGGTGCATTAATGTCATAGCCAATTTATTATTCATTTAGTACATTTGCATAATTAGCTAGTCATATATACCTCCGTTTTAATATATAAATTTTTTTTGCAAAATTTTAAAAAGTAATTCTAAAAAGAATGTATATTATTGATAAATTTATTATAAAATTTAACTTTTTTTATTTTTACATTTTTATCAAGAAAAAAATCTAATATATTAGGACAAAGGTAATAAGGTAATAATTTTGATATATTGATCTTATTCTCCTTGTTGCTCAACGAGATGTTAGACGGTTGGGATGGGAAAAGACAGCATATTAATGTGGTTGCTGGTTATGGCAATAACAGGTTTTTTTTTATGAGTTTCTGACACGTCAAAACCATTGTACAGGTCCTTCGATCCTTTCTGTCTGCATGACACACCATCGAAATTCATAACGTCTTTTCTTCTTTAAGAAACTTTGTTTTGGAACGTTGCTCAAACTCAAAGAATGAGATATTTGTTTTATCAAAAAATTAAAAATGAGAATTGTTAAAGCAATGTTTTAAGAACCGGACCGGAGATTGAACCGGTATAGCTACTGGTTCAAGGGTCAACCGGTTAGACCGATTCAACCGTTATTGAACCGTCATATAATTTTTCCATTTTACCTTATGTACTTAATAATAAAATTAAAATGACAATGGATTTTACAAGTAAGCCAAATATGTGATGGTGAGCCCATTTGTTTTTTATGTTGTCAATTTAATAATAATAAATGATCATATATACATATATATAGCCTAAACCTAACAACACAACAACTCCATCTCAAAAAATCTCAGCATCTTTTTTTTCCTTACAAACTCAACATGCTATATTCTCTTCTTCTTTCTTCATCATCTATTACATTCTAAGATTTAACTTTTTATTTTTGTTACTAAAAGGAAATTGTTGATGAGAATTGCAGTCTAAAAACTTTTTAGTTAAAAAAAGTATAAATGGATCTGTAATTGTTTTGTTTCTTTGTTTGGTTGTTCTGTTTCTGCGTGAGAATTGAGAAGGAGGAAGAAAAATCTGAATTGGAGTTTCAAACACCATTATACTTTGTTGTTTGGAGTTTCAAATAAAACAAAAAAATGCACTTTCTTGTGCAGTAACAATAACATGAGACTAAAACTGGAAAAAAAAAAGAAGGAATTTTTAATTAATTTTCCGAACCGAGCGGTTTTCTAAAACCACTCCCGGTTCACCGGTTCACACCGGTTTTTCCGGTTTTTTCACAGGTTCTACAGACTAGCGGTTCAGTGTGCCTGTCCGGACCGGTGCTTGGTCCGGTTCCCGAGTGAACCGGTCGAACCGGCCAGTCCGGTCTGGTTTTTAAAACATTGGGAAAAAGCATATTATCTACAACACATGATAAGGGCAAAGAGTGATATATAATTTTTGAATAAAAAAAAAATTAAAGTGACGAAATAGTGTTACAATTTAAGAGAGGGAAGATTTTAGAGTTGAAGATCAAACCTACGACCTCTAGCATATTACTCTCAAACTCATCACCACTAAACCAAATATATTTTTATTTTTTCTTTGTATTTGGCCCTTCATAAAATTTCGGCTAGCTTCGTCATTGTTTATGACATGAGTATTAAAGGTTGTGATTGTTGTGTCAAGTGTGAGGTAAGTTAAATCTCACATTACTTATAAAAGTGGAGGTGAAGCATTTTATAATAAGTGAGTGGACTCATAAGCCTACCTTAATGTCTTTAGATTTATCGTAAAGATGATGTCCAACTCACTTTGTATGGTATCTCTTAAGTCCAATGTGGATGATCCTCTAGACTACCCCCTTCATGATCCAACAGTGGTATCAGAGTTGATGGTTCGACGAAAGGTTTGACCGACTCCTTGTATTGATAGTCTTTCTGACAAATATGGTCAGATGATGTGTTCTGTTGAGTGCAGCGAGAACAACAGTGCAAGTGTATGATAGAAAAGAAAGCTTCCGCTTGAGAGGGTGCATAAAGAATCAAATGACTCACACTTACAGAGGTAGATTGTAGTGGCAAGCATGAGTTGAGTTAAGTCACACAATTCTTAGAAAAGTGGAGATTGAACACTTTATAAGTGAGAGGACCCCTAAATCTAATGCCTTAAGGTTTTGGGTAATGATGTGGTGTCCAAATGACATGTATGGTAGATTTTAAGCCCAATATGAATGATCATTCTGACTGCCTTCCAATGACCCAACAATGATATTAGTGGAATCAATGAGTTGAAATCGTAGTTAGCCAAACAGTTTTAGATGAAGAACTTAAACACTCTTTCATTCGCTACTTCTTAGGGATTGAAATTGCTTACTGTAACAGCTCGGGCCCCACCACCTCAGGTGGTCCTGACACTGACACCTCATGATCTTCTCCACCCTTTCACTAGTAGAGTTTTTTTTTCTTCCGTGTGAATTTGAACCATTTACTCTGGGGATAAGTACATGTTCAATTCATTCTCACTACCAATTTGGCTACTAGCTAAGGTGGAGAAGATTGTGAGGTGGCAGTGTACGTCGGGACCACCTAAGGTGATGAGGCCTGGACTGTTACACCTACTCTCCTGGTGGTTATCTTCTCTCTCGATCTAAGTACATTACTAACATTCTTGGACAAACTCGTCTTTCTAATACTAGAGCAGCAAATCGTCATCTTGAGTTGAATGTGAAATATGTTCCCTCGATTGATTTTCCTCTTACCTCATTCTTTTTTGCATCATGTTTTGGTTGGTAATTTGATGTATATGATCACAATTACTAAACTTGATATTTGCATGGGCGGAGCCAAGGACCAGTAAGTCTGGGCAGTTGCCCGGATTCTGGCAAAAAAAAATTGGCATTTTTAGGGGTTATTAGTTTAGACAAAACTGAGATTTTTTTAATTTAGTTTAGGACAAAATTGAAACTTTTTGTTGGACTATTTATATATTATATCAATATGAAATTTTATCCAAGCTCTATAATAATCTTGTCTTTGCCACCGGTTTATTTAACAATGTTTCCCATAATTTTTAATCTCAATCATTTATTTAAGATTGGACAATTCATATTATATACACAATTTTTTTTTTAAAAAATAATTCTGATTGTCGATTTAATATCGGACGATCCCCAAACCTATTACAGCATAACAACGGGAAATCTTGTCCCTTGTTTTATGAAGCAGTGAGTTCATGTGTTGGAATAAGAAAGCGTGTCTAATAGCAACAAAACAATGGTGTGGTGTTATCATCTCTTTTAGGACAAAATAGGTCATTTTCAGCACAAAAGGTGGGGTTCAAAAATTGTGTATGAGAGGAACAAAAGCTTCTTTTGCACTACCAAAAAGACAAACCAGTAAACATGGACACAAAAATCTTATATATATTGTACTATTAATTTAGAAAACTCTTTGCAATATTCTTCCATTTAATATGTAACAGAGATTTTTTCTGTTCACACCTCTGTGTCTGGCGTGAGAGGTATACATAGAATAGAAGAGAGGGAGTGGGATTAATTAAAAGAGAAAATAAGATAAAGTCTTCTTTAATTTGCTAATTTTTATAAGCTTAATTGGTATTTTGATGTTTAAGTTTTTTTTTTTTTTAATTTTATATTAGTCCCTTAATGATTAAATGTTTTATGTTTCTATTTAACCGATCAAAGAAAAATATTTAATCATTGAAACCAATATGAAACAAAAAAATTCTTTAAAGAACCAAAATACTGATCAAGCCATTTTTATATTGTCTCATGCCTTTGTCTACTAAATGATCATTTTAGTATTCTCTAAATTATAAGTTCATAGTTATTGTCAAAAAAAATTATAAGTTCATAGTCCGATTGATAACAATTCAAGTTAGATTTCATAAGGGCGAGTTAGAATATTGCTATCAAAATACTTACACTTCAATATTTCGTCTGTCTCATAATAATTATTGCGTTTTATAGTTTTTCTAAAACAGTCAAAATTAATTATGATCTTTTAACTCGTTTAACTCTTAACTCAAAATGTTATATTATATGTTATCTAGTTTTTTTATTGTTATAAAATTTGGTACTTACTAAAATATACTAATAAATATCCACCTTTGATACATTTTTTAAAATCCTAGATTAGGTTGATCCATAATTTTTTCATGAATAACAAAAAAACAAATTTCATTAATATATAAAATTTTGAACTTAAATATAAACAAAAGTCAAAATATATTTGGTTTAATTTAAACTAAAAAATAAAAGGGAAAGTGACATTTTGTACCAAAAATAAATAAATATTTATGGGAAAGTGACAGAAAAACAAAGGAAGCAAATGAAAAGGAATGTTAAGTGGAAGAGGGTGGCTATGTGAATTTGCTTCAAAGGTTACCAAACATGATTACAAAACCGATGGAACTTACATTTCACTCAAACTTCATTATCCAAAAACAGTTGAATATTCTTACATTGTATATGTTAATATATATATATATATATATATATATATATATATATATATATATATATATATATATATATATATATATATATATAGTTCACAATAAACAACCAAATTTGTATTCACTTAATTTGAGAACAGAAGGAAGATTGTTTTATCAGAATGGCTTGCATTGACAGAGCATCCCCCGCTCTGAAGCAAATACTTCTCAAGTTGTATCGGTAAGTAAGAATAGTTTATTTTATTTTATACATATAAATATACATATTGCATATTACATATGTACTACATGCTTAGTTCAATGCAAGTTGTTTATAGCTAACGTCGTGGACACGAGCAAAGTTGTCAGCAGCATTTTCCTAGCGGCCGAAATAAAAGGAAGGTTGATCGAAGGATCGGATCTACATGAAGCTTAAAATATAGCTAGCTTAGGCGCAAGACAATCCTCAGACGATATGAATTGGATTTGGTGTTGTACCAAAATCCCCCCTTGGCCGACCAGGCCCCATACAACCCTAAAGAGGCCTTTTTGGACTTCTTAGACCAGCATCGCGACCAACTGGACCGGCTAGAGCTGGGCGTGTCGTCTATAGAAAACTTTGTTATAATGAACCACACACTAAAGATGCTCTTAAACACTGCATTTAAAGACCTAGGTGCAACTAGTAACATAAGAGTAAATAGAAATGCAAACTGCAAACAATAACATATGATCAATTGTTCACAAAGTTCGGTAAAATTTGCTTACGTCTGCGACTACATAACAGTTGTAGTTCTATGTCATTACTTGAATGAATTATGATTTTCATGGTTACAAGCCATATATATAAGTGATGCTCAAATTAGAATAGGATAGTTGCTATACTGTAAATGCATATTTAGAAAATGTTGTTGAAGTGCTTGTTCATCACTTATTTACAGTGCTGAGAAGTCCATAGAGATTGATCATCACTTATATGAATTTGGATTAGTGGAATACCATATTCAGGTAAAACTCAGTGTGATCACTCACTTTTTATCAATAAATTCAGTGAGATTCTAATGTATGTTTGGATCTGTAATGAGTTTGGCAGAATCATTGTGCGCCGCTGTGATTTTGACAAAAACAATATTACCGTGATTTCATTAAACTTACCGTCAATCCAAACATATACTGGTTGAAGTTTGAACAAACATTTTCAATAAAAATTTGATTATTCCTTTGTTACCTTACAGTCTCAAGCCTCTAATCCACTAGTGGCCTACTTATCAATATCAATACCTCCTCTTTGCCATGGAATCCTACCAAATAAAGTTTCTCCATACACCATTGAAAAGGTAAAGGGAATTTGTCCTAATCTTGTGGAGATTGAAGAACTTGCTAGAGAAGGATTTCAGCTTACTTTGAAGCTTAATCTAGATCAGATTCCAAAAAACAAAGGTTTGTTTCCCTTAATTCATTTGCAGTATGGTTGCCACCTTTCTACTCAACTCAGTGATAATTTATATGTATTAGTGCTTCTAGGCTTTCATTTTGTAAACTGGCAGAGTGATTAGTTACTAGTGAATTGAAAGTTGTAACTTAGGCTGTGTTTGGTTCCACAGTTGGAGAGCTCAAACTGGAGTTTGTATTAACCCTCTGGTTCTCAGGGAAAAGGGGCCCGGTAATTGAGAGTTCCGCCGCAAAGTAAAGTCTGACCAAGCCAAAAATTGTTCCCACCAGAAATCGAACTCAAGTTCTCCCAAGTAATTCGTCCTAGGGGGAGCTCATTAACCACTTTATCCCAAAATTGCTTACTCAAACAATTTTGATCTAAACTATTTAACAAATGATTTGATAAAAATCACTTTCTCATGAATCATCCAAACATAAATCACATTATGCTCAACTCATTTTTCGTCCCCGCATAACCAAACACATTTAGTTCAAGCAATTCCCCTTACAAGTTTAGTGTGTTAGAGAATTTTGGGTCTATACAGCTTGCTAATATATGATTTTCACATAAGCTAACTTGAAATTTCACCTTGTCTAATGATACACAATTCTTTTTCCAGACTATGTCAAGGTCATTGAGGATATTTCCACAATTCAATCAGTAATTTTGAGTTCACAGCTGAAAGAAATATTGTGGAATGTGAATTCTGATGATCCAGCTCAAGGGATGTACAAACCAATCAAACTAGTTTATCATCCAAGAGAACCTTTCTTTGTCATCAGGCAGGTAATTTCTATGTAATCAAATCTTTGAACTTGTCATAAGTTGTGTCGATAAGCTTTCTCATATAGTTTTACAAGTGCTTATGTCAAAAGATTAATTCAAATAAGTCAATCCAAACAGACCATAAGTATAAGAATGATACATTCATAATCCAAGTTGTTCATATTCTAATGCCTTTCTGTTTTGATATATAATTCATGCTGCATACAGCCACAGAAAATCATAGCAATATTTCCGATCCGTTTCAAAGAAAAGTCGGATGTCATTATTGCGACAGCTTTCTTTCAGGTTTGCAGCTAATAAAACACAACTAAGTAATTTATTTTAAACTCAATGTGCTTTCAACTTATTTGTTTTACTACCTATGACAGGAACTTGTGGATGTTGGAAATTCAGATAAATGGATAAAGACACCACCTTGCACCTGGTCAGCCATTCCTCCACCAGAATTGAGAGGAGAAGCTTTTGATGATTTGAATACCAATGGAGGGTTTGTCTCTTTTGGTATACTATTCTTCTCCAACAATAACTCCATAAACTACTTCCCTACAAGCCAAAAATTGATTACACAAGTTTTGAACTCTAAACGTCTGATTGGATTGACTTATTTGAACTTATCTACTGACATAAGTACTTGTGAGACTATTCACGAGAGCTTATGGAAATAACTTATGAAATTTTCAACTAATTTTCATAGGTTCTCCAAGATAGGTTATGAAAACAACTTATAGCTTATATGAATTTTTTTACTTTATCTTATCTTTATGTTATGAATGCTTAAACGCTTAAATAAGCTGTTTATCCAAACTGAGCCTAAATTCAAACAAAATGAGATCAAGAAAAGAAATGTTGAGTATGATGGATTCCAAGACACTTGTGACTAACTATTTTTTGGTATTTTATAGATATCTCTTCTCGGCATGTTGAAGGCAATAGGCTAGAAAAGACTGTATGGAATCTATTAAATTTTAATGCAAATGTTAGATATCATGTAAAGGTAACAACAATAATAATATTGTCTCTTAAGGACTACTTCCAATTGAAAATTTCTGACATCTTTGAATGCCATCTTTACTGCAGAGCACCAAAGGTTTCATTCATAGAAGGATGAGGAAACGTTTGGAAAATTTAGTTCTGGTACAGATGCACCTGAATTGCAACAATGAGTTTATTGTTTGAATGTAGATTTCTGTACAGGCAGCATTGAAATTTAATGTGCATAGTGAGACCAGTGTTGCCAAATAGCGGCTACAACGGCTCTACGCCTCTACACCACCGTTATAGGAATTTCAATAAATCGTTATTATTGTGTGATACACTATTCAGTACAAAGTGTTGTCAAATAGCGGTTATTGCGGCACTATAGCCTTGTAGCGTAACGGAATTTGAACAACTGTTATTTTCTACGATTTGCGGTTGACAACACTGAGTGACAGCTAAATGAGATTCATTCATGCTCAAAGTGCCTACTAAAAGGCATTTCCTATGCTAGAAATAATAAAGTGTAACAGACAGTTATCTATTTAAAATGGCTAAACCTAGTTTGACAAATGGTAATTCTTTCATCTTATATGCAGGTTCTGCACCAAACAAACTCAGAAGAAAATGAACAAACCAAACAAGTGAAACAATATCAAGGTCTGCTTTCTGCTAGACACATTTCAATACTGATAATAAAATTTACATATCATGTAGACAGATTATACTTTTAACTTGTGTCACAATTAGCCCTTAAAAGGTATACTATTAAGTATTATTAACTATACATACTAGACAACTGTATTCTTAGATAGAATTTAATCTATATACAGTGTCAGTGTAAAGATTGTTTACATTGCCAATCAAATCATAACCTCCAAATTATTAAAAATGTTTGACGTCAATCATAACTACTTCTAAGGTCACATATACGGTTGATTGAGATTTGTTGACAATGTAAAAAACACTATACAGACAGAGTGCATATTGTTCATTTACAATTTCTATTCAATATATGCAGGGTGTAGGTATACCAAGAAACTAGTAAGATCATCGAAACACACCATGAAACAAAGATGGCGCACCTTGGGCAGAAAAATCAAGAGAATACCTTTCCGACTTAAAATTCACGGATTTACACGATTTCGTCAACGTTGGCTGAGGTTCCCAAAATTTTCTTCAACAAAATATACAAAATTAGAGTAGATACTTTTGCGGTTATTATTTCTTACAAATATATGGACTCCAACTAAGTGAGATAAACCTGGAATGTCTTCAGTGCACTATTTGCTCAAGTGTATTGCATATAGTTATAAATAAATTATATCATTTTATAAATAAAAAAAATGTATATCTGGCTTTAAACTACTTGATTACTGTAAACAAAAGAGGATATTCATTTCTCTAGACAATGAATATCTAAACCTTGTGATGATGTAAGTTTAAGACTAACATTAATGTCTAGATATAATTTTGAAGTTTTATGCTGAAATGTTCCACAAAATATGAAGGGAATCCCCTCAAGAAGTTAGTTTTCATACTACAATGTTTGTTTGGTGTGAGCATTTAGAAGTGTAATTTTGAAGAGTGAAATGCTACAACAAATCTGTTACCCCACTTTTAAATACTGTCATTGAATATGAGTTCTTATTTTGAATACGTTTTATACACCAGATACTTGATATAAGTTTACTTGAACCTTGAACGAAACAAAACAAGTCTAGCTGCTTAAAAACTCAATTATGCATGATGTTCTACCTTTAAACAATACACAAAAATTTCATTTGTTCTTAACCAGTTTAAATCAAAATCATGGACCGAGTACAGGTAATTCTCAGTCACAGCAATAAGGTTAAAGTTCTTCTTTGTTAGTCACTCAGAGTCTATAAACAAAAAGAATTATGAAATTACACTCATTCTCTCTATCTAAACACATCTTTCTAGTATTATTCCGTAGTCTTTGTACGAAATTAAGCATCGGAATGGGACTAGAAAGCTTCTTTAAACCCGTGATACGGTTTAGGGATAAAGTTGTAATCACCGTAGTATTTTAACACGGCTTATGTTCTATAATCCTAAGTATTGCATAATAGAAAGCAGCCTCTCTGATGTCAGAGACATCGGAACAATCGGTCAAACTCTATGATCAACCATTGTGTATTTGTGTGTTTAGTTATCTGTTTACTTAGAGTAGGGTTTGCTGCACTAACATTTTCCAACTCTGCCTAGCAAGTACCTGAGAGTACCTAGGGCTAGATCCAATCCCCAACCACGTTGAATACAATAAAAAGTATAAATACTCGATATAAAAGATGTAACACAAGATCACAATCATCAAACTTTCTTCAAATTCTATAACTTTCATTGATGGTAGTTTTGTAAACATATACATTGTTCAACATAGAACACTGATACAAAATCAATTACTGTAAACAACAAACTAAACATAATTAGGTAAGCACTTCCTAACCTGGAATTTCAAAAACCACTAACAATTCACATTGCAAATTTCTCTTCATTGTTTCCATCAAAACAAAAACCATTCAAATTTCATCCCATCTCCAGCTCACAAACATCATGCTCAGACAGCAACGGTCCCTTTGCCTCACCGCCTCTCAAATTCCTATTACCAACCAACACTCCAAACAATCCAAGTACCAAAACCAACACCACAATAGCATGCAAAATAAACAATAACTCCATCATAGCAATACCCCTCAAACTATCCTCATCAAGATCACATTGAACATCAACATTCTCCATCTGAGAAGTCAAACTCGAAATCGAAATCTTTTTACAACCTTTCAAACCAAAAACATCAGTATACAAAGAAAACCCAATTTGCAACAACCAAGTTCCCTTAAAAACCAAACCAGAAGACAAAAAAAACTCAGCAAAAAAAGCAGAAGGCTTAACAGACAAATAAAAACATGCAAAAGAACAAACAAGAGTTAATCCACCTAACAATCCATAAACAACACCAGCAACACCTGAAATCCCTTTATCCATAGCAGAATACTCCATCAAAAAAACAACCCCACCAAAAACAAAAACAAAACTTTCACTAACAAAGAATGAGTTAACATATTCAAAGAAAATGATCAATATGATCAAGACCCAGAAGGCTAAAACAGCGAAAGATTGTTGGAAAAATGAGAATCTGTAAGTTGGGTGGTTAGAAAAAGAGAGAAAGAGAAAAAATTGAGAGAGTGATGCAATAGGTAAAGCTATGAGAAGAAGATAAAGATCGAGATTTTTCCATTTTGGGTCGGAGAGATACCAGAGTTTGGATCGGAAGTGAGATGGGTTTTGAATGTAGAGAGAAGATGAAGAGAGTAAACGATGAATTCCAATGGGGAAGAATAGGACAAAACCTGAGAAATTTGTTGCTAATGATGCCATTTGTTTTGTTGTTGTTAAGGTTGTTTTTGTTTGTGTTTTTGTGCAACTCTTTGGGTTATTTGGGATTTTTTTACCAAATTGTCCCTGTTTTGAACAAAATTTCCCACACTATCCCCCTTTTAAAAAAAATTCCCAACCTACCCCCCAATACCCCCCATTACCCTCCCTCTAGGACACCTCGCCGGACACAATGGCCCACCTCGCAGGTGGAGCCATTGTCAATGGCGCCATCTGACTAGGCATGGAGCCATTCAGAGTGGCGCCACCTGCATGTGCTGGACAGCGTCAGCTGGACAGCGTCAGCTGCTGTCCCCTGCATGCCAGCATTGCTTTTTTACTTTTTTTTTTTTTTTTTTTCGTTTTTTATATTATTATTTTTTTTTATTCAACTATCAACTTTTTTTATAAATACCACACTCTATACTTTCATTTTTAACTCACAAACTTTATATTTTTTCATCTCTCTGTTTTTTTCACCCTCTATTTATTTTATCACAAATGCCAATAAATAAATTTATTTTAAGATATAAATTTTATAATAAAAGAAAATTAAATAACAACAAATAAATATATTATATATTAATTTTTTTTAAATTACATATTTAGCTGACTAACATATTCATCGTTTTGAATATAGGGTATGCACCAAGTACCTCTACGTACAAATACTGGCGGAAACAAATTGCTGGGGAAAATCCAGAGGCTTTAAGGTGGCTTGACAACATCCGCAAAGAAAAATGGACACAAGCATATGATGGAGGTTGTCGATGGGGTCACATGACAAGCAATCTTGCGGAGTCAATGAACTCGGTGTTCAAGAATATTCGCAACCAACCCATCACATCTTTGGTCCAAGAAACATTTTACAAGTGTGCGGAACTATTTGGAAGACGGGCAAAGCAAGCAGCAGCCGTTGTAAACTCTCGTCAAGGATATTCTGAAGCCTGCCAAAAGAGGATAGTAGATGCATTGGAAAAGGCTAACACACACATAGTCACTGAATTTGATAGGCAGCGTTTGACGTCCTCAGTGAAAGAAACTGAGGATCCACATGAAGGTCGACCAATAGATCATTTCGCATTAGACTTGGTCCAAAAATCGTGCAACTGTGGAAAGTTTCAAGCTTTACATTTGCCTTGTTCGCATGCTATTGCTGCATGTTCTAAAGGTCGCATTCCCTATCAAGACTATATTCATCATGTCTACACAGCTGCCAGTGTATACAATGTGTACGAAAATCCCTTTCCAGTGATTCCAAGCAAAAGTTTGTGGCCAACGTATGAGGGTGACAGGGTTGTGGCCCGCTCCAGTCTAAAAAGAACAGAAAAAGGACGTCCAAAAAAGAACCGCATTAGAACTGAAATGGACGACTTTGGCAAACGAGAGTGGTCATGTGGGTTATGTAAGATGCCGGGACATAACTCTAGCAATTGTCCTAATGCTGGAGGACCCTCCGCTTCCCACTAGTTTATGTAATTTTTTTTCATGCGTGTTTTTATTACTTTGTGGCTGTTGAGATTTTGGTTATTTAGTCACAATTGTAATTTAAAAAAAATTAATATATAATATATTTATTTGTTGTTATTTAATTTTCTTTTATTATAAAATTTATATCTTAAAATAAATTTATTTATTGGCATTTGTGATAAAATAAATAGAGGGTGAAAAAAACAGAGAGATGAAAAAATATAAAGTTTGTGAGTTAAAAATGAAAGTATAGAGTGTGGTATTTATAAAAAAAGTTGATAGTTGAATAAAAAAAAATAATAATATAAAAAACGAAAAAAAAAAAAAAAAAAAAAGTAAAAAAGCAATGCTGGCATGCAGGGGACAGCAGCTGACGCTGTCCAGCACATGCAGGTGGCGCCACTCTGAATGGCTCCATGCCTAGTCAGATGGCGCCATTGACAATGGCTCCACCTGCAAGGTGGGCCATTGTGTCCGGCGAGGTGTCCTAGAGGGAGGGTAATGGGGGGTATTGGGGGGTAGGTTGGGAATTTTTTTTAAAAGGGGGATAGTGTGGGAAATTTTGTTCAAAACAGGGACAATTTGGTAAAAAATTCGTTATTTGGCGAAGGGTCTTTGTTTATTTGTTTTTACAGCTCTTTTGGGAGACTATTTCAACTGCAAAATTTAAATGTAATAGGAAATGTAATTGCTCTAAGGTGTTGTATAATAAAAATCAAGGCTTAAATATCATTTTTTGTTTTTCCGGTATGTTTGTGTTTTTTTTAGCTCCTATATTTTTTTTTGTTGTAAATAAGTTTATGCTGTATGTGTAAAAGATTTTGGTTTTAATCCCTACCGTCCAATTCTGTTTAAAAAAGCTGATTTGGCTAACGTTTTGCACACGTGGCAAAAATGGGGTGGCAAATGAAGATACTGAGTAGATTAATAAGAACCAAAACCAAAAAAGAAAGGAAATTGAGGGACCAAAACCAAAAATCTAGGCTTAATTTAATTAGTCTGCAGGTCCCTTAAAGACTTTTTTGGTTTCACTTTGGTCTTAAAGAAAATAAGTTTCACTTTAGTTCTTATTGATATTTTCATTGGTCAATATGAACATTTTTATCCGTTTTCTTTTTCAGAAACCGTTAACTTCTGTCTATGAACCACGTAACAATCTATTTTGCCACATGTACAGAAGTTAACGATTTCTGAAGAAAAAAAATGAACGAAAATGACCATATTGACGGACAAAGATATCAATAAGAGACCAAAGTGGAATTTATTTTCTTTAAGGGACTAAAGTGAAACAAAAAAAATCTTTAAGGGACCTGCAGGCCAAAACTCTAACTTTGCAAAAAACTTAAATCCCCAAAATCACAAATCTCTTCTCACAATTCTTTCTCTTCTCACCATTTACCTTTCTCTAATGAGAATGTAAAACGAAACTTCAAACAAGTAGGAGTCTGTATTTGTAGGTGCAAGGGCTGGGACTCTGAGGAACTCTGCATGTGCCTGTGAACTCTTTCATGTATTGTAATTTTAAAGTACTTGGTACCGATTATGTATGCTCCCATCATATTCTAGACTAGAGAATTTAATAAGGGGTGTTAATGTGTTATAACTATTAGATATATTATAGAGCTTTAAATATTGGACTTTCGATTTGTTTGGTAAATCAAATAAGTTAGCTTTTAGCTTATAAGTTAAAAGTTCTGTTTGGTAATAGTTTTTTAAAGAAAGCTTATAGTTTAAAAAAAGTTTTATGCTTGTATCAGATAGGTCCTTTAAGTTTTTTAAGTATCAGATAAATCCTTTAAGTTTTTCAATTATCAAATAGATCCTTTAAGTTTTACGTTTGTATCAGATAGGTCCCTTAAGTTTTAAGTTTGTATCAAATAGGTCCTATTCCTTAAGGACATTTAAGGACTTATTTGATACAAACTTAAAACTTAAAGGACTTATCTGATACTTAAAAAACTTAAAGACCTATCTGATACAAACGTAAAACTTAAAGGACCTATCTGATACTTAAAAAACTTAAAGGGCCTATTTGATACAAACGTAAAACTTAAAGGACCTATAGATGTATTTTGCCTTTATTTTACTAGCTTATAACTTATTTTTCAAATGCTATTTCAAGTAGCTTATGAGCTTATAGCTTATTATCTTTTCTTCCAATTTTACCCCTATCATCTTACTTGAAAAAAATTAAATATTAATTAAACATATCATTTTTATGTCATTTCATACTTATAAGCTAGTCCAACCGCTAATTTTACCAAACACCACAAATTGAATCAGCTAGCTTATTCGCTATAAGCTAAAAGCTATCTTATAAGCTATCCGCTATAAGCTCATCTGCTATAAGCTAGCTTATCAGCTATCCTCTATTTTTTACCAAATAGAACCTTTATATGTTAATAGTCTAGTGGTCCATTAAATATTATTATAAATTCTCTATCCGTCTTTATTTTTCTATTAATTTGTATTTTTTATTTTAACATATCTGTTGTTTCCGCCGTTAAATTTCCAAAAGTTTGAAAATGCTGTGTGGTTGATTCGGTGTAACTTCTTCTAGTGTTGGTATTTTGAATTTTTGTTGGATCTTTCACATGTTGTTTTGAAGGAAAAAGAGTTTGGGTGGCATCATTGTGTTGTGGCTTCTTTGATTTTGCAAGCATCAATATTCGTATGTTGTGGCTTCCGCTTCTTGATCGGCAATTTGTGTTTCACACTTAAACTATTTCAAGCTACCATTGTATAAAGATGAAATTGGTATTTTTAATTAAGGGATTGATAACTGTTTTGTTTTACGTGTGTGTTGTCCTTTTCCTTGGTTTGCTGTCCGCACATCATATTTGTTTGGTTTGCAATATATTTGCTATACATTTGATGTTTGAGTTACTTAAAAAAAAATGGTTTGATCTGGTTCCATTTCAATTTGCATGAATTCGTTTGTTTGGTGAGTTAATGCACTCACAATTTGTTAGTTTGGTATAGTTTGGTTTTGTTTCGTTTGAGTCTTCTCTAAATTGATTTCATCTCTCTCAATTCTTTTGTTTGAATACTTCTCTCTAATGATTTCTTGTGTCTGATTGGTTCTCTCTATTGCACTCCATCTGATTGATTGCACTTCTATCCATTGATTTTTCTGATTGCATTGCACTTCTTCCTATTGACTTCTTCTGATTACATTGCACTTCTCACTATTGATTCTTTTGATTGCATCGCATTTCTCCCTGATTCTTCTGATTGCATTGAACTTCTCCCTTTTCACTTCTTCTGATTGATTGCACTTCTCTCTATTGATTCTTCTGATTGCATTAAACTTCTCCCTATTGACTTCTTCTGATTGCATTGCACTTCTCCCTATTGGTTTCTTCTATTTGATTGCATCTATCTGTTGGCCGATTCTTATGTTTGGTTTAGTTTTGATTTGTTCGGTCGGTTATTACTTGAGTTGGTTTATTTTTAGGGTTGATTTGTAACAAGCGTAAAGCTTAATAAGCTTTACCTTTAGGGGTAGTATTAGAAATAAAATGTTAAGTTTATATTATTAAGTATTAAGTATGTTTTTTGTTTTGTTTGACAAACTCTCGATGATCATCCGTTAATGCATGTTGAGTTTGAAGGAAGTGTTAGATATATTAGGGCTTTATATGTTAGTAGTCTAGTGGTCTATTAAATATTATTATAAATTCTTCTAACGCTTGTTTTGTCAAGTAATGTTATTCAGCTATTATTGAAACTCTAACCGTCTTTATCTTTCTCTTAATTTGTATCTATGATTTTAACAATAACAATATTACTATCAACTATATCTATATCAACTATAAGAAGAAGAAAGTCATTTATATTTGGTTGGCTCAAATATAAGCAAATGATAAATAATTTCACAATATTTAATATTACATTTTTAAAATATTATTCATGTCGTCATGATGACAGAAATTTCTATGGTATTTTTAGTATTAGTATTAGTAATAACATGACCAAGACAGACTCAAATACGAAGAAAAACCTAAGAAATCGAAGAAAAGCATCAAAGCAACGTCATGAATACAAAAAGACAAGAAAAAACCAAAAATATGAAGATTTGTGTTGTTCATCATGCCACGATGGCTTCCATCGTGCCACGATGGAAGCTGCTTGTTTGCCAAGAAAACAATAGAAGAAAATCGGCAAAATATCTGTTCATCGTGCCACGATGGCACTCATCATGGTACGATGAACTTACGTAGCGATCAAACTGATGAAACGCACAAGATTAGTTATAATTCTGAACTGTATCTTCCCATCGTGCCACGATGGACCCATCGCAGCACGATGGCTTGCTGAGGCCCATTACGAAAACAAAAAATAGAGCTCCCAATTCATTGTTTTTATAACGGCGCCCCAACTAAAATATCTAGAATATTTAGTCAAGACATAATAAATGGAACCGAGTACATTAAAATTTACTGAATAATTTCATAAGTTTACAACAGGTCACGAATACAAAAGATTAAACTGATGAAAAGTAGCGGAAATGGAATAACGACAAATAAACAGATTAATTAAGAAACAAGAAGAAGACTAAAATCTTCTAGTCTGACAATCCAAGCACAGCTCCAACTGTCAGTCTCCCGCCTGGTCCTTGCTCCGAATAACCTGTCTACCTAAAAAAAATTGATTTGGAGTGGGGTGAGACTACTAAGCCTCAGTGAGTCCTACTACCCTCCTAAGGCGACTACGCCGGGGTACCTAATCAGTCGTAACATACTAGCATATCTATAATCATAACATAATACTGAAATTTAAAGGTGTAACACAGATTAAAAACTCTTATTCATTTTAACCGCAAGGATTCTCCGAGGTGAGCATGTCTCGGAAGCCCGCCTTGTCCATCGATCGATCCGATCACGGCATATAGCTCACAATAACATATCCTAATGGATTATCCCATTGGGAGTCCATAGTGCGACATAACAGGTCGCTCATGATTGACTGATACTAATTTAGTTCTTACTACCATAATTTCCCAAATCCCGGGGAGCATACAAACTTAATTTAATTCTAAGTTATGCCCTAAGGTCATCTGTGATTAACATTCTGTACGACATTATATTAATTATATTACTGCAAACTATCTGACTCTAATGAGGACATAAAACGAGTGTGAGAGACTTTGTAAGAAAAATGGAAAATATAGGCCAGTTCTGTACAAGCTCGCTATGGCGAGTCACCAGCTCGCCATGGCGAGATTGTAGGTCCTGACCTAAATCAACTCGCTGTGGCGAGCAGAAGCCCGCCATGGCGAGTATCATCAGCCCAGAACCCAGCTCGCCATGAATGCTCGCCAGATACTCGCTATGGCGAGTTCATGCAGAGAACACCATGTTTTGCATAAATTCATAGTTTTTCAAATATAACACCTACAATCCTCAATTAAATCAGTGCAGTAACATAAATCACATAATATAACACAGAATGGAGGGAAATTTGGGAGTTAATTCCCCTCACACAACTTTTCCTAATTTTTCTTAAGTTAACATGCAAGTTCATTATTGTAGGGGAGCTATCTACACTATCCTAAGAACCCACCTGTAATGAAGCTTTGGCACGGCTACTAAGCTCAGCAACAGCTGCATGACTCTGGGTCAGGACTCACTTGAATCTCCAATTTGTGAGCTTGAGTAAAGAAAAGAATAGAACTATGAGCACTATAGAGCTTGCTAAGGTTAAAGGAAATGAAGTTGTCCTAACAATAGCTAAGAACAGAACCAGAAGAGTTAGGAATAACTTACCAAAGTTGGAACTAAACATTAGGATCAAAGAACACATGCAGCAGCTGCCTGGTGGACTCGCTGCAGCGAGTTGTAGCTCGCTCGGCGAGCGTAACAGGAATAAGAACAGAGTTCTGCAATTTCTTCCAATCTTCCCTTCTCCATGATACCCATACCTTCCAACCACCTCCAAAATCGTATTTTGATGGAATAAACGCACATGCACAAGGAATTTCAAGTGAGGGTGAGAGAATGAATATTGGTGGAAATAAGAGGATTTCTAGATCAAGCTAGTAATAGAAGGAAAGAATGACAAAATACTTACACTACCATGGTTTCCAACCTCCAAGAGTATGAACCCAGGACTGAAACAGCCATGCATCAACATTGATTGGAGTTTTTGAGAGATAATGAAGAACTAGGGTTAAGAAATTTTGCGTGAGAGGGAGAGAAACAAGAGTGGGAGTTGATTTCCTTGCCTTGCTCTTGCTCAAGATGCTGATTTTGTGAATGATTTTAAGGTTGGGAGTTGAGAGTTTGAGTTGTTGGTTACTTAGGCCACGAGAGAGAGAAGGGAGCAAGAGGAAGGATGCTTATCTACTGATTTTGCTAAGCATCAGTAAGTGAGAAAAGTGAAATGAATTTGGGAAGGTTTTGGCATATAAATACTATTATAACATACCCTTTGTTAAATTCCCTTTTGGTCCTTCCACTTCACAACCTATTAATTAATAATCTTCTACTAATTAATGTTTGGGATGTTACAGTTTTATTCATTCAGAAATAGTAGAACACTCTCTACTATAAGGGGCTGTTCAGAGGAGCTCTATAGGGCATAGTTTTCTCCCCTTACGGGAAAGTTATCTCAGCAAGGTATGTTTTCTTTAGGCTTTTGTATTTAGATTATTCCAGTAATTTAAATTATGTAAGTCTTTTGTAATAGATGCCTTAGGTTGTGGTGGAGAATATGAACTTCCCTATGAATATTTCGAGTCTGTGATTGAGTCAAAGTTATAATAAATCGTTATTCAGTATTATGTTTGTTATTTACTTTCTTGCACTTTAATAACACATTCTCGTAATCTGGCCGGATAAGCGGTAGCGCCCATAGAATAGATGTTAGGGTAGTATTTATATTAGAGTAAGCTTTAATATTTGTCCGGAACTAGTAATAAATATGCTATGTGAATAGAGATGGTAACGTCCTGAACTAGTTGTGAACTGAGCAATTAGAGGAGGAATCAGGAACTAGGTGTGAACTTGGCACTTAGAAGCTGAACAGCCCGATACTAGGACCTAGAGGCATTGGATGGGTGAAGGATATAATGCATGTGTAATGAACAACTCACCTAGTAATTAGGGTATGTGACACATCGATGTTAGGCTCTCGTAGGTACCTTAGTTATTAACGTAGGGAAACTTTAATATACATAGAGTAATAGCAAAGATGTTACAACAACAAGGAAAAGTCACCGCCGAATAACAATCTGAATAACTATGTTATACACCGTTTATGCCAAATAGGAAGAAGGGAGTGAGTTCAACCACCATACCTATCCTCTATATTTCTTGAATCAACTATCTTTATATTTTCTGCAAGCATGTCGCTATTTTTATAAAACATTTTTCCAAAACCCAAAGCGAATGAAAAACTACGAACTTAAATAACGCTAACAACGCTTTGGCACAATCCCTGTGGATACGAACTCATTCTAGACACCTAAAGTATGAATTATTACTCGACGACAGACTGGTGCACTTGCCAGAATGCAGTCACGTCACAAAATAAATCTACATAGAAAATTTAATGAAAAAATATAATAGTTTAAAAACACAATCTTATTTAATTAAAATCGTATGAAAAAATTAAATAAATTTAAATGAAATTCTTTCATTCTAGTCTTCATTTAAATAATATTATTAAATACAATGTTTAATGATGATTTTAGCTTATATTTTAAATCTAGGGTTATGAATCCAAATTTAAAAATAAATGGTATATGACTATTTAAAATTAGGAAAATATATAGTAAATAATGAAAATATGTTATATTTGATTGAGCAAATATAAGAAAAATATAATTAATATCACCATATTTAATATTACATTATAAAAACTTCCATTCGATTAACATAGTCACAAAATAAATTCACATTAAAAAAAAGAAAAAATATAATTGAAAAAGTATTTAAATATAAACACTCAAACACATTATTTTTTACATAAACATCCAAACACACATGTTAGTAGAAAATTAAACACCAAAGTCTAAATGGCCCAAGGCCCAAACCCGCTTCACTAACCCTAATTATAAAACCAAGTAACAACAATACATATACTATGTGCAGCCGCCACCCTTCCTTGTTCTTCTATTTCTTCTTCTTCTTCTTTCATTCATTTTACAAACCTCTTGTTATGATTGAAGAAAAAAAAGAATCACACTTTCTTGTCACTGCCATTCGTTTCTTTCTTCTTCATCTTATTTTTACTTTCTTCTTTAATTATACGATTCTATTTGCTCTGTCTACTACTATATCATTATTGTATTACAATTTTTCTTAATTTTGAGTATTATATTCAAATTTCACTTTCAAAATTGTTTTTGAAAATTTTAATTGTTGAGTCTCTTTATCACTGTGGTCTGTGTGTGTGGTCCAATTATAAGCTATATACCTTTCTCTTTAGGGTCCTAGAGGAAGAATTTCTGAAGGCTTTCAAGAATATTTTTTTCCTATTAGAATTTTGGATGAAGACAACAGTCCAAAAATTTGGGTGAAAATTTTGTTGTCATTCGACCTGAATGAACGTTGGTTGATTCAATAATTACTTGCAGGTTCAACCGATTACCAGAAACAATTGCGGGGATACTGGGCCATGATACCATTTTATACATTGTTGCTGAAATATTCAGGTAAAATTATACTCATCATTCTAGTGTTAGAGCCAGTAAAATTCTTTTCACAATATAATTACATCTCTTTTGTGCTTTAGTACATTATTCTTTGATGCTAATAGCTTAACCTCTGTATATACATAACACATGCAGATAGTTGATGAAGGTCACCGTCTAGAAAACAATGATACTAAATTGTTTACTTCATTGAAGCATTTGTCTACAAGACATCGTGTGCTTTTGACAGCAACTCTTCTTTTCAGGTCTTTTTTCTTTACCAATTTAGTAATTAAATTCCTTTTTTAAAATGATTTATAGATTTAATAAATTTCTTTTGAAATCGATTATGGATGGATTCAATTTTTTTAATTGATCAATTTACTGTTTTAATCCATGAATTATAATCCAAACAAAGTCATGTCTACCACTTGGTAAATACTTATATTTGGACATTTATTAGATGATAATATTAAATATCGTTTTGATGATAGAATTAAGAGCATCTTGGCGTTATGGATGAGTAGACATCCCAACTATGTAAAAAATGCATAAAATGTAATGTGTTTGGATTGAGTGTTATAACATTTCTTTCATGTTTGTCTCGGATTACAACTTTCAGCATGTTGCACCGATTCATAATTAATTAATCGATTTATCTATGCAGCTTCGGCAATCTTGCCCTATTGCTTCCTTAGCAAGTATTGATTCATCCTGGAACTAGCAAACTTGTGAATTTCATGATTTTAAGTTAATCTTTACAGTTTCTAGAACAAGATCAGATTCAAAGTGAGATAACTTTAAACAAAGACTTTATCACAAACTTGAGGAGTAACACATTGTTTTTCCTCTTCAATCTCTACAAGTTTGTGGCGTTATCACATTGCCAATGTCCAGCAGTAGGACTTAAGATGTGTTAGATGTGTTTGATCATTCCAATAATTATTACTATTATGTTCCTAAGTTGATATATCAATATAAAATTAAAATAATAAACTTTTGAGGCGCCTTCTCCAAATAGTAGTGGATCACGCGGAAAAAGCTCAGAGTGGGATGCAAATGAAAGCTTTTCTTCATCCCAAGGGGATGAATAATTTGAGTTCTCATTAGTATCATCCATTTTTTCTTTCTCTTTACCAACGATGCTATGTTCATCATCAGCATTATTCGTAGTATTTATTGTATCCTCAATTTCTAAACCAATGCAAAGTAAAATTGAAGGTACGGTAAATGCTTCAAAAAAACGATGATGATGAATCTCCTATCTTAGATAAAGGGAAAGGATAGATGGATGAAACTAATGAGGACTCTGATACTTCATCCACTTGTGATGAAGAAGAGCTTTCGTTTGCATCACATTCTCAGCTTTTTCCCCGGGAGCCACTGCTATTTGGAGAAGGCGCCTAAAAAGTTTATCATTTTCATTTTATACTGATATATAACCTTAGAAAACTAATGTGTGATAGTGATTGGAATGATCAGACTGATCAAACACATCCCAAGTCTTAACCGCTCGACATTGTTGAAGCTAGAAAGATGAACCAGTTCATTAATTATGAACTTATTCATGATGTTGAAAGTTGAAATCTAAGACAAACATGAATTGGTGCAAGCTGTGAAAAACTGGAATCAGAGAGAGAAACTTGAATCGGTGCATGCATGAGATTTTTGTAAAAAATCTGTTTTGACTTGTTTCTCTTTTAGGTAGATTTGTTCTTACTTTTAATATTACATTTTTAAAATATTATTCATGTCGTCACAAAATAAATCTACATAGAAAATTTAATAAAAAAATATAATAGTTTAAAAACACAATCTTTTTTAATTAAAATCGTATGAAAAAATTAAATAAATTTAAATGAAATTCTTTCATTCTAGTCTTCATTTAAATAATATTATTAAATACAATGTATAATGATGATTTTAGCTTATATTTTAAATCTAGGGGTATGAATCCAAATTTAAAAATAAATGGTATATGACTATTTAAAATTAGGAAAATATATAGTAAATAATGAAAATATGTTATATTTGATTGAGCAAATATAAGAAAAATATAATTAATATCACCATATTTAAAATTACATTATAAAAACTACCATTCGATTAACATAGTCACAAAATAAATTCACATAAAAAATAGGAAAAATATAATAGAAAAAGTATTTAAATATAAACACTCAAACACATTATTTTTTACATAAACATCCAAACACACATGTTAGTAGAAAATTAAACACAAAAGTCTAAATGGCCCAAGGCCCAAACCCGCTTCACTAACCCTAATTATAAAACCAAGTAACAACAATACATATACTATGTGCAGCCGCCACCCTTCCTTCTTCTTCTTCTTCTTCTTCTTCTTCTTCTTCTTCTTCTTCTTCTTCTTCTTCTTCTTCTTCTTCTTCTTCTTCTTCTTTCATTCATTTTACAAACCTCTTGTTATGATTGAAGAAAAAAAAGAATCACACTTTCTTGTCACTGCCATTCGTTTCTTTCTTATTCATCTTATTTTTTCTTTCTTCTTTAATTATTCGATTCTAGTTGCTCTGTCTACTACTGTATCATTATTGTATCACAAATTTTCTTAATTTTGAGTATTATATTCAAATTTCACTTTCAAAATTGTTTTTGAAATTTTATTTGTTGAGTCTCTTTATCACTGTGGTCTGTGTGTATGGTCCAATTATAAGCTATATACTTTTCTCTTTAGGGTCGTGGAGGAAGAATTTCTGAAGGCTTTCAAGAATATTTTTTTCCTATTAGAATTTTGGATGAAGACAACAGTCCAAAAAATTGGGTGAAAATTTTGTTGTCATTCAACCTGAATGAACGTTGGTTGATTGAATACTTACTTGCAGGTTCAACCGATTACCAGAAACAATTGCGGGGATACTGGGCCAATACCATTTTATACATTGTTGCTAAAATTTTCAGGTAAAATTATACTCACCATTCTAGTGTTAGAGCCAGTAAAATTCTTTTCACAATATAATTAAATCTCTTTTGTGCTTTAGTACATTATTCTTTGATGCTAATAGCTTAACCTCTGTATATACATAACACATGCAGATAGTTGATGAAGGTCACCGTCTCAAAAACAATGATACTAAATTGTTTACTTCATTAAAGCATTTGTCTACAAGACATCGTATGCTTTTGACAGCAACTCTTCTTTTCAGGTCTTTTTTCTTCACCAATTTAGTAATTAAATTCCTTTTTTAAAATGATTTATAGATTTAATAAATTTCTTTTGAAATCGATTATGGATGGATTTAATTTTTTTAATTGATCAATTTACTGTTTTAATCCATGAATTATAATCCAAACAAAGTCATGTCTACCACTTGGTAAATACTTATATTTGGACATTTATTAGACGATAATATTAAATATCGTTTTGATGATAGAATTAAGAGCATCTTGGCGTTATGGATGAGTAGACATCCCAACTATGTAAAAAATGCATAAAATGTAATGTGTTTGGATTGAGTGTTATAACATTTATTTCATGTTTGTCTCGGATTACAACTTTCAGCATCTTGCACCGATTCATAATTAATTAATCGATTTATCTATGCAGCTTCGGCAATCATGCCCTATTGCTTCCTTAGCAAGTATTGATTCATCCTGGAACTAGCAAACTTGTGAATTTCATGATTTTAAGTTAAGCTTCATAGTTTCTAGAACAAGATCAGATACAAAGTGAGATACTTTAAACAAAGACTTTATCACAAACTTGAGGAGTAACACATTGTTTTTCCTCTTCAATCTCTAAAATTTTGTGGCGTTATCACATTGCCAATGTCCAGCGGTAGGACTTAAGATGTGTTAGATGTGTTTGATCATTCCAATAATTATTACTATTATGTTCCTAAGTTGATATATCAATATAAAATTAAAATAATAAACTTTTGAGGCGCCTTCTCCAAATAGTAGTGGATCACGCGGAAAAAGCTCAGAGTGGGATGCAAATGAAAGCTTTTCTTTATCCCAAGAGGATGAAGAATTTGAGTTCTCATTAGTATTATCCATTTTTTCTTTCTCTTTACCAAAGATGTTATGTTCATCATCAGCATTATTCGTAGTATTTATTGTATCCTCAATTTCTAAACCAATGCAAAGTCAAATTGAAGGTACGGTAAATGCTTAAAAAAAAAACGACGATGATGAATCTCCTATCTTAGATAAAGGGAAATGATAGATGGATGAAACTAATGGGGACTCTGATACTTCATCCACTTGTGATGAAGAAGAGCTTTCGTTTGTATCACATTCTCAGCTTTTTCCCCGTGAGCCATTGCTATTTGGAGAAGGCGCCTAAAAAGTTTATCATTTTCATTTTATACTGATATATAACCTTAGAAAACTAATGTGTGATAGTGATTGGAATGATCAGACAGATCAAACACATCCCAAGTCTTAACCGCTCGACATTGTTGAAGCTAGAAAGATGAACCAGTTCATTAATTATGAACTTATTCATGATATTGAAAGTTGAAATCTAAGGCAAACATGAATTGGTGCAAGCTGTGAAAAACTGGAATCAGAGAGAGAAACTTGAATAGGTGCATGCATGAGATTTTTGTAAAAAATCTGTTTTGATTTGTTTCTCTTTTATGTAGATTTGTTCTTACTTTTAATATTACATTTTTAAAATATTATTTATGCCGTCACAAAATAAATCTACATAGAAAATTTAATAAAAAAATATAATAGTTTAAAAACACAATTTTTTTAAATTAAAATCGTATGAAAAAATTAAAAAAATTAAAATGAAATTCTTTCATTCTAGTCTTCATTTAAATAATATTATTAGATACAATGTTTAATGATGATTTTAGCTTATATTTTAAATTTAGGGGTATGAATCCAAATTTATAAATAAATGGTATATGACTATTTAAAATTAGGAAAATATATAGTAAATAATGAAAATATTTTATATTTGGTTGAGCAAATATAAGAAAAATATAATTAATATCACCATATTTAATATTACATTATAAAAACTACCATTCGATTAACATAGTCACAAAATAAATTCACATAAAAAATAGGAAAAATATAATAGAAAAAGTATTTAAATATAAACACTCAAACACATTATTTTTTACATAAACATCCAAACACACATGTTAGTAGAAAATTAAACACCAAAGTCTAAATGGCCCAAGGCCCAAACCCGCTTCACTAACCCTAATTATAAAACCAAGTAACAACAATACATATACTATGTGCAGCCGCCACCCTTCCTTGTTCTTCTATTTCTTCTTCTTCTTCTTCTTTCATTCATTTTACAAACCTCTTGTTATGATTGAAGAAAAAAAAGAATCACACTTTCTTGTCACTGCCATTCGTTTCTTTCTTCTTCATCTTATTTTTACTTTCTTCTTTAATTATACGATTCTATTTGCTCTGTCTACTACTGTATCATTAATGTATTACAAATTTTCTTAATTTTGAGTATTATATTCAAATTTCACTTTCAAAATTGTTTTTGAAAATTTTAATTGTTGAGTTTCTTTATCACTGTGGTCTGTGTGTGTGGTCCAATTATAAGCTATATATTTTTCTCTTTAGGGTCCTAGAGGAAGAATTTCTGAAGGCTTTCAAGAATATTTTTTTCCTATTAGAATTTTGGATGAAGACAACAGTCCAAAAAATTGGGTGAAAATTTTGTTGTCATTCGACCTGAATGAACGTTGCTTGATTGAATAGTTACTTGCAGGTTCAACCGGTTACCAGAAACAATTGCGGGGATACTGGGCCAATACCATTTTATACATTGTTGCTGAAATATTCAGGTAAAATTATACTCATCATTCTAGTGTTAGAGCCAGTAAAATTCTTTTCACAATATAATTACATCTCTTTTGTGCTTTAGTACATTATTCTTTGATGCTAATAGCTTAACCTCTGTATATACATAACACATGCAGATAGTTGATGAAGGTCACCGTCTAGAAAACAATGATACTAAATTGTTTACTTCATTGAAGCATTTGTCTACAAGACATCGTGTGCTTTTGACAGCAACTCTTCTTTTCAGGTCTTTTTTCTTTACCAATTTAGTAATTAAATTCCTTTTTTAAAATGATTTATGGATTTAATAAATTTCTTTTGAAATTGATTATGGATGGATTTAATTTTTTTAATTGATCAATTTACTGTTTTAATCCATGAATTATAATCCAAACAAAGTCATGTCTACCACTTGGTAAATACTTATATTTGGACATTTATTAGACGATAATATTAAATATCGCTTTGATGATAGAATTAAGAGCATCTTGGCGTTATGGATGAGTAGACATCCCAACAATGTAAAAAATGCATAAAATGTAATGTGTTTGGATTGAGTGTTATAACATTTCTTTCATGTTTGTCTCGGATTACAACTTTCAGCATCTTGCACCGATTCATAATTAATTAATCGATTTATCTATGCAGCTTCGGCAATCTTGCCCTATTGCTTCCTTAGCAAGTATTGATTCTTCCTGGAACTAGCAAACTTGTGAATTTCATGATTTTAAGTTAATCTTCACAGTTTCTAGAACAAGATCAGATACAAAGTGGGATACTTTAAACAAAGACTTTATCACAAACTTGAGGAGTAACACATTGTTTTTCCTCTTCAATCTCTAAAAGTTTGTGGCGTTATCACATTGCCAATGTCCAGCGGTAGGACTTAAGATGTGTTTGATGTGTTTGATCTGTTTGATCATTCCAATAATTATTACTATTATGTTCCTAAGTTGATATATCAATATAAAATTAAAATAATAAACTTTTAAGGCGCCTTCTCCAAATAGTAGTGGATCACGCGGAAAAAGCTCAGAGTGGGATGCAAATGATAGCTTTTCTTCATCCCAAGAGGATGAAGAATTTGAGTTCCCGTTAGTATCATCCATTTTTTCTTTCTCTTTACCAAAGATGCTATGTTCATCATCAGCATTATTCGTAGTATTTATTGTATCCTCAATTTCTAAACCAATGCAAAGTCAAATTGAAGGTACGGTAAATGCTTCAAAAAAACGATGATGATGAATCTCTTATCTTAGATAAAGGGAAATGATAGATGGATAAAACTAATGAGGACTCTGATACTTCATCCACTTGTGATGAAGAAGAGCTTTCGTTTGTATCACATTCTCAGCTTTTTCCCCTTGAGCCACTGCTATTTGGAGAAGGCGCCTAAAACGTTTATCATTTTCATTTTATACTGATATATAACCTTAGAAAACTAATGTGTGATAGTGATTGAAATGATCAGACAGATCAAACACATCCCAAGTCTTAACCGCTCGACATTATTGAAGCTAGAAAGATGAACCAGTTCATTAATTATGAACTTATTCTTGATGTTGAAAGTTGAAATCTAAGACAAACATGAATTGGTGCAAGCTGTGAAAAACTGGAATCAGATAGAGAAACTTGAATAGGTGCATGCATGAGATTTTTGTAAAAAATCTGTTTTGATTTGTTTCTCTTTTATGTAGATTTGTTCTTACTTTTAATATTACATTTTTAAAATATTATTTATGTCGTCACAAAATAAATCTACATAGAAAATTTAATAAAAAAATATAATAGTTTAAAAACACAATTTTTTTTAATTAAAATCGTATGAAAAAATTAAAAAAATTAAAATGAAATTCTTTCATTCTAGTCTTCATTTAAATAATATTATTAAATACAATGTTTAATGATGATTTTAGCTTATATTTTAAATTTAGGGGTATGAATCCAAATTTATAAATAAATGGTATATGACTATTTAAAATTAGGAAAATATATAGTAAATAATGAAAATATTTTATATTTGGTTGAGCAAATATAAGAAAAATATAATTAATATCACCATATTTAATATTACATTATAAAAACTACCATTCGATTAACATAGTCACAAAATAAATTCACATAAAAAATAGGAAAAATATAATAGAAAAAGTATTTAAATATAAACACTCAAACACATTATTTTTTACATAAACATCCAAACACACATGTTAGTAGAAAATTAAACACCAAAGTCTAAATGGCCCAAGGCCCAAACCCGCTTCACTAACCCTAATTATAAAACCAAGTAACAACAATACATATACTATGTGCAACCGCCACCCTTCCTTGTTCTTCTATTTCTTCTTCTTCTTCTTTTTCTTCTTCTTCTTTCATTCATTTTACAAACTTCTTGTTATGATTGAAGAAAAAAAAGAATCACACTTTCTTGTCACTGCCATTCGTTTCTTTCTTCTTCATCTTATTTTTAGTTTCTTCTTTAATTATACGATTCTATTTGCTCTGTCTACTACTGTATCATTAGTGTATTACAAATTTTCTTAATTTTGAGTATTATATTCAAATTTAACTTTCAAAATTGTTTTTGAAAATTTTAATTGTTGAGTCTCTTTATCACTGTGGTCTGTGTGTGTGGTGTAACACCCCGTTTTTCAAAGCCTAAAAAGGGGCATTATTTTTTTTTTTTTTAAAACAAAACAGAGCGCGCATACAAACAGTGAGAGCCGGCATTAAACATACAAAAGAACTCATTACCATAAGGTGCTTCGACAAGCAAAGTGTGTTCCTGAATAATTACAGTCCAAGTCTAAGTATTCAAAACACTCCAAACACTACAACCCAAAACAAAACCAAGATAGAACCCTATGCCTAACCCAAATGCACGATGTACAACCACACCGGCACAGAGTCTAAATCTAACTATAGCTCCGGCACGAGTTCACTGGGGCCCTGAGCTGCTGCTGCCCTCGCGACCTACAGCATCATCTAGGGTGGGAGGAGCCCGCAAAGGAAAGTTGCAAGGGTCACCACACATAACACAACAGCAAATAGCATGTATATATAAAAGCGAATAAACACTTAGCAGTTCATATACTTGCACACAGTATTGAAATGCACACCAGCCTATCAATGCAGACTCTAAATGATTGTGATCACCCTAGCCGGGTCTTTTTCACATGCATGATTATTCCGGAATCGTAGGTCCAACCCCTACTAACAATACCAATGGAAACCCCGTAGCTCTCCCGATCACTACGAACCATTAGAGTGGGCTCTCCCGATCACCACACCCCTACCATAAGTATCAATAAAATCCCGTAGCTCTCCCGATCACTACAAGGATTAGAGTGGGCTCTCCCGATCACCACACCCCGTATCTCTCCCGATCACTACGTATCAATCTCAACAAAAATCTCGTAGCTCTCCCGATCACTACGAATAAAAAGGTGGGCTCTCCCGATCACCACACCGTGCACGCAACTACCAAAGGCATGAGCATACGCTTCCCCATATATGCTAATGCAATGAATACATACCTCTCTGGCATATGTAAACCAAACATAACATACATACATTTTCCAAAATCATATGCACGCCAATCACATATTCATACATATATTCTCAAACATATGTAAACCACACATATATTGTAAACAATTTCTCATCCCGAGAATACATTCACACATACATGTCAAACACTCAAAAATACACCGCAAACAAAGCATACACACATGCCATTACGGAAATAATACAAAAGAAAGGTGCCCTTACCTTAGCAAGCTTTTCGTTACTTTAACTCCGCGAAAAACTACAACACGCGCTACCTAAAATAAATGTAGCGTAACATCAATAAATACTCCTCGTTTAACCTAACGAAACGAAACTCGCTCTCAAAGCTCCAGAGGGGCTAAGGTACTTCCTAAAGCTATCCCTCAAGGATTTCAGGTTATTCTCATAGTGTTTAAAAATTCACGAAGTAAATTGCACTATTTTTATGACACGAAAATCATTTTGTTCTCAAATCATAAACTAAAACCATTTTGGATTTCTCCACCTCAAGGACTTGTTTCACACACAACAAGACCATTTGAAACACAACTAAAACTTTTCAAAAATATTTTTATGAAAAATCGAAGTTTTCTTGCGTTACAAGTTACACATTTTTTTCTTCCTAACAACCTTTCCTATACTCATTTTTCTTCAAAACTAAGATTATCCAACACTTATAAAATTTTCACACAATTGTGGACTTAGAAAAATTTTGGAATTTCTTCCCCCACATAAGGAAGGCCACGGCCAATTTCTTTCAAAACACCCTTCCATTCAAAATTTTTCACTTCTAAATGCATGGTAATATCCCATAATACCTAACTAGCACTTATCAAAACGATTTAGAAATTATCGAGTCGAATCGCAAATTTTCGAAAAATCTCAAATAAGTTTTTCTTAAGGCAAGAAATCATTTTTCTTTACAAAACATCCCATAACCAATCAAACAATGATCATGGGAAACAATTTGCCTCTAAACAATTTTCGAAATTCGATTCCTCGAACCCTATATGATTGCCACGGCCAAATGAGGCAAAAGGGCAATCCTACACAATTTTTCTTCATTTGAAACCCTAACCACATTTGTTAGCTCGTAACGATATTCGATCGTATACCCGACTCTTTTCGAAACTCGAAATAAAATTTTTCTAAATTGCGTTCTTCGAGTCGCTCAAGAACACGAGAAATTTTTTTTTCTTATTTTTCGAAACAAAATTCATATTCAACAATCCATTTTGTTTAAAAGCTCAAATCTAACTTCAAAAATCAAAATCTTACAACACAATCCAAGTTTTTGATCTAATTCAATTTTTTTCTTCAAAACTCTTAAACAAAATTTTGTGAAAACAAGATTTAACCATGGAAATCAACTCATTTTGCAATCATGTGTACTAACAACTCTTATGAACACATCTATGGAAACAAAACTAAATTCTAACATTTTTCTTCTCAAGAACAAAATTGTGAAACTTAAAATCCAAGAGAATTTAATGGCAAGAATAGAAGTGGAAGATGTTAGTTACCTTAATGAGCAAGAGATTCCTAATTATGCCAAAGATCCAAGCTTGAGAAGATGGAAAAAATGAAATTTGAAGAGATGAGTGAGGGGTGGGATAAGTCGGCCGAGAGAGTGAGGAGAAGGAGGAAGAGTTTTGTGATTTTTTTTTTTTTGCTTCCAAGACAAAAACATAAACCTCCTTACTAATAAACCACTCTTGTGAAATCTAGGCCCTTGGATCAAACTAACTTTTGCAAGGCTAAACCCTAGCCCTTGGATCAAAACAAGTAATCATTACCTTCTTTGAAAAATATCTAAGATATTTTCTCTTGCGCTCGCAGACGAGTCGTACTCCGTCGACGGTCTAACTTGCGAAAAATATAAAACTCACGAGGTGATTGTTCGTCGTAAAACATTTCCAAATATTATCGCTAAACTTTATTCTCCGACTGAAATTTATTTCCTTAGCTCCCAAAAATATTCTGAAACTAGATTCCAACTTACGCCGATATATAAAGTCTCCAATTAAAATTCGACGGAAAACAGAAAACGTAAAATTTTAAGAAGCGGGCACAGTTTTCTACTCGTTTTTCCAATAAACGGAGAAAGTCGAAACTCAAAATTCTGAAAGCGCAGAAATGTTCAGATTGATAAATAAAGACCATGGGCCAAAAGTCTCCTTAAGTAATGGTCTTGCTACTTGTGAGCCATTGGATCAAATAGTGAAAGTTCTAAGACTTAATCCTAGCCATCCACCTCCTCACAAAATATCTAGATATTTCTTATGTGATCTTATCCTCCCACTAGCTCGCGCTTAAACGAGTCGCACCTCGCTAACGGACGAAAATCGCAAAAATAGAAAAACTACGGAATAAACGTCCGTCGTAAACCGCTTCTAAATATTATCGCTAAAACTTTTTTCGCGACTGTAATTTTCTTCCTCACTCTTGAAAATTATTCTGAAAACATATTCTAACTCGCGCCGATATATAAAACTTCCATCTAAATTTTTACGGAATTCAGAAGCCATAAAATTTTACATCAGCGGGTAAAATCTTGCTCGTTTTTTTTTCAAAGACGAGAATAACCCAAAACTCGGATTTCTGGCTTCACAGAAATCTTCTCATAATTAAAAGAGGACTACGACCCGAAAGTCTGTGCCTTTCCAGCGCACGAGCACAAAACAGGCTCCATTTCAGCAAAAATTCCATTATTGTGACGATACTCACAAGACCGCTCCACCAAAAACCCTAAAAACTTAGCTGACACTAAAGTTCCTTAGAAAAAACTGTACAGTGAAACCTTGGGTCTTACATTACTACCCTCCAAAAAGAAGTTTCGTCCTCGAAACTAAAGGTAAGAGTAACAACCCAACTGGTTATTACCATCCCTAACACAACAAAATCCCTCAGGATTAGGTGTAGCCACACAGATGCTAACACCGGGTGAAATCACACAGATACTCTCACCAACACACTGGCACAACCGTGCACCAACCGCAACCCTCAACGAGTGCACCACTCAAAAATTAACCTCACAACAGAGGTTCACAACCTCGAGTTCCTCAAATTTTCAAAGGTCCACACAAAATTTATTTATTTATTTTTTTTTTCTTTTTCAAAATCACTTAATTTGCCTCCGCGATATAGCCTATTCCACTAGGTTCACGCGAAGCAGTGACTGGCTACCCTCCAAAAAGAAACACCAAAACTTTCTGGCACCACCAAAGTTAGCAAAGCTAGTCAATTCCATTCAACTCGATTCCGTCTACTATCAACAATAAATTAAGGACGGCCAGTCCCCCAATTTGTCAATAGATAGTCGACAATCATGATGGTGGTTTAGACCCTCTTTACCTAACTTTAATAATGCCCCCTTCCAATTGTGCTTCAGGTTATCCGAGGCACAATGGTCCAACAATTTCCTCAATTCTTATTATCCCGATCTCGTCAGTGAGATCCAATCGCCCAAAACACGTCACGTGGACTCTCATGCTTCCACTCACGAAACATCCATGGAGTATTATCCAATAGTAGTACAGGGCCACCACGACAATTACCACCCAAACTATTTCATTCCAAACAAGTTGTCTTCTCTTCTAGAAGATTTTCCCACCTTACCACTATCCATCAGTCCGCGCCTCAATGAATATGCCGAACCGTCTGCTCACATACGGATCTATTTCCAATCACGACTTAAATAATACCACCCCAACCTCCGGTTGGTAATTACACTCCTCATAGTCTTGGCACTTGCCAAACTAAACCATCTACTTCTCTTGGACTCTCTTATCCCAATCTCCAATTCCCCAGAATCGGTTCCTTATACGTTAACATTACTTCCAAAATGGCACTTAGACGCATCTCGCGTGCCTTAAACAAACGTTTATCCTCGTCGACGGCCATCGTCGGCGCACATCCTCTTCACAACGTATTCTCATTCTATTCCTGAACTCTCCTGAGTTCCTTTTTCTCTTACAATAACATCCTCTCTTACTCAAAAGAGTTGGTCACCCTGACCATTCCTAAACACTCCAAACATCACCACTCTCGTCGAGGTACCTACCTTCAAAATAACTCTTAGGGCATTCCTCACATTACTATTGTCTAACCATTCTTGTTGACAACATCTGAATCCCTTATACTTACTCACTACCGATTTCCATCATACCACCTCTCTCTTCATTGTAACCACTATAATGAACCAAAGCTCTACAAGCTTCCATCAACTTGCCATTAGACAATTTCTTATCCTTCTTATTTTCAAAATTAGGTGTGAGACAAATCCCTTCGTCAATCTTCAATTGGCATAAGCCACACCTTCATGGGCTTCTCTCTAAATCCCCATTCTTTTCTAGACCTAGAAACAGATCCACAAACCATTTCATCTCCATCACTCTTTCTCCTCTCTGAAGATGAATTCATCAAATGAAAGACAACCAAAACAATGGAACCTTTTCTCTACGAGTTCGGCTAGAAACACCACTAGCCACACTTATTGTTAACACATTCTTTCCATGACTAACCTCCCTTTACGACTAACTCATCGATGTCATAACCTCTACAAAACTCCAATCCGGCCTGTATCATCAATCTACTACTTTGCAACTTTCTAGTCCAACAACTGTCTAGAGTTGGTTCCCAAACCACCATGACCAATAACTTGCTAAATCAAAACAACATCTTTAATTCGCCGCACACAATCCGAATACTCTCTTATTTCACATAATTTTGAATCACCACAAGCATACCCTTCTCCGTTCGACCAATCTCAAATCTTCATAACCATCTAAAGCTACAGTATCCTCCAAAAACAATAACCAACTTCCCACATACGTTCTCGCTATCCAATCTGACACATCCATTCACTAACTGGATTTATCCATCTCTAACTTCCCTTACGGTGTCAACTAATGTACGTGTCGTAATCAAACGCTCCAAATGATTAATTCCTCCAGTTCTTATTAAGTATCTCCTTTCCATTCGATTGGTCCTTCATCATCGTGACTATTCTAAAGTCATAAGGTCTGTTCCCACTAGGGAATCAATTCCCAGATCTCGGTTCTGGCCAATCATATTCTTACATCTATTCACTCATCGTTTTCTTATTCACTTCTAACTCGTCCTTAAAAGGTCACTGCAATTCACCTACCAATCGACTCGTCTTACTCATCCATCAAGCCATTAAACATTCATCTCAAATCTTAATGCTCGACTTATCAAAAATATCTACCAACGCACGACACTTTGCTATGATTTTATCCTTCGTACGTTCGATACCCAAATCTAATTCTTGAATTTACTGCTCAAGAACTCTAAAAACTCGTCGTACTATCCATTTAATCCTAATATACAATAAAAGTCCTTCCAACTATCAACTTTCATTGTCTTAGTATTCTTACTAACGGATTCCTTTTCTACTCAAACACGACATTCTTAGAAAATATCCAAAAATTCTCGTCCATAACTTGAATTTATTCAAAACTTGCCCACCTCAACTCTTATGGTATCATAAATTCAAGCTGCTACTTAGTCCTTCAACCATCTTGGTCGATCAAAATCGTTAACTTGTATGCGCATCCACACAGGATCTCTACTCAATCTTGACTAATCTCCTCAAACTGCTAAACCAGTTTACTTTCTCTTATGGTTTACTTGCCAATAGTTAACAATTCTAGCTTACACTGCTACAATTATCTGGACATTTCCATAATAAACACCTCTATTATCACCTATCAGTGATATGCAACTCACTTTCAAAGGTTGAACTCCTCGTTCTTTACCTAAATATCTCTCCACTTCCAACTTTATTCAACAATCAATTACCTATCGTTGTATCTCACATCGACATCTACATTTACTATCTCCCGAACTATGTATAGATTGTCACTTATCAACGTGATACTTGGTCTCCTACCTTCAATCATCACAAGATTCATCCTTACTAATCTTAGTTTCGAATCTAATTCATCTCGCACACTTAAATTAAACCCTTAAGTTATCCACCTTTTGCATAAATGTCGTCTAACACCACCAGGGTTCCTCACTCTGGACGTACAATGTCCTTTGATTCCAATTCAAAGTGCCTCAATTATTGTCCAATCGTCGCAATTAAATCCAATTGACATCTCGCATGCTCCACCATTCCATAGTGGCTGCGTTCTCTTGAAAACCTAATGACTTCATCAAGTCGCACCCTAACTCATCAGAGCAGATATTCAATATCTTCTTCAAAAGGTCGTCCCCCAATTCGATCCTTACTTACAATCCTTTTTCAATTGACGTTCACTCGTCCATACTCAGTACCTTCGAGTGACAACGAGCAATACTACTTCCAAGAATCTCTCGTAGTTCTTGTTCACCTCGAGTCCATCCTCCTCGGACCACTCCGTCTAAGAAATTCAGGGACACTTGTCGACTAAATTCGACCAAGGCTCGGGTTTCACAATTCTACTTACTGAAGCCTCACTCCCTGCATTACTTCAGTAAGACACAAACCAGTGTCTAAGCATATCCCATGCTAGACTCGAAACAACCAACCACATAACCCACAACACAACAAAAACAACCGCTAGAACTAACACAACTCTAGCTATGTTCTAACCGACTCTGGACTAACGACTCAAGTGCACACTTTCCCTTTGAAGATTTAAAGCCGGGCTCTGATACCACAATGTAACACCCCGTTTTTCAAAGCCTAAAAAGGGGCATTATTTTTTATTTTTTTTTTAAAACAAAACAGAGCGCGCATACAAACAGTGAGAGCCGGCATTAAACATACAAAAGAACTCATTACCATAAGGTGCTTCGACAAGCAAAGTGTGTTCCTGAATAATTACAGTCCAAGTCTAAGTATTCAAAACACTCCAAGCACTACAACCCAAAACAAAACCAAGATAGAACCCTATGCCTAACCCAAATGCACGATGTACAACCACACCGGCACAGAGTCTAAATCTAACTATAGTTCCGGCACGAGTTCACTGGGGCCCTGAGCTGCTGCTGCCCTCGCGACCTACAGCATCATCTGGGGTGGGAGGAGCCCGCAAAGGAAAGTTGCAAGGGTCACCACACATAACACAACAGCAAATAGCATGTATATATAAAAGCGAATAAACACTTAGCAGTTCATATACTTGCACACAGTATTGAAATGCACACCAGCCTATCAATGCAGACTCTAAATGATTGTGATCACCCTAGCCGGGTCTTTTTCACATGCATGATTATTCCGGAATCGTAGGTCCAACCCCTACTAACAATACCAATGGAAACCCCGTAGCTCTCCCGATCACTACGAACCATTAGAGTGGGCTCTCCCGATCACCACACCCCTACCATAAGTATCAATAAAATCCCGTAGCTCTCCCGATCACTACAAGGATTAGAGTGGGCTCTCCCGATCACCACACCCCGTAGCTCTCCCGATCACTACGTATCGATCTCAACAAAAATCTCGTAGCTCTCCCGATCACTACGAATAAAAAGGTGGGCTCTCCCGATCACCACACCGTGCACGCAACTACCAAAGGCATGAGCATACGCTTCCCCATATATGCTAATGCAATGAATACATACCTCTCTAGCATATGTAAACCAAACATAACATACATACATTTTCCAAAATCATATGCACGCCAATCACATATTCATACATATATTCTCAAACATATGTAAACCACACATATATTGTAAACAATTTCTCATCCCGAGAATACATTCACACATACATGTCAAACACTCAAAAATACACCGCAAACAAAGCATACACACATGCCATTACGGAAATAATACAAAAGAAAGGTGCCCTTACCTTAGCAAGCTTTTCGTTACTTTAACTCCGCGAAAAACTACAACACGCGCTACCTAAAATAAATGTAGCGTAACATCAATAAATACTCCTCGTTTAACCTAACGAAACGAAACTCGCTCTCAAAGCTCCAGAGGGGCTAAGGTACTTCCTAAAGCTATCCCTCAAGGATTTCAGGTTATTCTCATAGTGTTTAAAAATTCACGAAGTAAATTGCACTATTTTTATGACACGAAAATCATTTTGTTCTCAAATCATAAACTAAAACCATTTTGGATTTCTCCACCTCAAGGACTTGTTTCACACACAACAAGACCATTTGAAACACAACTAAAACTTTTCAAAAATATTTTTATGAAAAATCGAAGTTTTCTTGCGTTACAAGTTACACATTTTTTTCTTCCTAACAACCTTTCCTATACTCATTTTTCTTCAAAACTAAGATTATCCAACACTTATAAAATTTTCACACAATTGTGGACTTAGAAAAATTTTGGAATTTCTTCCCCCACATAAGGAAGGCCACGGCCAATTTCTTTCAAAACACCCTTCCATTCAAAATTTTTCACTTCTAAATGCATGGTAATATCCCATAATACCTAACTAGCACTTATCAAAACGATTTAGAAATTATCGAGTCGAATCGCAAATTTTCGAAAAATCTCAAATAAGTTTTTCTTAAGGCAAGAAATCATTTTTCTTTACAAAACATCCCATAACCAATCAAACAATGATCATGGGAAACAATTTGCCTCTAAACAATTTTCGAAATTCGATTCCTCGAACCCTATATGATTGCCACGGCCAAATGAGGCAAAAGGGCAATCCTACACAATTTTTCTTCATTTGAAACCCTAACCACATTTGTTAGCTCGTAACGATATTCGATCGTATACCCGACTCTTTTCGAAACTCGAAATAAAATTTTTCTAAATTGCGTTCTTCGAGTCGCTCAAGAACACGAGAAAATTTTTTTTCTTATTTTTCGAAACAAAATTCATATTCAACAATCCATTTTGTTTAAAAGCTCAAATCTAACTTCAAAAATCAAAATCTTACAACACAATCCAAGTTTTTGATCTAATTCAATTTTTTTCTTCAAAACTCTTAAACAAAATTTTGTGAAAACAAGATTTAACCATGGAAATCAACTCATTTTGCAATCATGTGTACTAACAACTCTTATGAACACATCTATGGAAACAAAACTAAATTCTAACATTTTTCTTCTCAAGAACAAAATTGTGAAACTTAAAATCCAAGAGAATTTAATGGCAAGAATAGAAGTGGAAGATGTTAGTTACCTTAATGAGCAAGAGATTCCTAATTATGCCAAAGATCCAAGCTTGAGAAGATGGAAAAAATGAAATTTGAAGAGATGAGTGAGGGGTGGGATAAGTCAGCCGAGAGAGTGAGGAGAAGGAGGAAGAGTTTTGTGATTTTTTTTTTTTTTGCTTCCAAGACAAAAACATAAACCTCCTTACTAATAAACCACTCTTGTGAAATCTAGGCCCTTGGATCAAACTAACTTTTGCAAGGCTAAACCCTAGCCCTTGGATCAAAACAAGTAATCATTACCTTCTTTGAAAAATATCTAAGATATTTTCTCTTGCGCTCGCAGACGAGTCGTACTCCGTCGACGGTCTAACTTGCGAAAAATATAAAACTCACGAGGTGATTGTTCGTCGTAAAACATTTCCAAATATTATCGCTAAACTTTATTCTCCGACTGAAATTTATTTCCTTAGCTCCCAAAAATATTCTGAAACTAGATTCCAACTTACGCCGATATATAAAGTCTCCAATTAAAATTCGACGGAAAACAGAAAACGTAAAATTTTAAGAAGCGGGCACAGTTTTCTACTCGTTTTTCCAATAAACGGAGAAAGTCGAAACTCAAAATTCTGAAAGCGCAGAAATGTTCAGATTGATAAATAAAGACCATGGGCCAAAAGTCTCCTTAAGTAATGGTCTTGCTACTTGTGAGCCATTGGATCAAATAGTGAAAGTTCTAAGACTTAATCCTAGCCATCCACCTCCTCACAAAATATCTAGATATTTCTTATGTGATCTTATCCTCCCACTAGCTCGCGCTTAAACGAGTCGCACCTCGCTAACGGACGAAAATCGCAAAAATAGAAAAACTACGGAATAAACGTCCGTCGTAAACCGCTTCTAAATATTATCGCTAAAACTTTTTTCGCGACTGTAATTTTCTTCCTCACTCTTGAAAATTATTCTGAAAACATATTCTAACTCGCGCCGATATATAAAACTTCCATCTAAATTTTTACGGAATTCAGAAGCCGTAAAATTTTACATCAGCGGGTAAAATCTTGCTCGTTTTTTTTTCCAAAGACGAGAATAACCCAAAACTCGGATTTCTGGCTTCACAGAAATCTTCTCATAATTAAAAGAGGACTACGACCCGAAAGTCTGGGCCTTTCCAGCGCACGAGCACAAAACAGGCTCCATTTCAGCAAAAATTCCATTATTGTGACGATACTCACAAGACCGCTCCACCAAAAACCCTAAAAACTTAGCCGACACTAAAGTTCCTTAGAAAAAACTGTACAGTGAAACCTTGGGTCTTACATGTGGTCCAATTATAAGCTATATACTTTTCTCTTTAGGGTCCTAGAGGAAGAATTTCTGAAGGCTTTCAAGAATATTTTTTTCCTATTAGAATTTTGGATGAAGACAACAGTCCAAAAAATTGGGTGAAAATTTTGTTGTCATTCGACCTGAATGAACGTTGGTTGATTGAATAGTTACTTGCAGGTTCAACCGATTACCAGAAACAATTGCGGGGATACTGGGCCAATACCATTTTATACATTGTTGCTGAAATATTCAGGTAAAATTATACTCATCATTCTAGTGTTAGAGCCAGTAAAATTCTTTTCACAATATAATTACATCTCTTTTGTGCTTTAGTACATTATTCTTTAATGCTAATAGCTTAACCTCTGTATATACATAACACATGCAGATAGTTGATGAAGGTCACCGTCTAGAAAACAATGATACTAAATTGTTTACTTCATTGAAGCATTTGTCTACAAGACATCGTGTGCTTTTGACAGCAACTCTTCTTTTCAGGTCTTTTTTCTTTACCAATTTAGTAATTAAATTCCTTTTTTAAAATGATTTATGGATTTAATAAATTTCTTTTGAAATTGATTATGGATGGATTTAATTTTTTTAATTGATCAATTTACTGTTTTAATCCATGAATTATAATCCAAACAAAGTCATGTCTACCACTTGGTAAATACTTATATTTGGACATTTATTAGACGATAATATTAAATATCGCTTTGATGATAGAATTAAGAGCATCTTGGCGTTATGGATGAGTAGACATCCCAACTATGTAAAAAATGCATAAAATGTAATGTGTTTGGATTGAGTTTTATAACATTTCTTTCATGTTTGTCTCGGATTACAACTTTCAGCATGTTGCACCGATTCATAATTAATTAATCGATTTATCTATGCAGCTTCGGCAATCTTGCCCTATTGCTTCCTTAGCAAGTATTGATTCTTCCTGGAACTAGCAAACTTGTGAATTTCATGATTTTAAGTTAATCTTCACAGTTTCTAGAACAAGATCAGATACAAAGTGGGATACTTTAAACAAAGACTTTATCACAAACTTGAGGAGTAACACATTGTTTTTCCTCTTCAATCTCTAAAAGTTTGTGGCGTTATCACATTGCCAATGTCCAGCGGTAGGACTTAAGATGTGTTTGATGTGTTTGATCATTCCAATAATTATTACTATTATGTTCCTAAGTTGATATATCAATATAAAATTAAAATAATAAACTTTTGAGGCGCCTTCTCCAAATAGTAGTGGATCACGTGGAAAAAGCTCAGAGTGGGATGCAAATGATAGCTTTTCTTCATCCCGAGAGGATGAAGAATTTGAGTTCCCGTTAGTATCATCCATTTTTTCTTTCTCTTTACCAAAGATGCTATGTTCATCATCAGCATTATTCGTAGTATTTATTGTATCCTCAATTTCTAAACCAATGCAAAGTTAAATTGAAGGTACGGTAAATGCTTCAAAAAAACGATGATGATGAATCTCCTATCTTAGATAAAGGGAAATGATAGATGGATAAAACTAATGAGGACTCTGATACTTCATCCACTTGTGATGAAGAAGAGCTTTCGTTTGTATCACATTCTCAGCTTTTTCCCCTTGAGCCACTGTTATTTGGAGAAGGCGCCTAAAACGTTTATCATTTTCATTTTATACTGATATATAACCTTAGAAAACTAATGTGTGATAGTGATTGAAATGATCAGACAGATCAAACACATCCCAAGTCTTAACCGCTCGACATTGTTGAAGCTAGAAAGATGAACCAGTTCATTAATTATGAACTTATTCTTGATGTTGAAAGTTGAAATCTAAGACAAACATGAATTGGTGCAAGCTGTGAAAAACTGGAATCAGAGAGAGAAACTTGAATAGGTGCATGCATGAGATTTTTGTAAAAAATATGTTTTGATTTGTTTCTCTTTTAGGTAGATTTGTTCTTACTTTTAATATTACATTTTTAAAATATTATTCATGTCGTCACAAAATAAATCTACATAGAAAATTTAATAAAAAAATATAATAGTTTAAAAACACAATCTTTTTTAATTAAAATCGTATGAAAAAATTAAATAAATTTAAATGAAATTCTTTCATTCTAGTCTTCATTTAAATAATAATATTAATTACAATCTATAATGATGATTTTAGCTTATATTTTAAATCTAGGGGTATGAATCCAAATTTAAAAATAAATGGTATATGACTATTTAAAATTAGGAAAATATATAGTAAATAATGAAAATATGTTATATTTGATTGAGCAAATATAAGAAAAATATAATTAATATCACCATATTTAATATTACATTATAAAAACTACCATTCGATTAACATAGTCACAAAATAAATTCACATAAAAAATAGGAAAAATATAATAGAAAAAGTATTTAAATATAAACACTCAAACACATTATTTTTTACATAACATGTTAGTAGAAAATTAAACACCAAAGTCTAAATGGCCCAAGGCCCAAACCCGCTTCACTAACCCTAATTATAAAACCAAGTAACAACAATACATATACTATGTGCAGCCGCCACCCTTCCTTGTTCTTCTATTTCTTCTTCTTCTTCTTTCATTCATTTTACAAACCTCTTGTTATGATTGAAGAAAAAAAAGAATCACACTTTCTTGTCACTGCCATTCGTTTCTTTCTTCTTCATCTTATTTTTACTTTCTTCTTTAATTATACGATTCTATTTGCTCTGTCTACTACTATATCATTATTGTATTACAATTTTTCTTAATTTTGAGTATTATATTCAAATTTCACTTTCAAAATTGTTTTTGAAAATTTTAATTGTTGAGTCTCTTTATCACTGTGGTCTGTGTGTGTGGTCCAATTATAAGCTATATACCTTTCTCTTTAGGGTCCTAGAGGAAGAATTTCTGAAGGCTTTCAAGAATATTTTTTTCCTATTAGAATTTTGGATGAAGACAACAGTCCAAAAATTTGGGTGAAAATTTTGTTGTCATTCGACCTGAATGAACGTTGGTTGATTCAATAATTACTTGCAGGTTCAACCGATTACCAGAAACAATTGCGGGGATACTGGGCCATGATACCATTTTATACATTGTTGCTGAAATATTCAGGTAAAATTATACTCATCATTCTAGTGTTAGAGCCAGTAAAATTCTTTTCACAATATAATTACATCTCTTTTGTGCTTTAGTACATTATTCTTTGATGCTAATAGCTTAACCTCTGTATATACATAACACATGCAGATAGTTGATGAAGGTCACCGTCTAGAAAACAATGATACTAAATTGTTTACTTCATTGAAGCATTTGTCTACAAGACATCGTGTGCTTTTGACAGCAACTCTTCTTTTCAGGTCTTTTTTCTTTACCAATTTAGTAATTAAATTCCTTTTTTAAAATGATTTATGGATTTAATAAATTTCTTTTGAAATTGATTATGGATGGATTTAATTTTTTTAATTGATCAATTTACTGTTTTAATCCATGAATTATAATCCAAACAAAGTCATGTCTACCACTTGGTAAATACTTATATTTGGACATTTATTAGACGATAATATTAAATATCGCTTTGATGATAGAATTAGAGCATCTTGGCGTTATGGATGAGTAGACATCCCAACTATGTAAAAAATGCATAAAATGTAATGTGTTTGGATTGAGTGTTATAACATTTCTTTCATGTTTGTCTCGGATTACAATTTTCAGCATCTTGCACCGATTCATAATTAATTAATCGATTTATCTATGCAGCTTCGGCAATCTTGCCCTATTGCTTCCTTAGCAAGTATTGATTCTTCCTGGAACTAGCAAACTTGTGAATTTCATGATTTTAAGTTAATCTTCACAGTTTCTAGAACAAGATCAGATACAAAGTGAGATACTTTAAACAAAGACTTTATCACAAACTTGAGGAGTAACACATTGTTTTTCCTCTTCAATCTCTAAAAGTTTGTGGCGTTATCACATTGCCAATGTCCAGCGGTAGGACTTAAGATGTGTTTGATCTGTTTGATCTGTTTGATCATTCCAATAATTATTACTATTATGTTCCTAAGTTGATATATCAATATAAAATTAAAATAATAAACTTTTAAGGTGCCTTCTCCAAATAGTAGTGGATCACGCGGAAAAAGCTCAGAGTGGGATGCAAATGAAAGCTTTTCTTCATCCCAAGAGGATGAAGAATTTGAGTTCCCATTAGTATCATCCAATTTTTCTTTCTCTTTACCAAAGATGCTATGTTCATCATCAGCATTATTTGTAGTATTTATTGTATCCTCAATTTCTAAACCAATGCAAAGTCAAATTGAAGGTACGGTAAATGCTTCAAAAAAACGATGATGATGAATCTCCTATCTTAGATAAAGGGAAAGGATAGATGGATAAAAACTAATGAGGACTCTGATAATTCATCCACTTGTGATGAAGAAGAGCTTTCGTTTGTATCACAGTCTCAGCTTTTTCCCCTTGAGCCACTGCTATTTGGAGAAGGCGCCTAAAACGTTTATGATTTTCATTTTATACTGATATATACACTACAAGAAAAAAGGGTTTCAGCGACAGATATATAGTGGCAGGTGAAGAGTAACCGCTGCCGCTTGTTGTTACACCAGTGGTTTTCCCGGTGGTTATAAACCGCCGCTGATTTCTCAATAGAATCTCTTGAAAATTATGCCTCGTATACGCGTACCCTCACTCTCATCACACCTCTGAAACCCTATCGAACGACTCTATTTACTCTTGTGAACGCCTCTCATTCTCTTTCGTTCCCTTTCTAAAAAGTGAAGCTCGTCTATCTCTTTCCCTCTCTGCAACGGTAAGCTCATCTCCCTCTTTCTCGTCCCCTCTCTCAAACTCGAATTTCATCTCTCTCGTTCGGGCGAAACCCTAACTCACTGAAACGCAAGGTAAAGGTTAGTTTATGTTCTGTTCTGTTTTGTTTTTTTCATCTGTGATGAGTTGATCTTTTTTCTTTCTAAAATTGGTATGAGTTGGTTTTCTCATCTGTTCTGTTTTGATTTTTCTTTTTAAAGTTGATTTACTTGCTGAGTTGATTTACTTGTTGATTTTTCGTTCTAAAATTGCTGATTGTGATGAGTTGATTTTTCAAATTTACCAGAATATGTTGTTGCTTACAATGGTTTCAAGTTGTAGTATATTCATGGACATATACAACCATAAATTTAGCTGTACACATATGAAGATTGGGTTTTTCAACAATATAGATAGGTTTTTGGATTTAGGTTAAGACCAAGAAATTTGGATGGTAGGGAGTTCATCAAAATTGTCTTAACAATGTCATTTAGAACAAATTTGATGACCAAGAACAAATTTTAGGTGCTACTGATAATTGTGATAGAAGGATTGGTGATGTAAGGTGGGATGTGGGCTGTTCTTTTTTTGGGGATCGTTGGTCTAGGATCATTGAAGTGAGAAGAATTAGAGTTTTATAAGCAGGAAACAATGAACTTGCTGATGACTGATTGGTTTTGAATAGTAGTAGCAGCAGGATTGTTTGCCAAAAGGATTGAATATCCACTACAAAGTTCAATTTTTTCATTTGTTTGAACAAGTTACTTTTAAGATTTTTTTATTTTATTTCTGTAACGACTTTGAGTTTAGAATACTCTGTAACGACTCTATTTAATTTTCCAGATGTTCTGATGCAAACTTGGTTGAAATCCCAATTCAAATGGAGTGTCCAGATCATCACTACCAGAAAAATAGCAGCACATGAAAAGCTCACATGTACTATAGTTTTTTGTGAATGGTCCCACATTGCATAAAATATTCAGTTTATGGTGCTTACTAATTACTCTCTTTTTTCAAGTAGTGAACAACTTAGCAACAATTTACACATTTAAGATAATTTATTTATAGTTAAAGTTATTTTCTAGTTTTTATGGCTACTTAGTTGAAAAAGCTATGTACATTGGTTGATTGACAGAATATTTAGTAAGGTTATACCGAGAAGTGCCTATTCATTTTTGTAGTTTACTTTTTTCAAATCATTTCATTAATCTAGAATAATTTTTTTCCAAACAGAAGCCTATGTTTGTAGTGTTTATGCAGGACTATGGCATTGACTTTGATGACCATGATCAACCTGTCAAACTGTTTCAGTGCAAATGTTGCAGCAAGTTCAGTAGGAATATGAAGCGATCGAACAGTAGGTTCAATTTCTCACTTATAGATAATGTTTATTCTTTAACTTTTATCCCTAAAATAATGGTACTTATATTTTCTCTGGATGCTGTTAATTCCCCAATGCTACAGCCTTCTCTAATTTGTTGCTGACTTTTGTTTTGCACAACAGATGCAACCACAACACCGGTTAATCAAGTTCCCTCAACTGACCAGTCCAGTGTTGGTGATGATGTCTTAATGTTGATATCATTGTATTGTTGACTGGGGAATTTTAAGTAGAAATTTTCAATCTAACTCTTAATATTATTGACTGATTTTTTTTCCACAGGTACCTAGAAAGGAACTTCAACTTGTTGGCATAAGCTCAATGCTTATAGCATCCAGATATGAGGAGTTATTGGCACCAGAGGTTATATTCTTTTTAAATGGTTTATTGAATGTAGTGTAGGCGACTTCATTTATGTATTGATTGTATGTTTCTATCTTGCCATCTTGTGATTTTGTTTGTGACCTAATTGTTTTCAATAAATCTAATACACTAAATGTGGCTATAGGCCACTTAATGCGATATAATCTCTTTGTTCATGTTTGTAATATTGTCTGGTTCAATATTATGTTCCTCCTTGATGTTCTATGGGATGTATGCAATGTGGAAGGAGATAATACTGATGTGTTAGGATTTAAAAACAATTACTAGAAAATATTGATATTGTGGTAATACATCAATGAGTTTTGGTAAATTTCTATTTAGGAAATCATATATACTTAATTACTTGTGTTACTTTCTGCTTGTTCAGAGGTCAAGTTCATTCCGTCGGAAGCTCTTCGCCTTAAATTGAAGCATTATTAAAGCTTGACTTTGAGTTGCAAATGGTTAGCTTCTTAGACCATATTACTAACTAAAGTTCATATCTAATTGCAATTCAATGGTTTTATTTTTATTTACAAGAGTTCCCAATAATTATTACATTTTTTATTAAGGAAGTATAAATGTCATAATTAATCTTTGGTGGTACTATTTTCATCTCAGGGATATATGTAGTAAAACGAAAATATGGATTGCCATGTTATGTCTGCTCGATCTCTATTTGTGTGGCCAACACATATTCTTTTGGTATGGTTTCAGTGAACCTTGTGCTTGACTTTTGCGTATTTAAAATTTCTATCTTTATCATAGTGGTTTTGTTACATTTGGTATGACCAACGATTTGACGATGTTTACTTCATTGAACAGAACTTGGTTTGTGAAAAGAATGTAATGATAGACATGAGCATATATTCTGCATATGTCAAAGCAATCAAAGCAGCACAGAAGTTCATTTATATTGAGAATCAATATTTTCTCGGTTCATCGTATAATTGGGATTTGTACAAAGACCTCGGTGAGTATTGTGTCCTAAGAAAAATGATACCCTCTTCGTCCCACAACAACCGACCTATTTGAAAATTTCACATAGGCTAAGAAAAATGTATAAATGAAAGAGAGATTAGAGAGTAATACTTTAACTAAATTACCTTGTCAAGTATTGATGTATTTAAAGATGTTATATTATACAAGTTGCAACATTCGTCATTGTTATATTCATTCCTTTCGATTTATTCACAGGTGCAAACAACTTAATTTCAATGGAATTGCGCTAAAATTAGCCGACAAAATCAAACAGAAAGAGAGATTCTCTGTGTGTATTGTCATTCTTATGTGGCCTGAAGGCGTTCCTTCAAGTATAGCTACGCAGCGGATTCTCTTTTGCCAGGTAAGCTTCTGTGACCACTTGGAATGCTACCTCAGGTTAGAAACCATAAAAATCTCTATTGGAAAGTTATAATGGTTAAGAAGAATATTTGCTTCTCAATTATTGATATTAAGCCAAAAGAAACTCTTAAATTTGTGTGATTTGTATCATCAAATTCAAATTATTATAAAAGCACAATATATCATATGGCATCATAACATTATTATGGAATTATAAGTTATGCACTTGTCTCGCACTTGCTTATGTTTGATATTTTCAGTTCAAAACAATGCAAATGATTTACAAAACAATTTACAAAGCTTTATTAGAGGCTGGACTTGAAAATGAGTATGAACCACAAGACTACTTGAACTTTTTTTGCCTTGGCAATCGCGAGCTCTCCGATAATGAAAACACTTCAAAAACTGTAAAACTTACAGGACAAAACACTCCTCAGGTACTCGCTCAAGACTACTTGAATGTTTTTCCTTTTGTGGCTCTTGATCAAGTTGGTTTATCATTATTGTTTGCACATTTTGGAAACTAGGTACTCGCTCAAAAGAACAAAAGATTCATGATAGTGGATGATGAATATGTGTTAATGGGATCTGCCAACATAAATCAGAGATCCATGGAAGGCACTAGAGACACTGAGATTGCAATGGGAGCATATCAGCCTAATCATGTGGAGGAGTGATTGAGAGTTGTTAGTGGATCTTCTAAGCATCATATGAGAAATAGTTTTATCCATGTTGTATATTTATTTCTCACTTGGTAAGTGTTTGATCTTGATCTTTTGCTTGAGAGAATCAAGAGCCTTAATGTAATAGTTTTGTGTTTGGTGTTATTACACAAAGCAATTTTGATGTAAAGTTTGGAAGCAAAATTAAAGCAAATTTTTAATGTAATATTGTTATACCTCCTAATATGTAGTCCTTTGGTGAAATGATTAGTAAAATAATGGGTCTTGATGTTGCTATGTGTTTTATATTTTGTTATTATATTGATATTAATATTAAATATTTTGTTAAATTTTTTTTATAATTTTTTGTTGTTTTGCGGCGGTTCTAAACCGTCGCTATCCTTTGTTTTTTTTTTAAATAATGTTCAACACAACCGCCGCTAATTGCTAGCAAACCGCCGCTATATACCCTACCGGCGGTTATTCCAACGGTTGCCAAAACCGCCGCTATATACCCTAGCGACGCCGCATTTCGCGACGCTTCACCAACCGCCGCTTAGAGCATTTAGAGGCGGTTTGAACCGCCGCTGTTGTTCAATTTGAACTGCCGCCGCCTGCTGTTTGTTATGTAGTGATAACCTTAGAAAACTAATGTGTGATAGTGATTGGAATGATCAGACAGATCAAACACATCCCAAGTCTTAACCGCTCGATATTGTTGAAGCTAGAAAGATGAACCAATTCATTAATTATGAACTTATTCATGATGTTGAAAGTTGAAATCTAAGAAAACATAAATTGGTGCAAGCTGTGAAAAAATGGAATCAAAGAGAGAAACTTGAATCGGTGCATGCATGAGTTTTTGTAAAAAATATGTTTTGATTTGTTTCTCTTTTAGGTAGATTTGTTCTTACTTTTAATATTACATTTTTAAAATATTATTCATGTCGTCACAAAATAAATCTACATAGAAAATTTAATAAAAAAATAAAATAGTTTAAAAACACAATCTTTTTTAATTAAAATCGTATGAAAAAATTAAATAAATTTAAATGAAATTCTTTCATTCTAGTCTTCATTTAAATAATAATATTAATTACAATCTATAATGATGATTTTAGCTTATATTTTAAATCTAGGGGTATGAATCCAAATTTAAAAATAAATGGTATATGACTATTTAAAATTAGGAAAATATATAGTAAATAATGAAAATATGTTATATTTGATTGAGCAAATATAAGAAAAATATAATTAATATCACCATATTTAATATTAAATTATAAAAACTACCATTCGATTAACATAGTCACAAAATAAATTCACATAAAAAATAGGAGAAATATAATAGAAAAAGTATTTAAATATAAACACTCAAACACATTATTTATTACATAAACATCCAAACACACATGTTAGTATAAAATTAAATATAATAAAAGTCTAAATGGCCCAAGGCCCAAACCCGCTTAACTAACCCTAATTATAAAACCAAGTAACAACAATACATATATTATGTGCAGCCGCCACCCTCCCTTGTTCTTCTTCTTCTTTTCTTCTTTTTCTTCTTCTTCTTCTTTCATTCATTTTACAAACCTCTTGTTATGATTGAAGAAAAAAAAGAATCACACTTTCTTTTCACTGCCATTAGTTTTTGTCTTATTCATCTTATTTTTTCTTTCTTGTTTTATTATTCGATTCTAGTTGCTCTGTCTACTACTGTATCATTATTGTATCACAAATTTTCTTAATTTTGAGTATTATATTCAAATTTCACTTTCAAAATTGTTTTTGAAAATTTTATTTGTTGAGTCTCTTTATCACTGTGGTCTGTGTGTATGGTCCAATTACAAGCTATATACATTTCTCTTTAGGGTGCTAGAGGAAGAATTTCTGAAGGCTTTCAAGAATATTTTTTTCCTATTAGAATTTTGGATGAAGACAACAGTCCAAAAAATTGGGTGAAAATTTTGTTGTCATTCGACCTGAATGGACGTTGGTTGATTGAATACTTACTTGCAGGTTCAACCGATTACCAGAAACAATTGCGGAGATACTGGGCCAATACCATTTTATACATTGTTGCTGAAATTTTCAGGTAATATTATACTCACCATTCTAGTGTTAGAGCCAATAAAATTCTTTTCACGATATAATTAATTACATCTCTTTTGTACTTTAGTACATTATTCTTTGATGCTAATAACTTAACCTCTGTATATACATAACACATGCAGATAGTTGATGAAAGTCACCGTTTCAAAAACAATGATACTAAATTGTTTACTTCATTGAAGAATTTGTCTACAAGACATCGTGTGCTTTTGACAGCAACTCTTCTTTTCAGGTCTTTTTTCTTTACCAATTTAGTAATTAAATTCCTTTTTTAAAATGATTTATGGATTTATTAAATTTCTTTTGAAATCGATTTTGGATGGATTTTGTTTTTTTAATTGATCAATTTACTGTTTTAATCCATGAATTATAATCCAAACAAAGTCATGTCTACCACTTGGTAAATACTTATATTTGGACATTTATTAGATGATAATATTAAATATCGCTTTGATGATAGAATTAAGAGCATGTTGGCGTTATGGATGAGTAAACATCCCAACTATGTAAACAATGCATAAAATGTAATGTGTTTGGATTGAGTGTTAAAACATTTCTTTCATTTTTGTCTAGGATTACAACTTTCAGCATCTTGCACCGATTCATAATTAATTAATCGATTTATCTATGCAGCTTCGGCAATCTTGCCCTATTGCTTCCTTAGCAAGTATTGATTCATCCTGGAACTAGCAAAATTGTGAATTTCATGATTTTAAGTTAATCTTCATAGTTTCTAGAACAAGATCAGATACAAAGTGAGATACTTTAAACAAAGACTTTATCACAAACTTGAGGAGTAACACATTGTTTTTCCTCTTCAATCTCTAAAAGTTTGTGGCGTTATCACATTGCCAATGTCCAGCGGTAGGACTTAAGATGTGTTTGATCTGTTTGATCATTCCAATAATTATTACTATTATGTTCCTAAGTTGATATATCAATATAAAATTAAAATAATAAACTTTTGAGGCGCCTTCTCCAAATAGTAGTGGATCATGGGGAAAAAGCTCAGAGTGGGATGCAAATGAAAGCTTTTCTTCATCCCAAGAGGATAAAGAATTTGAGTTCTCATTAGTATCATCCATTTTTTATTTCTCTTTATCAAAGATGCTATGTTCATCATCAGCATTATTCGTAGTATTTATTGTATCCTCAATTTCTAAACCAGTGCAAAGTCAAATTGAAGGTACGGTAAATGCTTCAAAAAAACGATGATGATGAATCTCTTATCTTAGATAAAGGGAAATGATAGATGGATGAAACTAATGAGGACCCTGATACTTCATCCACTTGTGATGAAGAAGAGCTTTCATTTGTATCACATTCTCAGCTTTTTCCCTGTGAGCCACTACTATTTGAGAAGGCGCCTAAAAAGTTTATCATTTTCATTTTATACTGATATATAACCTTAGAAAACTAATGTGTGATAGTGATTGGAATGATCAGACAAATCAAACACATCCCAAGTCTTAACCGCTCGACATTGTTGAAACTAGAAAGATGAACCAGTTCATTAATTATGAACTTATTCATGATGTTGAAAGTTGAAATCTAAGACAAACATGAATTGGTGCAAGCTGTGAAAAACTGGAATCAGAGAGAGAAACTTGAATCGGTGCATGCATGAGTTTTTATAAAAAATATGTTTTGATTTGTTTCTCTTTTAGGTAGATTTGTTCTTACTTTTAATATTACATTTTTAAAATATTATTCATGTCGTCACAAAATAAATCTACATAGAAAATTTAATAAAAAAAATATAATAGTTTAAAAACACAATCTTTTTTAATTAAAATCGCATGAAAAAATTAAATAAATTTAAATGAAATTCTTTCATTCTAGTCTTCATTTAAATAATAATATTAATTACAATCTATAATGATGATTTTCGCTTATATTTTAAATCTAGGGGTATGAATCCAAATTTAAAAATAAATGGTATATGACTATTTAAAATTAGGAAAATATATAGTAAATAATGAAAATATGTTATATTTGATTGAGCAAATATAAGAAAAATATAATTAGTATCACCATATTTAATATTACATTATAAAAACTACCATTCGATTAACATAGTCACAAAATAAATTCACATAAAAAATAGGTAAAATATAATAGAAAAAGTATTTAAATATAAACACTCAAACACATTATTTATCACATAAACATCCAAACACACATGTTAGTATAAAATTAAATATAATAAAAGTTTAAATGGCCCAAGGCCCAAACCCGCTTAACTAACTCTAATTATAAAACCAAGTAACAACAATACATATATTATGTGCAGCCGCCACCCTCCCTTGTTCTTCTTCTTCTTCTTTTTCTTCTTCTTCTTTCATTCATTTTACAAACCTCTTGTTATGATTGAAGAAAAAAAAAGAATCACACTTTCTTGTCACTGTCATTCGTTTCTTTCTTATTCATCTTATTTTTTCTTTCTTCTTTTATTATTCGATTCTAGTTGCTCTGTCTACTACTTTATCATTATTGTATCACAAATTTTCTTAATTTTGAGTATTATATTCAAATTTCACTTTCAAAATTGTTTTTGAAAATTTTATTTGTTGAGTCTCTTTATCATTGTGGTCTGTGTGTATGGTCCAATTACAAGCTATATACATTTCTCTTTAGGGTGCTAGAGGAAGAATTTCTGAAGGCTTTCAAGAATATTTTTTTCCTATTAGAATTTTGGATGAAGACAACAGTCCAAAAAATTGGGTGAAAATTTTGTTGTCATTCGACCTGAATGGACGTTGGTTGATTGAATACTTACTTGCAGGTTCAACCGATTACCAGAAACAATTGCGGGGATACTGGGCCAATACCATTTTATACATTGTTGCTGAAATTTTCAGGCAAAATTATACTCACCATTCTAGTGTTAGAGCCAGTAAAATTCTTTTCACAATATAATTACATCTCTTTTGTACTTTAGTACATTATTCTTTGATGCTAATAGCTTAACCTCTATATATACATAGGGTCTGTTTGGCAACACCACCAAACTGACTTATAGCTTATATCTTATAATTAGAATTAAGAGCATCTTGGCGTTATGGATGAGTAAACATCCCAACTATGTAAAAAATGCATAAAATGTAATGTGTTTGGATTGAGTGTTATAACATTGCTTTCATGTTTGTCTCGGATTACAACTTTCAGCATCTTGCACCGATTCATAATTAATTAATCGATTTATCTATGCAGCTTCGACAATCTTGCCCTATTGCTTCCTTAGCAAGTATTGATTCATCTTGGAACTAGCAAACTTGTGAATTTCATGATTTTAAGTTAATCTTCACAGTTTCTAGAACAAGATCACATACAAAGTGAGATACTTTAAACAAAGACTTTATCACAAACTTGAGGAGTAACACATTGTTTTTCCTCTTCAATCTCTAAAAGTTTGTCGCGTTATCACATTGCCAATGTCCAGCGGTAGGACTTAAGATGTGTTTGATCTGTTTGATCATTCCAATAATTATTACTATTATGTTCCTAAGTTGATATATCAATATAAAATTAAAATAATAAACTTTTGAGGCGCCTTCTCCAAATAGTAGTGGATCACGCGGAAAAAGTTCAGAGTGGGATGCAAATGAAAGCTTTTCTTCATCCCAAGAGGATAAAGAATTTGAGTTCTCATTAGTATCATCCATTTTTTTCTTTCTCTTTATCAAAATGCTAGGTTCATCATCAGCATTATTCGTAGTATTTATTGTATCCTCAATTTCTAAGCCAATGCAAAGTCAAATTGAAGGTACGGTAAATGCTTCAAAAAACGATGATGATGAATCTCCAATCTTAGATAAAGGGAAAGGATAGATGGATGAAACTAATGAGGACTCTGATACTTCATCCACTTGTGATGAAGAAGAGCTTTCATTTGTATCACATTCTCAACTTTTTCCCCGTGAGCCACTGCTATTTGAAGAAGGCGCCTAAAAAATTTATCATTTTCATTTTATATTGATATATAACCTTAGAAAACTAATGTGTGATAGTGATTGGAATGATCAGACAGATCAAACACATATCAAGTCTTAACCGCTCGACATTGTTGAAGCTAGAAAGATGAACTAGTTCATTAATTATGAACTTATTGATGATGTTGAAAGTTGAAATCTAAGACAAACATGAATTGGTGCAAGCTGTGAAAAACTGGAATCAGAGAGAGAAACTTGAATCGGTGCATGCATGAGATTTTTGTAGAAAAATATGTTTTGATTTGTTTCTCTTTTAGGTAGATTTGTTCTTACTTTTAAAAGCTTTTTTTTTTACAAATACTTTTAAAGCTTTTATTTTTCTATATATTGTGGATTTGTAACACATAGAAACACAAGGATTTGAGGCCAACATACAAACTAATGTTTATAGAGAATTCTCCTGGGAACAAACACTAGGGTTGAGATTAAATAATCATTTGATTCACCCTGCAGAAAAAGTATATCAAATTGAGGCTATTGGTCACGTGAAGAGATTTAGACAAATAATAGAATTAGCTTTGAAGACTGATGCTTGTAATTCCTTTGGAATTTTTTGTAACTTTACTCTTTTGAACTAGTGAAACGTATGACTACTCTCTCCCCTAAATGTAGGTCATTATTGGACCAAACTGAATAAACAATAATGTGTGTGTTTTTCTCTTGTTCTTCCTCCATCGCTTGTTTATTTTGCTTGTGATTATTATTATGTTTTTGTTGGTTTTAGTTGCGGTTCATTTTGCTCCACACATTAAAATATTGTTGTGACTAACACAAATTCACAACAATCCGGTAATAACAACTTCGGATTGTGAAAGTAAAAAACGAGGGCAATTATAATCCAACATAAATGTGTATGAGTGTTGCAACATCTCAATTGATGATACAACTTTGTATAATTTAAAAACTAATTTACATTTCATTTAAATAAACATTAATCTATATCATAAAAATAGTTAAGTTGATTCAAGATATCCTCTAGGTAATTCTTATTTTACAACTCATTTTCATGTCATCAAATAAGTATATAGGTGAGGAAAGAATCTAATATTTTGTAAATTTGGGAATCATTTGTGGATTTAAAAACTAAAAGGACCTAAAAATTAATAATCTCTTAAAGGATAAAGCAATGATCTAAGAATCAAATATTTATAATTAATTCTATTGAATTTTAAATCTAAATAGTGTAGTTGCATTAAAACTCTTAGTACATATGGTCATATATTCTTGGAGGTAGTAATTAGTCTTTACAATTACATGTATATACTCATATTATGAGAGTGGATTCTCTCCAGTAAATTTATCATGCAGTCAAATTCAGACATCTACATTAAAAAATATTGAATTACAATAAGGGAAATTCTTTGGTACACATATTATGTGGCGGTGTATCGGTACATTGTTGACATGGTTAACAAATGACAAGTAATAAATGCAGATTTTGTTTCTTTTATTGATTTTCTATTTTAAACGCTACTTTTTAATATTTGCAAATGTATCCTTGTCATAAATATAACCATCAATAATGTTCCACAATAAATCAAAGCATCAATCAAATCTTTTAAACTAGTTTTTTTTTTCTTTTAACAAGATTCAAATAGTTTTTTTGGTAGACAAATATTGTAATTCATAAATTATTAAAATGTGAATCCTAAATTTTTTTACCGTTTGATTAAAATATTCACCCTTATAGCACCAAAAATAAAATATTGTTCGCCCTTATGTATCCTTCAAATATTTTAATTCTTTTTTTTTTTGTACTCTTCAAATATTTTAATTTTTAAGTTAATAAAATGTGTATCCTTATGTATCCTTCAAATTTATTTTTTAAATAATATGATTTAAAAAGTTTAAAATTTATTTACCATTTAACCATAAATTTATTTTTTTGTACATTTGTTTTTTAAAAATTTAATATGTGTATATATTTTATCATAATATTGTTAATTTTTAGTGATTCGTAATATTTTATAGAGTTAAATAAGTGTTTTATCTCTGCAAAAGTACTAAATTTAATTTTCCATCTTCTTAAGTTTTTTCATTCGTACTAAATTTTTATGCAGCAATTTTAGTCATGTTATTAAGTTGATGTGTATTTATGATTATTTTGCAAATATGTATATAGCATTATTAGGGTTTGATCTAGAAATTTTGATTTCTTTAGTCACAATTGACATTATTACTTGAGATTTAACTAGGTTTTCTTATGTACTGGTTTCATATTTAATACAGCGAGTTCAGGCTTAACTGTTTGATTGTCAAAATTTGAATTCTTAAGTGTTTCTCATTTCAATTTGGTCAAGTTAAACAGTTAGACTGATGATATTTGATCTTCTTAATCCATTTCAATCTAGTTGGTTTGTGAGTTCACAATAATTTCATAATAATTAGATTGAACCATTAGACTGTTGAAATTCAGCTTCTTAAGTGTTTATTATTCCAATTAGGTCAAGTAGAGTAGAATAACCGAGATGAATTGATTCTCATAGTCACAATTGAGAAAATTAGTTGATTCTCATAGTCGTAATTAATCTAATTAGTTGACGTTGAACTGTTAGATTGTCAACATTTAAACTGTAAAGTGTTTTCTATTTAATTTGCTCAATTTATTTCCTTGGTTCTTATCGGGAGAATTGGTAGAGACTTAGTAATTCGTTTCTGATAACTATGTTTTTGAGTATGTGCGTCATTCCAATTAAGTGGTATTGATTTGTTTGAGAGAAAATTTGGTTTCCTTTGTCACAATCGGGAAAACTATTGTTTTAAGAAATTACGATCGGTAGAATTAGTTGAGACTTAATTGTCCTTTCATAGGGATTAAGATTCTTAATTAAAAAGTTCAGTTACCATTAGATTATCATAAATAAGTTAATTGTTTGAGATAAGTATAAGCTAAAAAAAATAGAATTTGGTTCGTGAAGAATTATTCAGTAACTCTTAGTTCAATTAGTTAATATTTAATCATTATTTACTTGCATAAGTTATTTTTTATAAGTTCCAAAATAAGTTAATCCAAACATGCCCTTAAAAGATCATTGTGTAAAGATTATAAATTTATTAAAAAAAAGGTAAAATATAAAAATTAATCCATGAGATTTATTCATTATTTACTTGCATAAGTTATTTTTTATAAGTTCAAAAATAAGTTAATTCAAACTTGTCCTTAAAAAATCATTTGTAAATATTACAAATTTATTAAAAAAAGGTAAAATATAAAAATTTACACATTAGAGAGTTGAACCCATGACCTTTAACAAAGCATACAACATACCAACAAGACTAGTGATCCTTTTGTTAATTGAAATTGTTTGTTATTATTTTAAATTAATCTTTTATTTTATATTGTTAATAAATACAAATTGAGCATACACTGAATCTTCCCTAACCTAATTCCGCCGTCGCGCACAGTGAGTTGGAAAACACGATCTTTCAACTTGATTTTCTACAAAAATACTACTCTTCTAAACAAAAATCAACAAGATCTTCAACTTCGATTTTCTTCAAAAATAATTCTCTTGTAAACAGAAATCAACAAGATCTTTCTACTTTGATTTTCTTCAAAAATACTACCTCTCTAAATTAAAATTGATAAAATCTTTCGATTTTGATGTTCTTCAAAAATATAACCATTCTATATATAGTCATGTATCATTCTTGCAAATTCACACAACAAAATACGGTGTATTTTCTTCTATTCAAATCGCCACTAAATGGAGGAAGGAGAAAGTTCCTTTACATCAAAGATGGCACTCCTAGCAAAAGCTGCTCTGTTTTCTTTTAAAAAAATGTAAACAAAAATAAATAAATTTATGGTTAAATGGTAAATAAATTTTAAAATTTTTAAACTAATAATATTTAAAAAATAAGTTTGAAGGCTACATAAGGATACAAATTTTATTAACTTAAAAATTAAAATATTTGAAGAGTACAAAAAAAAAAGAATTAAAATATTTGAATGATACATAAGAGCGAACAATATTTTATTTTTGGTGCTATAAGGGTGAATATTTTAATCAAACGGTAAAAAAATTAAGGATTCACATTTTAATAATTTATGAATTACAATATTTTTCTACCAAAAAAACTATTTGAATCTTGTTAAAAGAAAAAAAAAACTAGGTTAAAAGATTTGATTGATGCTTTGATTTATTGTGGAACATTAAATTGATGGTTATATTTATGCCAAGGATACATTTGCAAATATTAAAAAATAGCGTTTAAAATAGAAAATCAATAAAAGAAACGAAATCTGCATTTATTACTTGTCATTTGTTAACCATGTCAACAATTACTAAAGAATTTCCCTTTATGTAAACCAATTATAATAATACATATCAGTAATGTACCGGTACACCGCCACATAATATGTGTACCGAAGTGTTCACCTTAAAATAAAGGAAAATATTGAGTTTTAATGTAGATCAAAATTGTCCCCTCTCCAGTTAAATATAAAATTTAGAGGATCTTTTTTCTCATATTATACACACAAAAAGTGAGAACCAATTATTTTTGTTTTACTAAAAAAATTGTTATTATTGATGAAGAGTTAGTAGTTGGATTAAAAGATGGCCCTAGAAATATATACAACACACTAGAATTGAAGTTTGAGATCTCCTACTAGTAACATGGGGACCACAACTTCAATGCAAAGTATTTTTTTATTTTAAACCAAAAGAGACTTGCTTAAAAAGCAAGCCCTCAAAATATATTGATAAAAAGAGAAATATACAAAAGAAGAGAGGGAGGCAAAGAACCTGACCCTCAAAATAAAAGAAACTAACAGAACCTATAGTATGGCATTCCAAAACGATTTTTACCAAAGTCATCTAATAACACATAAGGGACTTGATTCCACCAAGAAAAAACAGGTAAAGATAAGCCCAAATTCGCCATTTTGTCTGCGCAGTGATTTCCTTCTCTGTATATGTGTGAAACATAGAAATTCATATTGGATATCTTTAATAAACAATTGGCCCAAAGTAAAACTATACGATACAAGTCATATTTGTGTTATAGACTTTTAATAATCAAAAAAACTAAAAATCAAAAAAGCCATCAATATATGTGGTTCCAAATGCTTCTATGTTATGATTCACACTATACTCCAATTCTAAACTATTGGTTCTCAAATTTACACCCAAATATCCCTTCCTTCACATACAAAAATTATAAACCATCACAACCATGTATTGAAGAAGCTAATCTTTCCAACAAGCTAAGAAAAACAACCTCAATTCTTTTATATTCACATAAACAAAAAAAAACATCATAGTAAACCAAATTAATGGCTACTTCAATTTCTGCAACAGGTTGTGTTGGTTCTTCATTCTATGGAAGTTGGGGAACTTCAATGTATGGTGAAGATTATACCTTGTTGGCTAAGTCAGTTTCATCACAAGTTCGTATTGGAAGAAATAAGCCAATGAGGTTGCAACCTATGATGAAGAATGTTAATGAAGGGAAAGGTATTTTTGCTCCACTTGTTGTGGTTACTCGTGATATTGTTGGCAAGAAACGTTTCAATCAGATTAGAGGCAAAGCTATTGCTTTACACTCTCAGGTGAATTATATATATTGTTCTTGTTTGTTAATAGTTGTTTTTATTTTTGATGTTACTATAATATAATTTTGCATTATTTTTTTATAGTTTTTTTAGCAAATTTTTTTTTTGGGGTGTTGCAAATTTTAGTGTTGTAACTTAGGAACTTGTTTTTTTGTTTGATATGATTATTTTGGATTATGATTATATGTGGTTTTATTTAACTGTTTGAAAGATAGGTTAGATTGATGGAATTCTTCATTTGATGAAAGGAAAATGGATTTGAAAAATGTATTTATAGGAATATTAAGACAAAGAGAAGATAAATAATAAAGGGTTGGAGATGGTTTTAAATTAAGGTCGTGGTCGTGGTAATAGTCACGGTCGCATAGTAATTTTTTATATTGTGGAGAGTTGTGGTCAAATTTTGTTGATACAGCCACAATTGAGGCCGTGTTGCGGTTGTAGAGACATTAAAAACCTAAATTTTGCCGTGTGGTGTTCGAACAACAGACACACCTTTGATCAGAAGTGTCGATGCTATAAAGAAATAGACTGTTTGAAAATGTTTGGTACACTCTTTATGTGAAAACAAAATTGATTGAAGCATGTATTACAAAAAAATATATTGATTCAAGCATGCAACATAACAATTTTTGTACTTATTTTTCATGTTAGGTAATTACTGAATTCTGCAAATCAATAGGAGCAGATGCAAAACAGAGACAAGGGCTAATCAGGTTGGCTAAGAAGAATGGAGAATGGCTTGGTTTTCTTGCATGATGATAAATTTAACAAATGTATCACATTTTGTAATTACAATGTTATAAACTTTCATGTTTAAAAACTTGATGGTTTTCAATTGACAGCAGAATGTAAACTAGGAACTCATCTCTAGTTTTGAATTTCCATTCTTATATAATAGCTGTCTATTATTTTGTTCTTTAGAGTTTAGATACATGAAATGTTATAAAATTTAATGAGGTTTGTCTTGTCTATCAAGAAATAGAGGAATATTTTACACCATATTTTGTCCTTAAAATTTTTCGTTAACCACTTGATTCCAATCATTTGATTTTTTTCGTCGATTACTCTAAACCCTCACATTAGCTTAGGCATAAGTTGCGATAGCTAAAGAGGCCAAAAGGCAATGTCACTATGCCTCTTTAGGAAAATGCACAAGTTTCATCCGAGGCACCAACATGGTTAGAGTGAAGAGCTCAACCACAATTTGAGAGTCACTCTCAATATAACATATCATCCCTCTGTTTGCAGCTTCATGAATCGCCTCTGACAAAGCCATAGCCACACTTTAAATTGTTGAGAGTCTCTCATGCGCCCATTTGGGATCCGCAAGCACAAACTGTCCAAGACTATCCCGCATACATACACCACCCCCCAACTTGTCGGTCATGTAGCTTTATGGAATCCGACATCAACATTACATTTTAACTGACCATTATTTAGCCGTTGCCACTACATAATAAGCTGCATTGTAACAGCCCCCTGCCTCTCTTTGAACTCCCTGAACCGAAGACCAATCACCACACATTTGATTCGTTTGCAATTGCACTCCCAATTGTCTAGATTGAAATCTTGTTATTATTCCACAAATAATTCATATAACACAAGCCAACAATGCTACCTTACCCACCACTTCCCTCTCTTCTTTATTACATATATCCAAAATCAATTCCTTTGTTGACCGAAACCTTTGCAATCTCGGATTAATCGCACCACTCAATTCCGTCTCCACCCAACACTTTGTGCTCCCTACACACTCAAAAAGGACATGCCCAATCCTCCTCCTCCTAGCACAATGAGCACATCGGTTATCAAGGCACAAAGTGTTCTCTCAATCTCATTCTTGTAGGTAAGCAGGTTCGACAAATCTGGATGTGTGGATATTCCATAGATTTTTCCAATCACCTTGTACACGCAAATCTACAGCCCCGGTTTTGTTCCTCGTCAAATGATAAATAGTTCCCAAAAAAGTTTGGTAAACTAACATATCCTATGTGTGCAAATATTGACATTAATATCTCAAGATAGCCTAAGATCTATTAAAAGAGTTTGATTATACAACATATATTTTTCCATACATATTAATGGAGCCAAACATCTACCACTTATGACAATACTTTGTTGGTATCATACACTTTTGAAAACTTTTTGTGGTGTTATCAAAGTTGACACTTTGTTGTCAACTGAACCGGTAAGCCAAGAAATACAAATACAGATTATTAATATATAAACAAAACTAGATTAAACAGAAACGTGCTCATTTCTCCTGGTTTTGGATTTACATTAATCCTCAGAATTGAGATTGTTTGAAGACTTCGTCTTAATTTAGGCTCAGGGTCATAAACTCCCACTCCCTAGAGCCTTATCCCACTATTATGATTGTACATGCAACGCAAATCAAACTCATTGAAAACTGGACTAAAAATATTAAAAATTTCAAGCTTTTGGATGGAAAATATTCAAAATTTCAAGCTTTTATAAGCTTACAATTAAAAGTGTAAATGAACTATAATGAAAAATGACAGAATCTCAAGAATTGGAGGGGGAAAAACGGTATAATAGTATTACACCCAAAAGAGGGAAAGGGGTACAAAACTAAATGTAAAGTCTCAACCAAAATAGAAGTGCGTTCTAATACACACATGGCATACAACAGCTACAAGCACAGAAAAATGCTCTGGTAGTGTTTATACAGTATAACGAGCCTTTGCACCCCGATTTTTAGAATCTTCCTGTAACAAATGAACAAGTAAGAATAACAGATATTTATGGATTAGCCATTTAAAATTTATTATGAGCAGAAGTTTACATGAAAGTTATAGGTCATCTTGTCGCTAACATCAATGATTTCCTTCCACTTCCTTCCAATGCCCATCTGCAAGATAAATTCCCAAACAAAAAAGCTCATACCAAATGTGATCTCCTACGAGTGTTGGGATAACACTGGAATACATATATAGAGTTGACTAGGTAGTGGTATAGCAGGTAGTGATATCCGATATGGCGACTAGATTGAAATTTAGGAAAACAATACAAGAAATTTATACCATACACATAAAAGCTAAAAAAATAGAAAAATCACAACATTAAAAACATTTGTGACGAATAATAAAAGTTAATTATTACCAATATTCAAATGAATATGAAGCACATAAGTTTTAGCCTCCAAGGCTTAAAATAATTCATCTAAGCAATTAAAATAAATAAATATAAGTGATTGTTTTAATGCAACCAACATCTCCAAAGTGATGATGGCCACCACAAAATTGCAAAAAAGACCATCGGGAAACCTCACAAGGTTAGGAGGGGAGATGAAGCCCATTTGAAGTAGATGAAATGACAAGACAGGAGGGCACTGTTGTGTCATTTCAAATTTAAGGGTGAAACGGAAATGACCAAAAACCCCAAAAAAAGAGAGAACAACTATAAGTTGAGCTGTTGTGGGCACAAAAAACAACTATCTTATGGTGAAATGACCAAAAAGTTTAAAAAATTTACTAGTTTTTCATTGTAACAGCTTCTATTGGTGGCACCACGGCCACCACTCAAAACTGCAATGCAATGAAGTTTTGGACAGCGGCTGGCCACAATGGACCACAGAGGAGTACATAGATGACTTCAGGGAAGGAACTTGTACTTCGTTAGAATAGTGCCATTACAATTCTGGAACTAAAATTTATATGATACATTCACAAATTCCAGATGAAACAGTTACTGACATGTTTTAAGAAGGCATTTCAAAGAGCTTATTTGGGATTATTTTAAGACAAACAATTACATTAGTGTTTGGAAACTTTGGGTACAAATTAAAAATAACTAAAGTTGTTTTCAGCTTACATTTTTCAATAAATTTAACAGAAAAAGATTATGAATAATCCTTAACTAAGCTCTATAGCTTATTGAATCTATGCTTAGTTAAACTGTTAGCCCGGATACACCCTAAGTCAAAAAGTTACCAACATTCACCATAATAGTATGATACTCCTCTCACATTGTGAGGGTTTTCTACCTGAAGTAAGAACTAAGAAGGATTTCTCACCTATACCATTGACTAGTTACATTACATCAATAGAAATTAGAAAATCATATATAGCACATAAATTTGCAAGTATCATTTAATTATCATTAATAAGAATAACAACCAACCTGGACAGACTCGTTAGCTGCCGTTTTGGTCCACAATGAAAGTTTGTCCTGCCACTGGCGCACACTCACAACTACGCCACAAATGTCCTCAGAGTCTCCAAATTGCTCCCCAATTAAAGCCATCAACTATTCAACAGGACCACCACAATTAGTCACAACAATCATAAATACCATATCACCCTATATTCTTTATAAACAACAACAAGTTTAGTGACAAATTACCGTTTCAAGCCACACGGTATCAAGGTTGCCCTTTCCTTTGCTGGTAAGGGTCCACTTTCCTCCATTGGCACACTCAGGATCTTCCCATTTTGGTTCAATCCCATCCTTAAACAAGTGAAAGTCAGCACTGGCAGGTAACTTGCTTGGCTTGAATATCTGATCATGCAAACTGCAAAATTTCCAAATCACAATTTCATCAAATTTCTATCAGTATTTACCAAAATCTGAATGTTCATATAATCAATAATAATAGCAGCAAATATGAAACACGGATACTCCTCAAATATTTTTGATATTTCTATTTGAATCAGAACCTGATTTGTGTTTATTTATAACAGATAAAGTGAAAATCACTTTTTATAATCTTCTCACTTTTCTACACACACATTGAAATCAAATTTTTCAGAAGCTACTAAAGACAACTTTTCATTCTAATCAAGAAAATCACAATTTGTTAGAATCTGATTAATTCAAAAGCTTAAAAAGAGTGAATATCTATCAAAATAATATATTACAAACAAACTATAATTTTCTCTCACCTAAGATCTACAAAAAAAATCAACAAAAATTTATATTGCATAAATCAAATTGAAACAGAATATTACAGATTGCAAGCTAAAATTCAATCGAAAAGCAACAAATTAAAGAACCCTAAATAGAAAACGTACCACCAGAATTCTTCAACGGTATCGAATGTGTAAACCTTGCGAAGAGATGTTCCCCAAGCAGCACCTTGTTTAGGTTTAGATTGGTTATCGAACCAGAAAGTCCATTTTCTCTCTAGTTTGTGCTTTAACCCTGCTTCCGGTGCCGGAACGGGTACCGCCGCCGCAACTTCTTCGGGCGTAGAGCCTTCAGCGAGTGGTTCTGTTGTTGCCATCTTTCTTTGTGTCGAGAAAGAAGGAAAGAGGATTTTTGAGGTTTTTGGTTTGTGTTGTAGGAATTTTCTTTATGGGTTTTGTTTTGGACTGCTAACTTTGGCCCAAATTAAATGAAGAAAAAAAAAGTTTTTTAAATTATAAATAATTCTTTAAATTTTACGTTTGTACTAAAATGAATGAAACTTCCTCTTATTTTTTATTTTTTCTAATCAGGAGTTCGTTGTCCGATCTCTTAAATAATGTCTCTAATAGCTATCAATTAAGTTACCTTTAGTTTTTTGAGAAAAAAAAAATGACAAATGGTTCGATGAACATAGCTTAGTTGGCAGGACATTGCATTATATATGTAAGGTCGGACGTAGTTAGAACTCGGGATTTTCCATTTATTCACCTCAAAAGTTGAACTTTTAGCCACTAAACTACTTCACAGTAAAAAAATATATGATTAATCTGCTTGATCGAAATCTAGACCTTATGTGTAAAGTAAAAACCACATAATTAAATCAGAGCACGAGATAAATAGAGTAAATGAACAAAAAATTGTTTATCGGGTCTGGCCCAATTTGACTTACAAGAGATATAAAAGTGACTAATAAGTTTTCCCCATTGCTCGCTAGTAGCAATACCTAATTTTTCTCCTTTTCGCTCGACGCTAAACTTGATAATTTTCACTCAATGTGCTCATTAGACAAAGTTTTGATCCTTCGTCAAATGATTGATAATTACTAAAGGTGCTTGCAATATGTTTCATAATTCTAAAATATCATCCAAAGACATTCAACCCTTAGTTCCCACAAAAATTTCTCTTTTGGAGATAACTGGCCTCTCAAAATTCTGTTAAGAAAATCAGAGAATATATACCAGAGTTAATCCATAACATGAAATCATTTTGTCTCAGGCGCCTCGCGACCCCTATCATCCACCTCACGAATCAAACAACCTCTAAGAGTTCAAAAATGAACTACTTCAAGTGTCTTGTGCATTCAGATATGCGCCTCATAATTTAGGCAGAAAAAAATTTAGAGTTCTAATATAAAATTTTAAAGCACGCACAATATTAGTTTAAAAGTTACAATAGCATATTACATTAATTTCTCTTTCCTCTGTATGTATATAATGAAAAAATTCTCTTTGACAAAAATAAAAATTCTTTGTTGTTATAATTTAAAGTTTATGAGAGTTATAGATGAGCTATGACATGTGATTACAAAATAAAAATTGGTTTTTTTTTCAGTTTGTCATAATATAAAATCATTAAAAAATAATACTTTTTATCCCTTTTTTTGCACAAGTAAAATAACATTTAATACTTTTGAGTTTTGACACTTACTATAAAAAAAGACATTCAACCCTTAGTTCCCACAAAAATTTCTCTTTTGGAGATAACTGACCTCTCAAAATTCTGTTAAGAAAATCAGAGAATATATACCAGAGTTAGGGTTCGTTTGTTTTAGATTTAAAAAAATGGATTTTTTCTTTGTATTTTTGAAAATGGATTTTGGAAAATCTTTTTTTAAAATATTATAAAATTTTTTATATTCATTTTTTCTAAATTGAAACACAAATTTTGACATCATATAACATAAATATACATTATTGAAGAACAAAACATAGTCAAAATCACAATTTTTTTGAAAAAGTTGTGTTTCAAAAATGATTTTTATGAAAATCTATTTGAAATAGCTTCAAATTAAATGTTTTTTTTTAAATTTTGATATCCAAAAAAATTTTCAATAAAATAACGGAATGCCTAAAATGACATTTTAAAAATAACTATTCAAACCAAATTTTGATTTGAAGCTTTTATAAAAAGTTTATTTGTAAAATTTTTTTACACAAAATTATGTAACACTGCAAAATTTATTTTCAAAAAAAGGCAAAACAAACGCACCATTAATCCATAACATGAAATCATTTTGTCTCAGGCGCCTCGCGCCCCCTATCATCCACCTCACGAATCAAACAACCTCTAATAGGGCAAAAATGAACTATTTCAAGTGTCTTGTGCATTCAGATATACGCCTCATAATTTTGGCAGCAAAAAAATTTAGAGTTCTAATATTAAATTTTAAAGCATGCACAATATTAATTTAAAAGTTACGATAACATATTACATTAATTTCTCTTTCCTCTGTATGTATATAATGAAAAATTTCTCTTTGACAAAAATAAAAATTCTTTGTTGTTATCATTTAAAGTTTATGCAAACAATACACAATAAAAAAAACATGATATTATGTGGGTTTTGTGTGAGTTAAGAGTTATAGATGAGCTATGAAATGTGATCACAAAATAAAAAATGGTTTTTTTTTTCAGTTTGTCATAATATAAAATCATTAAAAAATAATACTTTTTATCCCTTTTTTTGCACAAGTAAAATAACATTTAATACTTTTGAGTTTTGACACTTACTATAAAAAAAGAATTGCAATTTGTTGATAAATACTCTACACAATAATAATCATTTCAGTAATTATTATATCAATACAAATTTAAATCCTCATACAATAAGCCTAAAATATATTGGTCCCCAAGACACATCACACAAGTACTCACTGGTTTAGGCAACATAGTACATTGGATTTGGGAGTTTGAATGTCATTCTAGGACTTGGAATCCCCTCAATGCTTACTATATTGGTCCCCAATAATGCCCCAAATGCGATAGCCATCATTCATCAACTTTTTTCTTGCATCAGACTTGTACTTTTTCACTGATACGAATTCATTAGCAATATCTCTGCATGGAAAAGGAGGGAAATTAGTACAAAGAGTGACAAAACATAACTTAAGGATAGTTACTCAGTACAAGAAAAGAGTGAGCAATAATATAGATAAAGTTATATAGTTACTCAAATTAATAAATATATATTTTATCAATTAAATTAAAATAGTAAAGCAGAGTTTTATTATAGTAGTAAAGGATGAAATGGAACACTTTCCCTCTCTAGTAAAAAAGAACTAAATATGGGAGGGGGGAATGTTGTTTTGCAAAGTCAAAATGAGTCAATTTATGAATTTAGAAAATAGGTAGCGAGTTTTTTGACTTAAAAGATATTCTTCTACGCTCTCTAGATAAATAGCGAGTTTTTGATTTAGAAGATAGGTACCACGATTCCTAAATTTCCACTATGAATTGAGTTGAAAGACTACCACTGGGGAAAATAATTATTAAGTTAAAGAGATAAATTAATTATAGAAAAATTATTTCATATACTGACCTAAAGAAAATTTTAGTCCACCCATAATAACCAACATTGACAAGGTTGTCAACTGTGGCTGGTCTAAGATGTTCCCTCCTTGCAGAGATCAATATGATTTGAATACCTTTGGACTTAAGTTCATTGAATAGCTTCAATGAGTGATCAAGAGCAGTTGCTTTACCCTTTCTCATCCATTCCTCAAGAGATGTCACATTCAATTTATTTCCCCTATAGTCAATAAAAAAACCATAATCATCATGACATCATCATTTTGAACTATTAGTAATCACAAGACAATGAAGGTAGGAATAATTAAGAACCATGTATAGATTGTAGACACTTAATATATTGTTTAAGTTGAGTATCATTTGTTCGCCACCGCAAAGAGTAATCCCTCAATTTGAACGGGATCAAGGAGACGAAAAAACTTTACCTCAAGAGTTTTAACGCTGCTTGAATAAGATTTAAAAAGTTTTAACGTTCATGCATTACCAGTATTGAAATTTAAATAAACAATCTTTGGTTAAGTTGAAAAAGACCAAACATTCTTAAATATAGATATTTAATTTGAACTAAATAGGTCTGATGAGTTTATATCAGTTGGTAGCGACATTGCATATATTATGCATGGGTCGGGGTTCGAACTCCAGATACTCGATTTATTCACCCCTAAGGTGAAATTGCCTGCCTACTAAACAAAAAAAAAAAAGAACTAAATAGTAATCAAATAATTAGCACATCATTCTAAATAGTAATCAAATAATTAACAATTTTATTTGGAATTTACCCGTATTGATTGTTCTTGTAGTAAGGAACAGTTGAAAGTAGAGTATCATCAATGTCAAAAATCCAAGCATCTTTACCATCATTCTTCAAATTGCAACTTGTGCTAAGATAAACCAAACATTCTTCAGTTGCTCTTTCTGAATCAACTTTATATTGTGTAGACTTCATATATTTCCCAATATATTCAATGCATTCTTCAGGCACAACTTCAAATTCTCTAATATTGTGTAACTCAACATTCATTCTCCAACTTTCACAATAATTCTTTAAGCTAATGTTCAATCCATTATGTGATAGCTTCAATATGTTCCAATCTGCAACTACTAATAAAGGAATTAAAAGAGATATGAAAACCAAACACCATCCAATTGCTTTTCTCATATTTTTTTTTCTTTGACAAAATGGAATGCAAGCAAGCATGGGTCTTATAGGAAATAATAATGGAACCAACTACTTAAATTTATATCATTATATATATATGTGTGTTGTATGAGAATGACTAATAATCAATGTCACATGGATCATATAGCTAGCCACAAACCTTGAAATGCACCACACTCACATGCTGCTTGGTTGGCAAAATACTTAAAAGAAAAACCAGAGAGAAGTGACAATTATGAGGAGAGACGTGCATCCATGATTTGTTTGAGGATTTTAAATTTTCAAACAAGCAGGAATTTATATGCTTATTCTCTTATTTGACAAATGTTTTTTTTAAACGATAATCAGTATTTAAATTGACAAAGTACATGGATATAACACAAATTAAAAATCGATAAGATAAGATAAAAAATTGTGAATTTGCGAAGAATTAAATTGACAACGGTTAAAGTTAATAATATAAAATGTTTTCAATATTATAAGAATCCATCTGGATAAAATTGAATTTTTTTATGAATTATAAAGTTTAATAATTCATATTTAAAGTTTTGTTATTATAAAGTTTTGTAAGAGATATTTATACTAGGTGAATATTCCGGTACATAAAGTTCAGTTTAATATCAATATTTCTTAGATAAAATTTATTGTAATATCATATTTTATATTAATTTATATTGAAACAAATTCAAATTTTAAATGAATTTTACTTATGAGGTACCAATACTCAACCAAACTCTAAAGGCATTAAAGAGATTATCTTCGTATAATATCTTAAAATAACGGTAAAAGATATTCAAAAATTCAAATGATACATAAGAATTGACTTAAAAGCAAAATAAAAAATTATTTACAATCTTTGAAGGATTATTGTTTGAAAAAATTCTAAAAGACTAAGATAGAACAGCAGAGAACAAAGTTTAAGGTGTTGAACAAATTTTGCCTTTGTACGATATTTGATGGACAAAAGGTTATTTTAGTATTTTAGACAACTTAGGCAGATGACAAAAAATTGTACCGTGATTTAGTGAGGGACAAGAATTTAGGTTTTTGTCCAGTCCCTTGTCCCTAGTTTGTCCAATCCCAAGAACAGTTCTAAAATCAAACACAGTACAACTGAAGTTGTCCTGTCCAGTCCATTAGTTTGGCATCCCCATGTCCCGTTGAAGGTCTCTATCTTTGCTTGGCGGCTACTGCGCGACAGATTGCCCACGAAGGAAAACTTGGTTGCTCGAGGCATTTTACCTGCTGCAGCTCACCTGTGTGTCTCTGGATGTGGGGAGGTGGAGTCGGCTCATCACTTATTCCTCTCCTGTAGTATGTTTGGACCTATCTGGGCTTTGGTGCATTCCTGGATCGGCACCCCGATGATGGAGTACACTTCTCCTCGCGACCATTTCGTCCAGTTCACCCTCTCAGCAGGCGGCTCCCGGGCGCGGCGCACTTTTATGCAGCTCATCTGGCTCGCGTGCGCTTGGGTAGTGTGGACGGAGAGGAATCATAGGCTGTTTCGAGGCTCGGCGAGCACCCTTCATCAGCTTCTGGACAAGATCAAGCTTTTCTCTTTTAGGTGGTTGAAGGCTACGAATGTAACACTAGCCTCTAACTGCCATAGCTGGTGGTCTAGTCCCATGCTCTGTTTGGGCGTTGTATGATCTTTTGTTGACTTTTTTGTGACTCTGTGTAAACTCTGGTAGCCTACTCTGGCACACCTTGTGCTAGGGAGGCTGTTTTATCTTTTATCTATATATATCTCATTTTGGCTTGTTCAAAAAAAAAAAAAACACTAAATATATATATTTAGAGAAAAAGGTATATGCATCGACAGTGTAAAATAATTTTACATAGTCAACCAATATCAACCATGTTTTCTGCCACGTCACCCCACTATACCCCACCTTCTTAATATGACATGACAAAGTAGTTTTTTATTGATTGATTGTGTAAAACTATTTTATGCCGCCAATGCATCTTCATTAAACTCATATATTTATAGGATCAAAAACTTATTTTAACAAAAAAAAAAACCAAACGCATCCTAACACTAAATATATATATATTTAGAGAAAAAACTTATGTCTTTCCTAGTTTTCTATCCATCCTTTTTCATCTATTCCAAACGCTGAATTACTAAAGTATCCCCATTTGGTTTTGATTGGAATTGGAATTCCATCGCCGCAGATACTCTCAAAACCCTAATCTGAACCCTACTTCTCAGTTCTCTATAAATAACCCCAAACACAAACCCTAAATTTGCACGCAGCAGATAACCCAATCTCAAACCAATTCAGAATTCCATACTCACTTTTTCAAATTCCAATTCCAATCTCATTTTCTGTAAGTATTATTCAACCTCTACGATAACTCCATAAATTAATGATTAAGAGGATATGATGATAGTAATTGTCGCCCCAGTCTTAATTTGCACTATCAATTGTGTAACATGGTGACTGACATTTTATCTGATCCTCTTATATAGTTTTATAATTTTTAGTTTCAATTTCATCATACTGAAATTAATTTAATTTTGATTGTGTTTATTTTTGTTTTAATACTTTAATTTAATTTTCAATTTGCAATATTGATACATTGGGATATGAGGATAAACTCTTTAAATGTGACGTCCAGTCTTACTGTGAATTTCATATTTGGTGAAAGATCGACTATCTGATCCCAAATTACAGATTTTAATTTTTAAAAATCAAATATTTTTTGCTTTAGTTTTAAGAAATTAAGTTTTTTTTTTTTAGATTTTGCGTATGATTGGATTCTGGTGAGTTTGAAAAAATCACGGCGAACCATTGTGATATTGCAAAAGCTATACACTTTAGAGCCATTGTGTTTTACTAAATTTGTTCAAAAAATTATGCCATTTGGATTTTTATGTAGCATATGTTTTGTTTAGTGATGATTTAATTTTAAATATAGATAGGTTTTTTGGGTATTAAATGCAAGGAGATGTGATGATATTTATCCAACGGTTCTGTTATAGATGATGAAACAAACATGCACTACCATCTGATCTCCTTGCAAGTGTTTCATAATTCAATAGATTTCTTGAATTAATCCTTTTTTTTTCTCACTTTATGTATATTTATTTGCCTATGGTATCTGATGTCCAGAATTTAGACTTCTGTCTTGTAGCTGGACATTTCGTTTTTACGGGCATACATCGAACTTTTACAGGTCTTGCGACACATGGGTTTTCTACAATATAAGCCTACTGTTACTAATTCCCTGTTTATATTTTTTATGTATATTTATAAAAGAGAAGTTTTAGGATAATTTTTCTTTATTCTAATTCAGACTTACAGTTTATCTGGTTTTAATCTCAGTCCTCTGTTTTTATATAATAGTAATGCACGATAAGAAGTTTTCGTGGTATGGTTTTCGTTACAAAGTTGTTCTCTTACATTTATTGCTCTTGAAAATGTCATCTTTACAGCGAGCTAGTTATTCATACTTGACTTTCTCGTGTCTGAGGATGACAATAGCATCTTCACATCCATTGATGCGATGTTTTGTAAGCCAAGGAATCAAAATTTCCTTGTTTACTTAGGTGTTGATGGTACATTTTCTTTACCTTTTATGATACCCACTTTTATAGTTTTATTAACTCAATCTAGGAGTTAAAGTACTTAGTTATCACTGTTTTTTGTTTTTCCACCTCTAGTAAACTGCGTACGCTTCTCTGATTAGGCGTGTCCTGGTATCAAATACACGGACAGCGAAAAGATCATATTGAATTATGTTATCTATTTCTAAATTATTATTGGCGTTGATGTACATGTGCTGTGTCTGGTGTCTGTCTAGATGCTTTAAAACTTGTAATTGAGTGTGTTTGTATTTTATTTGTTAATAATTGTGATTTAAGATTGAGTTTTTAGAACAATGTTTACACATTAAAGAGTTGGTTAAAAAGTATATTGTAATTTGTTTTGTTTTGACATATATGAGCATTACTATCTTCCTATTGCTTTGTTCATTAGCTTTGAGGAGTTCATTTTGTTGATTGCTCTAAATAAATGTTTGTTGGAATTAGTTAGGCTTCTTGCGCTGATTGTAAATGTGCTTGGAGTTTGGATTATTCCTACATTTTGTGTTTTTCAATTCTATCATGTATCCATGTTTCTCGCTCTTGCAATTGAGGTGTTTTTACTTTTTAACTTGTTTTGTTGAAATTTATTCTCTGAACAAAGTTTTTCACTATAATCTTTTGGGGAACAAAATTTATTCTCTTGCAATTGAGGAGTTCATTTTGATAATGCTTTAAATGAATATTTGTTGAAATAGATGATGTTTTATTAACAAGCAGGGATAGTGTGTATCGGTGTTGTGCTATGATCAAATGCATTCTTCCGAAAGTGTTCCCTAGCAATATTAATTTGAGAAAATGGGCAGTTGTGTTTCATTTTTAAAGTTGAAAATCACAACAATCATTTTCCCTACATTTATTTTTATTTTCAACGCAATTTTCTTTGTTAATTTCATTTTAAGCGTAGGTTTCGTTTCATTTGTTGTTTTCATTATGTGTTTTTTAATGTTTTGTTTTATGCTCAGATTTTAATCTATCAAGTTAGAGGTCGGATCAAGATTTACTTCTTTAAGCATTTTCATATCATTGTGTATTCATATTGTTTTCAGAACATCCATAGATCTTGCTTGTTTCGTCTATTTTGGGTTAATGTTTTCATAATCTAATTAATAAAATGAAATTGTTGTGGTATGAACATTGATTATATTTATGTCCTGAGTCAATATGCACTCAGAAGATGCACATTTTGCTTGTTTAGCAGTGGGTCATGATACACGCACATCCAATTATAATTGGAATGAAGTGTGTAATGATTTGATACTGGTTCATGTTACCAGCTATATCAAGCCATATTATCGAATATATCGAGTTGGATCTCATGTGGGATCTTTCTTTTCGCAATTCGATACATTATTTCCCCCAACTTTCTTATTCTTTTTTATTTGTCTTCAATCAACCATGTTTGTACTATCAGGTGATGTTTAATAAGAGGAAGGTAATGGAGTATGATAGTTTTTCCTTATAGATTGCTGGTGATGTAGTGTGGAGATATTTTCTTTCAGGTTTCTCTGCACTTCCCATGACCAGCTACAATAGAGCCTCCAACCATCCCTACCCGGATGATTTCTTTTCTGTATCATATCATCCCTGTCAAGGTTGGAACATTTTGGATACCGTTGTTTATTTTGCTTTTAGTTTTTTGAAGTTTAGCTCATTTGTATAATGTATGTTTGGTGTCTTTTGTGATGCCTTATTTCAGCAATTAGTTGGATAAATATAAAATAGTAAAAGTTCAATGCCTTTTTTTGTTTTTCTTCCTGTTTTGCAATTTATTTTCTGTTTTTGGTTCTCTGATATATAGTTTACTGCCTCCAGACTTAAGTCATGTGTCCTTCTATCATACCATGGTTGATACAGTTACTAGTCTGGAAAATTAACGAATCCATCGTTACAGATGAAGTTTTCTTTGTACTTGCATCTGCTCCATTTGGACTCTACAGATCTTTGTATATTTAATCAATAGTATGAATCTTGATATAATATCCAAGTGAAATTATATCAATTAATGATATTATTGATTATATAAAAGTTATGCATGAAACATAAACATTGAAAACTAAAGAAATATTACCTATAAAATATGTTCATAATCATAATAAAATGCTTGTTACACTTTTCACAGAAGTACATTTTAAAGTTAAGATTAACAGATTTACTACAATCAAATACAATATCCCAATTGTTTGGGTTAGTATACTAATGCCAAAAAGATCACAGTTAGTGGTATACTGTCTGTTTTTGGGTTAGTATACTTATGCCAAAATGGTCTCAGTTAGTGGTATACTGTCTGTGTACGCAGCAAACTTGTTTATTTAAACTCCAAAATATATTTCTTTGAAAAATGTAACAAACATATAATATGAAATATGAATATACTATGTAGGTAGATATATGTATTTCTCTATTTTTATGTTTTAGTTATTGCATGATTTTTTGAATAAACAATAATCATGTCGATTGATATGTTTCATTTATATTCTATATCAAAGGAATTGGTTCTTGATTACATGATGGTGCAATTTTTGTGTTGTTCGATTGCGATGTAAGTATTATTTTTATCTGTTAATATTATTAATGATCTGTGTGAAGTAACTTTGTAAATTCTAAGTGGTTACATAACAAACAAGACTTTTTATTGAATAATTTGTTAGTATTTTTTCACTTTTTTTAAAATCTGCCGATTTAATTATTGATTTCATTCTTTGATATAACTTTGTAAATTCACGTTGGATGTGATGATAGTTATTGTCGCCCCAGTCTTAATTTACACTATTGAGTGTAACATGGTGACTGACTTATTATCTGATCCTGTTTTTATATCTTATATTTTTTAGTGTCAATTTCATTATACTCATGAAATAAATTGTGGTTGTTTAATATTATTAATTATGTATATTATTGATCGCAGTTGCACTGGGCTTTGATATACTTTAACACAAAAAGCTGGAATTATAATTAGAGCCTCCAATCTTTTACCCCTATCTGGATGATTTCTTTTCTGTAATAATAACCATCCCTGTCAAGGTTTGTTTGTACATTTTGGTTTTTCTTCTATATCCTGATTCTTTTTTTGGATGCTCATTTTGAAAATTGAGTGTCTATGGTGATACTGATACCCTCTTTCAGCAATTTATTTAATGTCTCCAGACTTTAGTCATGTCTCATCCTCAACATACTATGGTTGATGCAGTTACTAGTCTGGAAGATTAATGGATCCATCGTTACAGAAGTGACAGTTTTTATGTGCTCGCTTCTGCTCCATTTGGATTCTACATATGTTCTTCTGTTCTAGATTATATGTCATTCTAGCAAAATCCAAATTATATGTTATTTTACAATTTCAATAAATAATTAATGCTTTTCCTGTTATGCCCTTCAATATTTATTATTTTATATTTTTTAATTTATCTTTCCCATACATCTATTTTCCATCATACAACATTTTCTCTTTATTATTTTATCACATTTTAATTTTTTACTCATGAAAGTTTCATTCAAATATTTATTCCTTCACTCTGAAAACTATTATTAAAAATTATAATTTCAAAATTTTCTCCAATTTTTTTGTTTTTTTGTTTATAGACTGAAATGACAAATATCACTGAAATTCACATACACCTGTGAAGTTTTGGATTTGAATTTGGGTGAAGGTGTCATACTATATCCACAAAACCTAACTCAACTGGTAATGTCGATATTGTTAGGTAAGACACCATCCGCATTTTAATTCAAGACATCACTGTTGTGTATGAGTTTTAGTGATATTTGTCACTTCGTCTATAAACAAAAAAAATATGGAGAAAATTTTAAATTTAAATTTTCACTAATAAAAATTTAGAGTGAAGTACTTAAATTTTGTAATGGGACGATTTTTTAAAGATATGCTTGAAACTTCACTCTAAATTTTGTAATGTTATAAGTTATATGAACATATTGGCTAGTACTATATTTATTAGTGGTCAGATATAGTATTTAAGCAGTACTATACTATCATAGAACTAGTTTTGATAGATTCACAAAAAAAATTAGTTTGATAGAACCAGTTGTCTGTTGAAAAATCTAGACCATTTTTTAACTTTATTTGAATGGTTAAATTGATCATTTTTCCATCATAGGAAAATTAGACACAGTTTCTTATCCTTTTATATAAATTTTTTGTTTTCTTAGTGTCTTTTAAGTGAGATTTTTTGTGCCATTGATATGAATCTTCAAATTTATTCTCTTTGCAGATAATGTCAGTGTTATTGTAAAACCAAGTGTGAAATGAAAGGTAATCATTAAAATTGTCATTCATTTTGCAGATTTTTGCAATGTGCTGATCCTTGGCCTATAACAAGAACTAATTGGTCTTTTTTTGGTTGATGCTCAATAATATGAACATTGACCTTATTTTTATTATATGGTGTTGTCAATTATTGATATCCAAATTGTGTCTGTTCATATATTATCATCATAGAGGAAATTAAGTTAGCCATGAACTCTTTCATTTGATTTAACTTTTATGGTCATGTTTTTTTGAAACAGAGAATTTCATCACAATCAAATAGCACAATGATACAATATTTCATAGTTATAGAGATATGTTTCTTTAATTTCAATGTTTTTCTTACTACATTACTTTTTGAATAAACAATGGAGTAATATTATAGTTTTCTCTAATCCTAATTATAATAAGAAATCTACTTTTTAGATTCATAGAATGTTTGATATTTTTGGACCATATTATGGACATGTACATCAAACATTCTATGAATTTAAAAAGTAGGGGTGGGCATTGATGGGTGGTCTATTCAGACCCTAATCCGACCAAATACTGTATCAGTTTAATTGGTTTTTGGGCTTTCCGGTTCGGTCGGTTCTGGTTCGGTTTAAACATTTGTTACTTTACCCCGACATTTAAATGTGAATTGACTAAAATGCCCTCATATATAATGTAAAAGAGTAAAAAAAATTCATTTTCACTCATTTGGGAAAAGAAGTGTATCGGTGTGTAGAGAGAGCAGCGGAAATGGTAAGTTTACCGTTCCTCTTTTGTAGAAGTACACCGGTTTGAAATATAGGTACCGGTACACTTGGTATGGGTGTATCGGTATGAATATTCATACCGGTACACTTTTACAAAAGTGTTCCGGTATAAATATGCATAATATGCATATCAGTACACTTTTATATGAGTGTACCGGTGTGAACACTTTTGTCCAAACTGTATCGGTTCCTTTGTAGTCTTTTTTTTTCGTAGCAACTGTTTTTTATCTTAGCTAAATTGTTATTTTTTTTAGCGGATATTTTTTCAGTGGTGCATACCAGAGGACGATATGGTAGAATTCTTCGCCGGCAGCCCAACCGTCAAGATTATCGTGAGCGACAGGGGCAGGAGCAGCAGCTTGTGCAGGCTTTGCCTGTGCGTGTGGGATGGCCTGGAGGACCGATTGATGTCAGTCTGCTGACACGAACAACACGTGTCTCATTATATATGGTTTGGTCAGGTAACCAATGGTTTGTTTTATTGTTATTTATTAAGTTATATCGATGAAGTTATCATATATAACTGAATATAAATTATAGGATTTCTATAGTATTTGAACAATTTTAGTGTTGACATATTATTGATAATGTTTTCTTTTAAATATATGTAGGAACGCAATGAAGGAGATAAACCAGGATTAAGGATAACATCTTTATGAGGGAAGATGCATGGTTGTGTTCCTGATCACCAACTAGAAATTACTCAGACGTGGTTGAATACTACTGGATTGAGCTGACGTGAGCGGACTAGTTTGACAAAGCCCGATTCGTCGCTTTTGTCGGCATTTGTGGAGAGGTGGTACCCATAGACATCGTCATTTCACATGTCGTTTGGTGAAATGACGATTACATTTGACGATGTGGCATGTATGTTGCATTTGCCCGTTAGATGTCGCTTCTACACTCCCAGATCAGTTTCGATGGAAGAAGCTGCGGCACTTTGCAGCTAAGTTGTTGGGGATCACTTATGACTTTGATACCAGATGAATGTTCATTGATACCAGAGACTTGATCGTGCTGCCAGTAGTATATGTTGATGTTAGTTGAATGTACTATATTTGCAGACAAGAGCTACACACGTGTGGATGCAAATTGGTTACTTATGTTTAGAGATTTGGGTACATTGCATACATTTTCTTGGGCCAGGGTTGTTTTGGTTTATCATACAAACAAACCAAAACAACACCAGCCCAAGAAAATGTATGCAATGTACCCAAATCTCTAAACATATGTAATCATTTTGCATCCACGCGTGTGTAGCTTTGTCTGCAAAGATAGTACATCCAACTAACATCAACATATACGCCCCGACAACACAATCAAGTCTCTAGTAGTAATGAACATTCGTCTGTTAACACTCATACAACCATTGTGGAGTAAAATATCCACCCCTCTGCCGTGAAGTCTCTTCCAATGCAAAGTCATATGTGACCCCCAACAACTCAGCTGCAAGTGTAACAGCTTCTTCCATCGAAACTGATCTGGAGTGTAGAAGCGACCTCTAACGGGTAAATGCATCAGACATGTCACATCGTCAAGTGTAATCGTCATTTCACCAAACGGCATGTGAAATGACGATGTCTCGATGTACCACCTCTCCACAAAATCTGACAAAGCGACGGATCGGACTTTGTCAAACTAGTCCGCTCAAGCCAGCTCATTCCAGTAGTAGTCAACCACGTTTGAATAATTTTGGATGTTGTTCAGGAACCCAACCACGCACCTTCCCTCCTAAAGATGCTATTCTTAATCCTAATTTATCTCCTTCATTACGTTCCTACATATATTTAAAAGAAAACATTATCAATAATATGTCAACACTAAAATTGTTCAAATGCTATAGAAATTCTATAATTTATATTCAGTTATATATGATAACTTCATCGATATAACTTAATAAATAACAACAAACAATTGGTTACTTGACCAAACCATATATAAAGAGACACGTGTTGTTCGTATCGTGTCAGCAGACTGACATCAATCGGTCCTCCAGGCCATCCCACTGCACATGCTCCTGCCCCTGGCGCTCACGATAATCTTGTCGGTTGGGCTGCCGGCGAAGAATTCTACCATATCGTCTACTGGTATGCACCATTGAAAAAATAAAGTTAATTATTAATTAACTATAAAAAAAATAACAATTTATCTAGGAAAAAAAATGCTTGCTTCGGAAAAAAAATTGCTACGAAGGAATCAGTACAGTTGAGACAAAAGTGTACCGATATGAATATTTCATAATGGTACACTCATACAAAAGTGTATCGGTATGAATATTCATACCGATACACCTATACCAAATGTATCGGTACCTATATTTTAAACCGGTGTACTTCTACAAAAGAGGACCACAAAAAGATAAACTTACTCTTTCCGTTGCTCTCTCTAAACAACGGTACACTTTTTTACCAAATGAGTGAAAATGATTTTTTTTTTTTACTCTTTTACATTATATATGAGTGCATTTAAGTCAATTCACATTTAAATGTTGGTGTAAAGTAACAAATGTTGGGTTAGAAAAAAAACTCCTCAAAATGATATTAATTACTAGTTTTGATTAGGTTTCGGGTTACATTGGGCCAAAACCTTGCAACTGGGACCTGCCTGTTTGAATCCTGAAATATCCACGGTTTGCCTTTCTTCAACCCGTGGGCCCAGGAAAACCGACACGAATGTGTTTATTTGGTTTGGGCCGGTCGGTTTGAAATGGTTTGCACGGTTATGTCCAGTGATACTAAAAAGTAGATTTCTTATTATAATTAGGACTATTTTGTGAGATATTGTATTAAGAAAAATTGCTTTTTGAAAAGAATTTGTGTTATTGATAATGATTGAATCACATGATTTGTGTTGGTGCGATTTTTTATTCATATATGCATCTAACAATAACAATTAATTTGAAAACAAATAGTGATATCTAGGACTGTTAAAAAAAAACCATGAACCGAACCGAACCGTCAAACTGTACCGTATCGAACCGAACCAAAAATAACTGAACTGAACCGAAATTTTATGAACCGAACCAATAAATTTGTACAAATCATTAATTATAAACCGAACCGTTAATAACTGAACCAAACCGTTTGAACCGAACTGCATAACTTAAATTGAAAAACTAAAAAATTCTAAATTTTTTTGTGAAAATTCAACAGTTCGGTTCGGTTAATCGAACCATAAATTCATTTTTGTTTTGCTTAACGGTTCGGTTCGGTTAACCGATTAGCTTAACCATAAGTTCAGTTTGGTTCGGTTCAACTATAAATCATAACGGTTTGGTTCAGTTTTTCGAACCATGGTTATGGTTCAGTTCGGTTCGATTTTTTGCCTGAACCGCACCATAAACAGGCCTAGTGATATCTTAGTTTGCATATGGGTTGTTGAGACTGTTCATGTATTTCCAATCATCAATGAAAATTGAAAACCAAACTACATTCAAAAGAGGCTCATCCACCAGTAAAATGCGAAAGATGTTACCTTCCTATCAAATTGTTGATAATGCGACCGAAGATCTCCTTGTTTGTTTATTAGTTGATTCCGTTTTGTTTGTATTTGTTTGAAAGAAAAAGGAAAATGTGAGCATCATAAGAGAGGAAGGCTTGATGAATGTAATGGTGCTGCAGTTTGTAGCTTACTATTAATGTTTTTAGGGGGTCAAGATTTAACAGTTACTGCATCAATTTATTAACTAATTTAAATCGTCCGATTAGAAATGTACGGTTGAGATCTGATACTTTATATAATTATTAAAATTTGGATTTTTAATTAAAATCATTGGATCGCAAATGGATGGGTGTGATTAACTACTACAACAAACTATGAGTTTACAACAATAGTGAATTCAGGTCCGTTTTTAGGTATATGTTTCGGAGAAGTTAGTAAGAGGATGTAATTGTTTCCACAAGATCACACTAATTCGATGAGAATTTCTTTTAACACCCTATCAATATTCTCACGTGTCTAAAATATTATCAAAATACTCATGTCCGTTATTTAACTAGCGGATATTATAAAAATTAGAAATTTAAGGAAAAAAAACATCTTCTTAACGTGAAAATTTTAATATTTTACTCATTCGGTACTTATGTAGCAGAAGAGTAAAATAGAAAATTAGATGGACACTTGAGAATTTAGTAGGATAGCAAAAGAAATTCTCTAAATTACATTGGTTCAATTTAAAAATAAAGGCCATATGAAATATGTTGGACCACCGATTGAAAGAATAATTCTTAAGTCAACTCTTATTTATTATTTAAAATTTTGAAATTTTATTCTGTAGTCATATTTAGTACCTTATAGAACTTGTAAATATGAATTATTTTAAAAAGTGATGAATTAAATATGAAGTTTTCTAATTTTTGCGGTTAAATTTTTTTATTTAATTCTTTGTATTTGTGAAAAATTATTCTATAGTCATATTTAATTTTAAATATTCGTGGAAAATACTCTTATAATATCATAAATATGAGCACACACATTCAAAATTATGAAGGTTACATATGAGTGTAGAAACTAAAAGTTGACTAAAAATATTTGAATTAGAATCTGTTGAAAATTTTAAAAGGGATTGAAAATGAAATTTGAGATATTTATTATGACTAAAAATTCATTTAATCTATTTATATTTAAGAAAAAAAATGATACATCATTTAATCTACTCTATGGACATGTATCGATAAAGTATCATGATGTATCCGTACGTATTAGATATGATTTGAAAGTCATTTTAGCGTGTACGACTTTAGAGATTATATTAAAGAAAACATTATGTTTCTCTAAATTTTCTTTTTTAACAAAAAAGATCATAAACATGTCATTCAAAAACAGAATGAAATCCAAGTTTTGTGGGGCAACCTCCTCTTTTCATATGTTAAATACAAACAACTTGTTCATAGTTACAACATAGACAAAGACAATATCTGCAAAATTGTATACATTTTCTAATTTCTTTGTGATCCTAACTCACTTATTGGTATATAATTTTTGGACCCGCATTATTTAGTTACCTCAAGCCATCCCTAAAGATGGAAAAGGGCCCTACAAAAATCTACACAAGCTAAATATATAATATGTTATATATTTTATATATAAATCATATACATATACTAGTCAAACTATATATATTAATTAATTCAAATCAAGGATTGGATGGAATAGTTGCATTTGAAGGAGTTAAGTCCACTGATATGTGCAAAGATATCTGAGGAATCAACCATATCATCTTCTTCTTTAACAACTATCTGCAAGTACAAAATTAAAAGAATATAGGATTAATTAAGAACTATACCATCAAATAATTGAAAAAGAAAAAGATTGAAAATGATAGGGTATTTATTTTTTAGACCAAGTCAAGATTAGAACATTTTTGAAGTATTGAAAAAAGTACACAAATAACTGATTACGGATAGAGTTCAAATCTCTCGACAATTGTAAAATGATCAGTAGTGTCACTTTATTAAATAATATTGGCTAGGGAATCTTACTTCATCATCATCTTCATGGTTGCTACTAGCTGCCCTTTGATTCTCTCCAAAATCATCATTTTTTGCAAACCTTCCTCTAACTCGTGGTCGGCTATCCGCCAAAGTTTTTCGACAAGCATACTGCACATATATTTTCTTGCATAATTAGATTACTGAATTTTTAAAATATAAAGGAATTTTTGCTGGCATATATACTAGAATCATATGTATGATATAATGTAAGATTTCAAAATTTTGTTACTTTATATATTAGTACCTTGATTTTCTTGCTGAAATTTCTTTCATTTCTCTTTTTCATATATCTATGAATCTTCTCTTTCCTTTGCTCAACAGAAAGTTTTCCAACCTTCAAACTAGAGTCCTCCAAGTGTGAGATTTCTGGTGCCAAATTGGCAGAACCACCACCAGATACTAGTTTGTGATTTTCAGTACCAAGTACCTATAAAAAAAATATACAATTATAAAGATCAATTATAACATGTAGCACCGATTCTTCAGAACAATTACGTGTCCAGTGTAAGACGTTTGTCAATGTCTTACATCGACACATATTGTTACATCTAATCACATCAATTTGCTTAAATTATTATTGGTCTCTAATTTTCAATGGCAGTGTCATGTTTGGTATCTGTAATTTGAAGTAATAAAATAAATTCTATTTGAGATTGTAAAAAGAGAACCAAATCATGAAGATGGTCATTTCTAATGATGCTTTTATTTATAATATCCTTTCTTTTCAATTTTTTTGGCCAAATCAATAGTATTTTTTAATGCAGCTGACTTTATAAAATAACTTTATATTATATGCTAGCAATTACTGTTTGATGTGTATTATCACCTATGAATTTTCAGCTTAAGATATATTTTGGACCATGGACCCAAAAGTTCACTTCTGATATAGCTTCTTCTAATTTTTTTAACAACTTTGCGTTTACTTTCTGAAAACATTTTCGATTTTTACTTTATATATCAGTGACTGAAATGACATTTAGTTACGGATTTTTCTTTTTAACTATGATTGATATAATACATAAACTAATTAGAGAAAACGCAATTTCAGAAACACCGAAAATAACATTTTGAAAATTTTCCAAATTTTTATAAATATTCAATCTAAGTTTAAAATGCATTTTCGAAAACTTCCATAATGTAAACACGAAACATCGAAAGTAAACTAGAAGAACTCAAAGAAAACATGATCATACCTGAAAATCTTGAGGATTAAAAACTTGTTGAACAGAATCTGTACAATAAATTCCACCATTTTCACCTTGATAATCCAAATCTTGAGTCTGCATTTCGGAACCTAATAGAATTCCTCCACCAAATAAGCTAGAACTATCAGCAGATAAAGCAGTGTTTAGATTTCCTTGAGGCATATACAAACCTAAACCATTACTAAGATAAGGATTACAAGAAGGAATTGAAGATATGCAATCATCTTCAAACATAGAAGGAAACGAAGCAGCACCGATAAGCTGCGCTGGTGCCGAAACCGGACTAATATCAGTTTGATATTGAGAAGATAGCCCTTTCAAAACAGAACAATTTGATAGTTCAAGATTATGATGAGGTTGTGTTGAAGAGAAATCAAATTGTTCTTGATGAGTTGTATTGATCGGAAGAAGGGTCGGAACAAGAAAAGATGACGATGATGTGAAGTCAATGGAAGCCGATATGTCATTGTCGATTTCTTCTTGAGAATCGAAGATAATTGAAAGGTTATTATTGGTATTATTTGTAATGTTGTTCGTGTTGGTAGTACTTGTAGTGCTCGTTGTTGTAGCGGTACTATTACTATTGCTATTGTTATTGTTGTTGATGTTATTGTTTTCTAAATCTAAAGCTTGTGATATGTTGTTTAGCGTTGTATACGAGCAATTGTTGTTGTTGTTGTTGTTGTTGTTGTTGTTGTTGTTGTTGATGTTGTTTTCGTCTTGACAACAATTTGAGCTCGAAGTAACATCAGAATTTTGTTGCAACGAGTCATGGAACAAATCGGTGTCACAAAGTTCAAAAATTTGTGCACTAATATTTGGACTTGAAATTTCATCCTGCAATGTGTGACATATAAACAATGTAAGTAACATGTTTACTAGAAAAATATTGAACACATTAAGGTTTTAGTATGTAAAAATGAAAGACACTTGTGTATATAAACAAGTTAGAAACGTGATTCTGTATTTAAATTTTGGGTTTGAGAATTGAATCCAATTCCCCTTTTTGTTGATAGATATGAGTCTGATCTGATCACTTTGAACAGAAAAAAAAAAAAAAGTTCAAATTTCAAAAGCTAATAATATTCTTTAATCAAATTGAAACTTTGGATTGTGATTGTCTTCACCAATAGGTAGTATTCTAAAATGAAAAACAATTAGTATCTATATATCTATCTTTAATATCATGGACCACAGACGCATACACTAGACACGACACTGACACAATAAATATCAGGAATAATTTTAGAAAATAGAAGTAATTGAATACAACTGCATGTTATAAAATAGTTATTTACTACTTCAAATATCCATCTCAATTTTTGAGATGGATTTGAGATAGAACTAACTAACTATATAAATTTAAATGATACAAAATACTACTTTTTGTTTGCAATATGTCCCAATATTTTAGATGGATTTTAAATGATTATTCTTAAATGATTCAAAAATTTATTTAATTATTTTTTGTCTGAAATCTATCTCAAAAAATTGGATGGATTTCAAACAAATTTTTCAGAAACAAATTTTTAAACATTAATTTATTCTAATCTGTCTCAACTTTGTTCAAAATGTTTTTAGCTTAATTTGGCGCAATAATTTTAGAAAAAATTGGGACTGAAAATTATTCCATCTTGAGTCTATTCAAAATTTAATATACCTTGAGATTAAATACGTTCGATCTAAAACTTTGTCTAACATGAAAAAATAAATTAGTAGTGTCGATGTTAGACACTAACACAATTGAGACATTGGACACACGTCAATCCGAGACATTAGTGCTGCATATCTTTCACACTACTACTCCTTCATTGTCAAGATGAAAACAAAACAATCAATATGCAAAGCTTTCTTGGGGCATTCTACATATAACTAGTTGGTTGCATAGTCTAGTCAGTCGTTGTCCATAATTGGTAATAGACATACAAGAAATTCTCCTAAAAGTGATTTCTTTTTCAAGTTATTTTTTGTGAAAAAGAAATATGCAATTGCATATATGCTTCATGTTTACACATTGGAACCAAATTACCTAATGTTATAACATGAAAATACAACAAAGTAAAAACATAAAAAAGAACCCTTCAATTATGTTATGTGTTATTTTTCTTTTCATTAAATGGAAATTGTCTTTCAATGGGGATTGAAAGCCACTTAAAGTAACACTTTCATAATGCTATGCCTATATGAACTTTTTTGTCATTACATTAAAAACCCTTTCTTCCTATCTTATTGAATAAAGAATATCAAAATTAGGAAAGCTTACAAATGAAGCTCCAAAGAGATATATATATTCCACAGGAAATGAAAGCTATGTTTAAAATGACTATCAAGGAAATGTTACACCATTTTACTAATTTGCCCTTAGAAAATGACATTTTGATGTAGGGGCATTGTCTTGAATAATAGGATATATATTAGAAAGAACAAAGCCTTGCTCTCACGGAGTCTTTGATTCCTTCTTATTTTTTTCTAGTCAAAGAAAAACATTATGCTTGCCAACCATATAAATAGAGGAAAGAAAACATTATAGTCCTATAAATTGTGAGGGTAGAGATATGTATGGCTTCTTGTTTTGATATAAATAATAGTAACTAATTAATACTTATAACTAGCTATGTAACAAACTATTGAGAGACAAATTAATTAATGTAACAAACTTTTTTCTTTTTTTAATCAAAACATGTAACAAACATAAGAAAACCATATTCATGATTCATGATTCTAGTGGATGTAAAGATGATAAATTGCATGAAGACATAATCACATAAATAATCACTATTTTGGCTACCAAAATTTAAGAGTGACCAAATAAAAAAACAAACCTCATTACAAACAAATTAACCATTGAGAAGGTGCATGCATGCATGACATAATTAAAGATAGCATATAGTTCCATTCCAACACATGCATGCATTGACATTAAATACTATTGAGATAAAGCATATAATAATTGAAAAGGTTGAGGAAATTACAATGGATAGTTGATCATCATGTGATGGAGGGTGGATAACATCTTGCAACATGGTGATGAATCCTCTTGAATATGGAATGGAGGCAATGAAAGTCTTATTTATATACAAATAAATTAATATATGGTTGATTTGGTGATATTTCCCACACAACACAAGTGTTCCTAATAACCTAAGCTAGAAATTGGCTACTTAAAAGAATGCATGATGAAATAAATAAAAAGGGAGAAGGAGAGAAAGTGGGGAATATATGTAAGGATTATATAGGAGAGAATTAATGTGAAATGGTTTAAGGGGGGGAAGAGAGAGAAACAGAGAAGTTAAGAGAGAGAGTAGTTGTTAGCTAAGATGATGGAGATCTTAGTTAGTATGAGGGTGTCAAAAACAGAGAAAATTAGTTATGTGCATATATAGACAAGGAAATTAATAGGGTGTCAACCCGATATTGCCGTTGGCCCATTCATTGCCTTTGTTTGGGTGAAAGTATAAATGCATGTGTTATGGAATTAGATGGGTCCTAACTTCAATTTATACTAATAATAATAATAATAATAATCTAGAAGTCCTAGCTCAACTGGCAAATGCCGAAATTGCTAGGCCGGACGTCATAACCCGGGTTCGAACCCGGGACCTCACAGTTGTGTGTGAGTTTAATTTCAGTGGATTACCACTTCATCTTAGACAAAAAAATAATAATAATAATAATCTATACTAATATATACAGGGGATACAAATTTTTGGGATGGTTTTTTTGTTATTCCAATTTTACCCTTAAAAAATAACTTCCACATAAAAATAGATTTTTCAGTTTTTTTAGTAAATAATTTTTTTTCTCTTCTTAATGACTAAGCACAACTTCCACATAAAAGTAGGTTTTCAGTTTTTTTATAGTAACAAAAAAAAATATATTTTTTTCTTCTTAATAACTAACCACAACAAAAAAAGGAGGTTACGTAGTTATCAATTAACAAAGTCCAATAAAAAAGATGATTAAATAGTTATTTATATTTGCACAATACAGAATATCGATCACCCACGAAAAAAAAAATATCGATTACACAAACGGGTTTCGTGCCCGTTTGGCGGCTAGTAATAATAATAATAATAATAATCTATACTAATATATAAAGGGGATACAAATTTTTTGGATGGCTTTTTTATTATTCCAATTTTACCCTTAAAAAATAACTTCCACATAAAAATAGATTTTCAGTTTTTTTTAGTAAATAATTTTTTTTCTTCTTAATAACTAAACACAACTTCCACATAAAAGTAGAAGTAGGTTTTCAGTTTTTTTTATGGTAAAAAAAAATATTAAAAGGAGGTTACGTAGTTATCAATTAACAAAGTCAAATAAAAAAAGGAGATTAAGTAGTTATTTATATTTGAACAATACAGAATATCGATCACACACGAAAAAAAAAGAATATCGATTACACAACACGGAACGTGCCCGTTTGGCGGCTACTAATAATAATAATAATAATAATAATAATAATAATAATAATAATAATAATAATAATAATAATAATAATAATAATAATAATAATAATAATAATAGTGTCCATTTGGATATGATGTGTCGTATTAGATAATAGGCAGTTTTTAAAGATAATAGTCTGTTTTTATTATAAATAATAATCGATTTTTATTACGATAAAAGTTAAACTTTGAAGTTGCAAACGAAATCCTATAATTTTTTTTTTTAAAATAGACAATATACATTTTGTTAATGATTGAATAAATGTTATGCTCAAAGTGATAATCGAACTCCACCCGATCTATTTATCACTCTATTCCTCAACTCTTATTATGATCAATGAAGGTGACCATAGGCAAATATATTGATCGTGAGAAATGGGGACTTGAATGTGGCTAATAAAGATGGTTTTACAACGATAAATATAATGATTGAGTGTATTATCTTGTTTGTGAAGAATAAATGTGCACGACTAGTAAAAACAAAGGTTCATGGCTGATTCACTTTTAGGGCGTGTTTGGTAGATATGGATTTCATGCAGTCAAGATATGATGCGGTTATGCAGTTAGTGTATTATACACCCTTTGATTAAAATCAAATGACACAAATTCAACATAATAAATATCTTTATCTGATCTAATGGTTAAGAATCAACTGCAGTTACTATTTGACTGCAAAGAATCCATATCCGTATTTGGTTTGAAGGAAAGAAAAAATGAAGAAAGAAAATTATAGAAACCAATAAATAAAGATTTTGTTAGTATAATCCCTCTTATTTTCAACGACAAAAAACCACAAAATAAATAAATGGTGAAGACCTTTTTTTCTTTTCTTCTTCCACATAACATAAATGCTACAGCTTAAGAGCAATTCGTGTGGAAAATTTAATGATTATGTAAAGTTACATTTAAGGAATTAAATTGATAATACATGAAGATGACAGAAGAATATGACATTTGTATATGGTCATATTTGATTTGTAGGCACATCACATATATGAAACTCACTTGTGTCAAATTAAAGCAACATAGGAACATGACATTATAATTCAGGTAAGTTGCACATTTAACTCGCTCTCACTGGAGCTCAAAAATCAGCTTTGCCCCAAAAAATTAATAAGAAATTAAGGATAATTTTGCACACTTAAAGACCTATATACATCCTTCCTTCTCAAACTCTAATTAAGACCTCTAAAGTGATAATTTTAGGGTGTTACTCAATAGTAAAAAATGTATCACTCTTTCTTGTCTTTACAACTAAAACGCTTATAACTTGATTAATGTTGGTTTAATATTTGAACTATATATTTATTTTTCGCTGTTTTACTCAATATGATATTAATTAAGTCATATTATCTTAATCGTAAAAATGGAAAAGGTCGTTAACTTTAGCTGCTTCTAAGAGACGATGTAGGTCGTTGTTAAGATTTTGAATATTTTCTAATATTGGTAAACCGGAATGATCAACATTAGAATTTTTCTAATAAATACTCATTCGAATTATAAGAAAAAATCTACTTTTTAAATTTATGAAATGTTTGATGTATTTTGACCATATAGTTCAAATACATCAAACATTCTATAAATTTAAAAAGTAAATTTTTTCTTATAATTAAGACTAAAAAGGGAATACATAAAAATATGTTTCCACGTGCTTCTACGGTATCCGTATTTTTATATCTTTCAGAAAAGATTCATATAAATGGTTGGTGCCAACATGCCTATCATATATTGTATGTTGTGTCTCTTCTTTTTCTTTTTTACAAAAATGTCGTGTCTCTTTTAACAGCATGGAAATTATATTTCATCTTTTTTTTTTACAGTTGAAATTATATTTGAAAATAGGTTTTTTATTACTAAAATGTGCAAATAAGTTTTAAAAATGGTTGATCCATGTGTCTACTATATATGTACCTATAAAATTTAATATTAACTCTTTTTTAAGGAAATATGTAACATTAATTATATAAAGAATGACACTAAAAATAATTTAAATTCAGATACCATTTTATTTTAAGGAAATTTTATTGAAAATATTGTACAAATATCTATTTTTATTGAAAATAAACAAAAAATATTGTACAAATTATATTGATATTTAAATTGTGCATATATTTTTTTAAAAAACATTATAACTACATGACACACAAAAAGTATAATTAGACTTTATGTTTAAACTTTTTTATATTACTGCGTGGTTGCATAATTATTAAACTATTATTTTTTTAAAATAACTAATCAAAAAACAGTTATATATCGTGGGAAAGCCACTTAAATTATTATTCCCAAGAAATTTATTTTAATTTATTTCTGATATATCTATCGATGTATTGTTGAAATTTATAAATTATAGATACAAGATTGTAGCATATCTACTTCATCAAATCAAATAGATCAATAAAAGGAAATTGTGTACATTTAGGGTTCTAGAGACAACCAAGAGAGTGAGATGCGAGAGGGTGACTATCCCTCATTCCATTTAGTGTGTCAGAGATTTTTCATCTTAGTTAATTGATAACTATTTAACCACCTTTTTTGTTGTGGCTAGTTATTAAGAAGAAAAAAATAATTTTTTTTTTACTATAAAAAACTGAAAACCTACTTTTATGTGTAAGTTATGTTTAGTTTTTTTTTTTGTAGTTTTTTTTAAGGGTAAAATAGGAATAATGAAAAAGTCATCCCAAAAATTTGTATTCTCTTTATATATAGTATAGAAGTAATAATATATAGAAGAAATAGATATTCATGAGATTTAACTTGTTTAACTTGTTGGGTTAAATAAAGGAGTACCAATCTTGTTCGGATATTTTTAACTATATTGACCGAGCTTTCTCTCGTTGCTTAAAAAAAATTATTTTCTACAAATCATTCAACATACAGTAATGGAAAAATTAATTTTTAAAAAAATGATATTTTGACACACTAGCTTTTTCTTACACAACATTTTCTTTTGACACATTTTCTTACCCAATATATATTTATAGAAACAGTTTGATAATATTTTTCCTCTTCATCTTCTTTTTCTTTTGTTTCTCTCTCTTGTATATGTATTGTGTAAGAAAATATACATTAATATATTATTCTCTTAAAAAAAATGGGTCATACCCATTTTAGCAACTTAGGTAATTAACAAAGGGAGATATGAATGATACCATGGGATATTGTATGGGTACAACACAAAAAAAGATATTATATTGTTAATGGATAACAATTAATTTTTTTATATAATACTTCTTATTTATATACCATCAAATTGATTATGTTATACATAAAAATTTAAAGATGTAACTTATTATCTTTACATTCTTAAAATACATAAAAAAATAAAAGGGTTAATAGGTTTTTACCCCCTATAAAGTAGACGAATTTTGCGTTACTCCCTTGTAATTTGTTTTTTGAGATTATCCCCTGCAAAATTTATTTATTTTTATTTACCCCCTTTTACTGACGTGACAGGCTAAAAAAATAGAATAACCGATTTAAAAAATAACACTTTTTAAATTGGTTGAATAAAATAACCGATTTAAAAAGTGCATCCAAGGGGTAAATTAAAAAAAAATTGCAGGGGAATAATCTCAAAAAAATTAATTACAGTGGGAAAAAGCAAAACTCGCTTACTTTACAAGGATAAAGACTTATTAACCCAAAATAAAAAAAAAGTGCACATCTATTTCTAATTTCGAATCATTATTCAAGTAGAAAAGTAATCGAACAAACGTACAAGTCAAAAAGATAATATAGTATATAACTAATACATAAATTATCTCAAAGAATAACTTAAGATTTTGATTAACAAAGTATATAGTATATAACTAATACATAAATTATCTCAAAGAATAACTTAAGATTTTGATTAACAAAGTAAAGCTCAGAGATTAAAGTAAAATATGGTCACATATCATATCAAAAAAATAAAAAATTCTCCAACCAATGTTGATAAATAAGACAAGCCAACCAATCATAGAAATTGTATGTGAGAAAACAAAGCATATATTGATATCTAGCTAGTATATAGCTACTTTACTTTGCATCAACATCTATATCTATATATAATATAATTCGATTTTCCTCACACACTCTTCTCTTCATATATAGACACGTAAACTAGTTTCAAATTTGCAATGTGCATTTGTCTAGCTAAACAAGTCATATTAATATATAAGTGACATTGTTTGTGCTATTCATGTTAAATTATACTCTCCCACTTGTATTTGATTTCAAGTCATTTCTGTCCCCTCTTAATTTATCCACGTAAATTCCCTCTAGATAGCTTCCATTTTGCTCCTTTTGGCAAAAAGTTTTAGAGCATGAAATGGTTCCCTAGCTTAATGGAAATTCCAATCTCATTGATTTGGATTCTTAGGATTGTGTTCCTATTTTCTTAGTGTTAATTTTATTATTCCTAGCTGCTTCCATTGGACAATTAATTTAGATTCTAAGGGTTGAAAGGACCAAAGGTTGTACGTACTTGGCATCACCAACCAAAACTTAAATGATCGCATATGTGCAAAGGTTCTTGACTATAAATCAGCATCACTTATGCTTGATTCTAATCAATTGAATAGACTAGAAATGTATTCATACATGTAAGTAAGTATAAGTACGTAAACAAAAAAAATAGAAAATAGTAAAGAAATAATATGTTTAATTTTCTTATACAAAAATTATTGATCATACAATACAAATATACCAAAATTTATAGATACACTTCATCTTTGTCTCATAAGTGATATTTCATTGACAAAATGCGCATGTGACCAATGATATTTGATATGAGTTGATACAAAGATATGAAAATGGTATCAAATATCAAATTCTCTCTGTGTATATATTTTTCCCTTGTATAATGTATAAGTTATTTTTTGGTGGTTGTTGATATGACAATAACTTCGTTGAAAAGTATATTTGAGCGGTTAGAAGTATTTGAAAGTATTTTTGAATTTTTATTCGATGCAAAAATGTTGAAATCATTAGATAATGATGAATTTAAAAAACTTGTACAAATTTTAATATTGTGTTTTCTTAAAATAATTTGTTGGATGATGTTGATGCAGATCATGATCTTTTTCTAAATTGAAAGTGTTGCAAATGTTTTTGTCAATCTGTTGATATCAACATTTAAAATTGTTTATTGCATATTGTTTGTCAAAGTCACATATTGGCATCTGAATGTTTCAATTGTTTATTGAATTCTCTTAACAATGTCGAAGATTGTTGCATTTTCCGAAGAAAAAAAGTTTTTCGGAGTTAAAATTATTAAAAAAAAAACTAATTGAAATCGTCAATGCCACAAGAAATATTAAATGATATAGCTATTTTATGTATTGAGAAAAATATGATTAAACATATTGATGTAACACAATAATTAGTGACTTTACATCTAGAAACGCTCATAGAAATTATTTTGTATGAATTTTTAAATATTAAAAAAATCAAGACTTTAAAAAATGAAAAATTATACTACTTATTAATTAGGGTTAATATCTTTGGTTGCTCCATAGGCCATTGAATCATCCATAGTTTGTGGTCAGTTATCTATCTAGTTTAATCTAATGGTAAAAAACCGCAACAATCAAATCAAAAGAAAATGACACTTTTTTTATAAAGAATAAATCATTTTTTATTTTACTATATCTATTTTATTAATTTTTCATTTTTCATTTTAAAATGTATTTTATAGAATAAATCAGTAATTTATTTTTTATTTTATTATGCTGGTAATTTAGTTCAAATTCAAGATAAAATTTTTATTTAGAGGGACAAGATATGATATAAGTTTCAAGATTAACTTATTATATCTTACTACATCACCAAACATTGAATTGAGACAGAAAATGATACTTTTATCAAAATGTGTCTCTTATCCGACACACCAAACGGGCACTTAAGGTATAAAAATATAAACTCTTATTAAAAAAGTATTATAGATTATTATTATTTATTAAAAAAAACTTGAAAGGATAAATTTTTATTAATTAATTAAAGATAAGATAATATGCAGGAATCAGAATTCGAATCCATCCTCATTTATTTACTTTAATAAAAATATGAAATTCTAGAATCCGAATTAGGGGAATGGTCGATAGTCATAGTCTTGACCCTTGATTGGTGATATTTTTTATTGGTCCTTGCAGAGGCATTGCCACATAAAATTAGTTTTCTTGCTCTCGTCTATAAATATTTTATAGAATTAGTCATATTTTATAGAATTAGTTTTCTTGCTCTCGTCTATAAATATTTTCCGGCATTCTTGCTTTTCACCAATCATCATTCTTTCCTGTCTTCTCGGATCTAGCTCTTCTTTTCTCTCAACTATATTCTCGTCATTTCTTTTTAAAAGTTCGTTGCTAAACAATATAATCATTTTTCGTTGATTAGCCATATTGCTCTCATTGTCATTCTTTGATAATGAGGTGCGAGAACGATATATTGATCAACTAGGGGCAGTCAGGCCATAATGATTGAGAACAATATAATTAATCAAACGAAAGTTTTTAAGTTGCTCTAAAACTACAATACAAATGATGTTTTCCCCTGTGGAGGGTGGTTATTTTGCCACCTTTGTTAGGTTGCCTCATTTTTTTATTCTTGAAGGGAGTATCAATGGCAAACCCTAGTCAGACTCATTCCACCACAATTTTATGTCTTATTTATTAATGTATTACTTTTTTTTTGTCTTGTCGATTGTTTGATGTAATTTTGTATTTTTGTTGTAATTCACATATTTAGTTATAATTTTGTTTTCCATTATTTTTTTGGTTCCGTAAAACAATGGTTTGAATTCTAGATTATAGTTTAAAACTTTTCATTTCATATTCTAAAATTCGAAAACTCATAAAACAATTCAAATTTTAAAATTTGAACGGAATATATTTTTGGTTTTAGGGAGACGCGGAAAACTTGAGACCAAAGAAAAACACAAACCAAAAGAACTAGGATCAAATTCAAATGATTTTTCTATCCAATTCAATCCACGAGTACCTCTAATCTAGATTCTCAAGAAAATTGTCTAATAATTCTTAACTTGCACTAGCATAACAACATTTACCATATTTGTGCCAAACAATATTTCGTTTATTCTATCAAATGTTACAATACCATAAACAAATCGAGGAAGACGACATTAACAAAATGGAATCTTAATCATTCCTTTCCACTTCCTCAGATATTTATGTTGGTGAAGCCAACAGCGTGTGAGATATTATTGTTAGAATTTTAATAAATAATGTAAATCATTAAACTAATTAAAGTTGCTTGCTAGCATTAAATAGCCTTCAAGATTAATATTTTTTAGTTTAATCTTCAAATTTTTAGGGGAAGGTAGCTGGTAATTTAAAATTTGAAGGCGAGATAAGTAAAGTCCGATAAAAAATTATTACTTATAAAGATTGAGCTCATGATTCTTCCAATCGATTCGTTCTAAGGAAGCTCATTAATCACTTGAGTCAGATCAAATGATTAACCAATCAAGGGAGTTTTAGCATGTGATTATTAAGCCCCAATCACTTGAAAGATTAGTATGTGATTAATTAATCAAGGGAATTTTTAGAAGTAGACAAACAATTGAGTTCCATTCTTTTTCTTAGATAAAATCATTTTAGTGATAGAAAAAGTTAGTGATCCTTACAATCTATGTTAAAATTATAGCAATCTACTCCACATTTAATAGAGTCTAATCAATAAGTAGATATATTAATTAATACGTTTTCTACAAGTAATTCAAAGTCTTGGTACATATACTCTTTTGTGTGTGCATCTAATACAAGCTTTTAAATCAAGCTGTAATTTTGGCCCAAGATATTAAGCACACAGAATAAGTATAAGCAAAGTAGCAAAGTGTTTGGAATTATTGGATTTCTCATATTTCAATTCTAACTGCTTTTAAGGAATTTTGATCCAAAAGAAGATAAAGGATGTGTTTTAACATAACAGGATAAAGGGTATCTCTATCTTAATTATATTCTTTCAAATTATTATTTTTTGTTTTTTTTTCTTTGGTTTGTTTTTTTTGTTGTTATTATTCCATTAACAATAGATTATGTAAAAATTTCAAAAACAAATGAATAAAGAAATTTATTTTTGGACGAGATAAGAAGTGATTGTTAAAATAATACAATTCGGCATTAATATTTTTATCTAATTGTTTTCTATTTAAAAGCATTTGTGGTACTTTTAGTGAACAGAACCTACATCACCTATGGTATTGTAAGTATATTTTGTTGATTTTATTAATTATTGAAAACTATATTATAAAGAGAAGTAAATTAATTTATTACAAATTCAAAAAAAAAAAACTTACTTTGCCATTTTAATAAAAAAAAATTGAAACATTGACAAAAAACACCAATTTTGGACTTGGATGAGATGATAAGAGATCTCTTTTAGCTTAAATAGAGGTCCTGAATTTGAATACAGTCTTAAGAATGCAACAGTGTTAAATTCTCTTTGAGGGGAGTTTTATCACTCTTAACAATCTTACTCGACTTGAGAAATTAGTCTCAACAACTATGACAGAGGGGATATCATACAAAAAAAATTAAAAAATTAATACCAATTTACACCAAACCAAAACTTAGGTCTTGGTGATGGCTGATAGATTGCATTATTTAACATCCATTGTAGCTCTAAGATTAGAATTGTTTTCGCGTCTCCCATCAAAACTCGCACGCCCTTTTATTGTTTTTGCATTATTCAACAAGTTTTTTATCCCAACCCCGTGGTTGTACCTTAAGTAGTGAACTAAATTCACACTTTAAGTGACAAAAATCTTATAAAAATCAAAGTTTTTTGTCTCCTTAACTCTTCCTTCACCCATCATAAAAATATTTACTGGGAACTCTTCTTTCACCACAATGAAAATGTTTTGAATGAAATATCTTATAAGTGAGTGAATGATTAAAAAAATGAGGTTTCAACTTATAGAATTCTATATATTTTAAACCTATTCTAAAAGGTTTCAAAGCAAATTATAACTCCAAATGGGGGAAGTATTTAAAACCTCAATTCACCCCACCAAAAATAACAAGTTAACCGGATAGACTCGCATATTTTGCCACCCCTAAATTATCTAACAAAGATTTGTAAACTTTTTATTGAATAGTCATTATTGAATGCTTCAACTAGACTTATCATATACCAGTACATAGCTAAAAATTTGTTGTGGCAGGTATAATTCTGTTTAGTACACACATCAAGTTCGCACCAATTTATTGAATCATTAGTTTTTTCTCTCATATTATGAAAGAAAAGTCTTGCATGTGATTTACCCAAAAAAGTTATTGATCTTTTAACAACAAAAAATTCCTGTATCAATCGCCAATAAATTACATTATCTCACTAGTAAGTAATCACATTACAAATTATCTGAGGACAATACAGACTTCAGATTTTCATGAAACGTAAATATTACATCATGTCCTTTAGTAATATTGCTGCAGAAAGCCTGGGTATATTTGTTCCATTCCACATACACCATATGTTAAGGAACCCAACTTAAGAATCAAATTAACCAAAACTTTCATTCACTTTTCCAACCAATGAAATACGAGACAAGCATTAATAGCAGGCAGCAACTGTCACACCAGCAGCATGTCTAAGATTCTGCAGGTATACCTTCACCAGGTTCGCCGAATATTCTAAGATTCCGGTCCATTGATGCAACTGCTAAGTATTTTGAATCTGGGCCAAATTTTACACATGTGGATTTACCTGGAAATAAATGGTTCAAGTTGAGTCTTAATAACTGTATAAACATGAAATCAAAGTGTGCAGTGGAGAAATAATAAAAGATAAGAATGGGGGAAAAAAATCAAGACAGCACCTGTTCCAGATAAATCGGGAAAAGTTTTGATCAAGTTCCATTCAGATTTCACATTTGCAACTTGGTATATCCTGCATATAGTAACAGGTATGATAATTAGTTCAAGAGAAGACTAATGAAATGGGTAGATAAACCAACAAGCAACAGAATTCTACAATTACATTTAGAATAAACATTTATCACACAAGACTCTACAATTTATTTCAACAATAATAAAAAAAATAAAACATTGTAACCTTCACCTAAGCTATGCAAAAACAATTTCTATAAACTATCCTGTTGCCATTAAACTCATGAAACTAAACTGAAAATAAAAACAGCTTAGAGAATATCACAATACAAGTACTTGAAAACTATTTAAGTTCTAAGATAATCTCAAATACGCTTTTCCAATAACCCTTCTACGCTAGACATTATTCCTCACCTTACATCCGAGCCTCCAACTGCAAGGTAGGATCCACTGTGGTCAAACTCCACTGCAAGATACAGAGAGTTAGATGAAGATCATATGAAATAGGTACAAAATTTTTACCATTTAAAAAATATGGCCGCTGAAAAGAAGAGAAAATCAATACCAGAGTTTGTTGGAGTTTCTTCGTCATATGGGGCAAAATTCCGGAAGTTTTTCAATTTGCGTAGATCCCAAAGCTTTACACCGTCATGAGCTGCAGTCTATCAAATTTAAGAGTACAATAAGAATACTGTATTAATGATCATCCTGTTTATACTAGTTACATTTTCTCACGTACCGCAAGGTAGTAACCATTCTCAGAAAAGGATATCGCTGTCACATGCCCCTTATGTCCATCAAATTTAGCCACATTTGCCTGCAACCAATACAATTTCGGAATAAAATTACTATTGAAATTAAATAATAAATACAGCAAAAATATGAGATTAATTGCTATGCACCCAGTGTAAAACTTTTTCCCATATGCATCCAATCATATAACACCATAGTGCCACTTTTATAGGTTCTCTCAAAATATCTCCACAAATACCAAGATGGAGTGATTTGATTGGTTACACGTTTAAAATAGTTTTACATTGTCGCACAGTAAATCCAAAATATATTGTATACCTGACTTTTTACATCCCAGATCTTAACAACAGAATCCGTAGTGCCAGTTCCAAGGATAAGACCATCAGGATGAAAAGCTGCAGATGTATAGCCTTCGGACAAGTCCGAAACCTATAAATGTCAAATCATTAATTGTCAATTCAGCACTTGGGTACGAAATAATCCAGTAAAGGTAAAACATGTTACTTTCAAAAGATAATTTATGAAATTTAAAAAATGCCCCACATTCTCTAGAACCTATACAAAACTATTCCACAACACCCTTATGCATCGAAATTAACTAACAAAAAAATATGGAAGACAAAAAATGATTTGTAAAAAAGGTTCATTAGCATGAACTGTGTTTTACTTGTATTGCTGGTAAGAATACAGATATAAAATAAATCAGACCTGAGTCAGACAAGTCCCTGAAGACAGTTCATAAAAGCACCAAGTGCCATCAAGTGATGCAGTCACAAAGTAATTATTGGTGGCATGGACAGTCACAGCTTGCACCTGAAAAATTGGAACGGAAAATTATTCTTGCATCACAACAGAGTGCAAGTATATGAGAGATGCATAACTGAAGGGAATAAGGATTCATAAATTCATAGATTTGAAATAAGTTCCACCCTCATTTGAGAATAGCAATCATAAAGGCATTTATACCAGAAGATTCAATGTTTATGAAATCCAGAATCTTGGGTTGAAGATAAAGATATATTGTTTATACCTCAAATTTTAAAAAATTTAGCGTGAATACTAAATTTCAAACTAGAGAACACCAAGTTATAGTGAATGTGAAGGTACTCAACTGAAACTGTGACTAAAGAGGGCATGCATCAGTTGTAAAAGTGATTGACCAGCCGTATTTTATTTAATTTATATAAAAAAAAAGAGTAGATGAAATATAATATGATGATGAAAAGAAATATCAATATACCAAAACCTAGCAGTCAAGAGTTTCTGGGTTTCTTTCAGATGTCTATATTATTTTCTATGGTTAAAACTGTTAGGATAGAGCATGTAAACAATGATATAGCTGTTTTTTGCATGAATTATTCAAATTTTCATTCAGGATTGAGGATTTCTTAACTGGTACAGAATGGCATGCATTTGTTGTGAGCGGGTGACTGTACACAATTATTTGACCAGGGTGGAGAGGATGTTGCTAGTTCAAAGTACATATGTGAACTAATTTAAGTGCAATATATGGTCCATACATTCTTTTGTACAAAAAACAGGACATATAACTAAGTGCTTTTATAATTGTGTAGTATCTTTTTTAAAGCCATGCCATCAGAAGATAAATGTTTCATCTAAATAAATCTTAGATCATAAAAAGTCCTACATACCACCAAATATATTAAAACCAATATATTCAAATTTTGGTTTTCAAATAAATTAAAGAAAAATCTATCTGTCCATTTTTACAGAAGAGTATTATAATCTAGAGACAAACTACCGAATGTAAAAAGGCAAACAAGAAACAACGAAAAAGTAGGGACAGCAATAGGGTTAGATTTACATACCTCAGCCGAATGATCCTTCAAGGTCTGTCTGCAGGTATAGTTCCCATCATCTGATCCTTGCCACAAACGAACTGTCTGCAATAGAAAATAAATAAATAAATTATTGACCACTGGGGAATGGCAAACAAAAACAGCTATTCTGTCTGACATTGAAATATAAGCAAAAATAGCCAATTTCATGCTAATTAAGATAAAAAATTAATTGTGTTGAATTTTCTTGATGGCATAAAAAAATCTACTTTGTTCCCTAAACTACCATTCATAGGAGCATGTTTTGTGGAAATAGAAGTGTTATTGGATAACAAAACCCAAATCAATTGAAGGTTATTTTAAGACTAATATCTTTAATTGAATGTCATGTTTGGAATGTTATTCATCTCAAATTATGTCACTTTAGAATATAAAGATAGTATTTATATTTTTCTTAATAATACCTTCATTTATTTAAATAACCTCTCCACCTTACTAGACTGTTGCTACGACTTTTTACACTTCACTATGGTATTTCAGACTTAACACACTATTCTAGTATAGAAATCAACATAATTAATCATTTTTCTTAAGAAGTGTCCATTACTGGTTACAGGCTGATAACTACCGACGAGTATGATGTATCTCAAAAAGGCTTTGACAAGCTCAACAGAAACACTAGTGCAAGACCATTAATAAAATTGGCTAATTACCACCACAACTATCAGGCTTTGTACTTACAGCACAAAACTACATCTTTTCAGTGCAACTCAAATTTACCATTTTAAGATGGCCAAGTGAGAGTGACATTCAAAAGACACATCCATTATGGGAACAAAACAAAGATGTAAATCGCAAGAAACTGACAAACATCAAGCATGAATTTTGGGTTCAAATTCACATAAATTTACAGGTTTGGATTAGCTGCATCATGCAAAACAGAGTTGGTTATGTGTCCGGAGAAATCAAGGAATGTTAGCAATACATGGATTGCAATGTGTGTCACTCTACATTGTCTGATCTAAGCTGAAAAAGGATGATCAGATAAAATAGTTCCACCTTCCAATCTATGAAACCAAACTACTTTATAATTGGAAAGGGATAGCACTTTACCTTATCTGCTGAACCAGTTATGATAGATTCGCCTTGACCTACAAACTTCACGCTGGTTACCTAACAACAGCATCAATGGTCAGCTAATAGATTTTGAAGAAAATACAAATCCATCAATTCTAACTAAAATAAGACCTTTTTAGAGTGACCGCTGAGTGTAGCTAATACTTGTCCTGATGGACGGTCAAAGATAACAGCATTTGTATCAATATTTCCGGTTGCAATCAAGTCCTGTCAAACAAGGAATGAGTTGATCCTCAATCAGTGCCCATTAGTTTTCTAATTAAACAATATTTCGGGTTTTAATATATCTAGATCCAACTTATAGGATTAAACGCAATACCTTAGAATAAAGGATATCCAGAGATATAATGCCTTGTCTGTTTGTTTTGTTTAAGGGATGACTAGATATTTGCGTATATGTCTCTATAGCATCAATAGGAGCCAAAGTCGCAGGAATCTGAAATAAACCATAGAACATGCCACAAACAAGTAAAATGCAAATGCCACTAATATATATTAATAAATAATTTCAAATTTTTCAAAGGCTCTAAACAAAACTAAGATCATAAAAATATCAGATACTACAAACTAAGAAAATACTGGCAATGCAAAAATTGAAGCACCATTACAGTCTGTTATAATGAATACCTGTCGCTTTTTCCTCTGCTGTGAAAGAGCAGCATTACAGTCTGTTAGCTCAGAAATTATGCTAGAAGAAATTCCAGGATGTAATTTCTTCGCATTAGGTGCCAGCTCCTCATCATTAGCAGCTAAAACGTAAAAAAGGCAATTCAGATGCACAAAGTGCAAGATTTAACAGCAAATAGAGGAAACTCATCAAAAATAAGGTGTCAAATCTTAGTTTTTGAACACTTTCAACTCTATTGTTCATGGGGTATGAAGTTTTTTATTGAAAAGTTACTTCAACCAAAATTTAATGCTTTGTAATAAAGGAAAACAACGAAATCAACAAGATGATAAGATGTAAAACCTCTTTTCCCATTGCTATGAACAGGAGCATTTGCTGTCGCATCATTTGGTGTAGAAATAGGGAATTGCCTGTCTGCCTGTGCAAGTAAAGACCTAGCTTCGTCCCGTTCCTTTTTAAGCCTTGCAATCACACGGCAAGCAGCATCATGCTACACATTAAAACTAAAATCAACAACTCTGGCGGCGGAAATATGGCAAACTGAACAAGTTATAAAAATTTGAGATGAAAATCAAACAAAGGATCTTATCAAGATAAGAAATCATATGAAGGACTGAACAGTTGAAGAGAAAACAATTAATATTAATGCACAAGTCAAACAAAATTTGGAAAAATAAAATATGCGGTACTCTTCAGCAGTGTGCTACAAGTTAAATAACCAGTATGTGGGGGTATACCTAGTTAATACTTTAATATGGTTCCATGTATGTGTTACAACTTACAATCTCAAAAGGCACACTATCGTTATAAAAAAATTATATTAATATTATGTAATATATATTCATTTTAATTTTATAATAATTTCCAAATGAACTATAACATGATGATACCGCGAATATGAACACAAATCCCAGTACACTATTTATAGGGAGAGTGAATGAAGTTGGTAACTATGTTAAAAATCACAGATTTCTCATTTTTCATTAGTAAAAGAAATTACAACAATTAAAAATTGATTTTGCCAAGAAGTTCTAGAGATGCTGAAAGTTTACACCTTTACCTTTTATATATAAAAATATGAGTTCTTACAAGCAAAAGACACATTCACTATCCTTATCTGCAATAATAGAAAATATATCTCAAATAATGCTGTTACTCTTACCTGATATAAAGCATGACTTAACTCTTGCCTTGCTGTATGCAATTGCTGCTCCAATGCAAAACTAGATAACATCAACCCATCCCATTCCTATAAATGAGAAAAAAGAATTCTTTGTAATGAGTAGAGAGATTACAGATTTCTAAGCATTTCATCTCATTATTTATCAGGAAAACTTATCAACAGAAATCACCATTGAACTCCTGGAACAATTAAGTGAAGCTTATAAAATAAATTTTCAGAATTTCTATAGTAAACAGTCTCAAACAAAGTTGCCATACATAAATATTGCAATGCTTCATAGCCTCAATACTATACATACATTTTGGAACATTCCGAGCATGCCAGGGATGCTAGCTGCCTGCACTGGTCTAGGCTTCACTATCTGCATGATAAATTATCAAGATTAAATTAGCAAACTGCAAGTAAACATTGGAAGATAAAAGAACTACAGAAAACATGACCGGCTTAGTCCACTTATAAACTCCACACTCAATTTACAAAACTTACAACTAATACCATTACCAACGTACCTTTCCTGTTTTGATTGGTACAATGTCATCCAAAGTAAGTGGTTCTCCAGTAACTGGACACTTCCCATAATCCTACTCAATTTTTTTCAACAAAATTGAATATGAAGTATCAAAATCAGATTAGTAATAACATATGACAAGCCTGAAATACATCATCATGAAAAATTAATTGCATCAAAAGTGGCTGAAACACATTGCATATCAAAAAACCTTGCATATCAAAAACATTTACAGAAATAAAAAATAAATAAAAACCACTTCAAACATGCTAAACAATTCACTATGTATAAAAACACCCCATTTTTTTATTCACCAATAGATAAGACATAAACAACAAAGAGAAAACAAAAAAGTAAACAATGCTTCCAAATCTCCCAAAACATAATACATGTATTAGAACTAATACAAATTCAAATCACCTTTTGGCTGTTCAGCACCCCTACCCTTTTAACTTTCAAATCTCCTATCTCCTAATAAAAATACAAAAACCGCCATCCAAAATGAAAGATTGGTTGTTTTCTATGAAGCACAGACACTCCTTTGATTAGGTGTGTCCCGGTGTTGGACACACATCAGCGTACACAACACCGACAATGTGTCATGTCTAGTGTCTATGTCTCTATGCTTCGTAGGTTGTATAACTAAACCCATTTAAAATTTTGATTTGCCACTATTAATTTCCACTACTGAACAGTTTAAACAACTCAAAAAGACCAAATATTCTCCACCCAAAAATGCAATAAACTAATACCAACACAAACACACATACACAAAATTGATTCTTCCTTAACCAATTTACCTAAATTACCCCTCTACCCTACACTATGGTTCACAAATTGTACTACAAAAGCTAAACATACAAAGAGAAAGAACCATTACCGCAATATGTCTCTCGATTAACCTCTTCTCAAAGAGAAGACCGGATCCTTTTGACACCACGGGCTCTTCCGGAACCTCGCCGGAAACTGCAAAGAAACAAAAACAAATCACAGATCAAAAAAGTTGAAATTCGAAATCAAAATAGATAAGAACTGAAAAAAGAGAATCAATCATAAAGTAATGAAACAGAGGAAGAAGAAATTAACTGGAGCAGTTCATGGTGCAGTGGAGAATTGAAAATTAGGGTTTTGGGTTTTGGTGAAGTGAAGAGAAAGGGAAGTGAAGTGGTGCAGAGAGAAAAAAACGAAGGCGAAAAAAAAAACAAATAAAAACCGGGATATCCGTTCAGATTTGGTAGTTCTTTTATTATGGAAAAAGCCCGGCCCAATTACCCGGTTCAGCGATCCACCTATTTCGCTTTTGGGTCGGATCTAATCATCTTAAAAATCCTCTTGCAGAAATCATCTTTAATATGACTTTAAAATTAAGTAAAACTCAAAAATCTAGTCTGAAAAATTCAAATTATATCTATGTTTAGTAAGTTTAGATGTGATTCTAAAGTATTTAATGTGGTGGTGTTTAATAACGGGCGACAAAGTCATCTAATAGATTTGGATGATCCGTCTTTAAAATTAAACAGAGTCTATATATCAATAGTTATTTTGAGTTTCATATACCAGTGAGAAGTGGTCTTTACAATATCATTGCATACTCATACAATTCATACATATTTTTCCTGCAAAGATACAAATCTATGCAACTCTTAAGTAATGCATACTTATAAACAAAATTATTTAAACTGATCAACTTGAATAAGTCAACATTAAATGATGATATGATAACTTAAATAAGTTACTTGGACCATTTCTTCCCTACCCACCCTCCTACATCATAGCTCTTTCAACAAGACTAGAAAATAAGAAATCCATGATCATTCTATAAAACTTACTTACTCTTATTAAAAATACTCTAAGTGATATTAAGGAAGTATACTAAAATGAATGAAGTACTAGAAAATGTAAATCAGGCCATAAGATGTTACACATTTATATATGATACTAACCAAAATCATTTAACATATTTACATTTGTTATGGTGTTTAATTGTAGGTTGTGAATCAAGAATAAAGAGAATTTTGTATAATTCACAATCAGTATATATATATATATATATATATATATATATATATATATATATATATATATATATATATATATATATATATATATATATATATATATATGGGTTTGCTAATTTAGACCCACTTAAAAATATGTGGGTCTAAATTAGCAATGTGCACTTTTTCGCTTTGGACAAAAACTACTCTTCTATTTACTTATTTAACACTAGCAATTGAGGGTTAGTTAGGTAAATTTAATTAAATAAAATGCACTCACTTTACTAATTTAGACCCACTTAATTATAAATATATGCAACCTAAATAAACAACCTAGTAAATCACAAAAAGACAATTGAGTAAACATATACAACCAAACCAAAAGACAATCTCTATTTTTGCATTTTTTTCAAAATCTGAAATACAGGAGAATTTTCACAATTTCTATTTTTACATTTTCTGCATTATATGGGTAAAATCTCCCTGGTCTTTTAACACCATTGTTGGATTTTAATGGTGTTTTGCTCATGCAAGATCTTCTAGAAAATGAAGAAACTGAAGGTAATTTAGATTTGCGATCAAAACTAATATCTTCAACAGCACCAACGTAACACATTTTAGCATTTTTCACATTGTGATAATTGAAAGTGGAGCTATTCAACTCCCAGGTGAAATTGGTTGTTTCACTTTTTGATTCAGTTCATCATAAATTTTCAAAGCTCTCAACTTTGTTCTTGTAAAACCATCTTCCCAACTTTGTTGCTTTTCCTTTTTCTTGTTCTTGTTAACCTTGTTTTATGTTTTTAGAAACATAAAAGTATTTATAAATAAAGTGGATATAAATTAGCAAAGTGGGTGCACATCTTTTAATAAAATTTACCTAACTAACCTTCACTTTTCTAGTGTAAAATAACTAAGTATCAAGGGTTATTTTGTCCAAAGTGAAAAAGTGCACATTGCTAATTTAGACCCACGTGTTTTTAAGTGGGTCTAAATTAGCAAACCCCATATATATATATATATGCATCAAAATTTGTGAGTTATTTCCTAGAATCACTAGCTAAAATCACGCTAATAGTCAATATGTACAACTAGTAACAATTAATTGCGAAACTGGTTGGTGACAACAATGAATTGAATGAAAGTGGTGGTGATTTAAGCCCACCAAACGGTAACAATGGTGATAGGGTGGTAATGAAGAAGCTAACAAAATAGGTGATAGTTGTGGTGGTTATCAAGAAAAAGATGATGAACAATTGGAAAATAATTCATATAAGGTGTTATAGAAATTTGATTGATATAGGTCGTTCTAATAGTTCACTCATTAATAGAGGAGAAGATGCGTCACGTTCTTGAAGAAGAGAAAAAAGGAAAGAAAGTGCCCCCACTTGAAAATTCTTCTAGTTTCTCAAAGTTTTAGTGACTTTGGAATTTATGATTATTTTCAAAATAGTCAACAAATCTTATTCATATGTTTATAAGCATCCTTATTTCAAGTCATATAACCAATAATATCAAAGTGATCAAGCTCCCTCCTAGTGAACTAAGATCCTTATCTTCGACAATTAAGTGGATTTTTTTGTTATGTCTTTGGACAAGGAACTACACAAGATGATAGTGAGGGTGAAAGTACAAAGTAATAAAAACGGTTTTTAGTTAAATTTCTTTATAGAAAATCTTAATACTTTTTAGTTTTTATGATATTGATTAGGGATTTCATCCTCTTTTGCCGTCAGAGATTTTGAGAAAGATCAAGTTTGATCACGCCTTCATTTTCTTTGTCTCACTAGGGTAGGATTTGAATTGAAGGGAAAAATTTTGTTATTGTGGATATTGTGCATAAAGAGTGACGAAGCTTCTGGATTGTTTTTGTCCTTCCAATTTTTTTCAATTTGTTTATATCCTTAATAAGAACAAGAAATAAAATGTCATACTCCCTCCGTCTCAATTTAATTGACACAGTTGACTGCTGTGTACTCTTCACACATGTTGTTTTGACCTTATTTTTTTACTAATAAACAAAAATAAATATTAGCATATAAGATGTTGTTTGATTCGTCTCGATAAGTATTTTCAAAATATCAAATTTTCATAATTTTTACTATTATGCAATTAAAAATATTAATCATCAAAGTTATGCATTGGCGTGTGAGAAACAGTTAACTGTATTAATTAAATTGGGACAGACGGAGTATAACCCAATATATTTGCCTATTGGTTGCATAGTGGCCATGGCTTTCTCTTGACCACACTGAATTGTAATATGAATTTTTAGATTTTGAATGTATGAAAACAAGAAATCCATAGCATTGTTTTGCCCTAATAAATGGGCTCACCTATTGAAGTCTAACAACATTAATGGTGAAGGTAGTAGTAGTAAGAGTAAAAAAAAGAAAAAGACTACAAGGAAGGTTAAAGTGTCGTCTGTTTCTCAAGAGAATGTTATCCATAGTTTTGAAGAAGAGTCTTTAGAAGATAACAACCGTTTTATTTACCAAAGAATGATCCCGGTAACAATTTTACAAGTCGTTCTATAAAGGGGAGGTAAATATGATGGAAGATATACACATGATGGAGATTTCACATAGGTCCAAATTTGGGAGTTTATTTACCACAAATATGATAATTGTGAAAAATTATGCAAATTGATAAAACTTGGGACCCAAATGTATTTTATATTTGAGTGATTAATTATTGAAAATTTAACAATTAACTTTCATATATTTTTAATTAAAAAATACAATACAAAACAATTTAAGTGTTCTTCCAACCTTAAACTAAGGTATTATTCCCTCACCTTAAATTTATTACTTTTAAAAATAAAAGAAAAAATAGAATAATACAAATCAATTCATATCTTGCAAGTACACTTCAATATGTAGCTACAAAAATATTTGATATGCTGAGTATGTTTGAACCCACAATTCTCCCTCTTTTTTTTCCACATTTAAGTGTATTATTCTTGTCACCAAACTATTCCACAAAAATTTCCAACAAAAGTCTCGCAACGATACATCATCATGTGATTAAAAGGAAGCATGTGTGAAACCCCACAACTGCACATATAAGAAATATATATAGTGAATAAATGGGTATTCATAACTTATTAATTGATGTATAAGCTAGACAATAATATAACTAAAGTAAATGGTATGAAGATATTACCTCAACATTTTTTAATTCAAATTCTGGAGTATGAGCTAGACATTTATTTCCAAATGTATCACTTGGTCCACTAGTTCCGGTTAACCTTTTCAATGACACATTCCCACAAGTTATAATTCAATTAATTCAACTAGTGATACTTTAAAAAAGTGGATTTTGAGTTTTAAATGAAAATTTTAATTTTAAAAAAACAAAGTGTTACTATTGAAATACTTACAAATCTCCATCTAAGTATAAAGCAAAACCACCACCTCCACCAAGTGCAAGTGAGTCATTTGAACATAAGTAGTAGTACCGATTCACACCTATAATTAAACGATTAAAAATTAACTAACTTATTTGTTGTAAAAAATCACTTATTATTTAATCCAACTAATATTTTATATCTTGACTTTAGTTACATTCTTTCATGTCATAAAAAATAGACGAGTACTACTAATTAATATTGAAAAAATTATTTGATCTTAATTCTAATTAAATCTTGCAATAAAAAATTAATGTGTTTACTCTTATAAAAATAAAAAAAGTGTGTACACATCAATTAAAACCCTTACCAGTAGGTCGAAAAATCCTTGGATGACCATCTATGTTTGTAAACACAAAAGTTTGGTGTGTCCCCTGTTATCAACAAATAGAAGAAAAATATCATTGTGTCAAAATAAAAAATTGAAATTATATCTTTAGTACAAAAATAGTAATAGTATTATGAAAAAAGGGGTCATATACTTGATATTTGGGCCTTGTTGTTGGAATTAAGGGGCAGTCAAGCAAAGCACCAAACACAGCCCCTTGCTTATCTCCAACGACCTATGTTTTGTAAATAAATAAATAAATAAATAAAATAAGTCAATATATTAATATTATATATTTGGTATTTAAAAAAGGGACAAACAAAATAATGGAAATAAATTGAGTGCAGTCAAGCAATAGTGTTTTTTTAAGCAAAGCTATAGTTAACCGATTAATTAAAGTATTAAGATCAAACAACTTAATTTTTTATGCAGTTTTGATTTTTTTTAAATCTTCGAATTTGAATCCTCTCTAGTCATGATCATTAAGCTTTGATCTAATTGCATACATGCAACCACATGCATTCAATCTAAATCTTAGATAGAAATTTTGGACAAACCACAATTTTGATCTTAGAAGTGTAACTCATTATCATACTGATCTCTGAATATAAAAAATTTAAATACATATCCTCAATATCTTATTTGATAGAAATTTTATGAACTAAATTTACCAAAAAAAATATATTTAAGGATTAAATTGACTATGTAAAAAAATATTCAAAATAACTAATAAAAGAGACATTTTGGTAATTTGGTAAGTTTGAGAACTAATGTGACGGTGAATTACATATTCGATGACCAAAAATGATGGTTCGCTTGAGAAATTTTAGTTTTTTGTAAAGGTTATACTAACATACCAGCAAACCAGGGGTAGTAAGTTGAGCACTCTTGCGAATCAGTGTACGAAGTGATGTTCCATGTTTCAATGTACTGCATGCCCAAACATTCAAAAAAGGAACATATCAAATTAATATTTCAATTCAAAAAAGCACAATATTAATCATTCCACAAATTAAATATAAAGAAAAATTACCTATAAAGTAAGACCCTCTTGCACCCTTTTACTAACTTTGGAAGACATGACTCAAAAAAATTATTCAACTCAATAGAAATAAAGCAAGAATCATCAATGAGTTTGAGTGGAGAAAATTGATCATTAATATTGTTGGCTTCTTCAAAATTTTCAGAAATGTTACTTCTTCTTGAGGCATGATCTTCATCAATAATTTTATTTTTCAATAATTTCATGTTGTTACACATGGGACTAAAATTGCCATCCCAACAAGTTTTTTTGTATTTAAAATTGGCAATAACTGATTCAAGATTTCTTGTCTTGGATGCGCCAAAGTTCACTAAAGTCATGATGTAAGATAAATATGAAAGCAAATTTTCCCCCTCTTTAGAGTTTGGCCCAACCTACACAAATAAAATCAATGTGCAAAGATTAAATATATAAAAATGAATAAATATACTTGTAAAAAAATGAATAAATATACTTATTATTTTATACGTGTGTTCTTCGAATCCAATATTTTTTATAACCCGACATAATTAAGGTCTTTAACTTTCAATAGGCATCACAAGGTATCTCATAGTTTAATCTATTTTTTATAGATTAGACTATCTTTTAAATAACATAACTTTAGAAATCAATCGAACTTAAATTATTATTATTATTTTTGTGAAAAAAAACTCATGTTACCAACTTTCTCAACAATAATGATTACATTTTTCTTGCAATCAACATAACGAAAATAAACAAGTGAGAAACCACAACCCTATTTGTTTGGAAAAAAAAATGAAGAGAAAAGAAAAAACAATAACCTTGGGAGGGGAGTTGTAAGAGCTGGAGAAGACTCGAGAAAACTTGTGAACTTTACGAGTATACATCATTTTATAGAAATTGAAAGGATTTTGGCTATAGCTATATCATAAATATTTTTGGTTTTGCAAAGAGTTTGGTTTTGAATATATATAAGTACTGCATGTACATTATATAAGTACAATGGCATATTCTCTTATAAATTATAGATAAGGATAAGGTACACGATATTTTTGTCAAAAAAGGATATATTATTATTACGATATACTAATAAAAAGGTAAAAAGAACTGAGAATATCATAGTACACGTATGAAAAAATAAGTGAGAATATCTCTAGAGAACAAGAGTTATATATAAGGTATAAGTTGATAAAAGGTTTATTCAAAAAAGAGATATATTATTTGATAAAAGGTAATATTAGATAAGAAGTGAGAAAATCATAACTAGTTTGTTATACTTATCAGATTTTATTACTATATATCAATATTACATTTCTAAGAAATCAATGAATTTATTTTTTTACTTCTTTTACTAAAACATTTAGAGTAAGTTTTATTTCAAAAAATAATATGTTAATTGATTTTTATAAACATTTTAATGCAATGAACAAATAAGTTATATATGAAAATTTCTTGTTGTGAAATAGCTGTCTATGAATCTATACACTAAGTTTATTTTCATTGTCGCTGAACTTGTCCAGAGATGAAAAATATGAGTGGCTATCAAAGAGGAAATATCTATGATTTAGATTTGGTGAAACCTACTCTACCAATTTATAAGTAGGGGTATCAGTAACAAAAAAATAAAAGTTGATTATAAATTAATTGTGAGTACTATATACAAATTTATTTATGTTATTTGTTCTTATTAGTTGGTGAGTATATGCTTCCAAATTAAAAAAGTATAGTTTAAAAAAAACCTTTAAATTTTAGATAGTAATTAGTACATCCTACTAATATCTTAGATATAGATTCATAGACATCTATATCACAATAAGAAATTTCATATATAACTTATTTGTTCATTGCTGGTACATCATTATACCATTTACTAAAAATAATAAATTAAGGTTCACCTTTAAACTATTTTTGAAGAGAAGTGCTACATCGATGACAGATTTTCATCGACGAATGGCACGACATGCCCAATTTCCTTTTTTTGATTTGTTTTTAACAGCCATGCTATATCATAAAGTTAGAGTTAAGAGAGAAAATATCATAAATGCATGTAGGCAAAGCAGTCGTGCACCTGTGACGACACATACATGTCGTGTTGTTAATCATTTTCCATTTTTGAAAGATTTTACCATTCATATTTAGTTTTTTTTTTTAAAATGACCATTCATATTTAGTTGACTATACATTAAATCAGAAAACATATCCCAGTTAAAGTCATGTGTAATGTATGACTCAATCATCTTATTCATAACACTACAAGAAAACATCAATTTTCCGACTGATTTTCCATTAAATTACCGGCCGCTTAGGCAGCCGCTAATTTACCGGCCGCCTAAGCCGCCGCAAATTAAGCAAATCCGCAGGAAAGTAATAAAATAATATTTTTTTCAAAATCTGCACAATTACCGGCGGGCAAGGCCGCCGCAAAATCTGCTGCCTGCAACGTTGCAGGTCTTGGAAACTGAAGCAGCAGGTAGCGACGGACCAGGCCGCCGGTACCTCCTAAACGTTTTAAAAAAAAAGCTGGAAGGAATAGCGACGGCTTAAGGCCGCCGCAAAGTAACAATTAAAAAAAAAAAGGATGACTTTTTTCCTCTTTACCCTTATTTCTTTTTCTCTTCACCCTCATTTATTTTTCTCTTCTCTCACTCTTATCTCCTTCACCTCATTTCTTTTTCTCAATCAATTTCAAAACACAACACCACCACAAATAGGGGTGAGCATCGGTCGGTTTCGGCCGGGTTCGGTTCAAAAAACTCCATCCTACATGAAACCGAGGAGAGAATAATCAGACCCATTTCCGACCATCAAGAGCAACGGTTTGTTCGGGTGCGGTTGAAATCGGTGGCGGATAGGACGGTTCGGTTAATTCGGTTTACATTTTTTCCATTCATGAGTTTAGTGGGAGGATTTACTCAAGACTAAGGAGGGAGATGAAACATAGACTTTAGTGGGAGGATTTGCTCGCCAGAAACCATATGAACAGAGAGAATAAACAATTTTAGATGAAGGTGTTTTTTTAAGTAAAATTGGAAAATTTGTTTCTTGTTGTTTGATGGAGGATGAAGTTTTCCAATAGTTTATAAGTTCAAGTTGCTAAAGAGAAGAAGGTTGCAGTTAGTGAATGAGAGGTGAGCTTTAGACTAAGTTATACAGTACAAGCAACTCAACTGTGAAAGTAAAATTGGAGACGATGCTTGGAGAGAGAATATTTAAAATTATCTTCTTCTTTTTTCTAGAAAAGATTAGTAGACTAGTGAACTTTCAAATTTATTAATAAAATAATAATAATAATTAGTAGTATTATAATAATCTGTGTCTAGTTTATCCTAGTTCTAGATGTTAATAGTAGTAGGCACATTAAGCTAAGATACTTATTTAGCTTCTCTGAACATATGAATATAGGATGTGACTTGACATGAGAAATACGTCTGGTAACATTTAACAAGCACGAGTGAAGCTATGTTTTGATCGGTCGGACTCGGTCTTCAGCAGTGCATTGATTACAAATCCGAACCCGACCATCAATATCCGTGCCAAACTGATTTTTCAATTTTTTAGACCCGTGGACCGACCCACACCCGCCCGTACGTTGTATTTTTTATCGGGTTCATCGGGTTTCGGTCGGGTACGATAAATCTGCCCACCCCTAACCACAAACACTTTCAAAAAATCACAAAATCATCAACAACTACTTCATGGTTCATCAATAACAACTTCAATCTCACAAAATCACAACAACAACAACAACTTCAATCTCACAAAATCACAACAACAACAACAACAACAACTTCAATCTCACAAAATCACAACAACAACAACAACAACTTCAATCTCACAAAATCACAACAACAACAACAACTACTACTCCTATTTATTTCATCACTCTCACAAAATCTCTCTTTCTCTCTCAATCTCATCTCTCTAATTTTATGGGTTTGTGTTTCATGGGTTTGATTTTTAGTGTAAGATTTTATGGGTTTGTGAAGAATTTTTTGGGTTTGTTGTTATTGAAAGATGATATTTTTAACTTATAAAAAAAGATGGTTTTTTTAACTTATCAAAAAAATCAGTATAACCAAATAAATAAAAAAATTTAAAGAAAAAAAGATGAAATTCGCTATTTTTATTTATAATATTTAAAGAAATAAATTTTTTTTAAAAAATTCAAATTTTGCGGCGGCCATAGCCGCCGGTAAGTGTGTGGTATGCGTGGCAGGCTGCGTCAGATTTAGCGACGGCCAAAGCCGACGGTAATTGTGTGGCAGGCATGGCAGACTGACACGTCAGTTTGTGACGGACGTGGCCGCCGGTAAGTGCTACTGGGGCAGCATTTTGCGGCCGATCATGGCCGCCGCTAAATTTGCCATTTTTTTATTTTTCGGCCGTTTTCACTACTTTTCGGCCGTTTTTTGCGGCCGCTAAATTGATGTTTTCTTGTAGTGTAATTAATACAAATAACCATGATCTACTCTAAAAAAATATTACAATATACTATTTTCTTTTTTTTTGTACAACAATATACTATTTTTTAGGTAAACTAAGAGTGTAAAAAGTAGTAAATATTTAGACATTTCAATAAGAGATCTCCTTCCTTTTTTTTTTAATAAGCAGAGATCTCCTTCCTTGTCTCTCGCTTATAATATATATATATATATTAAAAATTAGGGTAAATAGCTTTAGTCATTTACATCTACAAAATAAGCGAGATTTAATTTATCTCTATATCTAACTTTTTTTCAAATCCAACTTTGCAAGGGATCAACTTGAACTTTGACTGTGCATTCTTACTGATGTGGCAAGTACACGTGGATTTTTTTAATGTCATGTGTATGTGCAACATCATCAAAAAAAAATATAAATTAAATTTCACGTGTACATGCCACGTCATCCAAAAATTTAATAAAAAAAAAATTTATGTGTACACGTCACATCATCCAAAAATACACAGTCAAAGTTCAAGTTGGCCACTCAGGAGGCAAAATAAGAAATTTTAACATTGCAAGGTTGGATTTAAAAGAAAAAAAAATTAGGCAGGGGATAAATCAAATTTCCCTTATTTTGCAGGGGTAAATGATTTTTTATCTTAAAATTTGAAAGGAGGAAAATATACACAAGAGGGGGGGGCCAAACCTATACTCCAAAAAACAAACAACAACAAGGCCAAAAAAGAAAATAATTGTAATTAGGTAAACAGAAACAATCTCGAAAAACTAATTTCTAAGAAAGTGGGGAAGAATCTCTATACATATGTGATTTTTGAGAGTTCTTCATTAATCAAGGTGTTGTGCCCTTTAAATGAGTGTGATAAGATTTCCCAGCATTCCTAGCACTTTATTTCTTCTTTTTCTTTTTTAGATAAAGGTGTGAAAGGCACCTCATTACCCTCACTAGCATCACCCCAAACTTTAATAAATTCAACATTGCATTATAGAGCACCTATGAGAGGTTGCTCATCATTAGAATTTTGCACCATTTGTGATTCAGGGACAACATCTTGACGATCATAATCTTCATTATGAGTCGGATATGTTTCATCGAGCTGTAAAACAACATGAGTTGCATCTGTGTTATGATGATCATCCAACGGTGCAATCACTCTATTAGCGCTATGATCATTCTTCTCATAAATATGCACATTTATCTATGATTATAGCATGAATAAATAGAAGATAATTAAAGATAATAAACTGAATTGCAAATAATATAGAATCTTTTACTAACCATTTACATGAATCAAATCATCCTGGGGGAGTTCATCTAGTAGACGTAACCTATGGAATTTAGCTACTCATAAAGGTAATAATCATAACAAAAGAGTTTAGAAAATTACACATAAGAATAACCTCGATGATATGATAACTACTCCCAACGGTGGGAGATTCCCTCATTGGAATGTTCCTTGCTCTCCTCCTTTGAACTGTGTTGTTCCTTTGTCATTTGATGTAAATTATGGTGAAGACTTCTTGGGCTTAGATTTTACGCGTCATCGTGCCACGATATATACCTCATCTTGGCGCGATCCTTCACAAAGCTACATTGTGGAACGATGTGAGTGTTGATCTTCTTTAAATTAATTTTCCTGCACAGATTTTCTTCAATAATATATCCTTCCTATCGTGGCACGATGTGCCATGAGCTGATTTTCTTCATTTCTTCAATAATATATCCAACCTTGCAATGTTATGATACGATCGTGGCACGATGTGCCATGAGCTGATTTTATGCAGTTTTCTCCCAAACAAGTTCCTCTGTCACCTTGGGGTGTTAGGTGCACATGGGAGTAAGGTGACAACCAAGCTTTCTTCAAAGAAGAGAAATGTCAACTCAGAATATATTTACCTTTAAGGCTTAAACATCATTTTAGTCCATGTAAGGTCATAAATTTTTTGTTTTAATCCATGTATTTTTTTTTTGTTGCAAATAAGTCCTTACATGTGCAAATGTTTTTTATTTTAGTCTCTAAAGCTAAAATCCGAAGGAAAATCTGCAAGAAAAATCGTTGGTTTCCTGCGGATTTTAGTTTTAAGGGACTAAACCAAAAGATTTGAACAGAACTAATTTGCAACAAAAAAAGATACAGGTACTAAAACAAAAAATTGCGAACTTACAACAATAAAAATGATATTTAATTCTATGTTTAATTGTTAATGGTCGCTCGGCAAAGAGTTTGATCGTGAAACAGTTGGTGTATTTTTATTTGCTATGGTTTCTATATTTTTATTCGAGTACTTCTGACATACTCAAGGCTACTCTTTACTGTAATGCCATTAAAAAAGGTGTTAATTAATTTTAAAATATTTTGTAATACTCTTTGTTTTAAAGATCTAGTTCATTGCAACAGAGAACTTGATGTGCAAGTTATCGGCATATGTAGTTGTATAGTTGTTATTTTGCAACTTATAGACGTAGAAGAACTATCCATATATAGCTATTTGTAACAAACTGGCCATCATCAATTGTAATATTGAAGCTTTGCTGATGCTTTCTTTCCAATTCTCTCTATAGAGTTTTCTTCTCCATTTTCTATCATGTTGTAGAAGTTCATGACTTTGAATTCTATAAATATGCTCCATCAAATGTTTCTCGTAAATTCTTGCGATATTTCCCCCATTAGATTTTACCTCCCTATTAATGGGAATGGGAATATAGTGGATTTTGATGTTCAGGTTCTTCATTGAGTTGGTGGCAAAGACGTAAAAAACTCATAATCAAATTAACAAGGATAAATTGGTTTTTACTCCCGCAAAGTAGACAAGTTTTATTTTACCCATATAAATTTTTTTTTTTCAGATTCCCTGCAAAAAAAAAATTTGTTTTCCCCTTAAATGCACTTGTTAAATCAGTTAAACGGAAAATACCGAAAGAAATTTTTTATAAAGGTAAAACAAAATTCGCTTACATTGCAAGAGTAAAGAACTATTTACTAACAAATACTCAATTGAAAGGATTTCTATGCAAAGGCATATAAATATGAGAGCTTCCATAATCCATTGCATATCTCAATCTCAATATTTACAGATGTATGGATTATGAAAATTCTTATTTTTATATAGTATTGAATAGTAAACCTTTCAAATGGATATTTGATAATTTCAAATGTTTTATCAAATTCTTCGATATACCACAGATAATTTGAAAAATCTTGACAAATCCGACAGATAATACCTTAACTTTACCCTCAAATTCTATTTTTCATATTTTAATTTTACTGAGTGGAGAAAGCTAGTGAAAGATTGAATATTCCAAAACATTTTTAGCCTTCTTTTTTATGAAACAGTTCATTTAGTGACTCACTACCTTATTTGATTCCACTGATTCAAGATTTTAGAGTGCTATTAGAACATATATTATCCATCAACATTAGTTTTTCAAAAATTAGATTTTGCTATTCAAAAAAGTTTAGCAACACAGCTTATTGTCCGCCTAACTTTTATTTATGTGTAATTATTTATTAATATATTTATATAGATTATCTTCCAACACAAAATTGGAACATGTTCCAATCTGATTTACAGATATGACAAAAACCAATGTTCAAATAAAATAAATAAATAAAAAATCAAAAGACCTTCAAAATATTTCATTTACAATAATCTCCAATAATACGTAAAAAAACACTATTGGCCATGATATAAACTATAGAGAAAATTGCAAAACAATTACAACAAATTTTGTTATAATTTTTTAATAAAAAAAGATATTGAAGAATAAGTAAAAAAGATATGGAACACATAAAATTGAAATGTACCCTCTAATGTAACCTCATGAATAAAGGAATTTCATGAGTAAATATAACATATAGAAGACATAAAATGATTTAGTCATCTTCCGACACAAACATGGCACAAAGAAGCCCGATTTGCTTTTATAGATGACAACAAGATACAACAATATAATCAAAGGGACACAAATTCACAGAATGATTTGATATTTGATAACATGAAACTCATCTAAGAATAACAACAATGGTAATAACAAGGATGCGGCTAGTATTAAGAAGTTATGAGCGCTTAATATCTACATGTGTCGGTATTTATAAAAGCCGAATAAGACTGCAGTGGCTGTAAACCCTAATTTGAGGGGTTGGGCTTTCGGGTCATGGACAAGGGTCATATTTATGGCATAGTCCAAGAAAATTGCTATTTAGGCCCCCCACGTTTGCTCAGAGGCCCCCCTTAAATCCTAAAATGTCCCTAAAAATGGTGTGCAGAAAATTTGTCATGTAGGTACCGAAATTTAATTTGGTTCGGAACATAGACAACGAAATATAGTTAACAGGCGCCCCTAATGCCTATGTATCGTATGGGCTGCCAAATTTCAAACAGAATGACAAACATTTCGCCTCGTGAACGACGAAATTGAAATTTCGGTGATTACGAAACGAACACGCTGGTTTTCGGTACTTACGTGACGAAACAGGTGTATATGTGTATCAGATAATTCTTTACGCCTCAGATTCAACAAAAACAAAATTAAGACAAGTATGTGCGATTTCTAGGGTTCGAACAGGAGAAATTGCTCAAACATCATCACTATCGCAATCAATCGTCTTCTCCATCGCAATTATTGGAAGCATTCAAGAGAAAGAGGATTTCGTCTCGCAAAATCCGAAATCGCCAGTAAGTTTTCTACGAATTTGTGTTGTTGATTATTATTTATTATTTGATTACAGTCGTTGTACAGGTTTGATTAAGATGTTCATACTCAATATTCTACGAATTAAGGGTTTCCAAACTGAATTGGGGATTTAGGGTTCAATGATTTAGGGTTTTGAAACTGAATTGGGGATTTAGGGTTCAATGATTTAGGGTTTTCTATGAATTTTGTGTTCCATCATTTTGATTGATATTGATTGTTGTGAGTGATTAAGTGTGTTTATTGGATTGAATTGAGTGATTAAGTTTTGATAGTGATTAAGTTTTCATTAAGTTATTTCAATAAAAGTTTAAATTAGTAATTAAGTTGTGATATAGGTTTGATGGTTTGATTCAGTTCTGATATAGGTTTGATGGTTTGATTAAGTTCTAATATAGGTTTGATAAGTTAGTGATGATGATTGATTTTGAAAATTAAAACATTGTATGATGGTTGATGGTTGATTACATTTTGATTGTTTTATGTACTTGTAGGAATGACTGATGAAGTTACTCGACAGAGAGGTGGGAGGGACAGTTTGGCACACGGTTCCGCTCGGCGTGAGCGTGTTAGAAACCGTGTCGTACCACCCACACGTAGAAGGGGTAGAATGAAAGAAGTGTCATCGACGGCTGAAAATCATCCAGAGCCCGTGGCCGAGCATGAGCTAGAGATTCATTCTGCGCCTAATCTTGAACAGGCTGACACTATGGAAGAGGAACAACATGATGAGGAACTAGAGGAGCAACATGATGAAGGGGCTCTTGGTTTGCAACATGATGAAGAGGTAGAGGAGCAAGACGAGGCAGAAGAAGAAGAAGCATATGAAATTGAACAAGATGAAGAGGAGGCAGAAGAGGAAGATCAAAGATCATCACCACCTCCTTCACCACCAAAGCGAAAAACCCGTAGGAGAAAGCCGCCGACGACAAAAGGACGACAAAACCCACCAGAAGATGCACCCCCTGGCGGATATGGAGGTGGTCCAACCGACCTTTCATTGCTGCCCAATTTTGGAAAGCATATTGCAGCTGCATTGTGGAAAGGAAAAGTAAGTATTTTCGTTATTCATTTGGTTATTAGTCCCACTATTTTATTGATTATTAAACTTTATTTAATTTGACTTGATTTTGTGCAGTATCCGGAACGATATCTGAGGTGCATGAACAACGGAAAGAGGGTGTTAGATTTTACTCTGCCATCGAGTAAATTGGATTGGTTCTGGAAGGTGGTAATTGCTAGTGGACTGCGGCCTCTACTTAAGACAAACTATCCATATGTGGATTGGGGTATTTTGACAGCTTTTTCTGAGCGATGGCAACCAGAAACCGGCACCTTCCATCTACCGGTTGGAGAAATGACCATCACATTGGATGATGTGTCGTCTCTGCTCCACATCCCGATTAGTGGAGAAATGACCATGCTGAGACTCAACCCTATTGGTTGTAGTGTTGCCCATGTGCATTACTTGGTTTGTCCATGCACTAACAATTTTCTCCTTCACCGAATCTAAAACTGTCTCATCAACATATTGCAAAAACCTTGGAAATTTAGCAAACACTCTTCTAAACTCGACAACTGCATGACTGTATGCCTCTTCTGAAGTCGACTCCACAAGTGATTCCCATTGTAATCTGAGAGTTTCCAATAAGTCATCCATTTTCTGATCCTTTGCTCTACATAAATTTTTGAACTTCGCCCTTACGTTTTTATAAATGTGATACCGACACACAAGTGCAGTTGAATTTGGAAAAACAATCTCAACCGCATTCATCAGTGACTTGTCCCTATCGGTGATAATCACTTTCGGCATACCCTCGTTATCCTTAAGAAGACTCCGACACGCGATGAGGGCCCATTTAAAATTGCCTTCTCTTTCATTTGTGAGAAATGCATAGGCAACATTGAAAGTCTCTTGTGTCGAGGTTACACCAACTATCTCAAACAGAGGCATTTTATACTTGTTGGTTTTGTAAGTCGAATCCATCAAGAGTACGGTCGGAAACGTGTTAAACAACTTAACACTATCAGGATGTGCCCAGAAAATGTCCTGTAAAGTTGTCGACTCACCATCGGTTCTAAACTTGTGGAAGTATTTGTGAGCTTCAAGACACTTCAAGAGTTGTTGAATTTCAGTCATTTCACCCCTAACTTCATGTTTGTATCGTTGACGCTCGTTGTAGATTTGCTTCATATTTGTCTTAAGATCTTTATTCTTCTCCTTCAACGTGTTCAGAATGATTTTCGGAGCCACCAAGTTCCTTGTCAACTGATGGACACACTCCTTTTCCTCCGGTTTTAAACGTCCGGCTAGAATGTGACCTTCCAAATTTTTCGCCATCTCATGGTTATGCTCACCAGTCACGACACTTAACTTCCATTCCTGAGACGACAAAAAGTAGCCTCGTAACCTAAACGGGCACTGACATTTCCTTGTTGCTGTGTCATCTCTCTTCAATTTCCTTTTCGGTTCTTTGTAGACACCGCCTCTTTCGCAACCCAAAATGAAATACGGCTTCCTATTATGGTTACCATTATCAGATTTTTCGATCACCATGGAAAAACCAGCCTTTAAAGCCTCCCTTCTACACCAATCAATCAAGTCATCTCGGACCTTAAACTTTGCGGCATTATAAAAATACCTCCCGGTGTCAACGGAAATGTCGTGTGCATCCTCTGCTTCATCAATACCAGGTTCAATAACATTACCTTGGGGAATGTCAGGTGCAACAACTATAGCTTGTGGAACGACAGGTGCGCCGGGTACATCATTATGTTGATTCAATTGAGCCGGAGGATCGGCCATAACAACACCTTGACAAAAATTATACAAAAACAATCAATATACATGGTACCATAACATATGAACAATTATCAAACAAAACAACCCCAAGTATGCTGAATTTGATGTACGTCACAACATTTCGTCGCCTACGAAACGAAACACATGATTTCGTCGTCCCACTGACAAAATCTTGTGCATCTGCTAAATTTTAAAAAAATTCAAAATAAACCGTATAAACCTTCCCATACCTGTTTTAATACTCCAAATCAGTGTGGGTACCTTCTATGTATGCTTCAAAGTTGAGATCAAGCCTTCAAAACGAAAAAAAATCGCCAGAGATCTACTTTTCAATATTTTGTAAAAAAGTGATTATGATAGGACAGGGCTATACTGTCATGCTATATAGGGTAATTTCGGTACCTAGAATACGAATGCCCATAATTTCGTTTCGCAATCACCGAAACCAGGATTCGGTGACTAGGTGACGAAATTTTGCGGATCATTCGCATTTGGTTCATGCCAAAGTTAGCTATCTTTTGTTTCGTCTCCTTTCGTCAACTACGCACCGAAGTATAGTTGCTTCGTCAACCACGCAACGAAACAATTTTTTAGGGGCATTTTTGTCAGTTTGGGGGGCCTCTGAGCAAATGTGGGGGGCCTAAATAGCAATTTTCATAGTCCAATCCAAGCACAAGTTGTTGGTGATTTAAGATTTGGTGTGTGATTTTTTGGTTTAATATTTTTTTCGGGTTAATATGTGTTTACCTTATGCAATGTAGGTGAGTTTTGGTTTATCACATGTAATACGAAGATTATGTCGTTTATCCCTCATAAAATGTGTTAATTTAAGATTTCGTCGTTTATACACAATTACAAAGACTAATTCCTTTAAAAAAATAAAAAATTGTAAAGACTAATCCCTTTAAAAAAAAAAAAATTGTAAAGACTAATCCTTCAAACTTGGGGGATTCAAATGGGCGGCAAAATCTTCCTAAAGAGTTTTAACATTGTTGCAAGCCCAAATCAGATATCGAACTCTAGATCTTTGTTAAGTTATAAGAAATTTGTGTCATCTCATTTAAGCGCTTTTGAGTTATTTGATTAAAATTTGAAGCTTTTTTTTTTCTTTCAAATGATTTATCCTTAAATATGTTCTTATAATTTATCAAAAATTTGGTGAGAACGGACAATTATTTTTGCTTGTTTTTTGAGAGGGCACTTGGTTGAAAGATCACTCTACAACTTAGAGGTACTCGGTTATAGAATTGACACCAAGGCTTTGTTTGCAAGTTTGGAGGGGAAGGGAAGGAAAAGTTAAAAAGGAATAAACAAGTGGAAAGATTAACAAGTTTGGGAGGGAAGGAGTTTGGAGGGTTAATTTTTCTTCCTAACACAAAAACCCCCCAATTTGGAGGAACTCAAAAATTATATTGGATGAGGGTTTGGAGGGGATTTGGAGGGTTTATATGAATTCTTCAAATTTAATTAATGTTGTCATAATATTTTTAAATTCATAATATATTAATCATATGTATTTATTTATCATTTTCTATAAAAAATACTTTCTCAAAAAATGTAAAAGATTTCTCTAATTTTCTCTTTATTTCCCTCCCTCCAAAACCCCCCCCTCCCCTCCCCTCCCCCTCCAAACTCACAAACAAAGCCCAAGAGAGAAAGAACAAGGGGAAAATGATTTTTATAGTGTGGCCACTGAACGAGTTTATATTGGGAAAAATGTGGATTTTTTATGGGACATTGTTGTAAAATTATTTTACACAAATAGTGTATATTTATTAAACTATTTTATTTAAAAAATTATTGATAAATGTGTTATTAATAATTATTTTATATAACGTAAAAAAAAAGATTATTTTATAACTTATTGTCAACAAAAAACAATAATTATTTTATAACCGTCTCGTATGAGTTTTTAACTCTGTCCATGAAATTAAAAAGTCAAGCTCTTACCACTAGATTGACATCTGATAGTTAATTTTTATTTAGCTAAATTTAAAATGTTTTTAAGAGACTCGAAAGTTCAGAAAATTAAAATCTAACGAGCTAAAGAAATGTTTAGGGAAGTTCTAAATTTCTTATTTTTTATTTTTAAATGTGAAATTTGAAAAGGACAGCGGAGGCATTAGGATTATGGTGATCTTCTGCGTAGCTGTTTTCCATCCTCCGTTTAAATTGCTGATTGCCTGTTTTTCTCCATGATGGCAGCTAACAACCTCGTGACACCATCGCTTGTTTTCTCATATCTTAGGGGCTTACGATTGATGGTGATGAAAGGGGGCAATACATAATAATTGAAAACTCTGTTCTTTCAAAAACAAACTTAGCAACATAAAGGTCACTTTCAGAACAAAATGATCAAAACTAATCAACACAAGGATTAGCAAAGATAAATCAGATGGGGCGATCAACTTATTATGTTGACATCAATAGATGTTGGGATGTTTGATCTGAAAGGTGATCATAGGAGGTATGTGAATGACATTCAATCATTATCTTAGACGTTTTAATATGAAACCTGAATTTCAATTCATTTACCACAAAGAATGAGAAGACGTATATGTTGGCTGAGATTTCTAGGATTGGATTTGGTTTACTATGACATGAGCATTCTCTAAGCCATGGCCTCGACAGTGGACAACCTATTAAAGTTGATTTTCATGTGTCGAAATCGTCTCGAGTTTACCTATTGCATGTAAGATATGTGTTTGAGGTGTTTGGTACGAAATTGAATATGAAGATCTCCATATACTTGTTTGCCAGTATGGTTGATACAACCATATTATAGTCTTCGGAGACCTCTCCAATTGACAAAGGAATGAATATTCCTTATTCCTCTCAGGAAGATAAAAAGGGTGAACTAATTCAATCAAATTCTTTTAATTTTATTTATTTGAATTGAAATAATTTGCATGTTTAATCTATTATAGGTCTTGCGTCTTGGCATTGTGGACTTCAATAGTTCAAGAGTTCAGACTTTCAATTCCAAGTTACAACTTTCTATACTTTTATGTGAACATGTTAACCTGCAAGGAAAAACATGCAGTAAAAGATTCGGGGTGTTTGTCAAAGGGTACTAGATTGTTATGCAAACCACCACCATTCTGCTAACCTGTCTTTCAATTCTAAGCATAGAAGTCAATTATATGTTGTTAGCTTCTATCCCTACATCATATTCATCATGTGTTAATAATAGCTAGTTGGAAGGTTTAGCAGAAATTTGTAGATCATGCCTTTACATTAAGGAGATATACACTTCAATACATGGCCAATTCTAGCATGGGTGAGTGTCATAGGTCTCCTACCATGGGTGACTTGGTTTTAACCATAGATATATTTATGGCATATCACATTATCCTACACCCTCCACACCATATCATTTTATCCTACAATTTTCAATCACGCCTCTCTCTCTCTCCATCTCTCTCTCTCTCTCTCCACCATGACAAAATCTCTCCACCATCACCACCATGACAAAAGCTTATCATCACTTGTAGAAAAATCACACAAGAATTGACAAAGCTATTAGCTATGTAACTTTAACAACAACACAAAAGTGATCAAAAGAATTGATTTTCTTTCTATTATTACTAATTTATTAATGTTTATCTTGACAAAACTTGTCATTGAATGAAATGATTACTTCTTTTTTCAAAAATAATTTTGAAGCTTCATTTTGTTCCTATTTTTTTAAGCTTGAGTTTTTTAGATTCTTCTTTTTAAGCTCATGCTGGACTCTTCATCTTTTTGGGTTTATTGGATTTTTGTTGTTCTTGAGTTCATGTTGTCAATAGCAAGGTGTAGTGGATTGATATTGCAAGGTGTTCTTAAGTTCTTAAGTTTGAAATTCCAAATCAATTAGAACAAAAAAATTGAAAAAGAATATATTGAAATCCTAATGTTTTAAATGATAAAACACTTACAAATTATGAGAAATAGGAAAACTTTGAATAACCCTTTTGAACAAAATCATGAAAAGTCTTGATTTTAACATATAAAAAAATTAAAATAGATTCATTGAAAAAATGCATAATGAAAAATTTGAAAGTGAAGTGAATGCATAGATGAAAAAACAGAGATGATGAACAAAAAGGCATGGTGAGAGAAAAGAGAAAGATGAGGACAAGAAAGTTCAGGTGTGTGTAGTACATCATAACTCTCATGCACTGTTATAATCTAACCATTAAATAAACTTGCCCATGGTGGGAGACCTACAGACCTCTCCCACCCTAGAAGGCGCCTCAATACATTAATGACGAGTTAAATTCAATAGATAGAAACCATTCTCCATTGGAAAACATGACACACCTGACACCCCATGTACCGTAGCTGTTGGAAAGCATGATCTTTTACTATGTTAATTCCCCTGTAACACTGCAGGAGTTTTCTAAATAACTTGTGATAACAATTTTAAGCTTATTCTAAAGACTCTAAATAGCTTATTGTTTCAACTTGAATAAAACAACTTATGAGTTGTGACAAATAGTTTTGTGCTGCACTGATGTGTATAGAAGTGGTGAACATGTTGTTCCTTGCTCTATGGTAATAAAAAAAGAACAATTAATCCTTAAATACTTGAAACTGGGTATAATAATTAATAACAATATCTTATACCTTAAAAAAAGTTAACAATATCTTAGAAATTCTGAAACTACAAAAATTGTGACCAAGTCTTTAACAACACACATTTCATGAAACAAAAGTGACAAACCAGACGCTCAGCTAAATTAAAAGACTACTCCAGAGCAATCAAAACATGTTCAAACAACAGGAACTGGGACAGGGACCTCGATATCATTTGCCACAACAGCAGCAGGTCGGATGTACTCTTCCTCCTCCTTTGGAGTGTGAATGGTGACAATATCAGGGAGAGGAGTTTTAGGACCTTGTTTACCTTTAGGATCCCAATCAAGCATGATCTTAACTTTAATACCAAGAACACCCTAAAACAGAGCAATGAAAAAATTATTAGCAACATAGATCCATAACAAACCATGTGAATCAACATAAGTATCTGTCAATGAGCAAACCTGTCTAAGGAGCACATGTCTCACTGCAGAGTCAATGTAGTCCTTGACTGGTTGTCCAGAAGAAATCATGTAACCATCCTTGAATTTCATGGATTTGGCTCTCTGGGCTCTTAATTTTCCACTGACAATAACCTGCTCAAATGCAACAGCAATTACAACCAATAGTCATTACATAGAGCAATATAAAACAGACATTCAAAGCAGTATCTGTATAACGAACCTCGCAACCCTTGGCACCACTTTCCATGACAAATCTCAAAACACCATAGCAAGCCCTGAAACAGAGATAAAACCATAGTTGAAGTTCAATTGTAACATTAAACAACATACAAATAAAAAGAGGAACGTGGTTTCAGTATAACAGCACATAGCAAAAAAAATACAGGTTGGAAAGTAATCATCCAACAGGTTATGACAGCTCAATATAGTATTTCTGTTTTACAGGAGAAGTATAAGGTCATGACGTTTTGAGAAAAAGAAAATTTCGCTAAAGTGAACTGGCTTGGCTCGTATTCAATTATAGGATCAAGTAGTCACACATAGAAGATAGTAATCGTCCAACATGTTATGACAGATCAATATATTTTTTGTTCAACAGGATAAGTAGGTCAGTGATTATTTCAGCAAGAGAAAATCATGCTAAAGCGGCTGGTATTCAATCATAGGATAAAGAGTCCACAAAGCATCTAGTCTAGTTTAAATAAAGATTGAAAACTCATTCTAGTCCCTAAAGAAAATATGAACAACCTAGCTTAGTTGCCACATAAAAAATGTCTACAAATAGTCCCTACAAAATCAAGACAACACCAGTCTCTTTGTTAGGGTCTTAACTCTTCAATCAACCAAGGAAAACAAACAAATATGGGAAAAATCAGTTCCAATTGTTTCCCAATAATGTAACGGAGTTAGCAAACTGAAAAGAGAGAACAAAATTCTCTCATCCAAAGATAAAAATGGTGTCATGCCAATGAAAGTATAAAAATTATATTAGTCTCTGTACATGATTTATTTGAGATTAATATACCTGCGGACAGCAAGACCACCAAGGAGCTTGTAACGAAGAGACTCGGCTTGAGCAATGGCACAAAGTCCTCTGTTGTTAACCTTCTCAGCATAAAGCTCAACACTGTTCTCAGGGAACTTAAACCTCTTCTGTACAACTGAGGTAAGTTCTCTAATCCTCCTTCCCTTCTCACCTATATATCATAAATTCAAATCCCAAATTTAAGCAAATTTCACATACATCACTGGAAAATAAATCAAAAATCATTATCATACATTATTAGAACAAAATCCAAATAAAACAAAAATCATATATTTATAAATATTATCATAAGAAAACCCCAAAATGAAAATTCATAATTTCATAATCACTATCATAATTTCATAGACATTATCATAAATCAGATTCGATCAAAGTAGTTAATATTCGAGGATTGATGAAACAAATTACCAAGAACAGCTTGAGTACGAGTAGCTCTGATGATGATTTCAGTGCGCATCGGAGTAACCCTAACTTCAACACCTGAATAACCATCCTCAGCAAGCTCTCTTGTTAAAACCTCATTCAATTCAGCGAAAAAAACTCCGTCTGCGACGAACTGAAACACAGAAAAAAAATCAAATAAAATCAATTAGAGAAACACTAACAGTGGCAAATTTGAATGTGATTGACGAATCTTAGAACTAACCTTTCGCTTTTTGCTCATTTGAGTTGCCATGATTGAGAATCGAGAAGAAACTGAAGTGCGCAGCTAGGGAAGAGATGCTCGCAAACGAAGACTGCAAAAACCCTAGCGTTGGATGAGTGCGGAAAATGGTTAAGGATGGAATTTATATGGGGTGGTTTGATTAATCCAACGGTGATAATGGTTTTAGGAAATCAACGGATGATATGACGTTACTTGAATTTATGATTAAAAAAGGGTTTTAATTATTTTTTTTACTTAAAAAAAGGGTCAAAAAATGAATTTTAATCTTTTTTAGGTTTAATTATTTTGTATATTGTACCTATTCTGAAATTTTTAAAGAGATTAATTATGAAAAATGATATTCGAATGCTCTGAGAGCTATGTTCAACTGTCACTAACACATTTTTTCTATTATCGAATAAGGTACTTAGAGCATAATTATCGATAGTGGCATTTGCCTCATTCGTCACTATTGTCATAATATCATGAATAATTATAATGAAAAGGTGTAGCAATAGAATATCACGCTTCCTTAAATGGATACGTAGCTTCCGGATTTTTTTTCAAAAGCTTTTGTGGTATTAAGATCTCATTTGGAATAACTTATTTTTGAGTTTATACAAAACGGCTTATACAAATAAATATGTTTTTATGGTACTTTTGGAGTTAGTTTAGAACAAAACCAAAATTTTTAAGGATTAGTTTAGGGTAAAATTAAGATATTTTGTTCAAAACTAAAATTTTGTCTAGACTTAATTCCACCGAGAAGAAGAAAGTGGAGGAAATGTGTGTAGAAGATATAGTAGAATTTTGAATAAGTGAAGAGAGGAAAAAAATTGAAATCTGATCACACATTTGAAATTGATAAGTAAAAAAAAAAGAGGGATAGAAGTTTGTATGTGTTGGAAGAACGAAGAGTGTAAGAAAGAAAATAGATGATGTGATGGGTCACATGTGTAATTTTACACTTTAATAGTCCGTTTGGTATAATGGAACAAAAATATGAATGAAATAAAATTACGGAAACCAACTAATAAATTTGGACTAGCTTTAGTCTAAATACATTAATTAATTTGCGTAATTTTTTCTGATTCTACTTTTTTTTCCAAAAACTAAACAAACCCTAACGTCTTTTGTTTGCATTCCAAATGGTTTGGTTCCCATTGTGAAAATGGCTTGAGACAGAGTTGTTTATTGTCTCCCAAAATCCGAAAGTGGCTTGATTGACTTAAAAAATGTCTTAATTAAATGATATATTAGTCCAATTATTTAAATTTTGGAGAAATCAACTTTCTCATATTGTATTGAAGTAATCATACTTACATTATGCAAAATCTGGTATGTTTGGTTTCAATTCTAGATCATCCAGGATTGATTCTGGACGTGTAGAATTGAGTTTGATTTGTTTGGTTTTTCAAAAGTAGAATTGATTCTGCATCCCGAATTGATTCTACTTGAAGCTAGAAATCGTAGCTTCTAATTCTAAAATTGATTTTTACACTTAAAATTTTGTTTTAATTCATTTTTGCATGAATATATCCAAACATAAATCACTTTAATTTAAAATTAATTTTAGCCAAAATCAATTTTACAGAATCAATTCTGTCAAAATCAATTTTTCTCACCGCAAAGTAAAAGATAAGATACAGACATAAGGTTAGTTACATTAGATCAATTTACATTTAGGGTCTGTTTGGCAACACCACCAAACTGACTTATAGCTTATGTCTTATAGCTTATAAGCTAAAAGACCTGTTTGGTAACAACCTTTTCAACACTGACTTATAGCTTATTTTACTGACTTATAGCTTATTTTCCATAAGCTATTTCAATTAGCTTATGAGCTTATAGCTTATCATATTTTCTTCCATTTTTACCCTTATCATTTTACCTAAAATCTATTTTTACCCTTTTTAATTTATTATAATATAAAATAAAAACGTCATATGCTTTCAATGTTTTTTTTTTTTGACATTTTGCTTCCAATGCTTATGAAATAAAACAAATACTCTTTTTATTTTTCAATTTCTATAGTTTACGCTATGTTCGACGACGTCATCAATTTTTAATATACTAGACTAGATGGAAGAAAATGCATTACATAACATTCACTAATAAAAATATAAATTTATTTATTATATTAGTTTATTTATATATAATGAAAATAAATATCCTACATAAAAATAATGAAGATAAGTGTTAATTTAATCCGAAATAAATTAAAATTAAAATATATAAATGTTTAAAATGTTGTTGTACATAAAGGCTGAAAAAAAATTGTTTTATGTAACAATATTTTATGGCGCATTTGTACATAATTATATTATCACCACTTCATTTTAGTACTTTTGATTTATTCATCATGTATTTATTAATATAAAAGATGTTGTACGTATATTGTCACCGTTTTTAAGTACATTTGATTTATCTTTTATTGATTTGTTATAAAAACCTAAAAAATGTAATTTTAGTATTTTATATAAAGTGTAATAAAGAAAATAAATTTAAAATAAAATTCAAAGAATAAAATTTAATTCTATATAAAAAATTAATAATATATAAAGATATATTAAATTAATAAATTTGAATAACTAAATTTGAAGAATCTTAAATATTAATTAGATATAGGTTTAATAATAATTTTTTATAAGAAATTTTATATGTCCTTTTTTGTCATTTTACACTTACCAGTCAGTTGAACCGCTAATTTTACCAAACACTTCAATCAGCTTATCAGCCATCAGTCATCAGCCATCAGCCATCAGCCATAAGCTATCAGCCATCAGCCATAAATTAGCTTATTAGCCATAAGCTATTTTTGCCAAACAGAGCCTTAATTCATTTTTACCAAAAGATCAATTATTGTGACTTAAGCGGCGGTCAAAAAGTGAAATCTAAAAATAGATACTACTTGTACTTTTTGTACAGAAAAAGAAAAACAGTAGATGCAACTCACTCATCTGCACATCTACTGAGCCTTTAAGGCTATCCAGAGATAATTTAATCCCAACTTCTCATCCCCACAAAACCAGAAAACACAAATCCTTTGAACTCCTCAACCACATTAACCCAAAAAAACAAAAAACCTTTAATCAAAGAGTTTACTCAAAATTTCAATGATTTGATCCCTCAACACTACACAAAAAAACCAAAATGGGTTTCACACTTAAACCCATGTTTCTTTTTTTCATACTAGCATTATTCACAATTCTTAACACACCCCATTTTGCAAAATCTGCTTCAGATTACACTACATTGGTCTATAAAGGTTGTTCTAAAGAGACTTTTATAGATCCAAATGGATTATACTCTCAAACACTTTCTACACTCTTTGGTTCACTAGTTTCACAATCTACTAAAACAAAGTTCTATAAAACTACTTCTGGTAGTGGACAAAATAGTATAACTGGTTTGTTTCAATGTAGAGGAGATCTCAGTAATTCTGCTTGTTATAGCTGTGTAAACAAACTTCCAATTTTGTCTAACAAACTTTGTGGCAAAACTATAGCTGCAAGAGTTCAGTTGCTAGGTTGTTATTTACTATATGAAGTTGCTGGTTATTCTCAAATATCAGGTATGCATATTTTTTTAAAATATTATATTGGTGAATGAGTAAAGTATTACTAATTTGTCATGAAATGAGTGACACATTTGTAAAAAAATTATTATTTTTTTCTTAATGTACATTTAATTAATAGGGTTAAATAATGTTTATCTTATGTAATCTTAGTGAAGTTCGACTTATCTTTGTGATATTTTTTCTCGATTATCCCGTGTAATGTGAAGATTCTGTCCTTTTAGCCTCTAATTGAATATGTTGGTTTAAAATTCGGTTCTTTTACATTCATTAGTGCTGGCGAATTTCAGTTTACCCCCTCACTAAGCATACCATGCCATCATTTTTTTGGAATCTTAAGGTAACATTTTTTTGTCAAAAAAAAAATTACCGGGGGTAAACCAAAATTTGTTAATATTGCAGGAGATAAACACTATTTTACCCTAATTAATAATACTTGCATTACTCTGATAGCTTATAGATTATAAACTCATGATGACTATAAAATATCTATTTGGTAATGTCATTTTCTCAGTGACCTATAGCTTAAAACTTATATCATGCTTGCTCTCAAGTTTACCCATTATTATCTTAATTGAACAGAACTAAATATTATTTAAACATTTTTTTAATGTTATTTTATATTTAAGCTAAGTTCAACCACTAATTTTACTAAAAAATGTAAATTAAATTAGATAGTTTATCTGTTATTAGTTATAACTTATAAGCTAGCTTATTAACTATCTACTATAAATTAGCTTATCAGTTATCTTTGCTATTTTTCTTCTTCAAAAAGAAAAAGTTATCCGCTATTTTTACCAAACAGAACCGGCCTTAATAAGTACTATTTTCTCGATGTAAAAAAAAAAGTACTATTTTCTCCTTTTCATTTGTACACTTTATTTTTTGGACCAATTTATACATTTTTCTTAATCTAAATGAAATGATCAAAAGAGTCCCAGAAGAGATTTAAATTCCATTCTTTAATATGTCAAAATCTTAGTTCTGAGCTGACAATTTATGGACAAAATATCAGGAATGCAGATGTTGTACAAGACTTGTGGGGTAACAAATGTAGCTGGAAGTGGTTTTGGAGAGAGAAGAGACAGTGCATTATCAGTAATGGAAAATGGTGTGATTAGTGGTCATGGTTTTTATACAACTAGTTATCAAGCTTTTTATGTTTTAGGTCAATGTGAAGGTGATGTTGGTGACTCTGATTGTGGACAATGTGTGAAAAATGCTGTTCAGAAAGCTCAAGTTGAATGTGGAAACTCTATTTCAGGCCAAATCTTTTTGCATAAGTGTTTTATTAGTTATGGCTATTATCCTAATGGAGTTCCATCTAGAGATTCTTCATACTCCTCATTTTCTTCAGGTAATTGTAGGAAAAATTGTAGGAAAAATCTGTCTAGTCCATCACATTCTCGATATTTGTAGGGTCTAGAATGACATTAAGTTTGTAATATCGGGGATGAATTTGAAACTAAGTGATTAATGTCGAGATGCATCTGTTAACAGTTTGAGACTGATGGACGAATTTGTTTAACGTTTTGTAATCCTAGGGATCATCTTAGAAATATTGATAATGTGGGGACTAAGTTGATACAAGGACCAATTTGACTTTGTACTCATTTTGTAACACTACTAATTCTGCTCTATAATGTTGCCTTTGTTAAGGAAAAGGTGCAAGACTTTTAAGTATGACCATATTTTAATTTATTATTATTGTTGTGAAATATATGTTTATTGATTTGATGCAATGACAGGGCAAAATCCAGGGAAAACAGCTGCTATAATACTAGGAGGAATTGCTGGTGTGGCTTTTCTAGTTATATTCTTGCTATTTGCTAGGAGTTTGAGAAAGAAACACAATGGTATGAATTACATGCATATGGATTAAAGATAATGCATTATTTATTTATCATCTCCAAAGCTACTCCGGTCTCATATATAAGCAAAGTTTTTTAAGGTTCATTGAATAACGGATGAATCTGGTTACCAAATACATCAGTTATTCAATGAACCTGAAAAATGAATTTTTGCTTATATATGAGAACGGAGGGAGTATATATATTTTACTCTCATGTTTTGATTCTCGTTTCTTACTTATTTTGCAATTTCATTTTATCTTGGACAGATTATTGAGGGGATGAAGAAAATGACCTCTGAGAAGTGAGAAGGCAAAATTCTTCTTGTAATGAATTTTTTCTTACATGTTTAGTTTATTAAATGAATGATGAACAAAAGAAATTTTTATGGTAAATAGAGCTTCAATGATTTGGTACAGAAATGATATCAAATGCTTTAATGTAATAATTGTTGTAGTTACATAGATATTGTGGAAGTGCTAAATGCATGTTTATAAAGGTTAATATTATTTGTCATCCTTAATGGATGGAAATTTTGGGCCATGACCTTTTTGAGCCATGTGGAGAAATGCAAAAGTAGCAACTTTCCAAAAGCATTAAAGTCAATGAAAGACTAGATAATGGAGGGAAAAGATATGGCCAAATAATGCTAGTAGCAACTTTCCAAATGCTGTTCAGAGAATGCATGTCTTGATTGTACTCCAGTCTGAATCTCTCCTAGAATCGATCGCAAAGTTTATGTTTGAGAATGCATGGCTTGTGGATCCGGAGTTTGATAACATTGTCCGAAGGAGTTAGCAGAATACTTGTGTTGATGGTGTAGTCGTACATAAGCTTGATCAGTGTGCTGCAGCGATGATTCAGTGGAGTAAAGATAACTTTCAAAATCTTCGCGGAAGATAGATCAATGTCACAACAGGTTAGAAAGAGCCTGAGGTCAGGTTGATTCTTCCCGTGTTAAGTATTTTGATGCCTTAACGAGAAGATTGTTTTTCCTACCGGTAAAAGATGTTCGATTTTGGAGACCGAGCAAAAACATTTTGGTATAAGGATGGTGATTTGCACACTAAATATTTTATGCGTCAACAACTGCACAAAAAGAAAGTGAATAGAATTGTTTCTTTAAAAGATGCTAATGGGGCTGTTGTTGAGCTAAATGTTATTGCTATAGCTTATTTCAGAGAGACTCACCTTTACCATATTTATTTATAATTTGTGCTAAGGGTTTATTAGTGTTGATTAGAAGAGCAAAAATTAGAGGGGATGTAAGGGGAAACCGCACACATAAATGAGTAAACACAACGGATACAGTTGAGAATGGCTCGCAAGTAACGGGAAGAGGCTGGTGGCAGTTGAGGAGCTAAGTATGGCTCCTAGGGACCGGTGGGTATGATTCAGGGTTAATTGTGCTTATCTGAATCGAGTTATTATTATAAATGTCGCTTGTGACATTGAAACTTAATCCATTCATTCATTTAATAGAAATGTGTTGTAATGAATTCTACATTAGAAAACTTCATTATCAAACTTTTTGTGTTCTTTATTGTTTGCATTTATTCATTATTATTCTTCTTCTGTACTAGTTGTTCCAACAAATACAATATTTAAAATTTTCCTTTGGTGGATCCTTATGAATTGTCATGAGTAAGGGAATGAGTAATTACCTCGATCCTATAGCGCAAAATCATTTATTTTCGAAATCGAGATGGATCATGAGCGCCCCACAAATGACAACACCTCTATTAAGTCCGCACAAACAAAATTCTTTTGTTAGTAGTGCTAGTTGTGATCAAACAAAAACTTAGAGAGATAACGATTTCATAGTCATAACCTTTGTGCGACTATTGTGTCTAAAGAGTCAGTAAAACATAATTCAGTACAGTGTTCTATTTATAGAATCACTTGTGCGCATTGTATCTTGTGGTGTACCATTTTTTCACTCACAGCCACCATGTTTCTCTATAATTTGTATTGATGCACCGTATGAGTGCTCCACCGAATTATAAATGAATTTTATTTATTTATTTAATCTCTTGTCTTTATGTACTTATGCATGTGATCTTGTAGGTTCTCGTAACGTTGACAATACTATTAAATCACTTATTTAATATTATAAAAGGTGAGTGATGTTTAACAACACATCACTTCCACCCAAATAACGAAAATGTCATGTAATCTAACATAACTTTTATGTGATAATGATTATGTGTACAATTATCCTTTTGCCCTTATATCTAAATTAAACAATGAAATAATGCATTTATGCATGTTATCTTTGTATAGTTAAATATATTCCTTGATACCCGATTATACATAATCATAAATTAAGTTCAATATCTCATGTTAATTTATTTCAACGAACCACAAATTTCAGTCATACTTGATCAAGATTCAAGGGGCACATTGGTATTAGCGCTCCTATTATGTAGGACGAAAAAGTTCCATCTAGGCCACGAATGTTCCTCAACATGATTCGTGGAGGGTTCATTAACCTACTTTTTAATCATCCAATTATGGATAATTGTTTGATGACAACAAAGCAGTTGATTCCTCATCTACTAGGGTGGTGTACACCACAATCATTATGAGAATAATTTATAATACTTACATAGCAAACACTCTCAAACCGGTATACTTATTAATATTTGTACTATATGGAGATTTGATATTTCATATCAATGACTCATGAAATATTATCATCACCTTATCCACATAACACTATATTTTACATTATCCCGATTAACAGTAAATCTTGACTGCAAATATTTTTAAAATACTATTATATGTCTAATATAAAATATTGATCTCTAATGCTTACACCAACAAGGATATTCAGAGTCAAATTTTGTAGAAACACTTGTATTATTTCTCATCTTCTATTTGTAGCTGATTATTTTGCGTTTATTTTAAAGCGCTCTTGATAACATACCTTTGGTTATGAAGAATATTTTTGCTACACGCAAAGAGGCCTCCAGTCAAATAATATTGTCTAGATATATTTATTTTACAATGAATTTAAAAAGTAAATTTTTTTTTATATATAAAATTTTATGATCCAAAAAATTGAGAGAATCTTGATAACAAATCAAAAGATGAAAATATGTTTTAGTTGAAAAAGGGCCTACTAAAAAAATAAATCTTAATTTTCTCATTGACAAATATCGTATTATGATCCGTGTTTAAAAAAGAAAATCTCTTTATGGTGACTTGGGATGTCAGTGACATAACTGATGCATGCTGGTCTTAGGGGTGGATAAAAAACCGAAGCCCGTCTGAACCCAACAAAACTCGCCCAAAAATTAGAGATTTGGGCGGTTTATAATGGGTCGCGGGTTAGCGGGTTGAAAAACTCGGTTTGAGTTGGGTTGGTGCGGATAAGTCCGGATAGAGGAAATTGGACCGACGGTGCCCGAACCCGCCCGCACGAGTAAATTAAAACGCTGAATCTAAATTCTTCTCACGTCTCATTTCACACTTTTTCACTTCACGTCAAACCCATGTAAACTGAAACAATCATGAAACATTTTAAAACGCAAAACTTGGTCATTCTTCATCTTATTTGTCTAACTTCGTTGAAATCAAATGATATATTTTTAATTTTATTTGAGATTTAAATTTTTTCTTACTTTTTATGTCAATTTAGTCTTTCGAAGACTTTCCTTTTGTGTTTGATTTATGATTCTCTCATCTCTGGTTGCATATTTTCTTGATCTAAACTCCAAATTTTGGATTTAATATTTTTTTTATTTTATGTTTAACCGCTTCAAACCGTCCAATAACCCGCTTAAACCGCAAGTCCAAATCCGTGGAAACCGCTCTTCATTTTCGGGTGAATTGACCTTACTTTTTGACTCTGCGGTTTAGATCGGGTGACGACTTTGAGCCCGAACCCGCCCATACCCGCCCATTACCCACCCCTAGCTGGTCTGATGCATTGTTTATAAAAAATGAAATGAAATGTAAGGGGCCCCCATGTCTAAGGCTCATAAAATGTTAATAACGAGACTCACACAAGCATCCAAACACCTGAAACAAGATATTAAAAAGGGGAATTACTTGACTAAAAAAAGCAACAACACCATATGCTAAACTGCTAAACATCCACATGGATTACCACAAAAAAGACAAGATCGTGACTTAAAAAAAATTATCAATTATGAACTGTGTCAAGTTGAACTTTATTGGCTTGAGCCTTTGTTTTCGTGATTTTGATTGTGCCCATAGATAACTATGCCCATAGATAACTATGGATGGTTTTGTTGACCTGGTTGTTTCGGTTCGGTACTCCCTTCGATTTTATATATAAGTAAAATTTAATTTTTTAGATTTATTAAAAAATAACAGACCTAGTTTATAATATAAATTACATATATTATTTTTCAATACATTTAAAAAGTTAAAATTTGCTTATAGATAAAACCAGATAGAATATCTTGTCATATGGCTTTGATTTTTCAATTTTCTTTTGCGGTTGGCGGATGACATAACTATACAACTTGACACCACCCACCATGCATCTAAAAATAGATTAGAATTAAAAGTTTCAAAAAAATAGAATAAATAAAAAGTTTCTTACAAAGAAAAAAACTAAAAGCCAATAAAGAATGTTTTCTTGCTCAATTGGTAGGAGAATGAATCCTCTAATATATTTTTTTTCTCATGTTTCTAAAGTTCAATTATCATCACCCTTAAATTTACCTTTTTCCTTTTACTCATCTCTTTCTCTCTCCAAATCAAAGGCTAAAAATAAAATTTACCCTCAATTTAATGGAGAGAACCCTCTCTCAATTGGTAGTGACATTGTATTATGTATTCCCTCCGGTCTTATTTATAAGCAAAAGTTATTTTTTAGATTCTTTGGAGAAATAATGTATCTAGTCTATATTTAAGCTAAATACATTAGTTATTGAATGAATCTAAAAAGCAACTTTTGCTTATAAATAAGGCCGGAGGGAGTATGTATGCAAGAGTTGAAATTCAAATTCTACGTATTCGACTTATTCACCTTTAAGAGTTAAATTTTAGCTAATAGACTACTTGAAAATATAAAAGTGAATAATTTATTATTATTATTATTACAATGGAGTTGAGAATTGAATGTTGAACCTCCAAGATACTACACAAACTCCTCACCCTCACCACCGTACCTAGCTTTGGCATTTTTTTAGGAGACAAATTTCCATGCTATAACTGTTCTGAACGGTTGATCGACGAATGAGATCATTTTACTTTCTAAATTTATATATTAAATTTAAACCGTTCGATCTCAAATCAACGGTACTTAACACGTGGAACTGTCATTGTGTGATAGCAGCAAATCCGAGTCTCGGTGGAAGGCAAGAACCATGCTTTCAGAGAAGTGGCGGTCCGAATCTTATCTGAACTGCGAGAATAACAGCGACTTCGCCCTTCCTTTAAGTGAGTGAGAAGGGGGTGAGGTAAGGTACCCATCGGACGGCAGCCCTTTCGGGGCCTATCTTATTTATATGTTTGATTGCAGAAATAAGTATCTAAATTATTTATCTGAACAGTCTTTACTGAAACTTATCCGAAAGTAAACCCATCCTAGCAACCAAAAGAGCTTTATTGCTTCAAAATAATTTTCCTGTTCTTTGCTGTTTGTTTTTCAAATTTCAACTTCTTTCTATTTCTGTTTTATTAATTTGTCTTTCAGAATTTTTGTTATTTTTCATTCATATATACAAAAAAAAAAACAAAAAATATAGCTCTGTTCATTTCAAAGGTCAGAGAGTTTCTTCAATAAGTGTGGAGGTACGCAATTATTTTTTTTTCAAATTCATACAGAAAAAAAAACAGCTCTGTAAATTTTACAATTTGTGACTGTAGTTTGTTTTAATATTTTTATTGTTTGCAGATCATTTATTTTATGCTTTTTGAAGTCATTTTGCATTAGAACGCACCATCAACAAAACAACACTCTCGTTGATTCATAATCCAGGTAAGAAAGAGATTCTTCATTGTTTTAGCTATTTTTTATCGTCTATCTAATTTAAGTTAAATAATTTGATAAAGGTTCTAGATCTGAGGTTTTGATGGGTTCTTTGGGGTTTTTCTGGTTTTGACGGTTAAGAGTGTTCAATTTTTGTGGTAAGTAAGAGTGTTCAAATTTAAACGGCAAACTAATATAAAAAAATTGAAAAAAAAATAAAAAATTACACATTTGTTGGAGTGGCTTATGTAAATAAAAAATGTAGAAAAAACAAAAGAGAAAATAGAATTGTGCTAAATCATTTTACATGATCATCCAATAACAACCGTGTATTATGCTAAATCACTCCACTACATTCACTTTAATGATATGGCATGGAGATAGATGATTCCTATTGGACGTCAATGTAAAATTAATTTACACTGACGGAGCATATCCATTAAACTCAAAACAAAATTAGAATCCTAGCTTTTGTGTGCTGCTGTTGCTGTGCAGAGGTGACTGCTGCGCATACTGTTGACAGCATTTCATTTGTTCCATAAGCATAACGCTTTGACACCTAGCTGCCACTCTGCTTCCTTCTCATTGTTCCAAACCCAATCATTTCTATTATTCCATAAAACCCATACCAACACTGCGAATCTTCCAGCTTTGGCCTTATCTTCGTAGCGACAAATGTGCATAATTACTTCTTTCACAATATTAAAACGCTGTACTTGCGAGGAGATAATACCATCAAGACCAGCTGCTTGTTGCGCCAACTTACTGTCATGACAGTCTAGCATGAAGTGCCATTCCTCTTCATTACTATGCTCATATAATGGACAAATCAAAGGATAATTAACACACCTTTCCCTCAATCGGCTCCAGGTTGGTAAGCATCCCTTGCAAATTCTCCGTATCAAATTTTTAGCCTTTGGAGGAGCTTGTGTTTTCCATATGGAATTCTAATATTCCGAAGCTGTCAAACCGCCACCTCTCCCTGTTAGTTTCATCAATAGACTATAATCATAATCATCATTTGACCAAACTAGTTGATCCTTTTCTACCACTTCAAATAAAGGCACATCAAGAAAGCAAGTTGCAATATCCAAAGAAAAAATGGACTCAATCTTTTCCTTATCCCACATCTTCACATTTGGTAGTAAAAGATTATTAACAGTAATGGCATACGCACCTTGCACTTGTGGTGTTTGCATCCAAATACCATCCTCTTCTCTAAGCCAAGACTCACCTATAACTTTTATATTGGTACTGTTTCCTATTTTCCACCTACAACCATTCATAAGTACTTGACCTGACTTCCAAATACTCAGTCAAGCATAACTCGGGCCACTACCAAGATGGGAATAAAAAAGAGTGGAATTAGGAAAGTATATCTTCTTTTAGAGTCTAGCACTAAAGTGTTTGGTTTTGTCATGAAGTGCTACCCTTGCTTTGCTACCATGGCCATATTAACATGATGTAGATCACGAAAACTCATTTCTCCTAGAGCCTTCGGGTATCCGATCCCATGTCAACCACTTTATGCTCTTGTTGTTCGTCCCACCTCCCCACCAAATTGAATTGATCATCCGTTCAATTTCCGTAATTATAGTGTCCATAATGAGATAGATACTCATAATATACGTGGAATAGCTTGCGACACAGATTTTATCATCACCTCTTTTTCTGCTTGAGGCAATGGCCTACTCCTCCAAGAATTGATCCGATTCCATATCCGAACCTTTACATACACAAATGTATACTTTTTCCTCCTCCCAATCATAGATGACAAGCCTAGATATTTACTGGTACCTATCACACGTCGTACTCCCATAATTCTTGAAAGATCCTCTTGTCCAGCTATGCTCAAACTTCGGCTAAAAATTACCTCCCATAATTTTTTCTTTTTTGAATGTATAAATATATTAAAAAACAACATATTCAAATAGATAATGTTCCCAAAAGGGGAGAGAAAGGTCAATGAAGCTACATAAATAACAGAAGTAACAGAAGAATATGACCAAATCAAACATAAAAGCAACCATTTCCAATGGGGGGTGCTTATCTTTTAAGTATTGGTACCTATTAAGTAATTTCATCGGAGAAAACAAAAATTGAGTACCTATTCTTGAACAAGCACCCTCTTTCTCCTATGAGATCCACAAAATATACCTTTATGGGATCCATTTACTTTCATATAATTTTTTTTTGTACAACATATAAATGAGTAAAATATAATGATGCAGTGTTATTAGTGTGACTCATTTAGAACTTTTTAAGAGGTATTGAGTTGGAAGGATTGAGTTCTTATTAAGTACTATTATTAAAAAATTATAATAAATATATGATGTGTACACGCGAGACTAAAATTAAGTACCCAAAAGGAAAGAGCTCCATTGTAGATGCTCTAAGACCAACATAATACTTATAGCTCATAATAATTTGAAAAAAATGTATTTGTATTATAAGGATAATTTTCGTTATTTAAACATAATATACATTCTATCATATCATTTTAAGCGTGTACCAAAACTATTGATAGAGACCGAGTAGAGAGACAATGAAAAAAGAGGTTATTATTGTAATAAGGATAATAGTGAGGATATACAAGTAATTAGTGAGTGGTATTGGGATAGGGTGCTTAGTTGGCAAGTTCGTTATGCCTTTTAGTGAGGTGAGGGGAGGATGGAAGATTATAGTTTTGTTATGGACAGTTGGCTTCTTGCCTCTGTAGGAGCTTGGCTATGTGGGCATTAGGATATTCATCCTCTTGCATTTACCTTTCATTTGTCATAATTAATACACCAATTTTCATATTTCTACATTTCAATACATTTATTATGTATTCTGTAAGTTGCAGAATTTCGGGTTCGCAACAACTATGATATGATAAAACAAATGTTTATATCATATCCTATCTTTATCATGTTTTATATCTTATCCTATCTCTATCATATCCTGACCATCAAACAATGTACTTGGCAGCTTATTGTTCGTTTGCCTTTCATTTATGTGTAATTATCTTGAATATATAAGAATTTCACTTCCAAAAAAACAAAAATTACATTTTATAAAATAATAAGTCTTAGTTTTTTATTGGTCAGACATCATTGTAATGAAATTCAATTTTCACAATCTACATTTACTATTGAACTTTTTTTAAGTACATATTACATTTATTTAATTTAAATCAAAGCATACCTTATTTTTCATATTTGCAAATTTTTCATCAAAGATAAGAGTAATGTGTTAATGTCCTCACATTTTCCAAATGTTTCCCTTGTTTCATTTGCACTCATCGAAAAATAATATCTTTTACTTTGAAATTTCAGATCGACTCAAGTCACAAAGAAGAGAAGAAAAGAGAATCGATGGAAATTCTAACTGCCGTTGCTGGAAAAGTGGCAGATTATACTGTTGTGCCTATTGGACGTCAAGCAAGTTACTTGATATTCTACAAAGGTAATTTTAAGAAGTTAGCTGATCATGTCAAAGACCTACAGGCTGTAAGAGAAAGGATTATTCATTTGGTTGAAGAAGAAAGAGGAAACGGTAAAGAAATCGAAAGAGATGTGCTGAACTGGTTCGAGAAAGTGAACGAGGTCATTGAAAGAGCAAATCAGCTTCAAAAAGATCCTCGTCGTGCCAATGTGAGGTGCTCAACAATGGGGTGCCCCAATTTGATTTTGCGTCATCAACTAAGTAGGAACGCCACGAAAATTGCAGAAGATGTTATTCAAGTTCAAAGAAAAGGGATGTTTGATCGAGTTGGTTACCTTCCGACCCTAGATGGAGTAGCCACCTCTTCCTCAACAAGAGGTAGTGAAAATTATGAGACAAGGGAGTCACTTAAGAATGATATTGTGAAGGCTCTAGCAGACCTTAATTCATGCAACATCGGTGTCTATGGTTTCGGTGGGGTGGGCAAGACCACTCTAGTTGAAGAAGTGGCTAGAATAGCAAGGCAACAAAAATTGTTCGATAAAGTGGTTATAACACATGTATCCAAAAATCCAGACATAAAAACTATTCAAGGGGAGATTGCAGATTCGTTGCGTTTACAATTTGATGAGGAGACAATTTTTGGAAGAGCAGAACGCCTAAGACAAAGAATCAAGATGGAGAAACGCATTCTTGTCATTCTTGATAATATATGGACTATGCTTGATTTGAAGAACATAGGAATCCCAATTGGTAATGAACATAATGGTTGCAAATTATTGATGACATGTAGAAATCAAGACGTGTTGCTGCAAATGGATGTTCCAAAGGATTACACTTTCAAACTTGAACTTATGGAGGAAAACGAGGCATTGAGCTTGTTTCAATTGATGGCTGAGGATGTGGTTAATGATAGCAATTTGAAAGATGTAGCGATTCAAGTTGCCAAAAAATGTGAGGGTTTGCCTCTTAGGGTAGTGACAGTAGCACGTGCAATGAGAAATAAGAAGGATGTCCAATCTTGGAAAGATGCATTAAGGAAATTGCAAAGTGATGATCATATAGAGATGGACGCGTTAACTTATTCTGCTTTGGAATTGAGTTACAACTCATTGGAGAGTGATGAAATGAGGGATATCTTCTTGCTTTTAGCATTATTGCAAGGTGGTGATGTAGAGTACTTTCTGAAAGTTGCAATGGGTTTGGAAATATTGAAGCATGTTAATACCGTGGATGAGGCAAGAAACAAATTTCACACAATAATCAGATCTTTGGAGGTGACTTTTCTTTTGCTTGATGTCAAAGCAGGTGGAGTGATCCAAATGCATGACTTTGTTCATGATTTTGCCATATCCATAGCTCGTAGAGACAAACATGTATTTCTACGCAAAAATCCACATGAGGAATGGCCAACCAAGGATTTTTTAAAAAGGTGCACACAAATTGCTCTAACATTTTTTCAAAATGATGAGCTTCCTCAAACGATTTATTGTCCAAACATTAAGTTTTTCCATTTGTTGAGTGTGGACCGTTCTTTAGAAATCCCCAATACTTTTTTTGAGGGTATGAGAAGCCTTACCGCGCTAGATTTAACCCTCTTGAACCTGTCTTCATTACCCGCATCATTTCAGTTCCTTACAAACCTTCAAACATTGTGTTTGGATTTTTGCATTTTGGAAAATATGCAACCAATAGAAGCTTTGCAAAATTTAAAAATTCTCCGCCTCTGGCAATGTTCAATGACCAAGTTGCCAAGAGAAATAGGGAAATTGACTCAATTGAGAATGCTTGATTTGAGCAATTCAGTAATAGAAGTAGTCCCACCCAATATCTTATCATGCTTGATTAGATTAGAGGAGTTGTACATGGGCAATACCTCTATTAATTGGGAAGATGTGAATTCAACGACTCAAACTAAAAATGCTAGCATTGTTGAGCTTGGAAAACTACCAAACTTGGTTGCTCTAGAATTACAAATCCGCGAGACTTGGATGTTGCCAAGGGACTTGCAATTGATGTTTGAGAAGCTGGAAAGATATAAAATAGTTGTTGGAGATGTATGGGAATGGTCTGACATTAAGGATGGATCCTTAAATACATTGAAGCTCAAACTTGGCACCAACATACATTTGGAGCACGGAATTAAAGCATTGATTAAAGGTGTTGAGAATTTGTACGTGGATGATGTCGATGGAATTCAAAATGTGCTTTATCAACTAAATGGGGATGGATTTCCGTTGTTGAAACATCTCCATGTCCAAAATAATGCAAACATGAAGCACATTGTTGACTCTAAAGAGAGAAATCGAATCCACGTGTCCTTTCCCATCTTGGAAACATTGGTACTTCATAATCTTGAAAACTTGGAGCATATATGTCATGGTCCACTTTCAATAACTTCTTTTAGAAGTCTTAGTGCTATCAAAGTCAAAAATTGCATCCAGTTAAAATATATTTTGTCTTTCACAATGATTAAAGGACTTTCTTGCCTTTCTGAGATTGATATTTATGAGTGCAATTCTGTGAAGGAGATAGTGCTCGAAGACAACAGATTAAGTGCTAATAATGATATAACTAATGAAAAGATTGAGTTTCTTCAATTACGTTCTTTGAATTTAGAATATTTGGAGACACTTGAAAATTTCTCATCTTATCATTCGACGGATTCCAGAAGTACGCAAAAAAATCAAGGTTTAGAGTCATATGTTTCTTCACCATTTTTCAATGCCCAGGTATGTTATTTTGTTTTAATACAAATGATATAATTTTTTATTGCTTTGTGATATGTACAAACAAATTAATTAATAGATAAATTGGTCCGTTTAGTAAATAAACAATTGAGTAAAAAAAGTAAATTATCTCTCTTGGTTTTCCTAATGAATACAACAATTTGAACTCTATTTTACTAGTTGCTATTAATTATAGACCCAACATTATAAATTGTTAAGAAGTTAAGCATAGAGCTTATTCAAGAATGAAAAACTTTACTTTACAATCATAATAACTATGAAGTTGTGTTCATTAGGCGTCATACAACTTATCTCATGCTTATCGTAATACTTTTGATGTAATTTTCAGTTGTATTGCTACTATTATTTTTAATGAAATGTTTTAAGTTTGCTTGCGTAAAAAAAAAGACACACACACACATATAGACAACTTATCATTATTGTCACCAGATATAAGCTTTGAATTATAATTTCTTTTTATGTAGGTTGTATTTCCTAATTTGCATACCCTTAAGTTGAACTCACTCCCCAATTTGAATAAAATTTGGGATGACAGTCATCATTCTATGTACAATCTGACCAGCTTGATTGTGGATGATTGTAAGGGGTTGAAGTACTTATTCTCTTCTGCTGCTGTTGCAAGTTTTATGAACCTCAAACAACTTGAAATAAAAAATTGTCCTATGATGGAAGAGATAATAGCTAAAGAGAGGGATAATGCATTAAAAGAGGTATTGTAATTCTATCATCGGGAATATTCCAATTCATATTAAACTTGTATTTAAATAATTACTTATTTATAATGATGTTTGTTATTTATGAATTCATAGGTTCATTTTTTGAAATTAGAGGAAATCAAATTGTTTAACTTGAACTTGAAGAAAATATGGCACTGCCAATTTGAAACAGTGAAGATGTTGGAGGTTGAATATTGTGATAATATTGTGGCGGTTTTTCCTTCTTCAATGCAAAAAACATATAATAAGTTAGAGATGTTGAAGGTTAACTGTTGTATTTCAGTGGAAGAAATATTTGAATTGACTTTAAATGAAAGTAGTAGTGTAGAAGATGATATAACACAGTTGAAAGAAGTTAATATAATTTTAATGCCGAAGCTGAAAAAGATATGGAGTAGAGATCCTCAAGGAATTCTTAGTTTTCAAAATCTAACAAATATAAATCTACAAATGTGTGTAAGTTTTGAGCATCTATTACCACTTTCCATAGCCAGTCGTTGCTCACATCTCAGGGAACTTCATATAGCTGAATGTCGAAACATGAAGGAAATTGTTGCAGAGGAGAAAGAATCTAGTGTGAATGTGGCTCCCATATTTGAGTTTAATCAAATGAATACTTTAATCCTAAGGAACTTGGATAAACTTGAGGGTTTCTATACTAAAAAGCATATCCTAGCATGTCCATCATTGGAGAGAATTGATGTTTTCAACTGTGCAAAGTTGAATTTGTATAGAACTCTATCTACAAAAAGCTCCAATTTTCTAGATGACCAACATTCTGTTCTAGCGCATCAACCACTTTTCATTGTGGAAGAGGTATGCATATCATGTTAATTTGATGTGTGTGTGTGTGTGAGTTTAATTTAATTTTTCTCAATTGCTCTTCGAATGTGTTTTAGGTGATTCCAAATTTGGAGATGTTGAGAATAGATAATAAGGAAGCAAACATGATATTGCAAGCACAAAACTTGAGTGGCCAATTCACAAAAATGACATCTCTTCTTTTGTATGGTTATAATAATGAAGATGCATTTCCTTATTGGTTTCTTCAAAATGCACGAAGTCTTGAGTCACTAGTTGTTGAAGAGAGTTGCTTTAAGAAGATATTCCAAGATGAAGGACAGATAAGTGAGAAGACTCCCACGCGACTCAAAAATCTGCATCTGATTAAATTACCTAAACTTCAACATATATGTGAGGAAGGATCCCAAATTGACCCAGTTCTTGAGGTCCTTCAAGTTTTATTGGTTACCAAGTGTTCTAATTTGATAAATTTATTGCCTTCCTCTGCCACCCTTAGTCATCTGGAATATCTGAAGGTAACTGATTGCAAAGGGCTAAAAAATTTAATTACATCTCAAGCGATGCAAAGTTTGGACAAACTCAGAACATTGAAGGTAGAAAACTGTGATTCACTTGAAGAAGTAATTACTGGAGATGAAAACATTCACATTACATTAATTAGTTTACAAAAGTTGGTTTTGAAACGTTTGTATAGCCTCAACCAATTTTGCTCTAAAAACTGCTCCTTAAAGTTTCCATTGTTAGAGGTAGTAACTCTGAGAGATTGTCCTCGCATGAAGGTTTTTTCCGAGGGATACACAAGTACACCAAATCTTCAAAAAGTTTCATTTGAAAAAAATGATGAAGGATGGCTTTGGAAGGGAAACATAAATGATACAATAACCAGCATAAAGGTACGCATGATTTTCAATTAATTTCTATTGTAACAATTTCATGATTTGTGGTTTTTTATTTTATTTTCATTTTTGGATGCATGATAGTTGATTTTTTTTTCATGTCGTTAATATGGACCTAAAAAGAAATGGAAAAAAGTTGATTGATGGTTGAGATGTGAAAATTGAAAAAAATTGGGAGAATAAAAATTGAGAGGATCCATTTTCATGTTTTGGACTTCAACATTATGTTTTAATTAATTTGACTTGTCACAATAGATTTTTCGCCTTAAAGTAATATTAACAAATAAATGTTGATAAGGATGAGATAATGTTGACCAACTTATTATATCAAACTATATGTTTTTCTTATTAGTATTGATAAATCTGTTATTACTGTAGTTAAAAAAATAAAATATATTCCCTTCTCGTGCTAGGTTGATACTACTCCCTCCGTTCCAAAATGTAAGTCACTTTGAGAAAAAAATTTGTACCAAATTATATGTCACTTTACATTACCAATGAAACATTTAATGCTCTTTTTCCTATTATACCCTTCTCGTGCTAGGTTGATACTAGTATCTTCCACTGCATAGGTTTGGATCCCACACATATGTTTGTCGCATCCTGGGAGTCTTTTTCTATTCTTACATTTATAATATAGATAGATAGATACTGTATATGTTTTCTGTCATCATATCCAATTGCACAAAGGTAGCATATAATTATTATACTATGTTATAAGTATACAGCTTGCAAAATCTTTTTCTTGAAGCTAGTCTTTTATTAAAGAGTTTTGATTATGCAGTAATTTATGTTAGCCGAGAAGAATATATGGTTGTGTTATTTACGAGTTTTAATTATGAAGTATTTTTAATAATAGTGGCATGGTTGAATAATGCCTTTAGAATTAATTGATTTGTTTTAGTGGCATCTGTTACCATGTTCTATATAATAAATCAAGTTAGTAATCTCGAAGAATCAAGGTCTAACCATAGTGTAAGGATGATTTGTATCATAAATAACTGATAAAGCAATAATTTGTGGCTGTGTTAGTTTTGTTTTTCAAAATATATCATGTTGCGTTTTTTTTATCAGGATGACTATCAAGAGCATTTGGATCTTCTAATAAGGACTAATGTTCACTCTCTACGTGATACACAAGAGGTAGATGAACAAGAAGTGGACGGTGAGACGAGACTTGGTTTGTGGGTAGATTTTTCTGGGAGAATGTCTCAAGGTCAGCGTTACAGCACTAGTGCTATGTCTGTTATTGAGATGCTTCGTCGAGAGGTAGCTGCAGCGCGTGAAGAGGCTGCTGCAGCAAACCAAAGAGCTGATGTATCTGATCAGCGTATAAAAAATTTGGAGAACAATATAGCAAATCTTGTGCAACGAATGACAACTTTAGAGAATCAATCGAGCAATTGTTCTTAATATGAGTCAACCTCGTCCTACTCCTCAACATCCACATTATGATGATGATCTTGATGATCAATCAAAGAATGACCTTACCTAATGATTGTCGATCTTGTAGTTCTTTGTCTAGTTTCTTTTGTATAACATCACCTATTTTTTTTTGGCTATAACATAGTAGTTTTCTAGTGGCAGATTATGTTTTATGGTTTAGAATTATGTTTAGCATCTACTTATTTTATGGTTAAGACTTTGGTATGTGTGGTTGTTTACCATTGAGCTTGGGTACTAATTTTTTCTTGGGCAAATCTTTATCTTTATATAATAAAACGAGAGTAACTAGAGGCACCCTAAACCCTAACCCTAATATGAATGGTTTAGATTTTGACACGTAGAAAAAAAATATTATATCAACGGCTACGATAAAAAGTTAAATAATCAGTTTTTAGTAATATTTAATTTTATTGGCTGCCATAAAAACTTGAATAATTAATTTTTAATAATGTTGAATGTTAGATAAAGATGAAAAAAAAAACAATAGAAGAAAAAAAAATACATCTGACGAATAAATATGAGATAACATTAAACAAAAGTATTAAGATCAGTCAAAAAAATAAAAGTGATAAACATTAATAAAAAAAAAAAAAACAACTATGTTCATATACGTTTAAAAATGCAAGCACGTTTAAAAACAACTATGTCTAAATTGAGATAAACATTAAGTGGAGGATATACATAAGTGGAATCTAAACAATGAGATAAACATCGGTTTCGAAAATTATGTAAATATTTCACTTGATTGAGATTTATAAATACAACCTTTAAGTATTTTTCTTTCACTATATTTTTTGTTTTCATATAGTTTATTTATTTTTCTATATTTTATCGGTTTGTAAGATACTAATTTTGATTTTAGTTTGTTCAATTTTAATGAGTTAATTTATCTTCACCTAATTATTCTGTATTTATGTTTTACAGATTGTTTTTATGCATTTACTTTCATATGTTCTTATATATCTTTGCAGATTCACAAAGTTATTGATGAAAGTTGTATCATAATTAAAGATCTATATAGGTAAGAGAGATGATTTTTTTTTATGTAATTATAGAAACAAGCAGCCTCAAAGTATCTTTCTCTCACTATATTTTTATTTTTTTATTTTTTATAATTTATATATTAGTCTTCATGTATTTTGTCTTTACTATTATATTTTACCGGTTTTCAGTATATTAATTTTGATTTGAATTTATTCAATTTTAATGAGTTAATTTCTCTTCACTTAACAATTATGTAATTATGTTTTGCAAATCGTTTCCATGCATTTGAATTACTTTGACGTGTTCTTATATTACTTTGCAGGTTTACAAATTTGTTGATGAAAGTTATACCATTAATATTAAAGATCTATATAGCTAACAAAGTTTTTTTTTATGTAACTGTTTAATGTTTTATGTCGTTGGATCAAATATGTAATCTATTTTGAATATATTTGAACCTTCTTTCAAATAAAGTAGGTACTATTTGTTGTTGATTAGGTGAATAATAGATCATATAAATTTGAAAATTGTGAGCGTTATTATTTTTCAATGTGAATAAATTAACTTAGTACACATATGTGTCATCTGTTATGGCACACGCTAATATCCATCAATATTATTTTCCTTAATAATAGGATTTAACAAAAATTTTCAATAAAGATATCATTGAGAAATATATGATAACTTCATTTGTGCTTGAAATTTTTTCTTATTTATGGTTGTGCTCACCTAAAACAAAAATAATAAAAGTTGGTTTAAAAGTAGTTGCAAGTAGTTAATAACAATATATCTAATTTTATATACGATGAATTTCATTTTTTTTAATATTTTTTAATGATTTATGTTTCTCAATCTTTTATATTCACCTACTGAATAAACATAATAACAGCTACATAAAATTGGATATGCATGTTTTCAAATATGATATATGTACTGAGAATGAAAAAAAAAAACATTTGTTTCTCAATTTCCCATATGTGACTGTTTTATACCAGAGTGATTGCTTGGTTAAGGGAAGAGCAGTTAATGACACGTTTTTGTAAGGGAGGAGTTGTGATGGCAGCGGATCAATAGTTCAATTTGTATTGGCTACTTTCAGTTTTAATATATTTATATTTTGATTCTTTTAAAAAATTGAAATTTTAATTATAACAATTTAATTAAATCGTATAACTGACACTCTAAATAATCTGTGGAAAAAATAAAATCAACCGCTATGATATAAACTTAAATAATTAATGAGATAAACATTTGAAGAGAAAAATAATGAGATAAACTTTTCATCATAGCCCTTGATATTTATTTTAACAATTTTTTTTATGTAACTGTTTAATGTTTTATGTCATTGAATCAAATATATAATCTATTTTGAATATATTTGAACCTTTTTTCAAATAAAATAGGTATTATTTATTGTGGACTAGATGAATAGTAATCATGAATGGTTTATTATAATTAAAAATAGATCATATAATTCTAAAAATTGTGAGCGTTGTAGTTTTTCAATTGTGCTTGAACCTTTTTCTTATTCATGATTGTGCCCACCTAAAAATAAATAATTAAAGTTGGCTTAAAAATAGTTGGAAGTAGTTAGTAACAATATATCTAATTTTATATACCGTGAAAGTCTTTTTTTTCTTCGTGAATTTGTTCAAATGAGTAAAAATAGATGCAATTTGTTGTGGCATTCACGAATAGTCATCGATATTTTGTTTCCTCAAAACAAGCGTTCAACCACGATCAACTAAGATACATTTGAAAAATATTTATATTATTGACGTTTTTTTTCTACTAAATGTTGCGCCCAAATAACAAAAAAAATAGAGATCAGTTTAAAAATATTTAATATGTATTGTGGATTCAATGAATAATCATGCATGATTTATTTTAATTCAAAATTGGTACAAATAATTAGTAATAGATATATATTCTTACACGTAGTTTGATAATAACCGATAAGAATATACTTGATTGTATTAGAAAGATAAAAGCAATTTGTACCAAATTATGCATCATATTAATTTATGATTTTATTATTTAAAAAAAAATATTTAACAAAAAAACTATATGCCACACACAAATGATAAGTATGAGAAAGGCAAAAAAAATATTCCATGGTAAGTATGAGAATGATAATTTATGCATCATATTAATTAATGATTTTATTATTTTTTAAAAAAAATTGTTAACAAAAAAAATATATGCCACTCACAAATGATAAGCAAAAAAAATATCAAATTTTTGAAACTTATCATGTTTGAAACTTCCTATTATTATTCTCGGATTAATGCAACAATTATTTAGAATGTAAATCTAAAAGGTCAAGAAGATTCTACACTATATACTTACTTTTTTTTTTGAAAGAGCAAATGAAATATTATTTATAAAACAACAAGTACAAGAAGTACTTAGGCCAAGCCCAACAGTAGCAGAAAAAACAAAAATACAGCACCAAAACACAACTCCACACACACACTGACACACCAACAGCAAAACAAAAACGGCAGCACACCACTCACCAAAACACCAGAAACAGAGCAAGGAACAGGCACAGTTAAGACATCATGACATTTACATTGTATAATTGAATTGAATGATTATATTATATACTTACTACTATAAATAATTACACATTATGACATTTACATTGTATAATTAAATTGAATGATTAAACCCGTGCATGCACGGGTAAAAAAGTCTAGTTATATTAAAACGAGAGTAACTAGAGGTACCCTAAACCCTAACCCTAATATGATTGGTCTAGATTTTGACACGTGAAAAAAAAATTATATCAACGGCTACGATAAAAACTTGAATATTATGTTGCCACATCAATTAAACTTGAACACAATACATGATGTGTCAATATATGATTGGATGTGTGTATAAAATAATTTTATATCAATCCCTAATTTTGTTACTTAGTAATCCCTAATTATATGCTTTATTTGATGATTGGATATACTTTATGGAATCTATGTTATTTATAGCCATAAATTATGCATCTTTTACGATAAATATAAACCCTTTTATTTCTTTCTCCCAAGAGTGTATCTTTTGCATTCCCAAGAGTGTATTTTTCACATTAATTATAGCCTTAAATTATGCATCTATTTTCACTTTTTCTCACGTATTTACATTTTTTTTATTTGATGCAGATTTGACTTTAGAGTTCTATAAAGGTATGGATTGCTATAGATATTTTAGGTATTTAAATTATGATTATGGTTTGTATTGTTCCATATTAATTCTCCATTATTTTTTAATTTGATTTTTATTTCAATAAGTATGGATTCCATCTTTTTTTTGTCGTTTGTAACGTTTCATATTAATTCTAATTTGTAAGCATCAAATCTAAAATCGTTTCAAAGTGTTTGATTTGCAGATTTATTTCTTAGACAATTTTGTTACACTATTGTGGCAAAGAAGATGAGTATACCAATTTAGATTTGTAAGTAATTACTTTTATTACAGTTATTTATTTTGAATTTCTAATTTGTAAGTGTCGAATCTAAAATGATTTGTCTATGTTAGATTTGTTTTTTTGGTTAGTTTTGTTACGTTATTATTGCTAATCTAGGGATTTTATTATGGTGATAAGTACTCTCTCTTGGTCTCATCTTGAGAATGAGGCAGCTCCTCTATCATTTTTTTTTTCTTCTTTTGTTATGCTAATTAGGTTTTGCTACTGTTGCAGAATTTTTAAAAAAAAAAAATTACTTATCACCATGAAATTGCTATTGTTACACAACATCTATCACCATGAAGTTGTTATTATCATCATCATGAAGTGGTTATTCTCAAGTAAGTTTTAAACTTTATGCAATCTTATTTATTATTTTGTTTATTTATATTTTTTTTGTTTAACTCCTCGACTTAATGATTTATTGTTCTATTTTTTATATGTTTTGTTTTTTGATTTGATTTTTGTTTTGTTCTAAGTATAATTATAATTTTTCACATATTCTCACATTTTGTGCTATTATGTTAAGTAATATTGGAGCACACATTGTTAATTGCTTTATTCGATTATTTCCATCTTAGATAACAATTTTATTTTATTCTTGCTTAATATATGCCGTTTGTGACAAATTTGAGTTTGATATTTTGATATCAACGAAGTATGTTTGTTTGTATTATATTATTTGTTGACGTTGTTGTTTCACCAAAATTTTCTAAATGTTCTTCTGATATGTTTTGTCTTGATAGAGTGCAGTAATGCTTTCGAAGATGTTTACCAGTCACGACGTTAGGTGTTTTGCAACTTTGATTCATCATTTAGGAAATCAATTTGATGTATAAATGGAAAAAATTAATGGGAACATTTGTTTTTTCTCTATATTTCAGTATTTTAATTTAATTTTGAATTAATCTGCTTATTGTAATGTCAAATTTGTTTCTTATTAATCAATAGTTTCCCGTCATTTGAATTTCACCATCTTTTATTTTAACATAAATATATCTATCTTACTTATCTCTAATTTCTCTAATTACTTATTTCTAATTTCTCTAATTATGTATCATATTAAATCCTAATTTGCTAAGCAAATTGGCAGGTAATTTTAATTAATTATACCTGATAAGCATGAGAAAGCAACAAAAAAAAAATTCCCTCATAAGCATGAGAAGGATAATCATGCACCATATTAATTAATGATTTTATTATTTTAAAAAAAAGATTTGTTAACAAAAAAAACATATGCCACACGCAAATGATAAGCATGAGAATGCCAAAAAAAATTTCATGATAAGCATGAGAAGGATAATTATGCATCGTATTAATTAATGATTTTATTATTATTTTTTTAAAAAAAAATGTTAACAAAAAAACTATATGTCACACACAAATCACTAGAAAAAAAAACAACAAATATTTCAAGCTTATCATGCTTGAAACTTATCTCTCCTATTATTATTTCCAGATTAAAGCAAAAATTATTTGGAATTCACATCTAAAAGATCAAGAATATTCTACACTATAGTCCCGTTTGAATTGGCTTATTTGAAGCTTATATGAACTTATCTATTGACATAAGTCACTATATTAGTATTTGGATAAATTAATAAAAGTTTATCACATTTTTATAAGCTACTTATGTCATATTTTGATAAGCTCTCCCTATTAGCTTATACATGTACTTATATGCTAGCTTATATAAATTTGGAAAGCTTCGATTCTTGCCTGAACCTGAGGATTAACATATTTTTTTTCAAACTTTTATTTTAACTAATCTTTATTATATATTTGTCTTTTTATGCTTATGCATCTTATCTACACACTTCTGTTTTTGTTTTTCTTTTTTGACGGAAACTTTATGTTTTTCTTTTAAGTTTTTTTTTTGGTAACATAGCTGAATGATTTTTTTTTACTTTATTTATATTGATAATTATATTTATAATCATGGTTTGATTTTTTAATTTTGTTTTTTGAAATTAAAATCATATTAACATTCTTTATATGTATTTTTTAGTGTACATATTGAAACACAAAAGACTTATTGAATATAAGAGCTTATGATGTAAGTTTCCATACTATACGCTCCTCTAATGCTATAAGCACCTGTATAAGTTATTTATCCAACGGGGCCTAAATGCTTACTACTATAAATAATCACACATTATTAATATTTCCATTGTATAATTGAATTGAATGATTGAACTCGTGCGAGCACGGGTAAAAATTCTAGTATATTATAAAGCCACATGAAATAGATAATGTTCCCAAAAGGGGAGAAAGATACAGTGAAGCTACATGAATAACAACAGTAACAGAAGCACAAAAAGCATTGATACCTATTTATTTAGTATTTAAAGAGAAGGGAATATGCCGTAACTGTGTTAAATTTAAACTAACAACTTACCCGTGCATATGCACTGTGGGATCCTTGGGTCGATCTGAGTGTGATACAGATTGTAAAAAATTAATTTTAAAGTGAGGTTAACCGTAAATAAGGAAGTTTATTTATGTTGGCATAAAATGATTCAATTATAAGTTAAATTGTAAGGAAAATAATGTTTCAAGTTGAATTTGTGCCATGCTTTGAGCAGAATGACCATAAGTTACAAATTATTTAAACCGGTGAATATTATGAATTTAATTTGTATACGTTTCGATCCAAATTCAAGTACACTTATCTGAGAGGTTGTCCGCTTTAAGATTAATCCGTTATAGTTTTATCCTTTTTAGAAAAGGCAATTTGGTATTTTGAAAGGTGTGGATATTGTATATAAACTACTCTTAGCTTCAATTACCAAGCGACATGAGACTTTTTTTGTAGTATATGGTATAAGGGTGGACATCGGTTGGTTATGGGTGGATTCAGGTTCAAAATGCCAAACCCGATTCAATCCATGGGTGAGAAACCAAGGCCTAATTTCACCCAATTAACATAACAGTTTGATCGGATTTTGGTTATACGGATGAAACGGATGAAACGGTTGGGTTTGTTCGGTTTGAGCTATCAATGAGTCAACATAGATTTTTTATACCCAACAATTTTTTTCAATTTTTTTAAAAAAATAAAAAAATAAAAAAATCTCGGCATAAAATTTCAAGTAGTTAATGAAATAAACAAATTAGGGATTTTAATAAACAAATTATGGATATTTACTTGTTATAACATACAAAACTAAATTGCTTAAAAAAATCTAAATACATAGATCGTTCATGATTCATACATGTAATTAAGTTGGCTTATAATCTAAATACATCATTTGATCATCCATGTAAGATCAGACATATATATTGCATTTTCATGTCTTAATATTAAAGTAGAAAGATGTTGTGCTTCAAGTTTTTAGAGTATATATATGACAGTATGATTATCTCTTATGAAGGAAAAAGTATACATGTAGATAGAAAATAATAATAATAATAATAATAACGGAAATTAATATGGATTGGACTCGGTCGTTTTCGGGTTTCGTTGGATCTAAAAAATCAATCATAGTTTGTCCATTTCTATCCATTTAAACCCAATTTTTTTTCATCCGGTCAACCCGTAACCCAACCCACTACCACCCAATTTTTTAAATAGTAGTAAGTTTTTTTAAATTTTTATGAAAATGTGTGAAGTTAATACCTTAAAAATTAAAATATTTTACTTTTTAAAATAATATTTTCTATAAATAGAATATTTAAATAGTACTATGGGGACATTCAGACCCATCTTCTCCTTATAATATAAGAAGGAAATGGTATCTTGAAAAGACCAAATTGCCCTGAGTGCTTATATGTCCGACACGTGTCCCAGCTAAATAGTAAATTTTTGTCACTTCATATGATTTCAAATTCCCTCTCTTTTCTTAATTTCGAATTTCAAATTAATTCTTACACTTTCTAACTTCAAATCATATATATTATCTTATAAATCTCAATTTCTTTCATAATACTTTCCAATTTCAAACTTACTCCTCTCTTTATTTTCTTTATCTTATTATCTCTTTCTTTCTTATCTCTTACTATTCTTATCTTCATTTTCTTCATACTACTTTCTAATCTTCATTTAACTTTTCATTTACAGGAACAATGATAAATATTTAGAAGGAAGAAGAACGCGAATAAAGGTATATTATTTTTTCTTTGTTTTTTTGTCTTCTTCATTTTTCGATTGTTCATTTTTTATTATTCATGTCTTATGAGATTCAAAAATTATGAATTAGTTGCAGAATAGAATACTACCATGATGATAAAGTAAGATCTAGAAGCATGAAAAGATAAAAAAGAGTATAAAATCATACTATAATATGTTTGTGTTTTGTGCTGCTATGAAAGTATAATTGAAACTGAAAAATATCAAGATGAAAAACAAATAAATAAGATGTTATAAAGGGTAAATAAAAACTTGTACAAAAAAAAGATAAAGAAAAACTTATGAAACTAATGGTAGAGAAAATGGGTAGGAAAAATAAAATAAAAAAAAGTTCAGGTAGTTCAAGTTTTATTTGTGTCAACTAGGTAACAAGGTTAATAGATAGTGATGGAAGCTGAATATGGGTTAGAGTGAATACATGAAAAAAGAAAAATTGTGTTTGAGTGTGACATAATAAAGAAAACCAGAGTTGGCTGGAGTATGACATTTTTTATCCAATCGATTTTATTTCATTACTTTTTTTGTTTTTATGTTCACTTTTAAACAATACAAAAAAAATTACCAACACAAAAATCATCTTTATTTTCTTACCACATCAAAAAAAAACTTATCATAAATAATAAAATAGGTACCTATTTTATTTGCTCCTTTTAGATCTAACTTTTTTTCTTTATGAAATTGAAAGAGAAAAAATAACATACAAAAATCTTCTTTTTTAAAATACAAACTGACAATATTAGTACCAACAAAATAAAAAGAATAAAAAAAATATATAATCTTATTCATAAAAAAGTTGACACAAATATACATCATCATAATTCTATCTCATGCAAAATAGAAATAAATATAAAATTTACCCTGAAAATGAAAGTACTTAGAGAAAAATTAAGATAAAATTATGAAATAAATAAATAAATAAAATTAAGATCCAAAATCGAAACTCAACATTTTTTTCTTCTTGATTTTAATCTAAACTTAACTTTGTTGTTAATGCAGTATCACAGAAGTGAAGAAGTTGCCGAAAAATCTGGTGACTAGAAATGAAGTTTACTGATAGACGAGTAAGATGTGAATAATAGGAGTGACTCATTTTCAACCTACCTTCTTTCAAACAACTTTTTAGATAGAAATGGAAAAGGAAGAGAAGATGAAAATACTATAATCTATTTGGGTAAAAATGACCTATTATGCAATTTTGGGTGGCCTGGAATAATGTATGGCTGCTGGAATTTTTGGGTGAGGAAGAAAATCACTTGTGAAGAAAGAAAGAGAGAGAGAATGAGTAATGACTAGGGGTGAGTATCAGTCGGGTTCGGTCGCATTTGGGCCGAAAATCGTAAAACTGATAAAAATTGCGGCCTCTTAATTTAGACTCAATTCCGACCGTCTACATTTTCGATTTATTCGGGTTCGGGTCATACGTGTGACGGGTATAGTGGGTCGGTTTTAACGGGTTACATTGAAACTTTGTTGTTACATCTGAAATTTCATTGATCAAAAAAATATTATTCTTCAAATAGTTCAATATTTCGTACACACTACAACAAATGATACAATAAAAATGATGAGATGCAATTATTTTGTTTCAAATTTGTAAATCCAACGACAATAAGAGATAGTATATGAGAAGTAAAAATTAATATAAATCTAGAATATTATCTTTCACATCTCCTTTATCAACCTATTACAAGCATAAACTTGTAAAATATAACATTTTTCTTCTCAATCAAAGATAGACAAAATTATCAAAGCGAAAAGTATAAGAGATAAGAGGTGCTCAAAACTGAAAAATAAAATTAATTTATATTTTAGTAATTGTTCGGTCGGTTTCGGTTATCAAGAGATAAATTTTAGAGACCCGCACCCACCCGTATACAACCATTTATGATCGATTTTTCACAATTATTGACCCGAGACCCGACCCATAACCGACAGAGTACTTTCATATGTTAGCAGTTATGTCGATTTCGAGTCGGATTGCGGATTCGTGCTCACCCCAGTAATGACAATATGAATAGATGCAGTCACGTGAAGTGGCGAGATAATGGAAAAGCAACTTTACTCAATGAGTCTATGGGCCCACGTGAATGAATTAAAAAATTGATAATGATGGTGTAAGTGAGGTTGAAAAGTAACAAGTACTAGAAAGATAGATAATACTGAGTGGATGAACAATATGTAATTTTTTTTGTCTAAAGTCACCGGAAAGAGGTTTGGGGTGATCAGAAATTGCTGTGTTGGTGGTTTCACAGTTGAGAAGAAACTGGTGTTGAGAGAAAGTTATAGTTAGAGAGAAAAAGATCGCTGGAAAAAAGGTTGTGTATGACTGAAAGTTGATTGTGTTGGTGATTTAAGGTGGAGAAGCTAGAAATGTAAATATATAGGAAGAATGAACATGTGAGATAAAATTGAGCGAAAAGAAAAGGAGAGACAACAATTAATCAATTTATTATTATTAGCCGCCAAACAGGCACGTTCTGTGTCCATTTGTGTGATCGATATATTTTTTTTTTTTAATCGATATTTTCTATTGTGCAAATATAAATAACTACTTAATCTCCTTTTTTATTGGACTTAGTTAATTGATACCTACTTAACCTCCTTTTTTGTTGTGGCTATTTATTAAAAAGAAAAAAAATATAATATATTTTTTTTTTACTATAAAAAAACTAAAAACCTACTTTTATGTGGAAGTTGTGCTTAACTTTTTTTGTAGTTTTTTTAAGGGTAAAATAGGAATATTGAAAAAGTCATCCCAAAAATTTGTATCCCCTTTATATATTAGTATAGATTATTATTATTATTATTACTAGCCGCCAAACGGGCACGTCCCGTTTGTGTGATCGATATTTTTTTTTTTTGTGATCGATATTCTCTATTGTGCAAATATAAATAACTACTTAATCTCCTTTTTTTATTGGACTTTGTTACATCATTTTCTGTTGTGGCTGGTTATTAAGAAGAAAAAAAATTGTTATTATAAAAAAACTGAAAACCTAGTTTTTATATGGAAGTTGTGATTAGTTATTAAGAAGAAAAAAAATATTATTTACTAAAAAAATTGAAAATGGATTTTTATGTGAAAGTTATTTTTTAAGGGTAAAATAGGAATAATGAAAAAGTCATCCCAAAAATTTGTATCCCCTTCATATATTAGTATAGATTTAAAAGTGTGACAGTTGAGATGAGACTTCTGAGTCCAGATCCAATCCATTTTCTTATCCTCCATTTTTACTCTATTTCTCTATGGATGAATGACACATGACAATAAACAAATCTAAGGCTACGTTTGGATTGATGGTACAGAACGGAGCGGAATGGAATGGAACATAATAGGATGGAGTGGAATGGAGCAGAATGGAACAGAGTTTCCATTCCACTGTTTGGATATTTATGACGGAGCGGAATAATTTTTTTATTCCATTGTTTGGAAATACGACGGAACGGAATAAGTTATAACTTTTTATTCCCTTTTTACCCTTAACTTCTAATTAAAAAACTTATATTTTTCAATATAATTTTAAATAGAAAAGGCTGAACTTTTATTTTTAATTTTTTAACTGAAGTTATATTTCTAGTTTTTTTATGAATTTTTATTTCTAGTTTGATAATTCAAATTAAATTATGAACATAAACCAATTTAATTTGAAATAACAATTATTAAATTGTCTTATTTTGAAAGGTTCAAACCCATCTTAATGATTTTAACCGACTAAAAATATTACAATAGCATGTGAATAATTAAAGTATATTTTTTTTCTTGATCAAAAACAATTAAAGTATATCAATTGGTCAAAATAAAATCAAAGTATATAGGAATTTGTTTTCTTTCAGTAATAGCTAACAATGATATATAGTACCATAAAACAAAAACAAAAACAAAAAAACTAACAATAATAGTTTCAAGTAACAATCACATTAAATTAAATTTTCTAAATCAAGCAACATACACATGAAGTATACTTGGCAAACGAAACATATTCGCATGATAGAAATTAATTAGTGACCACTCCATTCAAAAATAGTACACCCATGCAAATACACAGACACACATGAATATATAGAGTGGAAAAAAAAAATGTATAGAAAAAAAATTATGTATAGGAGAAGAAGATGAAATTAAAATGATGAAGTCTCATTCCATTGCATACACCCCAATTTGGAGGGAAAAGAAAATTAGAAGATTGGATGGTATGGAATGGAATGGGTTCCATTGTGTTCCATTCCACTCCATTCATTTTTTGTAAATTCAAACAATGAAATTTAATTAGTTACCACTCCATTCCATCACATACCACCAATCCAAACATGGCCTAATGGTTGAAATCAAATCCACTAAACTAATGCAAACACACGGAAACTGTCGTGAACCAACACAACAACCTGCTTATCATCATCTTCTTACTTCACCATCTCCCTTTACCTATTTGCCCTCTTGCCGCTGTCGTATCGCTACCGTATCGCCACCACTGTCATGAACAACCCCAAAGTTGTTGCTACTGTTCTTGTTCAAACTATTATTAATTTTCAAAAGTGCAATTTTCGTTTTTAATTCTGCAAAAAAGGTTTCCAAAAATTATAGCTGAAGTTTTTCACCAATAGACCGGAAGAGCCATTTCATATAGACCATGAAGATAACCAACTTCATTCCAATCATTTTTTCCCTAAACTCCAGCAACATCAGTCGCTATGTTTGTAGCTATTTTTTCAAGCTGATGTCGTAAACTCAAATTAGGGAAAGATTTGGGAAAATAATTGAAGATTATATTGTTATAAAAAGATTTGGGAAAACAAAATAATTGCAAATCCAAAAAAAATGGGAAGAAATTGTAGATCTAACTGTGAATTAGAGAGAATGAAGTGGACCAAAAATATAAACACAGCAACGGCGAAGATTTGGCATGGTGGTGGCTGCCATAAACACAACGGCGGCGAAGATTTGACATGGTGGTGGCTGTCACGGTGGTGGCTGTCACGGCGACACTATGAAATTGTTGAATGAAAACTGAGAAGAGGAAGCGGAACAGAGAAGAGGAGTTAGTAATCATGCTCAACCTAGGTGGAGGTTTTTAATCTCAACCATTGAAATGTTTAATTGCCATGTGTCATTCATCCATAAAAGAACTGGAGTAAATGGAGGATAAAGAAATGGAGTGAATGTCAACTCGAGACTTCTGACTTTCTCTTGAAAGTATCAAGTTATCAACAAAAAATTTGACTATTCTTCACATTTTTATATTCCATGTGCAATGCAGTAAGTACATTCCAGCAATGAAAATAAAAACGTGGGTGAGCGTGATGGTGTTTGTCTAGAGCAATTCTTATTTGAGCATAACCCCAAATAAAATATATTTAGGCACACATACATAAAAGTGAAAAAATAAATATTAAATAATTTAGTCATATAATCTAACATTAATTAATAATTTTATCTTTAATTTTTTTTTACATTATATGTGTGTGCCCAACATCTAATATTTAGTGTTGTGCCTAAGTAAGTATTCCTCGTTTGTCTAATGTTGTGTTGTGTATGGTGTATGTTGTGAGAAAAACAATGGAAGGATGAGAAGAGTGGTCCCTTCCATGGTGTCTTGGAGAGAAAGAGTGAAAAATATAATCAAATTGAAATTAGTTTACTCTATGATTTTTGTGTGTCAAAAGAAGATTAGGTGTATCCTAGGTGTTTATGTTTGAGTAGAAAAAAAGCACTTTTTAGTTTGATTGGACATACTCTCTCCGGCCACAATTATAAGTAAAATTGCACTTTCTAGATTCATTGAATAATTGATGTATCTGGACTTTAATACAAATCAAATACATCTATTATTCAATAAATTTAAAAAGTATACTGTTGCTTATATTTGTGGCCGGAGGAAGTATATTTGGAGTAGATGAACCATTATTTTTTTTTTTTGAAAGATAGATGAACCATTATTATATACAATAAACAATTATTTTTACAGTTTAAAATAAATAAAATTGATGGGGGGCCGTACTATTACTGTCGTGTGAATTTGTGTGGATTTGAGGGGTCTTTATTTTTATTTTTTTAACAAAATTTGAGGGGTGAGATTATTAACTTGTGATGAATGACTTTTAAAAAAAATTGCGAAGAATATATTTTTTATTTATTATTATAGATCATTTTTTTTGTCTTAAATGAAATATAATCATTGAAATTAAACTCAAATAATTGTAAGAGATCTCAGGTCACGACGTCGGACCTAACATTCAGTATTTGTTGTCAGTTGAGTTAAGACTTCAGTCTTCAGAGACAAAATATTACTCACTTTATTCTTATTATAAACTCCTATAATTTTTTTTACGCATAATAAAAAAAAAGTAATAGTATAATTAATGTGTATTTTTGGATATCATAATTATTAAATTATTTTTGCTGAAAAAATAGTATTTGTAATTGACTTTTCATATTCCAATATAAAGTATGATTTTTATGTTTGAAAAATTAATAATAAATGTAACTCGAAATTGAAAATAAATTTATATTTAAAGACAAATTTTATTTGAGTTTAATTAGAATGTTCAGACAATGTAAAATCACTTTACATGGTCAACCAATTAAATCATCCTTTAAGACACATTAATCAAATATTAAAAGTAAAGAAAATCACATCAAATCTTTCTAATTAATACGGAGTAATTAATTAGAAAGATAGAATAAACACTTATCATATTTTTTGTTTGGTGCCCTCGTGATAAAAAAGATGATAACATTATTTTGTATCATATTATGTCTTTGATGCTCACTTAATAATATATCATGATAGTATATATTTTATGATTAAATTGGACTATTGATTCTTTAATTTTAGTTTCTATTATTCGTTATATTGACATATAAATGATTTATTTATGAGTAATATTGTTTAGACATATTTTTATGAGTAATATTATTTATGAGTATTTGTAATTGACTTTTCATATTATATACATATAAATAATTTTAGTTTCTATTATTCGTTATATGAATATGATTATGAATTCAGACATATTTTTTAGACAAAAGAAAAATAGATTATCAACCTGTTAAAAAAGATTAATATGGCAAACATAATTAAAGTTAAGGGATTAATTTGTAACATTAATTAGTTAATGGACCAATATGAAACGAATAAAGAAATTAAATGACCAATTATGCAATTCAGCCTAGATAGTAATAGTAATAGCCTGGAACACAATTGAAAGGCGATTAAGTTAGATATAATGTGAGAGTCTTTTCTTTCTCCCTCTTTCAGCCGCCTCTTTTTCTTTGAAACCCTATTTTGTTTTTCTTCCACCAAGGAGGGGTGGTTTTTGGGTCAATTTTTGACCCAAAGTCACCCCTCTAAATTGTTTCTTATTTTCTTTTCATTAAAATAAGTGTTTTTTACATAGATTAAGTTTTTTTAGTTTCTTTTTTTCTGTTGTGATTTCGTCGTCTGAGTGCGGTATTTTGTTGTTGGCCGTCATTGTTGCGGCGTTTGTTTTCTCCGTCTTGTTGCGGTGTTCGTTTAGTTCATATTGAAAGGTAAACTTCAATCAATTGCAGATTCGATCAATGATTTGGGCATCATCGTTGCAAATCCGGGAGCATGGACATTCCGGTGACTTTTATTTTATCATATTATTTGTAGACATTTTGCAATTGCCGTTGTATGCTATTAACATGGATGCTGTGAGATTGTTTGCAGATTCATCCTTTATATTTTTAGCGATGTTGAATTTGTACTTGCATGTGATGTACTCTATCAATTATTGGAATGAATGAATATCGCTGTTTTTGAGTAAAAAAAAAAAAGTAATAGTAATAGCCTGAGCAGCATTAAAAAATTAAAAATGATGGTGTGTGTGTGTGAGGATAAAAAGTCAAAGTAGTAAATAGTAGTAGGTTAAATTAGACTATTGGTTCTTTAATTTATTTATTGATTTTATATTAATCCTTTAACTAATTAAAGTTATAAATTGATCCCTTAATTTTAATTTTGTTTGTCATATTTATTGATTTTATATTAATCCCTTAACTAATTAAAGTTACGAAAAAATATTAATTTTACTTTATATTATTCGTTATATGAAAATATAAATGATTTATTTATGAGTAATATTGTTAGGGAATATGAATTATGAGTTCTGACATCTTTCTTAGACGGGAGATAAATACATTATCAACCTGTTTAAAAAGATCAATATAGCAAACATAATTAAAGTGAAGTGATTAATTTGTAATGTTAATAAGTTAAGAGACCAATTTGTAACATTAATATTAGTAATATTTGTGCAGCATGATTTGTGGTGCTAATTATACTCTTCTATTTTCATAAATTACTCTTCTATTTCAATAAATAAGTTAAACTCTTACTGCATTGCACTCACCTCTTCCTATCATATCTTTTTTTCAAATTTTTTATTTTTATTTCTAATAACACTGTAGTAGTTGATATGTCACATGCATACGGCATACCTACTTACTTTCATCAAATGTCAAAGTTAATTGATGTTTTCTACCCCAAAATAACAAAGAAAGACTAAGTGCAGTGCAGTGTACTATGCTATTGCTACTACTCTGTCCTTTCTTTTTAAAAATATAAAACAAAAATTGTGGATTAAAACTAATTATTTTAATAAAAATACAACTAATTAAATCGGCCAATAATTATGATGCATATTCCGTTGTTTTTTTTTCTCTAAACTTTTTTCTTTTCTTAACGCCGTTGATTTGCCGCCGCTACATTTCTGTTGTCGGGAAGTCTGTTTGTTGGAGGGTTAGATTTGGCTTGTGAGTTTCAAAATTTCAAAAATATAGATGAATATGAGCGGGGAAAATGAAAAATGAAAACTATAAATTAAAAGGTGTGGTGAAGGTAAAGTGATAGTGACAAAAGAGAAAGATTTGACAATCTCAAGACTTTACTTGCTTTTGTTTGGCAGAGGAGAAATAGGAGATAAATAAATAGGAGAGAAAAAAAAGCACGAAAATCAATGCATGAATTTAGACTAACATATGAACTAAGTACATCACATTTTTAATGTACCAAAAAAGTCAAATTTACTTATAATAGTGGCCGAAGGAAGTATGATAGAGGTATTTTAATTTTATTTTATCCAGATCAATTTTTGCGTGACCAATTTTTCGTTTTGATGATACTTTATTTTTTACTTTAGTAAAAAAATTAAAAAAGAAAAATACTTTATTTTTTGCTCAGTCTTTGCCAAGCAAATTATCAGACACTAGCCTCCTTGTGTGATCGATATTCTCTATTGTGCAAGTTATTTTTTAACATATACAAATATTTAAATAGAGTGAAGGGAAAAAATGGCAATAAGAAAAGTCCATGCGAAATGGAGTAGTAATAGATAATAAATAACAAATCATCCCTATTAATTTGGTGATGTTATTCATCAATTGTGCTAATAATTTGAAATTGTGGTTACTTTTTTTTTTGTGGTAGTTTTTTTAAAGGGTAAAATAGGAATAATGAAAAAACCATCCCAAAAATTTGTATCCCCTTTATATATTAGTATAGATATAGTATTTCAAACAATTTTTTTGGTTCAAATATTATACAGAAATAACAAGTTGTTATTTATAAAATAAAATTTAATTTTTTATTGTACATAAAGAAGCTGATAAAAAATAAATAATAAGGGAAACAAATTAATATTGATTAAATATTTAAATTAACTATTATATATGAAAAATAAGTTGTTGATGAAAAGTTTTAATTAACTATTGTATACGGGGAAGCTGATAAAAAAAACTAAATGATACGGGGAACAAGTGGTTACTGATGAAAATTTTAATTAACTATAGTACACTGAGAAGTTGATAAAAAAAATGAAATAATACAGTGAATAAGTTGTTGTTGAAGAAAACTTTTAATAAAATTATATACACTATTAACAAGTTATTGTTGATGAAAAAATTTAAATAACTATTGTACATGGAGAAACTGATAAAAAATTAAACAATAAGGGAAACAGTGGTTGAAAAAAATAAATTAACTGCTATATACGAAAAATAAATCTTTGATGATGAAATTTTTTAATTAACTATTATATATGATGAACAAGTTGTTGATTAAACTTTTTAATTAAATATTATGCACTAATAACAAATTATTGTTGATGAAGAATTTTAATTAACTATTATACACGGGGAATCTTATGAAAAAATCAAATAATATGGAAAATGAGTTGTTGCTGATGAAATTTTTTAATCAAATATTATATCAGAAGAATAAGATGTCATTGATAAAAAAATTTAATTAGTTATTGTATGTATATGAAAAAACTGAAATAATACTAAAAATAAGTTACAACCTTTAATCATTGTCTACCATATTTAATCCTATCTCAATAATTCAAAGTGCATGACATATATATTCTAATATTAAACTTATTCTAATAGTTGATTCTTTGGACTACTTTATGTTTATCATCTTACAATGAAAAGACTTATCAATGCATGAACTACAAAGCTATCACTTCCTTTCTACTCCTAATACAAAGCAATTGAATCAATATGCACCTTCTCATCGGGTGAACAATATGTCTTCATGGAAATGCATTGCAAGCACTCGATTGTCATGCAGTCAGGATGCAGTCAATGCATCAGAGTCGTCTGATTAAAATTAGACGGCTCAGATTTAAATGCAGTATTGATATTTTAAAATATTTAAAATTTTGATGTTAAATTTAAGCTGTTCGATCTTAATCAAATGGTTTAGATTCAACTGAATGCATGCAGTCAGGGGTGCTGATTGCACCCAATCCAGATCCATGTCTTCATTGAGTATACATCCTTTAATTATATTATACTTCCAATACCAAATTCCTTTCAATATAACTATATTGTTCTCATTTATATACCACAACACATATTGATATATAGGCAAAAATTACATCTTTCAATTAATTTTAAACATTAAATTAATGCCATCTATAATATCAACTACGCGAAAAAATAATTTAATTATTTTTTAAAAGGCTTAATCATCATTTTCGTCCTTGTAAGTTTCAGATTTTTTAGTTTTAGTCTCTGTATCTTTTTTTGCTGCAAATTAGTTCATGTATGTTCAAATCTTTTGGTTTTAATCCCTTAAAACTAAAATTCGCAGAAAAATCTGCAGGAAACTAGCAAATATTCCTACAGATTTTCCTGCAAATATATCTATGGAATGAAATTTGTAGAAACAACACCTTTCTTCCTGACGATACTCTCCATTTTACCTTTTGTCCATTATATAGAGGTCATCTTTTTAAATTTATTGTTTCATTCATAAGTGTATTTTGCTATATTTAATATTTTGTATCTTTATTTTATAATTATTACATTCTAATCTTATAAAATTTTTCTCTTTATATTGTCACTAACTAATTAAAATACAAATTATCAATTTTAACTAATAATAACAATATTTAAATTTGAAATCAATTAAAATACTAATTAAATTTTAAATATAACTAATATTTTTAATACAAAATACATTCGAATAAATTATATTATTATTAAAATCTAAATATTCAATATGACAAACACATTGTAAAAAAAATCACACAAAGGGCACATAAACCCCCACGACGGTCCACGCGCCCCGGGCGTTAGCACGGGTATCCAGTTTAAAGGGAATTTACGTGCTTACAGCTGTGACATGATAAGTTTCCCTACAATCTGGAAATGGATTAGATGCAGTCAAGTTTGCTGCAGTCAGTGTGCAGTCAGATCACCTACATCGTCCGATCAAGATCGGACGGTTCAGATCTTAATACAGTTTTTATCTTTATTTAATATAAAATTCGGAGAAAAAATATAAACCGTCCGATCTCAATCAGACGGTCATAAATTCTTGACTGCATGACTGCATGCTCCTCTGAATGCGTGTGATCCGGATCCCTACAATCTACGGTACCTTTTTGAGCGGGTCCTACTTGAGCCTCACAAACTGATGTAAATTTACTACTATCAACTTTGATGTAAATGGAGTCCAGGGAAATGGCCCACCATTTCTATTGATAAGTAACACACGTGGCAAAATAACAAATCAATGGCTCAGATTTAAATTTGTTATATTTCACTTTAAAATTTGAGAAAGAAAATGAAAACCGTCTCCTCTAGAACGATTTTTTTACCAAACTACCATTTTTTTTAAAAAAACAATTCCCACAATGCCCTCTTTCAAAATATTTGCCGTAATACTCCCAAATACTCTCCTTTTCAGACAAAACCTGCAAGTTGTAGATGGTTCCGGTCAAAGTGGCTTCATTTGACTTCGGTGGCTCTAGTTAAAGTGGCGCCATATGGCCCACCCTGCCAGCATGTGAAGCCTTTGCTTCTTGCATGGCAGACAACTTTATTTTGTTTTTTTTTTGTTTTTAATTATTTAATTATTTTTTCAACTATCACCTCATTCTATAAATATCAAATTCTATACTTTTATTTTTCACTCACAAACTTCATACTACCTCCGTCCCAAAATAAAAGAACTAGTTTGACTACTGCACGCATACCAATGCACGATTTTGATCACTAATATCTTTAATTTTCTATTAGTAAAAATTATAAAAATTGGAGATTTTGAAAATACTCATAAAAACAAATCAAACAAGATCTTATATGCTTATATTTATATCTATATATTATTAAAAAAATATGGTTAAAGAATGATAAGTGAATAGTACCATTTAATTAAAATAGCTCTAATAAAATGGAACGGAGGTAGTATTATATCTCTTACTTTTTTCACTCTCCATATGCTCAATTTTTATTTGTTCACCATTTTTAAAGAGGAATATTTCTTGAATCTTATTCTTCAAAGAAACAAGAGAACTCAATTTGTCAATCGCTAATTTAAAATGTTTCTCGCGCCCATTAAATTTCACAGAAAAGTTATGAGTGATTGATGTTAAATACTTATCAAGAACATTTAAAGAAGATGTCATTTATCATAAAATAAATAGAGAGTGAAAAAAGTGAGAGATGAAAAATATGAAATTTGTGAGTGAAAAATAAAAGTATATGGTGTGATATTTATAGAATGAGGTGATAGTTGAAAAAAAAAATTAAATAATTTTTTTTTTGAAAATAGAGGTAATTACACTTTAATGCAAGGTAAATGAGCAACAAGCTACGCCGCTAACCCTTTTTGGATGGCAAAACTAATCCTTTTAAATAATTTAAAATGAAAAAAAATAAAAATAAAGCTGTCTGCCATGCAAGAGGCAAAGGCTTCACATGTTGGCACGGTGGGCCATACGGCGCCACTTTGACTGGAGCCACATGCAACTTGCAAGTTTTGTCTGAAAAGGAGGATATTAGGGGGGTATTAATATTTTGAAAGGGGGGTATTGTGGAAATTTATTTTTTAAATGGTAGTTTGGTAAAAAAATTCACTCTTCCCATTCCACTTTCTTTAAACTCTTGACTACTATGTGCTCAAGGTTGAGCACCCACGTCGGTCACCGTTGACTGCGCCCTTTGCCGGTAGTTGACGACTGTTAGCTTACCACTTGTCCCTCATATATGAACTTGTTGCATTTGTTCAATCTTTTCCTCTTTGATCTGTTTTTTTTTTATGTTGTGATCTTTTAATCTTTCTCTATTTTTTTCTTCTCTTTCAATCTTTCCCATATTTTCTTCATTGACAAACTGTGGCCTTTTTATGTTGTGTAGAAGAAAAAATCCTCTATGAAAATCATGAAATGCAGATCGATTAAAACAGGTCAAATTAAAATAAATTTGCTCATAAATTATAAATTATAACTTAAGAAAGTTGTTAATTTAATAAAAAGTTCATTGAGAAGCACCATAAACAGAACAAATGAAGGGGGAGATAGGTTTAATGATAACATGCTCCTATGCGGCAGAGGCACAAAGAGTGTAGTACATAGTCACCACACTTTAACCAAAAACTTTAAAGTGATAAGTTTATGCGTCCTCTCATTTATAAAATATTCAACCTTTATTTATCTAAGCAATATGGAATTTCTCACCTCACACTTGACACAACAATCTTCCATTCAAATGTGAGTCCATCCACTATTGGATATGCTCCCCCTCAAGCGGAAGCTTTCTTCATCCATACGCTTGCACCGCCGTTGGCCACACTCAACGGGACACGCCACCTAACCACCTTTGTTAGGAAGACTTTTGATACAAGGAGCCAAGCAAATCAGAATCGGATCGATTATTGAACGGATGTACATACCGATTCAAGGTTCAATAGGTCAGACCGGAGGTCAACAGATCGAACTGTTTTTATTTAAATATATATATATATATATATATATATATATATTTTATATTTTTAAATACTATATAAAATAATAATAAATAAAATTAGATAATATATAATTTCATTCTATATAAAACATAAAACATCATAAGTCAATACATAAAAACTAGACTCGATCAGAATTGGTTCGATTAGAAACTAGACTTGAGTTTGACATAACCTCTTTTTTAAGCTCGAGTTCAACTCGTTTATAGTTTGCGAGCAGTTCGGTTCAGCTCATTAGGTTCAATTATTTTTAACTTGAAACTAAAATCAAGAATTCGATATGAATATTTTTTTCATTATATTTATTATCCATTTTAAATTATATAAATTTTAAATTATTTTTGAAGTGTTATTTAAATATATATTTTTAAGTGTTATATATATAATCAAGTCAGCTCGTGAACCAAACAAGTCGAACTATATATAGTTCAAGTTCAACTCGTTTAATTAACGAACTTAATATTTAGCTTAAGTTCGACTCATTTGGTTCTTTAACCAAGTTCAAGACCTTTACTTTCCTTAGGACTTGACAATCTGACACACGCGTTTATCTCCATTCGTACACAACCATCATGATAGCACTACTCCTACATTGCAGCAATAAATAGTAGGCTTAAACATCATTTTCATCCCTGTAAATTTATAATTTTTTTGTTTTAGTCTTTGTATTTTTTTTTTTGTTATAAATTAGATCATGCATGTGTAAATCATTTTGATTTTAGTTCCTAAATCTAAAATTCGTAGGAAAATTCGCTGGTTTCCTGCGAATTTTAGTTTTAAGGGATTAAAGCCAAAATATTTGAACATATAGGGACTAATTTACAACAAAAAAAAATACATTGACTAAAACTAAAGAAAACGCGAACTTAAAGAGACGAAAATGATATTTAAATCTACATAATGATTTATTTTTCTTCTGCTTGAGTAGCTTTTTGAACCTGGATGTTTACTTCAGCTTGAAGTTTGTTGATGGTCTTCTTTTGCTTCTCAAGAATCCTACACATCTCTTCATATCTAGTGGGCAAATCTTTATAGGTACTGGCAAGTTCATCATATGACACATCCTCATCTTCATCATATTCCCAATCCTCAACATTAACAAATGTTCCAATGAGGGCAGTCACATGTCTTGCTGATTCATTTTCTTCATCAGTATCTTCATCTGACCACGAAACAGTTAGCCCTTTCTTTTGTCTTTTCTGATATATTCCACATTCTGACCTTATGTGTCCATATCCTTCACACTTATGACATTGAACCCCTTTGCCTTGACTCCCTTTTTCTTCAGGCTTGGTTTTCTTCAGACTATTCTGTTGCTTATTGATGTCGAACCAGATGCTTTGCCCATTCTGTCGATTTCTACGATCAACTCTTTTCAACACTTTGTTGAATTGTCTGCCAAGCATGACAATAGCATCAGCTGTGCTATCTTCCTCTTCATCCTCCGTGTTTGAAACAAAAGCAATGCTTTTGTTCTTCTTGTCACCACGTTCATTCAAAACAATTTCAAAAGTTTGGAGGGATCCAACGAGCTCATCCATCTTCATAGTAGAGATGTCATGTGCTTCCTCAATTGCCGTTACCTTCATGTCAAACCTTTTGGGAAGAGATCTGAGAAGTTTCCTTGACAATTTCTCATCAGATATTTTTTCTCCTAAGGCTTCAAAAGAATTTGCAATGTCCAGAAGACTCAGGTGGAAATCTTGGATGCTCTCATCATCTTTCATTCTCAAGGATTCAAACTTAGACGTGAGATGTTGAATCTTTGATTGTTTCACTTTGGTAGTCCCTTCATAGCACTTCTCCAATATTTCCCATGCTTCTTTGGCTGACACACAATTTTTGATGAGTTTGAAAACACTAGTGTCTACTCCATTAAACAGAGCATAAATGGCCTTGTGGTTGTAATGGGCTGCAGTTTCCTCTTCTGGAGTCCATTCTACTTCAGGCTTCAGTACCCCCGTTGAGGTACCTTCCTTGCTAGCATAGGTGGGACGTTCCCATCCAGTTAACACAGCTTTCCAAACTTTGCTATCAATTGATCTAAAAAATGTTGTCATTTTGGATTTCCAATGATCATAGTTGCTGGATCAATTGAGCAAATGTGGACTGTTCATGTAACCTCCGTCTTTTTCCATGATGCCAGAGAATTCAGGTCCTGAATCTCACCCTAAAAACAGGCAGGGTGCCTGCTCTGATACCAATTGAAATTCCTGGCACGCTATGCACGATGCTCCACACGATGCTCTAACACTGTGTCTGGTCTCACGCGTAATTATTCAAAGCATATAAAAGAAACAAATAAAGGAGACAAGTTATTTGTTAACCCAGTTCGGTGCAAACAGCAACCTACGTCTGGGGATACCAATCCAGGAAGAAATATCACTATAATAGTCCTAGTTCTAAGTTCTCAGCAAACGTCCCGTTTACAACTTACAACCTAGGCACTACCAATGACTCTTCTACCTAGGAACTCCTAGATATGAGATCCCATCTCACTCCCTTACAACCTTACAAACAGCAAGGATTTCAATACCACAAGATCAAACAAGTTTTGGAGACACACTCCTAAAAAACTAAAACACTCGTACCTAAAGGCTTAGAGTGTTAAAACATCAAAAGTCCTAACTCCGTGCTTCAAAGCTTCGGAGAAGGATCACACAATACAACTCAATACACACGTCCTAAGCTTGCGTGAATGAGACACAAGAAAGGCTCACAAAAATAACACACACGCAAAACCTAATTTCTTAGACAAAACACAAGACGGCGTGAACAACTACTGAATTAGGGTTTTGCTCCTTCTTTAAATACTTCAGGCAGATCAGACATGCATGAGCTTGGTTTGTTTGACCCAAGCAATTACTCCACATTAATTAAGAGAGATTCTCTAAAAATATATTCTTCAAAGGAGATACTCTTCAGAAGTATTCTTGAGAAGAATCTGAAGCATTAATAATATTCCTTATACAAAGCCTGATTAAACGCGCCATGCAATATTCATGAGAGAGAAAACAAACATTCCAAAAATAGAACTTGTCATGAGCGCTCCTCGTGAGACACTACAATGCTCTACGCAATGCTTGAGGCATCGGATCGCACATCCTGCACAAAGTTTATTTTACCAAAAATGCAGCCAATACCAAAGACTCAACATAATGCATGTTTATAAACAACTCACTTAATAATTAGGGTATGTGACACATCGAGGTTAGATTCTCGTAGGTACCTTAGTTATGAATGTAGGGAAACTTTAATAGACATAGTGCAATAGTAAGGTATTACTACAACAATGAGAATTCACCGCCGAACATAATCTAAGTAACTATGTTATACATCGATCATGCCAAATATGAAGAAGGGAGAAAGTCCAACCACCTTACCTAGCCTCTATATTTCTTGAATCTATTATTTATACATTATGCTATTTATTTTATCGCAAGTATTACGCTTCTTTTTATAAAAACCTTTTTTTCAAAACCAAAGCGAATGCAAAATTATACGAACTTAAATAACGCTAGTGAAGCTTCGGCACGATCCCTGTGGATTCTAACTCATTCTACTTGTAGAGTGTGAATTATTACTCGACGACAGACTGGTGCACTTGCCAGACCGTAGTCGAGGGGGTTATTGTTTATGAGTTGAACAAGAGTAATGAAGATTTGTTGGCACTATTTCAAAAGATTTCCAAGGGAGCTGAGCAGATGGATTTGAGTTATAGTGAGATTTGTGAAAAGTTGAATGTGTATGACTACAAGGGGATGAAAGTCACAAAAATGTTGCGAAAATGGCCTATACTTGTTTGGCATCAATGCAGGCGAATTTTCGAAATTATTTTGTACTACGGGCGAAATTGGTACAATATTTTGATACGTGACCATATACCTACTGTGTGGAAATTCATAGGAATTGTTGCAGCTGCTTTGCTCCTTGTTCTTACTATTATGCAAACATATTATGCATCCCGCAGTGGCTAAGTTTTTTTTTTCCAGCTTGTTATTGGCATTAGCTAGGAGTTTTCATCAAAATGTTGCATTTATTAATCTGAGTCAAAGTGAAAGGATTGAAAGAGACGTAGAATTTTGTTTATGCTTCAGCTATATGAAAATGTGACCAATTTGTTGTTTGTTTAAAGGAAAATGTGACCATACTTTAGCTAGGGCGGCCATTTTTTGAATTGCTTAAGGTAAAGGGGGTTATTGTTAATGATTTGAACAAGAGTAATGAAGATTTGTTGGCACTTTTTCAAAAGATTTACAAGGGAGCTGAGCAGATGGATTTGAGTTATAGTGAGATTTGTGAAAAGTTGAATGTGTATGACTACAAGGGGATGAAAGTCACAAAAATGTTGCAAAAATGGCCTATACTTGTTTGGCATCAATGCAGGCGAATTTTTGAAATTATTTTGTACTATGGGCGAAATTGGTACAATATTTTTGTTGAGTCTTTAGTATTGGCTGCATTTTTGGAAATAAACTTTGTGCAAGATGTGCGATCCGATGCCTCAGGCATTGTGTAGAGCATTGAAAGTGCTCAGGAGGAGCGCTCATGACAAATTCTATTTATGGAATGTTTTGTTTCTCTTTCATGAATCTTGTATGGCGCGTTTGATATGTTTCTATGTAAGGAAGGTTGTTAATGCTTCAGATTCAGTTCAAGAATATTTCTGAGGAGTATCTCTTTGAAGAATATATTGCTAAAGAATCTCATGTTATTAATGTGTAGTAAATGCTTGGGTCAAAGAAATCAAACCCATGCATGTGCTATTTTCTGAAGTATTTAAAGGAGTTGCAAAACTCTAATTTAGTAGTTGTTCACGCCGTTATTGTGCTAGTTCTTAGAATTAGGTTTTGCGTGTGTTTTGTAATTGTGAGCCTTTCTTGTGTCACCTTGATGCAAGCTTAGGACGTGTTCTAAGTGTTGTAATTGTGTGTTCCTTCTCCTAAGCTTTGAAGCACGGAGTTAGGACTTTTGTGTGTGTAACACTCCAAGCCTTTAGGTACGAGTGTGTAGTTTTAGGAGTGTGTCTCCAAAACTGTTTTTTGTCTTGTGTTTTATTGAAATCCTTATTGTAGGTAAGGTTGTAAGGGAGTGAGATGGGATCTCATATCTAGGAGTTCCTAGGTAGAAGAGTCATTGGTAGGGCCTAGGTCTTAAGTTGTAAACGGGTAGTTTGCTGGAGACTTAGGACTAGGACTATTATAGTGATATTCCTTCCTGGATTGGTATCCCCCAGACGTAGGTTCGCCGAACTGGGTTAACAAATATCCTGTGTTCTTTATTTGTTCATTTGCTTGTTTTATTCTGTTACGCGCGAGGCCGGATATATTGCTAGAGCATCGAGTAGAGCATCGTGCATAGCGTGCCAGGAATTTCAATTGGCATCAGAGCAGGCACCCTGCCTGTTTGGGTGAGATTCAGAACCTGAAATGTCTGGCACTATGGAGAAAGAAGGAGGATACATGAACAGGCCACCCTTGCTTACTGGATCCGCAAAATTTGATTCTTGGAAATCAAAGATGATGGCCTTTCTGAGATCCATTGATAGCAAGGTTTGGAAGGTTGTTTTGACCGGATGGGAACAACCCACGTATGCAAGCAAGGAAGGTACCTCAACGGGGATAGTGAAACCTGAAGTAGAATGGACGACAGAAGAGGAAGCTGTAGCCAATCAGAATCATAAGGCTATTTATGCCTTGTTCAATGGAGTTGACACTAGTGTCTTCAAACTTATAAAAAACTGTGTGTCAGCCAAAGAGGCATGAGAGGTATTGCAAAAGTGCTATGAGGGCACCACCAAAGTGAAACAGTCAAAGATTCAACATCTTACCTCAAAATTTGAAGCCCTAAGAATGAAAGATGATGAGAACATTCAGGACTTTCACTTGAGTTTGTTAGACATTGGAAACTCTTTTGAAGCTCTGGGTGAAAAGATGTCTGATGAAAAACTATCAAGAAAACTTCTTAGATCTCTTCCCAAAAGATTTGACATGAAGGTAACGGCTATTGAGGAGGCACATGATATTTCCACTATGAAAATGGATGAACTTGTTGGATCTCTCCAGACTTTTGAAAGTGTGCTGGATGAACGTGGAGACAAGAAGAACAAGAGCATTGCTTTTGTTTCAAACACTGAGGAGGAAGATGATCAGATTGAAGATGGAGAGGAAGATAGCATAGCTGATGCTATTGCCATGCTGGGCAGACAATTCAACAAAGTGCTGAAAAGAGTTGATCGTAGGAACAGACAGAATGGGCAAAGCATTCGGTTCGACATCAACAAGCAACAAAACATTCTGAAAAAATCCAAACCTGATGAAAAGAATAATCAAGGCAAAGGAGTTCAGTGTCATGAGTGTGAAGGATATGGGCACATAAGGTCAGAATGTGGTACCTATCAGAAAAGACAAAAGAAAGGGCTGACTGTCTCATGGTCAGATGAAGATACTGATGAAGAAGGTGAGTCAGCAAGACATGTGACTGCCTTTACTGGAACATGTGTTGAGGTTGAGGATTGGGACTCTGATGAAGATGGAGATGTTTCCTATGAAGAACTAGCTAGTACCTACAAAGACCTACTGACAAGATATGAAGAGATGTGCAGGATTCTTGAGAAGCAAAAGAAGACCATCAACAAACTTCAAACAGAAGTTAATACTCAGGTTCAAAAGGCTACTCAAGCTGAAGAAAAGGTCATTCAAGTTAATGCTCAAATGGATGACTTGAGGAAAAGAGTTAGTCAGCTGAATTCAGGAGCGAATCTTCTTGAAGAGATACTAGAAAATGTGCCAAGTGGGAAGCTTAGGTCTGTTGGATACAACTACTCCAGTTTGAATCAGTATCAACAGGACCCTGAAACTAAGTTTTCATCAGGAGAAAGTATGATTGATCCCTGCACTGGAAAAGTGATGCTGGAGCATCGGCCTCGACATTCTAAACCCTTTCCTGTTCCCAAGTTTGCTCTGTATCCCAAACCCTCTGTCAATCAAAGACCAAGACCTTTTGTTCATCAAAGGCCAAATAGTCAAAGGAGATATCGTAGGTGGGTTTGTCATCACTGTGGAAAAAGAGGACACATTAGACCATTCTGCTACAAGCTGCATGGATACCCCAATCAGGAACCTAAACAAGATGAGATACATGAGAAGATTACTGTCAAAAAGGAATGGAGGCCTAAAGAAGAGAGTGCTGAATTACCCAAGGAGGAAAATGTAGGGTTAATTGCTCACACATCCCTAAGGGCTTCTTCAAGGGAAGACTGGTATTTTGATAGTGGATGCTCTAGACATATGACTGGTGAAGAAAAATATCTCATGAATGTTAGATCATACAAGGCGAGCTTTGTGACCTTTGGAGATGGTGCAAAAGGAGAAATTGTAGGAATTGGGGACCTGATCAATCATGGACAACCTAACCTAGAGAATGTACTTTTAGTCAAAGGTCTTACTGCAAATCTGATAAGCATTAGCCAGCTGTGTGATCAAGGCATGAAGGTTAACTTCACAAAATCTGAATGCCTGGTCAACAATGAAGAAGGACAACTGGTGCTAAGAGGTACTAGATCTAAAGACAATTGCTACCTATGGATGCCTCAGGAAGAAGCGCTCACATCTACTTGTCTTGTCACCACTGAAGATGAGGTTCAACTGTGGCACCAGAAGATGGGACATCTCAATCTGAAAGGAATGAAAAAGGTAATATCTCTTGAAGCAATTAGAGGTATTCCAAAGCTCAAAATTGTTGAAGGGAAAGTGTGTGGTGAATGTCAGATTGGAAAGCAAGTCAGGATGTCACACCCAATGCTGGAGCATCAGACAACCTCCAAGATTCTAGAATTGCTGCACATGGATCTCATGGGACCCATGCAGGTTGAAAGCTTGGGAGGAAAAAGGTATGTTCTTGTTGTGGTGGATGATTACTCGAGATACACATGGGTGAATTTCATTAGAGAAAAATCAGACGCCTTTGAAGTCTTCAAAGAACTTTGCATACAGATTCAAAGGGAAAAAGGTAGCAATGTGGTTAGAATAAGAAGTGATCATGGGAGAGAGTTTGAGAACTCTAAGTTTGATGAATTCTGTGCTGCTGAAGGAATTAAACATGAGTATTCCTCTCCAATAACTCCTCAACAGACTGGAATAGTAGAAAGGAAAAATAGAACGATTCAAGAGTCAGCTAGAGTCATGCTTCATGCCAAAAATATTGCTTACCATTTTTGGGCTGAAGCCATGAACACTGCTTGCTATGTTCACAACAGAGTCACCTTGAGAAAGGGAACTACCTCCACTCTATATGAACTGTGGAAAAACAGAAAACCAACAGTCAAACACTTTCACATCTTTGGGAGTGAATACTTTATCCTAGCTGATAGAGAACCTAGAAGGAAACTTGACCCTAAAAGTGATAAAGGATTTTTCCTGGGGTACTCAACAAACAGCAGAGCTTATAGAGTCTATAACACAAAGACTCAAGTTGTGATGGAATCTGTAAATGTTGTTGTAAAGGATAGTTCTGACAAAGAAAATGAAGGAGTAGATCAAGGTACTCCTGTCAGTGAGAATGCTGAACTCGATGTTGAAGCATCCGTACCAGCATCTATGGACAAGTCTGATGAAGGGACTGTTGAAGAATATGGTGGTGAAAGTGCAAGACCTCAAACTACAAGTAAAGGTCCTTCTGTTCGTGTTCAGAAAAATCATCCCTTAGAGTTGGTGATAGGGAATCCTGAACAGGGAATAACTACTAGAAGAACAAATGATGTGGTAGCAAACTCTTGCTTTGTGTCTCTATTTGAACCAAAGAATGTAAAAGAAGCTTTGACTTATGAAGCCTGGATAGAGGCTATGCAGGAAGAACTAAATCAGTTTGAAAGAAGTGAAGTATGGGATTTGGTACCTAGACCTGAAGATGCGAATGTTATTGGAACCAAATGGGTGTATAAGAACAAGTCAGATGAGAATGTAACAGTTACCAGAAATAAAGCAAGGCTTGTAGCTCAAGGATATACCCAAATTGAAGGACTTGACTTTGATGAAACTTTTGCACCTGTGGCCAGACTAGAATCCATCAGATTACTTCTAGGTGTGGCTTGCATACTCAAGTTCAAACTATACCAAATGGACGTGAAGAGTGCATTCTTGAATGGATACCTACAGGAAGAGGTGTATGTTGAGCAACCAAAAGGGTTTGTGAACCCAGAACACCCCAACTATGTCTGCAAATTAAAGAAAGCCTTGTACGGTCTAAAACAGGCTCCTAGGGCATGGTATGAAAGGTTGACTCAATTCTTGGAAGAGCAAGGATACAGAAAAGGAGGATCAGACAAGACACTGTTTGTAAAGGAGGAAAAAGGGAAATTTATAATAGCTCAAATCTATGTTGACGACATTGTGTTTGGTGGAATGTCGAACACAATGGTCCAGCATTTTGTTCGGCAAATGCAGTCAGAGTTTGAGATGAGTCTTGCGGAGAATTGACTTACTTTCTTGGCCTTCAAATCAAACAAATGGAAGACACCATCTTCATATCACAGAGCAAGTATGCTAGAAACATCATCAAAAAGTTTGGAATGGACAATGCTGCACACAAGAGAACACCAGCACCTACTCATTTGAAACTCACCAAAGATGAGAAGGGAATAAGTGTAGATCAAAGTCTTTACAGGAGCATGATTGGGAGCTTGTTGTATTTGACTGCAAGTAGACCAGACATCACTTATGCTGTGGGAGTGTGCGCTAGATACCAAGCAGATCCTAAAGTAAGTCACTTAACTCAAGTTAAGAGGATCTTGAAGTATGTGAATGGAACCAGTGATTATGGGATAATGTATTCCCATTGTGAAAATTCTACCTTATATGGTTATTGTGATGCTGATTGGGCTGGAAGTGCAGATGATAGAAAAAGCACTTCAGGAGGATGTTTCTTCTTAGGCACTAACTTGATATCTTGGTTTAGTAAAAAACAGAACTGTGTGGCCTTATCTACAGCAGAGGCAGAGTACACAGCAGCTGGGAGTAGCTGCTCACAATTGGTGTGGATGAAACAGATGCTAAAGGAATACGATGTCGAACAGAATGCTCTAACATTGTACTGTGACAACATGAGTGCCATCAACATTTCAAAGAATCCAGTTCAGCATAGTAAAACAAAACATATTGACATCCGTCATCATTATATAAGGGATTTGGTTGAAAATAAAACAGTGGTTTTGGAGCACGTTGGTACAAAGGAACAGGTTGCAGATATCTTCACCAAGGCTCTTGATGCTGTACAGTTTGAGAAGTTAAGGGGCAAGTTAGGAATTTGCCTCCATGAAGAAGCATAGCAATTACCGTTATTTGTGGAGTGGCGTGTGGCAGTTATTCTTATCTCTCCTCATCAAGTGCAACACGCTGATCAAGGTAATCATGGCCAAAACCGTCACATTTGCACGCCACCATCAACGGTTGGTTATTTCCATTTCAAATCTTTTCTAAATATTTTCCTTCCAAATAAATCTCCCTACACTTACAACTTCCCAACTACTTCTCCACATCTCTGCATCAAAACAAAACACACTTTTCTCTGTGAATCCTATTTTCTGAACATCATCCTCACCACAATGTCTCAACCATCAACTCAAACCTCACCAACCAATACCTCTCCGCAAAAATCCTCACCATCGCAAACCACCACCACTCCCAACGTCACTGAAAATCTCTCCGTACCCTTACCACAACCTTCCGATATCATTACCGATGCTACTCCTCTCACCATAATTCACCCCTCATTCGCTTCTATCCTTAAAACCACACCATCAAACTCTTCATCTTCACCCAAATCTAAACCTAAAAGGAAAACCAAAACTGCAACCACAAGAAAACCCAAATCTCAGAAATCTAAGTCACGATATTCATCCAACTTCAACATGCAGCAGCTTTATCTAGATGATACAGGTAACGCGGCCACTAATGTCGCAACACCGTGTGCTGATGAACAAATTGAAACACGCAAGGAAGATTCTACTAAAACCCTAATTTCTCAAAAAGGGAAAACTGCTGAAATAACTGAACAACATGTTCCTAGCACTCCTAGTGATGAAGGAGATGATGAAGATGCTCATAACATCAAAATTGCTGAAGATGCTCTCAAATCGCTAGTGGACTCTGTTTCTGGTGTGAAGGTTGTGCCGGATATTCCAACATCCTTGGCACAAGATCAACCACAAGATGATGTGATAGATAATATTGCTGCTGATGTGACTGGTAATCCTAGTATACAACCAGGTGAGACTGTTGTTGATTCACCTGTGCAACAAGAAGAAGCTGTGACTGGTGATATGAACACTGACAATGCTATGTCAGAAAATTTGAATTATGTGACTGCTGATGAAGATGAAGGTGCTAATGAAGATGACAGCACTGAAGATGATGTGACAATCATGAAGATTGTTGGTGACTCTAGGAAGAAGGGTGGTAAGACCGGTGTTGGTAGCAGGCTCAGAGTGAGAAAAGAAAGATTGACTGAGGTTGTAGCTGAAGAACCAAAGTCAACAAAGAAGAAGAAGAATGTTGTAGCTGAAGCAACAAAATCATCTAAGAAAAAGAAGGTAGCAGCTGAGGCTACTACATCCACAAAGAAGAAGATGTATGGTCCTGTTAGGAGATCCAGCAGAGTAGAGATACCTGCTAAACAGAAGAAGCAGGCATCAAAGAGGAAGACTATTGATTTGAGTGACTCAGATTCTGATGCTGAGGAAGATGTTCCACCAATCTCTACAGCATCCAAGCAAAAGACTCCAAAGAAAAGAAAGACTGCTGCTAATGCTGCTGCTGAGAGTGCTGAGCAGAATGCTCCAAGCATTGTGTCTACACAGAAGAAGAAAGCTGGGAGATCCATTCCACAAAATGTCCCTGATGTGCCAATGGACAATGTGTCCTTTCATTTCAGTAATAGTGCTGCTAAATGGAAGTTTGTTTACCACAGGAGACTGGCTCTAGAGAGAGAACTGTCTGATGAAGCCTTAGAGTGCAAGGAGGTGATGGATTTGATTCTTCAAGCTGGACTGATGAAGACTGTTTGTGGGATTGGAAGATGTTATGAGAAGCTGGTGAAGGAGTTTATTGTCAACATTGGTGAGGACTGTGATAATAAACTCAGCAAAGAGTATCATCAAGTGTTTGTAAGAGGTAAGTGTGTACAATTTTCTCCAGCCGTGATCAATGCATATCTTGGAAGAAGGGAGTATGGCTATCCTGGTTTTGAGCCAACAAATAACCAGGTCTGCAAGACTATCACTGCAAATCAGGTCAAGGTGTGGCCACTCAAAGGTAAGGTACCATCTGTAATGCTGTCTGTAAAATATGCTATATTGAATAGGATAGGTGCAGTTAATTGGGTTCCAACCTCTCACACCTCCACCATAGCAACTGGTTTGGCCAAATTCATCTATGCTATAGGGACTGGTGCAAATGTAGACTTTGGGTCTTTAATATTTGATCAAATTATTGAACATGGAAAGTCTTGGGCCATTAAACTTGCTGTTTCCTTTCCATCCCTTATCTGTGAGATTATACTGGACCAACACCCCAACATTCTCCTTCCTGAGGATGTGCCCTGTAAGAGGGAATCACCAATGACCCTCTCCTATAAGCTTTTTGAGGGCAAGCATGCTGCTGACATTACTGTGCCCCCAAAGAAAACCACCCCTGTTGAGAATGTAGCCTCCACCTCCATGACTAGGAAGACAATGATCATATCCATGGAAGCTGCTGTTAGAGCTTTAGATGAGCAGAAATATGAGCTTGAAAAGGTCATTTCTGCATTGAAGAAGGAGGAAGCTGAGGAAGAAGGGTTAGTGGAAGAAAATGCTGGTGATGGTGTTGATGCTGCTGATGGTGATGCAGCTGGGACTAATGTTGATGATGAAGAAGGTGACACAGAGGAGCTGGAAGTGTCTGACTCCAGTGGTTCCTTTTAAATGATGTAATGCATTTGTTGCCCTGTTAGTTTTGTTCTGTTCTGTTTCTGGGCATAGATTTTTCTGTTTCTGCTGGTTTGCCCTATGGATCTGTAATGATTAACTCTCTGCACTATTACCTTTGCCAAATTTATGGCAAAAAGGGGGAGTAAAAACTTGGCTGTTTTGGTTTGTTTAATTATGATCAGCACTGCTCTGGTTACTGGTATTATCTGCATATTCTCTGGTTCTGGTTATGATGTGACTGTAGTGTAGTGTAGCTAGTAGTGTGGCCTGATTATAGTATGTAGCTGGTATAGCTGTGTGATCTGATATGCAAGTGTTAAGGGGGAGTGTTGATTTGTATGATGCAAGGGGAGATGTTGGACGCAAGGCTCCAACATCCCATGCATATGTGCAGGGGGAGTAGAATTGTGACAATGCTGAAGCATTCTATCCCACATCCTATCAAGTTTATTTTCCTGACCATTTAAGGCGTAATAGTTATTTTGTGTTCCGCTGTTGCATGCCTCTCTGATAATCTTAAAAGATACAATTATTCTTTTCTACTGTTTTCCATGAAGGAGTAGTATGATAACGTTTTGAAGGATAGCCTCTACAGATCTTTATGCTTGTGTGTTTATGTTGAGAAAAAGAAATGTAGTTGATGTATCTGTTTAAGTATGTATCTGTATGGTCGTAATTTGTTTTAGCCAAAAATTTGCCAAAGGGGGAGTTTGTTGAGTCTTTGGTATTGGCTGCATTTTTGGAAATAAACTTTGTACAAGATGTGCGATCCGATGCCTCAGGCATTGTGTAGAGCATTGAAAGTGCTCAGGAGGAGCGCTCATGACAAATTCTATTTATGGAATGTTTTGTTTCTCTTTCATGAATCTTGTATGGCGCGTTTGATATGTTTCTATGTAAGGAAGGTTGTTAATGCTTCAGATTCAGTTCAAGAATATTTCTGAGGAGTATCTCTTTGAAGAATATATTGCTAAAGAATCTCATGTTATTAATGTGGAGTAAATGCTTGGGTCAAAGAAATCAAGCCCATGCATGTGCTATTTTCTGAAGTATTTAAAGGAGTTGCAAAACCCTAATTTAGTAGTTGTTCACGCCGTTATTGTGCTAGTTCTTAGAATTAGGTTTTGCGTGTGTTTTGTAATTGTGAGCCTTTCTTGTGTCACCTTGATGCAAGCTTAGGACGTGTTCTAAGTGTTGTAATTGTGTGTTCCTTCTCCTAAGCTTTGAAGCACGGAGTTAGGACTTTTGTGTGTGTAACACTCCAAGCCTTTAGGTACGAGTGTGTAGTTTTAGGAGTGTGTCTCCAAAACTGTTTTTTGTCTTGTGTTTTATTGAAATCCTTATTGTAGGTAAGGTTGTAAGGGAGTGAGATGGGATCTCATATCTAGGAGTTCCTAGGTAGAAGAGTCATTGGTAGGGCCTAGGTCTTAAGTTGTAAACGGGTAGTTTGCTGGAGACTTAGGACTAGGACTATTATAGTGATATTCCTTCTTGGATTGGTATCCCCCAGACGTAGGTTCGCCGAACTGGGTTAACAAATATCCTGTGTTCTTTATTTGTTCATTTGCTTGTTTTATTCTGTTACGCGCGAGGCCGGATAGATTGCTAGAGCATCGAGTAGAGCATCGTGCATAGCGTGCCAGGAATTTCAATTTTGATTCGTGACCATATACCTACTGTGTGGAAATTCATAGGAATTGTTGCAGCTGCTTTGCTCCTTGTTCTTACTATTATGCAGACATATTATGCATCCCGCAGTGGCTAAGTTGTTTTTTCTTTCAGCTTTTTATTGGCATATAGCTAGGAGTTTTCATCAAAATGTTGCATTTATTAATGTGAGTCAAAGTGAAAAGATTTGAAAGAGATGTAGAATTTTTTTTATGCTTCAGCTATATGAATAAAAAAATCTTGATTTAGTTTCAAAGATACTAAATGTGGGCACACCGTAGTCAAGATTCGAACTTCTCATATGTGTCCGGCAAAAATATACCAAGTGCACTGTGCATGTACACCTTTGATTTTGAATGAAGATCCAGTTATGTTATTCACTGAAAATGTGACCAATTTGTTGTTTGTTTTGCTTCACAATGACGCGGATAGTGGCAAGACACCTTCGCTTCTAGTCCAAAAGCTAGAACGCGTATAATTGACTAGTTACTTTTGTCAAAAAACAACAAATTGGTACGATAGGATCAGGCACGAGAATTGCACGAATGACTACTTGACAAAATTAGCAATGCGAGCATGTGATTTTTTATAACTCCTATATTATGTTTGCTTTTATTTATTTACACTAGCCGCCTGCGCCCGTTTTGTGTAATCGATATTTTTTTTTTTTTTTTTTTTGTGTGATCGATATTCTGTATTGTGCAAATATAAATAATTACTTAATCTCCTTTTATTGGCCTTTGTTAATTGATAACTACGTAACCTCCTTTTTTTTGTTGTGGTTAGTTATTAAGAAGAAAAAAATATATTTTTTTTATTATAAAAAAACTGAAAACCTACTTTTATGTGGAAGTTGTGCTTAGTTATTAAGAAGAAAAAAAATTATTTACTAAAAAAACTGAAAATCTATTTTTATGTGGAAGTTATTTTTTAAGGTTAAAATTGGAATAATAAAAAAGTCATCCCAAAAATTTGTATCCCCTTAATATATTACTCCCTCCGTTCCTTTTTAAGTGTCCGTTTTGAATAGTAACACTAAATTAAGAAAGTGTATTTTTGCACATTATCTTCCTATTATACCCTCATCTTAATTCACCAATAAATTTATATTTTTTTACATTTTTTCCAATAAATTTATTGTTATAAAAAAAAAAAAATATGTAACAAACTATTGTTTGTTACTACTATATTTCTTTCTCTCGTAACAAACAATTGCCAATTTTCTAAATATCGTAGTACACATCTATTTACTTATTTTAAGTCACTATAACAAATATTCCAACTTCAAGTATATATAAATAAAAAAATGTTTTATTGAAAAAAATAAGAGTAATTAATGAAGGGTATAATTGACAAATCGTACCATTAAAACACTAAATGAACAGTTAAATAGAAACGCTAAATTTAATGTTTTTGGACATTTAAAAAGGAACGGAGGAAGTAGTATAGATACACAATAACAATAACAATAGCTATAGCTTATCCTCTACCAAAAAAAATAGCTTTAGCTTATCATTAAAAAAAACAATTGTTTTTTCTTTTTTTGCTGTTCATGGTCATATAAACTAAAATAGACTATTTGGATTATTTATCCAATAACTAATGAAAGCATCTGATAAACTTGGTTATAAGTTAATTTTAGTTTCAAGTCAGTTTTAACTATTTTATAAAAGTGTAATTAAGTAGTAAATAAATACGGTCGCTCACTTTTTAGCAAGGACGGTCTATTTTAGGATTAGTCGCGATTCCTTATTGTAATGAACATCTTTTGATTAATGATATGAATTGAATTTGCTCTTTTCAAAAAGTGTAATGAATTTTGTGTTGAAAATAAAATTAAAAATTGTTCTGTACCGGGCTTAAAACTCCTTTGACAATTAAGTTTATGTTTTTTTTTTGACTAAAAATAAAAGATATTCGTTCATTCAAATCAGTAGAATACATCAGATTCAAGTACAAATTCAGTACAGCTAAAAATAAAAAGGATGAATTTGCGAACAAGTTCACAAATCCAAGTTAATAACATAAACCAGCATACTCATAAGTTTATCTATTAAGTTTAAGAGTAGTTCGTATTCTATGAAGGGCCCGTTTGAATTGGCTTATTTTTTAGCTTATGCAAACAACTTATGGAATATAAATTAGGTTTTATGCTATTTTACAAGTTCAAACTAGTGAAATTGTATTTTTAAACGCTATTTTATCATAAGCTACCTTTAACAAACTTATAATAATACATAAAAATTGTATAAGTTATTTGCATAATCTCAAAAATAAGTTAATCCAAACATGTCCGAAATCCTGAAATTACTTATATAATGTCATGACATCTTCAAATTTTGGATCTATTATGTTATATGATACACGGGAACTCCATTTGAGGGAGAGTCATGGGACCAGGTACATACTCGTATCAGTACCGGATATATATATATATATATATATATTTGTATATTAATTTATGTTCATATATGTACATTAGTTTTTCTAAAAATACCGCACCCCATATCAAATATCAATATCGTACCCGCACCTAAGCAACACACGTTATGTTATACGGTTTTATTCGTCAAAAAATAGTGTTTCTATTTAACTATTCTAATAATCCATACGACGAGTGCTTCCATGGACGTGTTTGGCAAATGGTTCATCGTGGACCAGGTTTTTTAAAGGTTATTTCTGTCAATAGTGTAAATCCTTTAAAATTTGAGATTGTAGTTTGTTTTAATGTTTTTATATTGTTGTTGTTTGCATTATTAGTCTTGTAGATCGCACCATCAACAAATGACTCGCATAATCTGTTGAGATTAATCCATAGTTGATAAAATCTGTTACTTGCATTGCAAGTCAGTTACATGTTTTACAAGTTTGTTTGTAATATGATTGAGCTAAGTGGTTAGGAATTAGTCAGTTAGAGTTTTGTTTGTGTTTTAGATTCAGTTACAATTAGGAGAGAAAAGTTAGTTGAGTTAGTTAAGCTTACTTGATGTGCAAGTTAAGCTAGGCTATAAATGTGTAATTGTGAAATTGTTTAGCCTAAGGTGCTTCAATAAAATTCCTAATTTTTCTCTATCTTTCTTCACTCTCTATTATTCTTTCTGTTATCATTTCATCTTCTTCTTCATCATAAATTCTTCCATTAGAACAAAGTGTGTGTATGTGTATGTGAGATCATAACCTCTTGTGCTAGAGCCTGAGCCCTCATCAGGTCACAACATTGAGCGGGCATAGTGTGTGTGTAGGGATTTTGGTGCTTGAATCCCAACAAGTGGTATCCAGAGCTTCTAGTTCTGATCTTAGAAGCAGTTCTTGCAGTGATTCTTGATCTTTTAAGATGTCAAGCTCTCATTCAAATGGCCACTTTCCCATGAATCTTCCAATCTTGACAGGGAAGAATTATGATAATTGGTGCAAGCAGATGAAGGTGGTGTTCTGTTATCAAGATATGTGGAATCTTGTAACAGAAGGAATGTCAACAATTGCTGATAGTGCTACAGATGAAGAAAAGGCAGCACGTAAAGAATTGAAGAAAAGAGATTTCAAAGCATTGTTCATCATCCACCAATGTGTGGATCCTGACAACTTTGAAAAAGTTGGTGACTGTGAAAGTGCTAAAGAAGCCTGGGATATCTTGGCTCAGTCTTTTGGTGGTGCTGAGAAGGTGAAAGAGGTAAAACTTCAAACCTTCAAGAGGCAATACGAATTGTTACAAATGGAAGAAAGTGAAAGTGTTGGTGACTACTTCACTAAAGTGACAAGGTTAGTGAATCAGATCAAAGGTTGTGGAGAGGTGCTAACAACCAAGGTTGTGGTTGCAAAGATCTTAAGATCATTGCTTCCAAAATTTGATCATCTGGTAGTGGCAATAGAAGAATCAAAAGACTTGTCCACTTTGACAAAAGAAGAGTTGCAGGGTACTCTTGAGTCACATGAACAGAGAATGAATGAAAGAGCTGCAGGCAAGGCTAAGGCAGATGTAGCACTGCAGGCTCAATCAAAGTAAGAAAATAAGAACAAAGGAAAGTGGAACAAGAATGGAGGTAATCACCAACAACAAAACCCAAAAGAAAATCAAGAATCTCACAGCTCAAATAACAAGAAACCAAGCAACAGCTATGGTGGAAGAGGTGGTAGAGGTGGCAGAGGTGGAAGAGGAGGTAGAGGTGGCTGTAGAAAGTTTATAAAAGTAACATTCAATGTTACAATTGTCAAAAATATGGTCACTTTGCTGATGAGTGTAATAATAAAAAGAAGGAGTCAGACAATGATGCAAAACTTGCTAAGCAAGAAAATGAAGAAACATTGTTGATGGTTACTACAAAGGAAGAAGATAAGTACAATGATCAATGGTACTTAGATTCTGGATGTTCATCACACATGACTGGGAGAAAAGACTGGTTTGTCAGCATCAACAAATCAATGAAGAGCAAAGTGAGATTTGCAAATGATAGTGCATTAGCTGCAGAAGGCATTGGTGATGTGCTGATCAAGAGAAATGATGGTAAGCAATCACTGATCTCAAATGTCTTATACATTCCTGGTATGAAAAGTAATTTTCTAAGCATTGGTCAGTTATCTGAGAAAAATTACAAGATAGTGATAGAAGATAAGCTAATGAGGGTAACAAATAGTAATGGTAGATTAGTTTTGAAAGCTCTAATGTCTCAGAATAGGACTTTCAAAATTGAACTCAATGTGTTAGAACATAGATGCTTAGCAACTGCAGCTAGTAGAGATGAATGGCTATGGCACTACAGGCATGGTCACTTGAATTTCAAAGATATGTGTAACTTGCAGCAGAAGCATATGGTAAATGGTTTACCAGAGTTTGAAATTCCAAGTGAAGTATGTGAAGAGTGTGTACAGGCTAAGCAGCATAGGAATAACTTTAGCAAAGATACTGGTAGTAAAACTAAATCTATTCTTGAGGTGGTGTACTCTGATGTATGTGGTCCAATACAGGTTGAATCTATTGGAGGAAACAGGTATTTTGTCTCATTCATAGATGATTTCAGTAGAAAATTATGGGTTTACTTGATTAAGAAGAAAAGTGATGTACTTGATGTGTTTATCAAGTTTAAATCCATGATTGAAAGACAAAGTGGCCACAAGATTAAGGTGTTAAGAACAGATGGAGGAGGTGAGTATGTATCAAAAGACTTTGATGCATTATGTGAGAAAGATGGAATAGTGCATGATGTTGTACCACTCTACACACCTCAGCAGAATGGTACTACAGAGAGAAGAAATAGAACAATAATGAATATGGTGAGAAGCATGTTGAAGGGTAAACATCTTCCTAAAGAACTATGAGGTGAAGCTGTGTTTACTGCTGCTTATATTCTCAATAGATGCCCTACAAAGAGATTAAATGGATTAACACCAGAAGAATGTTGGTCAAAAATCAAACCAAGCCTGAGTCACTTGAAAGTGTTTGGCTCTCTAGCTTATAAACATGTGCCAGATCAATTGAGAAGAAAATTGGATGATAAGTCAAACCAGATGGTGCTAGTTGGTTATCATTCAACTGGTGGTTACAAATTGCTTGATCCAATAACAAAGCAAATTGTAATCAGCAGAGATGTGATAGTTGATGAATTAAAAGAATGGGATTGGAGTCACAATGTGAAGAAGAATTCAGTAAGAGTAATGTTTGAAGATCAAGTAAGTGAAAGTGAAGCACCAGTTCAAACAAATGATCTTAAACAACAAAGACCACAAAGATCAAGAGTCATGCCTGCAAGACTACAGGATTGTGAAGTCATTTCTGATAATCAAGTGAATGATGAGGGTGATATAGTGCACTATGCTTTTCTTGCAGATACTGAGCCAGTTAGCATGACTGAAGCACTCAACAATCCAAAATGGATTAGTGCTATGATTGAAGAGCTGAATTCAATAGAAAACAATGACACATGGTCCTTAGTCAATTTACCTCAGAATAAGAAAGCTATTGATGTGAAGTGGGTGTTCAAAGTGAAAGTGAATTCACAAGGTGAAGTGACAAGATATAAAACCAGACTAGTAGCTAAAGGGTTTCTTCAGAAAGAAGGTATTGATTTTGATGAGGTATTTGCACCAGTGGCCATAATTGAAACTATTAGATTAGTTGTTGGTTTAGCAAACATCAACAACTGGTCTATGTATCAAATGGATGTTAAATGTGCCTTGTTGAATGGGCCTTTAGAAGAAGAAGTGTATGTGAAGCAACCAACTGGCTTTATTGATGAAGATCAAAAAGAGAAGGTATATAGACTGCACAAAGCACTATATGGGCTCAAACAAGCTCCAAGAGCTTGGAATGAGAGGATTGATAGCTTCTTAAGTACTATGGGATTTTTGAAATGCATTACTGAACATGGAGTTTATGTGAAGAAATCAAGTAGTGATAACTTGATTATCTTATGCCTGTATGTTGATGATCTGCTGATCATAGACAGTGATGAGAATGAGATAAGTGATTTCAAAATTGAGCTTATGAGGGAATTTGAAATGACTGATCTTGGTCACATTTCATATTTCTTAGGAATTGAGTTTTACAAAAGTAGTAGAGGCCTACTAATGCACCAGAAGAGATATGCTAGTGAAGTGCTTAAGAGGTTTGATATGGTAAACTGCAATCATGCAGTAACTCCAGCTGAAGCAAGGCTACAATTGACCAAAGGCTCAGAAGATGCTGATGTTGATCCAACACAATTCAGAAGGTTAATTGGATCACTGAGATACTTGTGTAACACTAGGCCTGATCTGACATATAGTGTAGGATTGGTGAGTAGATTTATGCAAAAGCCAAAAATCTCTTACTTAACTGCAACAAAGAGAATTTTGAGGTACATTAGAGGTTCATTGGATTATGGAATTCTATTTCCAAGTACAGATAAGGGAATGAAATGCAAGCTGACTGCATATACAGATTCTAGTTGGTGTGGTGATATAGATGATAGAAAATCTACAACTGGCTATGTGTTTTTATTGGGTGGTGCCCCAATAGCTTGGTGTTCAAAAAAGGAATATGTGGTGGCTCTATCTTCATGTGAAGCTGAATACATTGCAGCTTCACTTTGTGCATGTCAGGCTGCTTGGATGGAAAATCTAATAGATGAGATTCTGGGAGAAGAGCATGGTGCTATATTAATGAATATTGATAACATGTCTGCAATCAACTTAGCTAAAAATCCAGTGTCACATGGAAGAAGCAAACATATAGAAATGAGGTTTCATTACCTAAGGGAACAAGTTAACAATGGCAAGCTAGTGTTGAAGCATTGCAGGAGTGAAGATCAAATTGCAGACATAATGACTAAAGCTGTGCAAAATGATGTGTTTAAGAGGCTGAGAAACATGATTGGTCTGTGTCCATTAGCAACTATGTCTTAGGTGGTGTGTTGAGATTAATCCATAGTTGATAAAATCTGTTACTTGCATTGCAAGTCAGTTACATGTTTTACAAGTTTGTTTGTAATATGATTGAGCTAAGTGGTTAGGAATTAGTCAGTTAGAGTTTTGTTTGTGTTTTAGATTCAGTTACAATTAGGAGAGAAAAGTTAGTTGAGTTAGTTAAGCTTACTTGATGTGCAAGTTAAGCTAGGCTATAAATGTGTAATTGTGAAATTGTTTAGCCTAAGGTGCTTTAATAAAATTCCTAATTTTTCTCTATCTTTCTTCACTCTCTATTATTCTTTCTGTTATCATTTCATCTTCTTCTTCATCATAAATTCTTCCATTAGAACAAAGTGTGTGTATGTGTATGTGAGATCATAACCTCTTGTGCTAGAGCCCGAGCCCTCATCAGGTCACAACATTGAGCGGGCATAGTGTGTGTGTAGGGATTTTGGTGCTTGAATCCCAACATAATCCAGGTAAGAGACTCACATGACTCTTCATTGTTTTGGCCTTTTGGCCACTTGAATTTATTAATTATGATTTGTTTTAAGATTAAATATGATTTAGATTCCTGTGAAATGAATAAATTTGGTTTGTGTCACTAATACTACTTTTATTTGATTTTCAAAAAATGAAACGATTCTTTAGCTTAGTATGTGTCTATGAAAGGTAACCTATCATTTTAGTGGTGAAATGTTTTCTTTTTCTTTAAGATGTTAGAAGATCATGTCAATCAACTCCAGGATGCAAGAGAAAGAGAGCTTTATTTGGCTGAAGAAGAAAGGAGAAATGGTAATGAAATCAAAAGAGATGTGTTGAACTGGTTGGAGAATGTGGACGAGCTCATTGAAAGGGCAAATCAGCTTCAAAATAATCCTCACCGTGCCAATGTAAGGGGCTCAACATGGGGGTTCCCCAATTTGATTTTGCGTCGTCAACTAAATAGGAATGCCATGAAAATTGCAAAAGATGTTATTCAAGTTCAAGGAAAAGGGATGTTTGATAGCATTGGTTACCTTCCGACCCTAGATGGAGTAGCCTCCTCTTCCTCAACAAGAGGTAGTGAAAATTATGAGACAAGGGAGTCACTTAAGGGTGATATTGTGAAAGCTCTAGCAGACCCTAATTCATGCAACATTGGGGTCTATGGTTTGGGTGGGGTGGGTAAGACCACTCTGGTGGAAGACGTTGCTCTAATAGCAAAACAAGGTAAACAGTTCGATATAGTGGTTATAGCAAATGTATCCGCAAATCCAGACTTTAAAACCATTCAAGGGGAGATAGCAGATTTGTTGGGTTTGCGATTTGATGAGGAGACAATTTTTGGAAGAGCAAATCGCCTACGACAAAGAATTAAGATGGAGAGAAGTATCCTTGTCATTCTAGATAATATATGGACCATGTTTGATTTGAAGAAAGCGGGAATCCCAATTGGTAATGAACATCATGGTTGCAAATTATTGATGACAAGTAGAAATCAAGATGTGTTGTTGCAAATGGATGTTCCAAAGGATTACACTTTCAAACTTGAACTTATGAGAGAGAATGAGGCTTTCAGCTTGTTTCAATTTATAGTTGGGGATGTGGTTAAAGATGGCAATTTGAAAGAGGTAGCAATTCAAGTTGCTCAAAAATGTGAAGGTTTGCCTCTTAGGGTAGTGACAATAGCACGTGCAATGAGAAATAGGAGGGATATCCAGTCTTGGAAAGATGCATTAAGGAAATTACAAAGTTATGATCATACCGAGCTGGACGCGTTAACTTATTCTGCTTTGGAATTGAGTTACAACTCATTGGAGAGTGATGAAACGAGGGACATCTTCTTGCTTTTTGCATTAACGCAAGGTAATGATGTAGAGTATTTCCTGAAAGTTGCGATGGGTTTGGAAATATTAAAGCATGTTAATACCGTGGATGAGGCAAGAAACAAATTTTACACAATAACCAGATCTTTGGAGGTGACTGGTTTACTTGATGTTAAAGTAGGTGGAGTGATCCAAATGCACAACTTTGTTCGTGATTTTGCTATAACCATAGCTCATATGGACAGACCTGTATTTCTAAGCAAAAATCCACATGAGGAATGGCTAACCAAGGATTTTTTAAAAAGGTGCACGCAAATTGCTCTACCCAATTATCAAAATGAAGAGCATTTTCCATTAATAATGCAAGATAACAATGAAGAGTACTTTCCAGATGACCAACTTTCTGTTCTATCATATCAACAATCTTTCATTGCCGGAGAGGTATGCATTTCATGTAAATTTACACTTACATAGTACTACTAAATTTACACTTGTCTATAATTTTTGTTATTATTTTAATCCGTTAATGTATATGATCCTTCCTTGAATGATTGAAATTGCAAAACATCCTTAAGTGTGTGTGTTTTGTTAGTAATTTAATAAACTAAATTAATAAAAAAGCACATTTGATAATCAAACTAACCAATAAAAGACACTTTTAAAGACAAAATAATGAAGGACTAATTTTGATTTTGATACAGATTATACTGACACATGTTGGAAAAAGACGAAGCCTGATAGTTTTAGACTTGAATAACTTGTTTTTTTTGGCCAACTAAATCGAATAAGTCTAATACATTATCCAATTTTATCACTAATCCCTCAACACGAGTAATTGACCTATTGACTCTATTCTTAAAAATGATTTACTACCCAAGTAGTTGAAGATCAATAGCTAGTAATAGAAATTATGCTTGGTGTTTGTTGTTCTTGATTAAGCGTAGAACGATTTGCTACCTATTCTGTTTTAGTTTTTAAGCCTAAGCTTGTATGTAGTCATTGCTTGTCGGCTTGTATCAAATGAAATGTTGTGAAGATGATTATGGTTGAGTAGTGAATGTTTTTAGGCTTAAGAGTTGCATCTTTAGCTATATGATAGTAAATGTTTTCAGATGGTGTATGCCAATTTGATACTGCTTATTGCAAATGTCCTCTGCTACTTTTTTCCCCTTGAGTACTTGTTTTGAACTTCATGGATGACAAGATTATGCTTTAATTAATTTGACTTGTACAATAGGTTTTTGGCCTTAAAGTAATGGAGTATTAACAAGTAAATGTGGATAAGGATGAGATAATGTTGACCAACCTATTATATCAAACTATATGTTTTGCTTATTAGTATTGATAAATCTGTTATTACTGTAGTTTTTTCTCGTGCTAGTTTGAAACTAGTGTTTTATTAAAGTGTTTTGATTATACAGTAATTTATGTTAGCTGAGAAGAATGGTTGTGTTATTTAAGAGTTTTAAGTATGCAGTAGTTTTAATAATAGTGGCATGGTTGAATAATGCCTTTAGAATTAATTGATTTGTTTTAGTGGCATCTGTTACCATGTTCTATATAATAAATCAAGTTAGTAATATAGAAGAATCAAGGTCTAAGCATAGTTTTTTTTTTAAGAAGCTAAATTAGCCCACTCAAATTGGTACCAGAGAGAATCGAACCTGAGACGTTAAGTGGAGCACACTCTCAGGTCCCAAGCCAATAGTGTAAGGATGATTTGTATCATAAATAATTGATAAAGCAATAATTTGTGGCTGTGTTAGTTTTGTTTTTCAAAATATATCATGTTGCGTTTTTTTTTATCAGGATGACTATCAAGAGCGTTTGGATCTTCTAATAAGGAGTAATGATCACTCTCTACGTGAAACACAAGGCATGGCTGTTGTGCGAGAGGTTATGAAAGCTGCTGAGAGGTCTGATCTCAAAAGGATAACCCAAGCCTTCCAATATGACGCTGATGAGCAGCACATATTGAATAGGTTTGAGAAGGTTCTACAAGAGGACCTGAAAACAGCTGAAGAAGAGATTTTAAATGAAGAGATGGAACTGGCAAAAGAAAAAGATAAGGGCAAAGGAGCTATAATTGATACAACTCCTATTCACTCACCAGAGCATGTGGAATTCATTCCTGAAGAGATCATCGGAACATCCTCTGGTGGTGAAGTCCTGAAAATGCAAGCTGCCATTGAAGAAGCTAAGACAAGACAAGAGCTACAAGATGTAAGGTTGGACTCTCTGACAGAAGGTCAGCACGCTCTAAGAGAAGATCAGCAGGCTCTGAGACAAACAATATCTGAAATAGCTGCTAGACAAGAAACTATAACTCAGAATCAGAAGGTCATGGACTCAAAGCTTGATGCCATTCTTAACCTTCTTTCTAAGAAACCATAGGATTTTTTTTTTGAGAAACAGTTATTTTAGTACCCGAATGTGCAACTCGCTGAGTAAGCACATTAGTGGACAAGTGGCATATTGACAAGGCCAGGGACCAAAATGATAATTATAAAAATAAAAAAATAAATAAAAAGGGGGAGTAAGAGCTATTAAAATTTGGATAAATGATTCTAATTCTGCGCTAAAATCTGAAACTATTAAAACTAAAGAATCATTTAACTCCTTGTATATTGATTTCAATTAACATGCTTATGCGCTTTTATTTGAAAGGAGAATCATTTAAAAAAATGATGTTTTTATAAAATAATTCAAAGTGATTTAACAAAAAAAAAATTCCACGTGGCGTTATAAATTAATAAAAAAATTTGAAATGCCAACTAAGCTTGCCACATAAGCAAAAAAATTAAATAAAAAAAATAAAATTCCACATAGATATGTCACGTGGAGATTCTTTTTAGTCGGCATACACGCCGTGCACCCAGGGGACAAATACAGAGAATCTTGAGATTGCAAGTGGGAATCTACAAAAAAAAATAAAATTATAAAGCTATCACAAAACTCGTTAACATTACAAGGAGGTATAAGCCTATTAACCCTATAAAAAACTTTGATTTTAGTCCTGCAAAATTTTAAAAAGGTCTTTGACCTGAATTTATTTTTACATGTCAAATTAATGATAATTTGATGTGCACTTCATTAACATTTAAATTTTCAGTTTCCTTTTTCAAAAACCAAGTAAAAATAAAATAAATTAAAAAATATAAATTAAATTTGTTTAGAGTAAAGGGAAAAAATCTGCTCAACACTGATACAACCACCACAATCCCCAAAACACAAATAAAATCATATTTTGTGAATAGCCACCACACACCACCAGATCTACTTCTTCTAGTATTCACTCCTTCCAGAAATAGCACCACCGTCTTCCTCTTAATTAATGGTGGAAGCCAGTGTGTGTGGTAGTATGTGCAATCCATCGTCCAGTTGCTAGCTAAATTTGAAGGTAAATGTGGAAGGGAAAACACTAGTTTATTTTCGTGACCTTAGTTTAAGTTGAGCACATGGTTTGATTTAAATATTTATTTTACATAAGCTAGGACTTGCAGCTTAGTCATAACTTTATAAATTGTTATAACTTGTGTAAACAATTGTATATTATAAGTTGTGTATAAGCCAAAAGGGGGAAATCTGTTTATTCAATTATTTCTCCCAATTTATAATTTTCTATGTTCTCTACATTTCATCCTATCTATTTAATTCTTTGAAATTTATCTTCAAATTAGTGTTTAGTGCTCAAAACATCTCTCCAACCAATTTTTTCTTCTTATTTTTGGTATTCAAGATGCAATCTGATGATTTTAGTTGGATGGTTCCCATTGAAATAATGTTGGGTTCTCTCAATCATGGTGAAGTTCAAGCATGTAGCATTTCAAATGTTCCAGACGAACTTCGAGAAGTAAACGAAGATGCTTACAAACCGAAACAAATCTCCATAGGACCTCTACATAGAGGAGCCACAAGACACCTTCAACTAATGGAAGAACCCAAATGGCATTACATGCACGAACTTCTTGATCGACAAGGAACAATACCAGAACAAAATAGAAGATCGGCGGTAAGGTTAAGTGAATGTGGCACTGAAATTCTCAAGTTAGATAAAGTGATTTGTGCTAGCTACGGTGAATGTAACAACAACATCCTCGAAGAAGCAGATCCACACAAAATCACTAAAATAATGATAGTAGATGGTTGTTTTCTATTGGAGCTTCTCATTAGGATTGGCGATTACATGGAGAATCGGAATACAAATTCTTATATCAATGACGCAATCCTTGAAACGAAGGAAAAGATGTTATCTGTTTTGAATGATGTAGCAATGCTTGAGAATCAAATTCCCTTCCTTGTTCTCAAAAAGTTATACCGGAAGGTATTTCCTGATGGTAGTGATATCAAAGATGATTATCGTGTTGCTAATATTGTTCGTAAGGCTTTTGGTTACCCTTTGGAAAATAGCTCCGGAGGTGCTCATATACTTCATTTGATGCACTTATCTACAGTGGAACAAAGTCAACTACACGAAGGGAAAAAAGCGAAGCTAGAATTAATGCGTTGTGCTACAAAGCTTCGTGCTTCTGGGATAACAATTCGAGCTAAATTAAGTAGCACAAATCAAAATCAGCATAGGTTGGTTGATATGTTTGATTTTGATATAAGTTTTAGTGATTCTGGAGAGTTGGATATTCCACCGCTATGTATTAAGGAAACAACGGAAGTGAAGTGGAGGAATTTGATTGCTTGGGAGCAAAGCAAAATTTGGATTAGATCCAAATACACTTCTTATGCCCTATTTTTCAATGGTTTGATATGTTGTAAGCATGATATTGAATTGCTTAAGGTAAAGGGGGTTATTGTTAATGATTTGAACAAGAGTAATGAAGATTTGTTGGCACTTTTTCAAAAGATTTCCAAGGGAGCTGAGCAGATGGATTTGAGTTATAGTGAGATTTGTGAAAAGTTGAATGTGTATGACTACAAGGGGATGAAAGTCACAAAAATGTTGCGAAAATGGCCTATACTTGTTTGGCATCAATGCAGGCGAATTTTCGAAATTATTTTGTACTACGGGCGAAATTGGTACAATATTTTGATACGTGACCATATACCTACTGTGTGGAAATTCATAGGAATTGTTGCAGCTGCTTTGCTCCTTGTTCTTACTATTATGCAGACATATTATGCATCCCGCAGTGGCTAAGTTGTTTTTTTTCAGCTTGTTATTGGCATATAACTAGGAGTTTTCATCAAAATGTTGCATTTATTAATCTGAGTCAAAGTGAAAGGATTGAAAGAGATGTAGAATTTTGTTTATGCTTTAGCTATATGAATAAAAAATCTTGATTTAGTTTCAAAGAAGGAATTAATCTTTGCCCAAACGAATCATATAGTGTGTATGAGCATATTATTAATTCCTGGTGTTAGTAAAATTCCTTTTAATTTCTCATGTGCTCCTTCCGTGATGTTTGTAACTCCAACTATTATTTTAACTATTTTCATTTTTTATTGACCTGCTTTTACACGTTTTGACCAAAAAAATTTATATATTATCCTATCCCAAAATTAAAGCCCCTTTAACAAAAAAAAAACCGTCCAAAAATATTATTATTTTATTTTAATTATTTAATTTATTTTCTTATATAAAATGACTTAAAATATATGACATAATAAATATATGATATAATATATAAAAAAATCATATAATAAATTTGTTCCACGTGTGAATCCTATTGCTTTAGACACGGGTGTCCTACCAGTAAAGATATTATGTGTTGTAAATATTGTATAATTATTATTATAGATTTTATCCAGATTTATTTAGTCTGATAGTTAGGCTCATTAGGTATAGCATAGTCTATTTAAACTCTAAAGTAATTGTATTCATTTATTCTATTCATAGATTACACCTATTTACCTATTTCATTAAGTTTAACATGATATCAGAGCTCCCGATTTTTGGGACACGCTTCCGCATAAATCCTAACCGCTATAGATGCAATTATTTTTTCTCTTCGCAATTTTTCCCTTGAAACTTTTTCACCGTCAACCTACATCAATTTGTCCGTGTTGTTTTTCATACCTTCCAGTGAACGTATCAAAACTTCAAAACTACCATCGTAACCGTCTCAAAATTCCGAGTCCAACGCCGAAACAACCACCGTAAAAAACCACCGGACGCGCCCACGCGCGCGGCTTTAACATCGGCGCGTGACAACCAGTCTTGCCGCCGTCCCTAGCGCGTGTTGTCCACGCGCCGCCCTCTGGACCTCCGTTCTTGACAAATTTGATGTCAGTTTTCTCGTCTCGACCTTCTCTTTCCGTTGGTGTGTTCAAAACAATTTTCTGAAATACTCGAAATTTAGATATTTTTTTGTTACCTCTCGATAGTTAACCTTATTTCGTTGTTCAGGTTATTTTGCTTCAATGGGAGAAAACGATCCTCCACCCCCCTACACACCCTCCCTTAAAAGTGAATAATTTTTAAAGTGAATACTTTAAAATGAATAATTTAAAGTGAATAGCATGTATATGTTTATCTAGTACCTACCATCCAAAGATATACTTTAAAGTGAATAATTTTTTTCAATCAACATCATAAAAATATTCTCTTAAATTTTGTCTAATTAATTTATAAATTGATTATAATTTTTTTCTTTACCAAAAACATCAACATGTGCCAAAGATAAGTTGAGGCATTAGTTAAAATAACAAAAGTAGAAAATTATTGTTAGAGAATGTGCATTTAACTTTTTCAAAGTCAAAAACTTGATAATTTTAATGCAAAATTGGTTCTTTTAATATCTTTAACTAGTACCTCGGAGACACTAGTTAGCAAGACCCTAATATAAAAATGACAAAATTATATCGTAGGTTTTTCTTTTTAAACATTTTGATTTTTTATTTATAATTTATGATTATTTATTTTATTTTTGTATTTTTTATTTGTACCACCTTGTATAATCTGAAAGTTCTAACGTTAATGCGTACCTCCACTTTATCTTTTCCCTACACGTTTACATTGTACAGTACCACTTTTCTAGTTTATACTGTACAAAGGAGCTTTATTTTGAACCAATAAAGCTCTTTTAGTTGCAATTTGTGATTGTAGTTTGTTTTGATATTTTTATGTTGTTGTTTGCAGATCATTTAGTTTATTGCTTTTTGAAGTCATTTTGCATTATTAGTCTTGTAGAACGCACCATCAACAAATGACTCGCATAATCCAGGTAAGAGACTCACACGACTCTTCATTGTTTTGGGCTTTTGGCCATTTCTTACTGTCTTCTTAAGTTATTAATTATGATTTGTTTTAAGATTAAATATGATTTAGGGTGGTTTGGATTAACTTATTTTTGAGCTTATGTAAACCGCTTATGCAATATAATTATGTTTTATGCTATTTTACAAGTTCACACCAGTGAAAATTATATTTTTATAAGCTATTTTATTGTAAACTACCTTGACAAACTTATAATAATACATAAAAATAGTATAAGTTGTTTTCATAAGCTCAAAAATAAGTTAATCCAAACAAGCCCTAAGCCCTTAGATTCCTATAAAAGTAAAACGATTCTTTAGCTTCGTATGTGTCTATGAAAGGTAACCTATCATTTTGGTGGTGAAATGTTTTCTTTTTCTTTAAGATGTTAGAAGATCATGTCAATCAACTCCAGGATGCAAGAGAAAGGATTATTCATTTGGTTGAAGAAGAAAGAGCAAACCGTAATGAAATCAAAAGAGATGTGTTGAACTGGTTGGAGAATGTGGACGAGCTCATTGAAAGGGCAAATCAGCTCATTGGAGAATGTGGTCGTGCCAATGTAAGGGGCTCAACATGGGGGTTCCCCAATTTGATTTTGCGTCATCAACTAAATAGGAACGCCATGAAAATTGCAAACGATGTTATTCAACTTCTACGAAAAGGGATGTTTGATCGAATTAGTTACCTTCCGACCCTAGATGGAGTAGCCTCCTCTTCCTCATCAAGAGGTAGTGAAATTTATGAGACAAGGGAGTCACTTAAGGATGATATTTTGACGGCTCTAGCAGACCTTAATTCATGCAACATTGGGGTCTATGGTTTGGGTGGGGTGGGTAAGACCACTCTAGTTGAAGAAGTGGCTCTAACAGCAAGGCGACAGAAATTGTTCGATAAAGTGGTTATAACACATGTATCCAAAAATCCAGACTTAAAAATTATTCAAGGGGAGATTGCAGATTTGTTGGGTTTACGATTTGAGGAGGAGACTATTCTTGGCAGAGCACATCGCCTAAGACAAAGAATCAAGATGGAGAAAAGTATTCTTGTCATTCTAGATGATATATGGACCATGCTTGATTTGGAGAGAGTGGGAATCCCATTTGGTAATGAACATAATGGTTGCAAATTATTGATGACAAGTAGAAATCAAGATGTGTTGCTGCAAATGGATGTTCCAAAGGATTTCGCTTTCAAACTTGCACTTATGAGTGAATACGAGACATGGAACTTGTTTCAATTTATGGCTGGGGATGTGGTTAAAGATAACAATTTGAAAAATGTAGTAATTCAAGTTGCTAAAAGATGTGAAGGTTTGCCTCTTAGGGTAGTGACAATAGCACGTGCAATGAGAAATAAGAGGGATGTCCAATTTTGGAAAGATGCATTAAGGAAATTACAAAGTAGTGACCATCTAGACATAAGCGCGAGGACTTATTCTGCTTTGGAATTGAGTTACAACTCATTGGAGAGTGATGAAATGAGGGACAGCTTCTTGCTTTTTGCATTAATGCAAGGTAATGATGTAGAGTATTTCCTGAAAGTTGCAATGGGTTTGGAAATATTAAAGCATGTTAATACCATGGATGAGGCAAGAAATAAATTTTACTCAATAATCAGATCTTTGGAAGCGACTTGTCTTTTGCATGAGGTTGAAGTAGGTGGAGTGATCCAAATGCACGACTTTGTTCGTGATTTTGCTATATCCATAGCTCGTAGGGACAAACATGTATTTTTAAAAAGATGCACACAATTTGCTCTATCCAATTATCAAAATGACGAGCTTTTTCCAATAATAATGCAAGACAATAATGTACAGTACTTTCCAGATGACCAACTTTCTATTCTATCACATCAACAATCTTCCATTGCCGAAGAGGTATGCATTTCATGTAAATTTACACTTACATAGTACTACTAAATAATTTTCCTTAAAACTTGTCTGTAATTTTTGTTATTATTTTAATCCTTTAATGTATATGAAGATGTTGCTATTGTTAGAATCAGAGATACAAAATAGAGAAATGAACAATGGATGCTAGGGTTTCACTTAGAATACCAAAGCATGAATACATAGTCTTACAATAAGAATATATACTAGGGAAATAGAGAAATAGAAAAGTCTAAAAGACACTTTTAAAGACCAAATAATGAAGGGCTAATTTTGATACAGATTATAATGACACATGTTGGAAAAAGACGAAGCCGGATAGTTTTAGACTTGAATAACTTTTTTTTGGTCAACTAAATTGAATAAGTCTCTACTGCATTAGCCAATTTTATCACTAATGAAGCGCTGTTAAAACATATGCATATGCTTGTAGTTTTTTGTGTTCCCTGTTACTGCTGTCATTAACAAGTTATTTGCATATTTTCCTCCCCACTTGGGTACATGTTTTGAACTTCAACATTATGTATTAATTAATTTGACTTGTCACAATAGATTTTTGGCCTTAAAGTAATTTTAACAAATAAATGTGGATAAGGATGAGATCATCTTGACCAACCTATTATATCAAACTATATGTTGACCAACCTGTTATTACTGTAGTTTTAATATTCCCTTCTCATGCTAGGTTGATGCTATCTTGCACTAAACGGGTTTGGATCCCACACATACGTTTGTCGCATCCTAAGAGTCTTTTTCTATTCTTACATTTATACTATAGATAGATATATATTTTCTGTCATCTTATTCAATTGCACAAAGCTAGCATGTAATTATTATATGTTATAAGGTATACTGCTTGCAAAATCGTTTTCTTGAAGCTAGTGTTTTGATTATGCAGTAATTTATGTTAGCCGAGAAGAATGGTTGTGTTATTTAAGAGTTTGAATTATGCAGTGGTTTTAAATTTTAATAATGGTGGCATGGTTGAATAATGCCTTTAGAATTACAGTAATTGATTTGTTTTAGTGACATTGTTCTATATAATAAATCAAGTTAGTAATCTAGAAGAATCAAGGTCTGAGCATAGTGTAATTATGATTTGTATCATAAATAATTGATAAAACAATAATTTGTGGCTGTGTTAGTTTTGTTTTTCAATATACATTATGTTGTGTGTTTTTTTATCAGGATGACTATCGCGAGCGTTTGGATATTCTAATAAGGAGTAATAATCACTCTCTACGTGATACCACACAAGAGGTGGACGAACAAGAAGTGGACGGGGAGACAAGACTTAGTTTGTGGGTAGATGTTGCTGGTGGAATGTCTGGAGGTCAGCATTACAACACTGCTATGTCTGTTAACCTTAGGCCAAGTGTCTGTCATCCGACTCAAGAGTCTAGTCCTCCTGAAAATGAGGGGATTGAGATGCTTCGTCGGGAGGTAGCCGCAGCACTTGCAGAGGCTGCTGCAGCACGTGCAGAGGCTGCTGCAGCACGTGCAGAGGCTGCTGCAGCAAATGAAAGAGCTGCTGTATCTGATCAGCGTATAAAATTTTTGGAGAACAATATGGCAGATTTCGCCCAACAAATGGCAGCTTTAGAGAATCAATTGAGCGGTGGTTCTTGCAATACGAGTCGACCTCGTCCTACTCCTCAACATTCACATTATGATGATGATCTCAATGATCAACCAAAGGATGACCTCACCTGTAATGATTGTCGATCTTGAGTACTAATTATTTTATTTTTTAAACGGCTAAATATATTAAAAAAGTCACATATTCAAATAGAGAAGAGAAAGATACAGTGAAGCTATATAAATAACAATAGTAACAGAAGAATATGGCCAAATCAAACCTTAAAAGCAGCCATCTCCAATGGGGAGTGCTTATCTTTTAAGTATTGATATCTATTAAGTAATTTTATTGGAGAAAACTAAAATTGAGTACCTATTCTTAATCAAGCACCCTCTTTCTCCTATGAAATCCACCTTAATTCTTATTAAAATATACCTTTACGGGGGATCCATTTACTTTCATATAATTTCTTTCTTACTAATTTGGTACTGCCCTTGTTTTATCAGATTCATGTTAGTTATAGCACACCCCCTGTACTTGTTTTCTAAACTGATGTAATTTATTTGTCTATTCATGTTTTTTTAATTATTGAGTAGCCACATTGTTTTCCACAAAAGCATTTTATTAATTTCTTTGAACATATGCTAGAAGCACCATTAGGCTGATTTTGTTTACCTTCAATTGTATTTTGTAATTTTATTTTCCTATGCACTAAGGTATCAATGTCAATGAAGATGATGAAGAGGACAACGACTTAAGTACTTATGAATTTCAAGAGGACGACAACATAAGTATATATGAATTTCAAGAGAAAGACGTAAGCGGTGAGGATGATGTAGGTGATATGAACTCCAATAGGACGATACAATGATGAGGAGGATGATGAGTTCGACAAACTTAAATGAGTTGGATGATGTTTATTGTTGTCTTAGGCTTGTACTTAAAGTTGTATTTTTCAATTTATCTATCCTACTTTTGAGTTCTTCAACACGTGCTCTTAGCAAGACGCCAAGACCCTAATTTAAATGTGATTATAGAATGTGAGTTTCATATTATTCTAATAACTCAGTTCCTCCCAAAGAAAAAGAACCCTAAAACCTTAAATCATCCAATTAACAATAAAAAATATCAATGTTCTTACTTATTCGTGTTCTTCTAATTCTTCTTCATCAACATTTAATCATATGATTCACCACTTTCAACTTCATATTCGTTTTTGACACCAGAATATTAGTTCTTTAACCTTCAAAATTCAAACCTTTATATATTTTAATAGAACGGTAAAAAATATCTTAAAATTGTTTATTTAGGAATAAAAAAGCTTCATACTTTCATAAATTCAAACCCCGTCTAGATTGACCTATTTTAAACTTATGTAGATTTATCTTTTTTTTTTGTTACAACATATGTAGATTTACTTACCGATATAAATCGTTGTATTAGTGTTTAGGTAAATTAATAAAAAATGTTTATATGATTTTATAAGTACTTATGGCATATTTTGATAAGCTCTCATAACACGGGTCTGTTTAGATTAACTTATTCAATTTTTATGTATTATTATAAGTTTGCCAAGGTAGTTTATGATAAAATAATTTATAAAAATACAATTTTCATTAGTGTGAACTTGTAAAATAACATAAAACCTAATTTATATTGCATAAGCTATTTGCATAAGCTCAAAAATAAACTAATCCAAACGGACCCTATGTCTCATAATATGTTTATCATTGGGCTTACCAGTTACCAGGAAGGTTATGCAAAAGTATTCCTCTTTGAATTTTGTCAGCTCCAATTTACACAATATTAACATATTTTTTAAAATTTATTTAATTTTAAACTTATCTATTATTTCTATACAGTACTATTAGTTTTTTCTTCACACTTATCTTTTTTTAAAATTTATCTTTTTGAGTCGATCTTAAATTTCTTTATTTTTATGTAAAGTCAATCTTAAATTTATAACTCCTTATGTAATGAGGCATTCAAACACTTCAATTTATGAAAGTATTTTTTAAATAACTTATTAAGTATACACACTTTTTTTTTTACGGGAAAAACAATTTGCATTAGATAAGATAAATGATATACAAACATAGAGAGACACAACGTGTTAGGACATTCCCCATCCACATTCTAAAAACAACACAAACAATTAATCCAGCAAAGACTTCAGTATCAATAAGGTTTGAGAAAAGAGAAACCAATAGAGTGGTACCAAACCAATAACTTAATCCAATCACCCAAGCAAATTTCTTCCACAAGTGATAAGTGGGTTGAGGAACCACAATCTTTAAATCTATCCAATTACGGATCATTTCTTTGGCTTGTGGTCGCGCAGATCGACTATAAGGGTTCTCAAAATTGGTAAGACTCACCACATTGGAATGAAATACCTCTTGAGTGAAGAAGAAGAAGAGAGATTTGTTTGCAGCAACCACTATTAACTCCTTACTCAAAACAGTTTCCTTAACATTCATACATCTTTGAGACATTAGATCAAACACCATGAGAGCAAACTTAAAATAGACTAAACTTAAACACACAATACAAAACATATAAAAACAGTACAACACGACAAACATAACTGACTCACAAACACAAAATCTCAGAAATTCCACTACTTCCGGTGGTGGTGGCTTTGGTGGGGGTCTTCTTCCATATCCATAGAGCTCAAAATGGTTGGTTGAGCAAGTTGGGTCCAAATTTAGGAGCACAACAACATGCTTGTTGACAGATGTAAGAGAAGCCATTGTGGAAATTGGTGGTGGAGCATGAAAAGGAACCAATGGAGATGATGAGTTAATGGGGACAATGAAGAAGGAAGAAAAACCCACATTGATGGGAGAAGAACCTCCACAAGGGAGGGAACAAACTCCATTTTGGAGAGGAGGCGCTCTAATGGAAGAGAAGAGATCCCTGCAAGAGGGGAAGTGGCAGCCCTCAACCATTGAGGAAGAGAGAGCCAAGAACCCTAATTTCTAGAGAGATGAGAGAGCTTCTCTCTCTAGCGGCTGATATTAAAATAAGTATACAAACTTATGATGTAAGCTCTCATGTTAAAAGCTCTAATACTATGAGCATTCATGCTGTTTATCCCAACGGGCCCTTAAAGCAAAATTGCACTTTTGCCCCATAAATTTCATAAACTTGTGATTTTGACCTTCTAAATTTTATAATAACACGTTTGTCCACTAAATTTAACCCATTTTGCAAAACACCGGTCACTACTGAATTTGACTAAGTCCACACACATGTAGACCGTGACACACATGTCACGTTAACATATTTTGCCATATATAGCGACATGGCATGCAATTCGTTGTTCACGTCAGACATGCTAAAAAATTCTAAAATTTTTATGTATAAGAGTGTTTTACTAGTTAAGTAGCTAATACAACTTTCTACTAATAGTAGACATGATTTTCTTAAATTTCTCATTTTTATAATTTTCGCTACTTAAATAAAAAATGAGTAAAAATAGAGACGAGTATCTCGCGCGAAAAACATAATGGCCCCCAAAAGAATTTTCCTTTGTGTCTATTTTCTAGCCCAAACCCATTAAACCGTAAGCCCAATTCCTACAAAACCCTAACATATATATAAACCCATTTTTCACACACAAAACAACTCTCACAGAGCATTCAAAACCCTAGCTTCTGCTTCGTCCATTTCCCTCTCCACCAGAAATGGCTTCCGCCGCCGCAAGACCCCTTGTCACCGTCCAGGCACTCGATTCCGATATGGCAACCGATTCCCCAACCACCCTACCCATTCCCGACGTAATGAGAGCCTCCATTCGTCCCGATATCGTCAATTTCGTCCACTCCAACATCTCCAAAAATGCTCGTCAACCCTACGCCGTCAGCCGCCGTGCAGGACACCAAACCTCCGCCGAATCATGGGGAACCGGTCGTGCTGTCTCCCGTATTCCTCGTGTTTCCGGAGGTGGAACTCACCGTGCAGGACAAGCAGCCTTCGGAAACATGTGTCGCGGTGGTCGGATGTTTGCTCCGACGAGAATCTGGCGCCGCTGGCACCGTAAGATCAATGTCAATCAGAAGCGTTACGCAGTTGTTTCTGCTATTGCTGCTTCTGCAGTTCCTTCACTTGTTCTCGCTCGTGGTCACAGAATTGAAGCTGTTCCTGAATTTCCACTTGTTGTTGGTGATTCTGCTGAAGGAGTTGAGAAAACAAAGGAAGCAATCAAAGTTTTGAAGAAGATCGGAGCTTTTCCCGATGCTGAGAAAGCGAAAGATAGCCATGGAATTCGTCCTGGCAAAGGTAAAATGCGTAACCGTCGCTATATATCTCGTAAAGGACCGTTGATTGTTTATGGTACCGATGGAGCGAAAGCGGTTAAAGCTTTTAGGAATATACCTGGTGTTGAAATTACAAATGTTGAAAGACTTAATCTTTTGAAACTTGCACCTGGTGGACATTTAGGTAGATTTGTTGTTTGGACTAAATCTGCATTTGAGAAACTCGATTCGATTTATGGGTCTTTTGATAAGGGTAGTGAGAAGAAAAAGGGGTATGTTTTACCTAGGGCAAAGATGGTTAATTCTGATTTGACTAGGATTATTAATTCTGATGAGGTTCAATCTGTTGTGAGGCCTGTTAAGAAGGATGTTAAGCGCGCCACGCTTAAGAAGAATCCTCTTAAGAATCTTAATGTTATGCTTAGACTTAATCCTTATGCTAAGACTGCTAAGAGGATGGCATTACTTGCTGAGGCTGAACGGGTTAAGGCTAAGAAGGAGAAGCTTGATAAGAAGAGGAAGACTGTTTCTAAGGTGATATACTTTTACATTGATATAATATTTTGCTCGAATTTTGTTTATAGTATTTGACTAGCTTTTGTTTGTTTTGTGTATGTTATGCTATTTCATTTTTTGATCTAGGTTTGTGTTTCTAATATTATGGTAAATGCTGAATTGTGTGTTGATTGCATATTGATTTGAATTGTGTTTAGCTAGTTTGTGTTTGTGCATAATGTAATGTTATTAGGTTTAGATTGGCTATTTTGTTTTTATTTTCTATCATTGAGATAATGAGATGTGTTCATGTCTGATCATGCAATGTTCAATTTAGGTTAATCAGGGTTGTTAAATAGTGTCTATTGAACAGTCTATTCTATTATATTGTATGATTTATTACTGAGTGTTGCCAAATAGTTGTGCGGCAACAGTGTAGCATCTAAATTATTGTTTATGTGATTTGCAAATGTTGACACCGAAGCTAATAGCTTTTTCATGTTGAAGCCTATGTTCTTTGTCGTTTAATCTGATGTTTTTTTTGTTAAGTGTTATAAATAACTGTCGATCATTTTCTGATAGTGGTGCCACAACAGTGGTGCTACATCACTGAGGCAAATTGTCTTTCATATTAAAGTTTATGTCCTCTGTTGTTCATTCTGTTGTTTTATGTTTTATGATGTAAATAATATTTGTTCTTTGTTTCATTCTGTTTCGATTATGATTTTTTCTGTCATATTATATTCCAGTTATATTGCTTTTATATATATATAAGCAAGTACTATGCATCCTTCTTTTATAGAGCTAATTCTATGATAACTTAATTTTATTTAATTTGTGCTTTCGTAATTTCAATTGATGCTCTACTTTTGTTTAAACTCTTTTGAGTTGCTGTTAGTGATTTTATGTCCCTTAGTTTATCTAGTATTTAGATGGATATAGATTCAATCATATATGAAGATGTATGGTTGAATCAATTGTATGAAGGAAAATGAATGACATTTTGTTTCATCAGTCTATGTACTCTCTCTGTTCGTTGCCTTTGCTGTATTGTCCACCTTGAAATCTATGCTTTTTATGATTAGGTGTTTGTCCCAATATTATTGTTCATTGTTTAAAATTGACATTATTTTCCCTTCTTTCTTTCAGGAGGAAGCCTCTGCCATTAAGGCTGCAGGAAAAGCATGGTACAACACCATGGTCTCTGATTCTGATTATGCCGAATTTGACAACTTCTCCAAGTGGTTGGGTGTATCACAGTGATGTCCATCATTTATATTTTCGTATTAGTTTTCTGTTTTGGAAGGTTACTTAAACTAGATATTTCTGGGTTTTTATTTTGTGAGTTGTTGAGGTTATCACGCATTATGCAGACATCATTGAAATTTTGTTTATCTTATTTAAGTACAAACTGTTTGTCTTTTTATTGCAGCCGAATAATCTTGTATCCGAATGTTTTTCGTTATATTAATCTATGCTTTCTCCAAAATCAGAATTCATTTGGCTTTGCTACAAAGTTGAGCACCCACAATGGCAACAATATATGGCTCAATATTTCACATTCTTTTGTGTTGAATATCCATTTGGTCCTTGGGGAGTAACTAACCAATTTTCTCTTTGAAATTTAAGAATGTATCAACTTAGTTTTCATAGTAGCAATATTTCAAAATAATTTCTAATTTCTATAACTTTATTGTTATTTAAGCTCCTCTCTGTCTATATTTTATTACATGTATCATTGTCAATAGTCAGTTACTTTTAATTTCTAATATTGCCAATTAATGTCTTCGTAGTTCCTGCCAATGTGTTCACTTAGTATTTACTTTCCAATGTGTTTGAGTCAAAAGTGGAAATAGCAAGGCTCTTCATGGTTTGTTTAAGGAAGAGATTTGAAACGAAGGATGTTCACAATGTGAAAAATCTGAATCGTTAGTGATTCTGATATAACTGAACCAAATAATGAATTATAGTTTGGTGAACCTGTAAGAGGCAGAACCATTATTAGGTGGCTTTGATGGTAGCATGAAGAGTAGGCAAAAAAGAACCATCTTAGCGCAAAGTTTGGGTAGTAAAGAACCATCAAGTGATTTGAGTAGTTCTCTGTTAAGGCTCTTCCCTACTCCTACTGAATTGTTTACTCTTGTCCATCACTTTCGAGTCTAACATTGCAGGAAGTTTTCTGTTGTGAGTTTTCAGATTCGGAGGGAAGGATGCGATAAGGAGATTTTGACTAAATTTGGTGAATGTCAGCCTAGCAAGGGTTAGAGGAAGAAGCGTGGGGGTGTTTAGTGCTTGGTGAAAGGGATCTGTGTTTAAATTTTGCTGAGATAACATGCTCATAGTAACCTTGTTATCAGATTATTCATCTCAATAATTCTCTTTCATGACTCCCACAAAATAAATGTTTCAAAATCACATGCAAATGCAATGCTTCCTTTGCTGGACTGGCGTGCAATGATTCAATATAAATACATCAACTGAAACATTTGCCATGGGTACCTTTAAAATTGTGTAAGTACATGTATTAGGTATGCTATCTGCATCGTACGTATCGTTCAGCGGCCATTTTGATGTTTGATTTGTGGTGGTAAAGACCGCAAACCTGTGCTGTGGAAAAAAATAGCCATAACTAATTTAAATTTTTATTGTATTTCAATTCTCTCTCTCTCTCTTTTTTTTTTTTTTAAAATCACTTTCAATAATTTCTCAAGTGAAAATAATAGCTTTTCAAAAAAAAATAAAGTTGTTTGGTAAATTGTTTTTTTTAACTTCAAAGTTATTTGGTAATTTTTTTATTTTTTTTTAAAAAAAGATAATAACAAACTAAAGATTAATATGAAACTTAAGAAAAGATGATAACAAACTAAATTAAACTAAAATTACTAAAAATAATAACAAAAAAGCTCACAATTTTATCCCAAAAGTAGGTTTCAACCTCTTCTCTTATAAGTTCTTTTGATTCAATTTTACACATTAAAGAAAAACTGTTTTTTATGGCTAAGAGCTTTATTAAAATTGTGTTTGGCCCAACTTCTCATTTTTAAGAGAATAAAAAGCTAAAAAAAGCTGGGCCAAACGAAACCTTAGACGGAGAAAAAACACTTAAGCCTGATGACAAAAATAAACGATAATCCATAAAAAATATAATCACAATCACACTCAACCAAAAGCGGAACATTTACTGATTGTTAGTTGGTTCAGTGGTGATTGGCGCTGAACTTAATAGGGAGGACCACGGTTGGATCCCCTGCAACTGCGATCGGGAGGGAACTTAAACTACATGATATCAGAATTGACACCCGAACCAGATTCAACTGGTGGTAAAAAAAAATTGGAATATCTATGGAGCACTAAAAGTTAATCACAAATTTATTGAAATGTTAATAGGTGTTTTGCCCCCTACAATTTGGACGAATTTTATTTTAACCCTTGTAAAAATTTGGGCGAGTAATAGTTGCTTTTTTTTTTTTTGCTTTACCCTGTAAATCTAAGATTCATTTTTTTTAACCTCTGACCAAACATGCTGACATAAGACAGTACATTTTGATGATGTGGCATGCCTAATTGTCATTTTTTAAAAAATTTAAAATTTTTTGTTAAAATCACCTGGATATTTTTAACTTTTTAATAAAACAAAAACAAAAGAGTCTTACCAAACAAGACTAACTTCTGACCAACCCGCAAGGGTTGTGAAGTTGGACCAGGTACAAAGAATGAATTTATATCTGTGTACGGTACAAAAGTTGATGTACGAGTAGATTAATAAGTTTTTAAAATGTTTCTTTCTTCTTGGTTAATAATTTTAATTTGTTTTATTAATTATTATAAATATCCAGGTGGATTTAAAAAAATGACAATTTGGCATGCTACATCTTTAAAATGTACAGTCATATGTCAACATGTATGGCCAGGAGTTAAAAACGGGGAATCTTTAAATTAGAGGGGGTGGAGCAATTTCTTTTTGGGTAAATAGGCTTTTACCCCCTGCAAAGCAGGCGAGTTTTGTTTTGCTCCCTGTAATTTTATTTTTTAAGATTACCCTCTGTAATGTTTTATTTTCTAGTTCATTTTACCCCACTATGTTGAAAAAAAATTGGTAGGGGAAAAAAATGAACTAAAAAAAAATATTACAGGGGATAATCTAAAATAAAATTACGAAAGGTAAAACAAAACTCGTCTACTTTGCAGGGGATAAAAACTTATTTACACTTTCTTTTAATAGGGGGTAAAGCAAAAGTCTCCCAAATGGCAGGGGACAAAACATATGTTAACACTTTATTTAAATCGCCTTGGAGTGATTTTTTTCCTTGAGTTTCACCGAAGTTTTGTCATGTTCAAAACTACTTTTTGCTCTTTTTTTGCATATAGGCCCAACTTCTTAGCCATTTCTAGAGTTTCCTTTCGCTCAAGGTTGTCAGAACCGGACCGGTCATCGAACCGGTGAGTTTACTGGTTCAAGGTTCAATGGTCGGACCGTGGTCGGACCGGGGTCGGGCCGTTTTTAATTAAATATTTATATTTTATTTTAAAATAGTATATAAAAAATAAAAAAATAAAAAATTATATACTATTCATATTTTTATACTATTAAAATACAAATCAATATATATATATAATTAAAACATTACACATTAAAGTTAAACCCCAATAAAATAACCTTACATGATTAATAAAATTAAATGACAAAATAATTATTTATAATAAATAAAATAATTATATATGAATAGGTGGGTCTAAAATCCCAACATAAGAAGTGAGACGAAGTGGACTAAGTTGATAGGCCCAATACTTCTCTAATTTTATAATATAACTAGAGGTAAACCCGTGCGTTGCACGGGTTCGATTAAACTATATAATTAAAATATTTTTATAAATGAAAAATAATAATTGTGATAAGTATAATCAAATAGTTAAATTATAGGCACTATTTTAAAATATGATTATAAGTAATATTAGTATATGCTTAATAATATGATATTTTTATTGATTTATATAGTAGTTTTTGTATATATTTTAATGTAATAGATCTCATATTTTATTTTAATAGTGTAATCGTATAAGATCTTAGTTTTCTTTATATGAGTTTCAATTGTTTACATGTCACTTTGCTTTTTTATTTTTGATGTATCCCTTATTTTATTTTATTTTATTTTCAATAAGATCGAGTTGTAGGCTTACTTGCTGACAATATTGCTCATGAGAAATGTTAAAATAAGCTTTGTTGAAAATTATGTTTCGAATAGTGTATCTGTTTACTCCCATCTCTTCTTAAATTTCTTCTCACATATTTACTTGGTGGAATTTATCCCAACTTTATTAGTCTCGATTTTTGTAGTCTATTGTTCGGTTTACATTTTTTTTGCTTGGTCTTTTTTTTTTTTTCTTCTTTTTTTTAGTGAGGTTTGTGTCCCTTAAAATTTATTGTTAGTTTTTTCTCTCTTATTTAATAATATTTACTTGAATACTTAGTTTATTTTTGTTATTATATAAACTTAAATATTTTTGTCGTCAATATATAAGTTTGGACGATAATTTCATATATTTAAATTTATGTTTAGTTATTTGACTCGGGTAAGGAAAGTTAAATTGGAGAAACATATAGTACAAATAAAAATCATATGTTGAACCATAGTACAAATAGAAAACAAAAAAAAAAAAAACTTTAGTTTATGTCATATTATTAAATATTATATTCATCCATTAAAAAAGTCTTGCATAAGACTCTAATTTATGTCAATTCATTTTCTCTTTGGGAATTCTCCCCAACATATGATTTTTCTTGCTTGTGGCATAATGTAAAATAGGGCTAAAATAGTAGATACATCCTTTTTGAAAAATAAGAATAAAATCTATAAATATATAGACTAACGAAGGTTAGGTCAATCAATATGATAGAGTAATTGAACAATTTCTCCATTTAAAATGTTGCACCTAGCAAGGGCGATATATAGTGTGGAACTTAAAAAATAAAGGTGTGAGCTTAATAATTACCTAGTCACTGATCTGATATTGAGTTTTGTTGAATTAAGAAACCTATTGAGGCATGCAGAAATAACATTCTTTTTCTAGGTTTGTTGCTTGAACAATTTATCGATTACTAAAGCAAAGTTATTATTTTATTGGTTGTGAAGAATAAATTTGTCTTCCAATAAAAAATTATTATTTTAAAGTATAGACAAAATTCACTTTCTTTAATATCTTCCTCACTTTTTAAAAGATGACTAATCATGTTTTTGTATGTCCTTGCAATGGTTATTATTATAGGAGATAGTGCCGGTTAATATAATTATAAGGAAATGAAAGGGTGGAACCAATTAATTAAGGAATTTTAATAAGATGATAAAAATGGAAACGGACATATTGAAGATATTGAAATTAAGTGATAGTAATATATAACTATGCATTATGTAGCCTAAAATAAAATAAAAAATAAAAAACTATGGAATTTTTTATGTTTGGGTTAAAAAAATATAATAATAATAATAGACACAAATATATATATATAAATTATCAAAATAAAGGAGAGAAATAGTGCATTATTTCTTCATCTTTTACCTCCCTTGAAAAATATTTTCAATGTTGAGTGACATATAAAGGTAGAACTTGTGATCTACATCACAAAGACTATAAATTGAGGGACTATATTTAAATAGAGATTAAAACATACCACATATGCAAAATGGGGGTTTAGAATAACCTAAGCTTCTCTTATAATAATAATAATAATAATAATAATAATAATAATAATAATATACACAAATATATAAATCAAAATAAAGGAAAAATAGTGCATTGTTTCTTCATTACTTACCTTCTCTGAAAAATATTTTCAATGTTGAGTGACATTCAAATGTAGAACTTGTGATCTACATATACACGATAAAAGAAAAAATCAAGTACATTCACAAAAAATAAAATCAATCTAAGATAATACCAATGTGCTATTTATGTATGATTTTCCAAACCTGAGCTCTCACAATTATCAACCAATCTATTCAACAAAAAGTTAAATACAAAAACAAAAATAAAAAAGGATGAAGGATAGTTCATGGCAAGTGTTTATTTTCACAGTTCTGATCAATCTTATAGATAAAATTTATAAACAATACCATGAAAAAAAATTATAACATCAATTTGTTTTATGCAAATGAAATGCTTATTGAATTTTTTGAACAGTGGTACAAAAGTATTGAAAAATGTTTACATATCCTGCTGAGATTGCTATCAATATAGTAGATATAGTGCACAATTTAAAGATGTATATGATCTCATGAGTAATATTGTAAGTGTCAAATGTGTAGGACAAAGATGAAAACAAATGTGAGAAGGTGGTTATAAAGGCTAGAGCTAAACTAAAAATTTATTAGCAATAATTTTTTAATTAAGTTGGTTACATTTGTAAGAAGTTGTAAGGTTAGGGAAGTGTGATAGTGGAAAAAAAATTCAGTTTCTAACTTAGCCTATAACTCTTTAATAATAATACATTAGTTTTTTTTTTATATTTAATAATAGATTAAAAGAGGTAAAATCAAAGTTTTAGTAGAGATTGAAAATCTTTTCTTAGAGTGCCACATCATCAAAATGAAGGCCTAGGAACTATTGGAGCTTCCTTTTATAAGTAAAAGATAATATACTAAATGTACAACCCTAATTTATTAATGTCCTATGTCTATATATGCTGCTTATCTTTTCTTATCCTCATTCACTCTAGTCATGCGCCGCCACACTTTTCTTTTTCCTCCATGTGTTCTACTACTCCATCTTCATATTACAGTATTAGTTTTTTTTACTAAAACGCATCTTCATTCACAATTCAACCAATGAATAAATAATAACAAATGAAAAGGGAAGGGTTTAGAGGTTTTTTTTCTTTCTTTTTCTTACCTGTTCAGTTTCTGTGTTTCTCTAGTTGAGAAGGGTTTCACGCGTGAATCAGAGTTAGTGTTTTTTCAGTTTGTGATTTTTTTCCTTGCGTTTTTCGATCTGTTTCTATATTAGATACTTTTGGTGGGCATAAGTTATGGTGCATAAGTCATGTTTATGCACCGTATATAAATACCCAAAATTGCTTAGCGCACCCCCCAAGTTTCTAGTGAACCCCCCAGATTGCTTAGCGCACCCCCCAAATTTTTAGGGGGTGCGTTAGAAATTTGGGGGGTGCGTTAAGTAATCTGGGTGGTGCATTAAGTAATCTGGAGGGTGCAGTAAGCAATTTTCATTATTTATGCATGGTGCATAAGGAAAAAGCTTATGCACCATAACCACTCCCCTTTTGGTGTGTTTTAATAAATTAAAAAGAAAACAAAAAAATTGTCCAGTTTAAAAAAAATTAGACCAGCAAACCGCCTGAACCGGCCGGTTTAAACCCGGTTTACGTGTTTTCTCCCGGTTCGCTAGCAGAACGGTTTTGCACACTAGCCGGGCCGGACGGAGGTCCGGTTCCCGGTTCGACCATCCGGTCCGGTCCGGTTTTGACAACCTTGCTTTCGCTTATTGAAGGTCTTCATCAGAATTCTCTTGAGAGCTTAAGCTAGTGGTGAGCAGGGCCGGTCCCGACTATTCGAAGGTTCAACTATGAATGTTAAAAGTCGACCCTTTAATAAAAAAATATTAATTATTTTAAAAAATAATCCCAATCTAAATTGTAAATTGTTTTTCTCTCTTCCTATTTTGTTTAGAGCCAAACAGGACACACATATTCTCTTCCTATTCCTAGTTTATTTTGAGCCACACACATGATATTGATGAGGGATAGGAGTGGACCTTTCACACTTTTCACTTGGGCCTTTTTTTCTTGAAAAGAAGAATAACCGAGTTGGGTTTTTTTTTTTTGTTGAACATACACTAAATAAGTCTGGATCATATATTCTGCAGTAAAATAAAAATTTTGAGGCCCACTAAAAAGTGGAGACCCAGTTATGCAGAACTTACTGCACTGGGCTTGGGCCGGCCCTGGTGGTGACTTGCCGTTTTTTCAAATTATTTTTCATTTTTTATTTCTTTGAAATTGACTCTCACCTAAACTAGCTATGCTAATATCCTAACCCACCAAGGAGTCCTCATGGACAAAATTTGAACTATTCACTTGATTCTCACATGAGGATGAGGCAAAATTGGGCCTGACAAGACAAAACCTAGTGGCCCACTTGTTATATGAGTCCATTGATCCATAACAATCTCTTCCTCGTCCAAGCTATACCCTATTTTTGTTGAAGCAGTATTAGACTACGGCAATTCCGCGTCAAATAGCTCCATGTATGTCGATTCAAGGTTTACACCCTCAATTGGAAGCTCTTTCCTGGGAGGCATGTGATTAATATCATCAAAAGATTTAATAGCTTCCTTGGAACTCACCGCCCCTCAAAAACATGCGGAGAAAATAAATTATGTTCCTTCACGCATTGAGATCAATTTGCCGTAGATTCAGGTATGCAATAATTTCTTTTATCTAATTCTTTCAGTATCATTGACATCATTCAATTCCTTATATGAATCCAAAACATGTGCCGATCTTGTTGAAGATCCAGCTATTTTGATATGCCTATTACCCAATTCATTAAATGCACCAATCACTACATTAATTTCATTGTTTGAAACCAAGATGTGTGTTGAATCCTCTTCATTGACGCATACAATAGTGTTTTGCACTGAACTAGATCCTTTTGCCACATCATTATCGTCTTTTTTGTATGATTTGAACGATTTGTGTTCCTTCGTTGACGATGCCCTCCTCTTGAAGCATTCGTGATTCACATCACCTTCAAGAACGGAGAAAAAACAAGGAATGACTTTAATTTGGTTTTCCATTTTTCTTATGAATAATTCGTATTGGTACTCCTCAATCTGTAGATCGAATTACAACCCAATAAAATGCATAAGTTCTTTTTGAATTGGAATTTTTGCTGAGGCCATGACACAAGAATCTTGTTTAGAACCGATCCATTCAACTTTCCCTATGTCGCTCACCACTTGTTCGATATTTTGTCTGCACCAAACTCGAGGACACACACACACACAAAATCAACCATTGTTTCATTCCAATGCACTTCCTTTAAAACTCTTTTGATGCTTGCTCTAAAGCTTTATCCAATTCCTTTAGGGTCTTCAAGGTAACTATAAACTTGAATTCTCCCATATATCTGATATTCTCTATTTTGTGTTGCGATATGCTTACCATACTTGATATCTTCTCAATCGCCAAAGGGCACTTAGACTTTACTACCGTATTCCTCATCAATCATGACATGTTAGTCTGACTTAGGATACCATGAATCACTCTCCCTTTAGAACCATGGAAATGCATTTGTTTCCCTCTATAGTCGTCAATTACTACTTTGCTTTTCTTGAACTCTTACTCACTATTTATTTGTGCTTGAGTTTCTGTGGAGTTAATGGTTGCTTTTAGTACCCATTGTTGTGTCATTTTTTTTTATCAGTGTTCTTGATGATATCACAATCTATATTGTCCTTATGAAACTTTGCCTAGTTGAACATGATTTTTTCTTCGTTAAGCATTGCTCCATGAAACCTACTTATTGCTTTATCAGCAAGATCAAGTTATCGTACCAGATAAAACCGAAATGCATAGTCGTAAGTCTTCTAACCTTCCTTGAGATGTAGATGTCACTCACCTCTCCTATTTGTTGGAAGGTATTTCTCAGCTTCTTGATAAGTGTTTTTGGGGGAATATTATCAACGAAAAGAGAATAATATCTCCATTTAGCTTGTTCCCTCCTTGTTTGCATTGAAGTCCGATGATTGTCATGTTTTTGATGATTTGCTACTTATTTCTCCTTTCCTCTAAATTATTATAAACCATCTATTAAAAAGGGAGGTTAATACCAAAAAAAACAATTAGAAGAGATAACATGCGTTTTCTAGTTTAACTAAGATCTTGTATTCGATCTCTCCGACACATTAAAACTCTTTAGTTGAATTTGCCAAGACTAGTCTTCCTAGAGAAATATCTAAAAAAAAAAAGTGAGATTAACACAAAAAATAAATTAAAATTATTGAGAGAGAAAATGAATGCAATGTTTTATTCTTTGGTTACTTTACCTTTTTGCTTTCCAGCTTAGCTGTGATTGACAACCACATGGTGGAAAACGATTTTAACGACCAACAGCTAATAATACACTAAACTACCATTCCCAAATCAAGTGTTAATGATTTCATAAACATAATTTAGGGTTCTAATTTCCAATTCTAGATATAAAAAATTAATTTAAACTAAAATAAAATTACCTTTTCAAAAAATTGAACTGGTCCCCCATTCCTCATTCCTCTCATCCTCACCACATGCACCCATCATCATCAACAAACAAACAAAAACAATTAACAAATTTTCTCATTCCATACCCTAATCCCAAATCCTAACTAAGATTCTAATCACAAATTATGGTTCCAATTTAATTTCCTTTTATTAAATTATTTCTTTCCTTTGTTATTTTCCAAATCCCAAACCCAAATCCTAATTATAATGATCCATAGATATTCTGTTATTAGAGTTCCAATTTCAAATCCTTTGAGTTTTTCAATTGTTTCAAATTAGGGTTTTTTTTCTTCCTCAAACACAAACCTACCCATCATTGTTAACACCACCAAGTTTCGATTTTGACGTCGAAAATGGCGACGAGAGGTACTAGATCGGAGAAAGTGCGACGAATTTTCAACCAATTTGATGCGAATCATGATGGGGGTCTCAACAGAGAAGAGATGGCGTCGCTTGTTGGTGCTGTAAACCCTAGGGTGAAATTCAGCGATGAACAAATCAACGCCATTTTGGATGAAGTTTTTCGAACCTACGCTGAATTCATCGACGGTGAAAGGGGTCTCACCTATGAGGGTCTTCTTCGTACCTATGATGATGGAGCTGGTGATGTTGATAGAGATTTTGATGCTCTTGCTCTTGACATTAACGCTGATGAGGCTGGTAAGGCTCCGGTTCCGGCGTCAGAAGCTTCCTCGTCATCAATTGTTGATGAGAGGATGGCAGTGGAGTCACAGAAGAAGCAGCGGACGGCTGCCTGGGCAGTGTCTCCGAATCACGGTATTGTGTTTGATGATACATGGAAAATTGTTGATGATTTAGAGATTTTGATAAAGAGGTTGAAGTTAAAGCAAGCTAAAGATGGGAAAGTGAAAGGTGAAAATTTTGATGCTTATTCTGATGCGGGTTGGTCTCGTGAATTGGGACCTTCTACGGAGATTTCGGAGAAGAGAGTGGTTTGGGATGAATCAGGACATGATTATGCTGTTTTTGTGAAGGAAGTAGCTGGTTTGAGGAGTAGGGCTGATAGTGCTAGATCAAGAGAAGAAGCTTTTGATGGACAAATGGCAATTGGTAGGGTTTTGTATGAACATCAACTGTTTAAGGAAGCTTTGATTAGTTTCAAGAGGGCTTGTGAATTGCAACCTGTTGATGTTAGGCCTCATTTTAGAGCTGGTAATTGTTATTATGTTCTTGGAAGGTATAAGGAAGCCAAGGATGGGTTTTTGTTGGCGCTTGAATCTGCTGAGGCTGGTGGAAGTCAATGGGCTTATTTGTTGCCACAGATTTATGTTAACCTTGGTATTTCGTTGGAAGGCGAAGGTATGGTTTTGAGTGCCTGTGAGTATTATAGGGAGGCTGCAATTCTTTGTCCTACACATTTTAGAGCTTTGAAACTCTTAGGTAGTGCCCTTTTTGGTGTTGGGGAATATAGAGCTGCTGTGAAGGCACTCGAGGAGGCTATTTTCATGAAGCCTGATTATGCTGATGCGCATTGTGATTTGGCTTCGGCGTTGCATGCTATGGGTGAGGATGAGAGGGCAATTGAGGTTTTTCAGAAGGCTATTGATTTGAAACCGGGTCATATTGATGCTCTTTATAATTTAGGTGGGTTGTATATGGACCTTGGTAGGTTTCAGAGGGCTTCTGAGATGTATACAAGGGTTTTGGCTGTGTGGCCGAATCATTGGCGGGCACAATTGAACAAGGCTGTTTCATTGCTAGGAGCTGGGGAGAATGAAGAAGCTAAAAAAGCTTTGAAGGAAGCACTTAAAATGACGAATAGGGTTGAGTTGCACGATGCAATATCACATTTGAAGCAGCTTCAAAAAAAGAAGAACAAACCGAATGGGGCTATTCCGGGAGAGTCACCATTTGTCATAGTTGAACCGACTAAGTTTAAGACAGTTGGTGAAAAGACTACTATCAGGCAGGAACTAGCCAGTGCTTTGCAAATCAGAGCACTTCAGAAGGTTGCTAGGTTGAATCGTTGTAATGTGGAGCTTTTGAAGAAAGAAATGGGTGAACACGATGTGCCGGTGTCCTATTCTGGTAGTGGAGTGCCTGAAAAATCCATCCGGAAACCGAACCTGGAAGAAATTCTCCGCAAGCTGCTTATTTTTCTGAAGCCAGACACTTTTCAAGGAGCTGTGAAAGCTATAAACGAGAGGATTCTTTCTGTTTTGGACGAAAACGGTTCAGGTAGATTAGATCTCGGAATGTTCTATGCCATTCTCGCTCCCATTTGTGGTGGTCCTCCAGAGAGACGTAAAAGGATCGCCTTCGATGCACTGTTGTGGCGTCCCATGAATGAAGGTGGTGCTAATTTAAAGAAAGTTGATGCTGTCAGATACATCAAGTTGTTAAGGGCTATTTATGTTCCTTCCCATGGTTCTAGTGAATTAATGGAGCTTCACGGAGACTTAGATACTTCAATGGTGTCTTTCTCTGAGTTTTTAGTTATGTTTGATGATCCAGATTGGGGTTTTGGTATTATGCCTATCTTAGTGAAACTTGAAACGGGAGATAGAAACCGACACGGCAAAACCATGTGCTCGGTTTGCCGGTACCCGATTATCGGTTCACGCTTTAAGGAGATAAAATCTCATTTTAATTTGTGTAACCAATGCTACAGTGAAGGAAAAGTGCCTTCTACATTTAAGCAGGAAGAATACAGATTTAAGGAGTATGGAAATGAGGGTGAAACCATGAAAGATAAGTGTACGTGCTTTAAGTAATAATGAAAAGTAGATAGAGGAATTCAATTTTTTTTTCTCTTCTGATTTTTGTTTGATTATTATCTTGTATCATCCTCCAATCTTGTTATTCTAGCTTTTCAGTGTGAAATATTTAGCTGGTGAGTTCACTGTTTTAGGCTTTTAGCAACTGTTTATAGTTATTGTGAGACCTTTCACCTCTTTCACAATAAACATTTGTGTTGATTATGATCATATGCTTCTATATCCATTCTTCCTGCTGTGCATGATGCTTCTACATTTTACAAATGAAGGTTGTATATTGAGTTCAGAAAAACTTAATAATTGTATAATGAAGATTATTTAGTGTTGAACAAATTTAATAAGGAACTTATAGCAGTAATCAGTAGAAAATAGAAATTAAGTCTTCTGTTGCATTCATCGTGTTCACCCAACCTAGAAACCTTATGAAGTGCTCTGATTTGCAAAGCACTGGCTGGTTCCTGCCTCACAGTAGTCTTTTCTCCATCTGTCTTAAACTTAGTCGGTTCAATTATGACAAATGGTGATTCTTCCGGAATAGCCCAATTAGGTTTGTTCTTTTTTTTGAAGCTGCTTCAAATGCGATATTGCGTCGTGCAACTCAACCCTATTTGTCATTTTCAATGCTTCCTTCAAAGCTTTTTTGGCTTCTTCGTTCTTCCCAGCTCCTAGCAACGACACCGCCTTGAACTTGTTCAGTCACACACCTCATCGTACTATCAAAATCAACAGCCATTTAGGGACTATAATGAGAGTGCCTCACACATATAGAGATCAAAATAGTTGTTTTTCTGTTTCAAAATAAAGGTCCGCCATTGCTGGCACATGGTTTTCGATGTTGTTAAGACCACAATGCGACCATCAATAAAGCCATATTTGACTGAAACTCTTAACAATTTCAGGGATTGCACCATCGCGGCTCTCTAAGACCCTGGTGCCTACTGCGATAATGTGTGTGCATGTTTGAAATAGGAATTTTGGATGGTTCTTTTGATACCAAGGGGTTTGGGTTGTTTAGTTTTTGTTTTGCTATTATTTTGTTAAATGGATGTTTTTGCTGTTGTCTGAATGATTCTTTTGGATTCTGCTGAATCCTGAGAACTGCTAATTTTTGAGTCAGAGGCCATGATAGAAAAGTCCTGAAACACTTTAATTGGATCCATCCTTCATAGTTGTAGTTGTATGAAACTTGGAAACCCTATATATCTGTCTGCAGTGTCCAATTGCACCTCTTGCTTTAGGATACATCACAAACACCTAATTTATTCCGTGTGTTTTTGCGTATCCTACGGTTATTATTGATTTGTTTTTGCTTCCTTGCTTCTTGGTGAGTTCTTTGTCCTCACCGTTATTAAGGTTTCGATTTAAACCCTATTGTCGTATGACCTTTGTTGATGCCATTCTAAGTGCAGCCAGTGTAGCTTCCAGATAGACAGAATGTTGTATTCTTGTTCCTTTTATCGTTATCTCTACTTGTTTTCATCCATTGAAAAAAAAAAAAAAATCTCTACTTGTTTTCTTTGTTGTCTATAGCTGTTCTATGAAATTCTCTCTCTCTCTCTCTCTCTCTCTCTCTCTCTCTCTCTCTCTCTCTCTCATACCAGGATATCGCAATAAGTTGCTGTCATTTTCTGAATGGTTTTACTCAGATGCATTGTTTTTTCCTTTATTTATTGGCTCTTTTAACTGAAATATTGGCCAATACATTTTCATTTTGGCTCTCTTTTTTAAAATGACTTTGTTTTGTTGGACATGTTTTTGTGTGTTTGGACAAAGAATCCTATGTGACCGTTAATATGCCGCCTATGTTGACATTGGCGTCAATTTCTTTTAGGCACCATTGTATAATAATTTGAGTCATTATTTTTATCTACTATTAGAAAAAAAAATTGTCAATTGAGGTTACCTTGTTCCCACTCAACTATAATTCTTTCTGTTCTACCCATCATGGATGAACAAGAATTCCACTTTATTAGTTACTTTTCATTGCGATAGAGATATTGCAACGATTTAAAGTCGAAAATTTCTCTTTTGGCCCCCCACATTGCTCTTAGGCCTGTAAAATCTAAAAATACCCTTGATTTTGGTCTTAGTTTGGTTTGTATCTTAGGATCCAAAATGGCAATTAGCTTCAGAAGCAAACCTACGTTTCGAAATAGTGTTATATAAAAATAACACAGCATTTCATGCTAAGTAGCACCATTTTTTTTGAAATTCAGTTTTTTTACAATTTTTTTCTTAACTGCTATTTCCTGCTTCATTTGCTATTATATATATACATCACACCATTTTTTTTTATTAAGCATCACACAATTTCATTTGTGCTCTATTCATTCACGATTCATGCATTTCATTTCTTTTGTAAATAGCATTCATTTGTTCGTTAATGTTAACTACGTACTTTCTATGGTGACTCCAACAACAAATGAGAAGAATGTTAGTAGCAATGACTATATTTGCGATGACTGCATTTTCTATTGTATCCAAACTTCCTGTTAAATTTGTCAAGGCTTTTCTTGCGCTAGCAAAACATGGTCACTTTTATTAGAAAATCCTTATTTCTTGAAGAAGTTTAGAAACAATCTTGTTTCTCTTGGTTCTAAACTTGTTCAAGAAATAAGGATTTTGAAATAAGAGTGACCATGTTTTGCTTGCGCAAGATAAGCGCATGACATATTTAATAGGGAGTTTGGATAGAATTGAAAATGCAATGTCATCACAAATATAGTCATTGCTACTAACCTTCTTCTCATTTGTTGTTGGAGTCACCATAGAAGTAGTTCCTAAAGTTGGTAAATTAACGAACAAATGAATGCTATTTACCAAAGAAATGAAATGCGTGAATCGTGAATGAATAGAGCACAAATGAAATTGTGTGATGGTTAAAAAAAACGGTGTGATGTATATATAATTACAAATGAAGCTGGAAATAGTAGTTAAGAAAAAAAATTGGCTGTGTGGACGAATAATTGGTGGGCGCAATTGAACAAGGCGATGTCGTTGCTATAGGAGCTAGGGAGAACGAAGAAGCCAAAAAAGCTTTGAAGGAAGCGTTGAGAATGACAAATAGGGTTGAGTTGCACGACATAGCATCACATTTGAAGCAGTTGCAGAAAAAGAAGAACAAACCTAATGGGGCTATTCCGGGAGAATCTTCATTTGTCATAATTGAACCCATTAAGTTTAAGACAGATAGAGTAAAGACTACAGTGCTTTGCAAATCATAACACTTCATAAGGTTACTAGGTTGAGTCGTTGCAATGTTGAGCTTTTGAAGACGAAAATGAGTAAACACGATGTTTCGGGTAGCGTAGTGCCTGAAAAATCCATTCGGAAATCAAACTTGGAAGAAATTCTTTGCATACTGCTTATTTTTCTGAAGCCAGACACTTTTCAAGGGGCTGTGAAAGCCATAAATGAGAGGACTCTTTTGGTTTTGGATGAAAATGGTTCAGGAAGGTTAGATCTTGGAATGTTCCTTGCTATTCTTGCTCTAATTTGCGGCGGTCCTCTTGAGACACGTAAAAGGATTGCCATCAATGCACTATTTTGGCGTCCCATGAATGAAGGTGGTGCTAATTTAAAGAAAGTTGATGCTATTAGATACATCAAGTTGTTAAGGACTATTTATTTATGTTCCTTCCCACAATTATAGTGAATTAATGGAGCTTCATTCATGGGATGCTACAACTGTGCATCGAAGGCGACCCTTTTGCGTCACTCGAGAGGATCGCCACTAATGGTAGAAAGAATAGCATAGAACATTCCAAGATCTAACCTACCTGAACCATTTTCATCCAAAATCGAAAGAATCCTCTCATTTATGGCTTTCACAGCTCCTTGAAAAGTATCTGGCTTCAGAAAAATAAGCAGTCTGCGAAGAATTTCTTCCAAGTTCGGTTTCTGGAAGGATTTTTCAGGCAGTCCACTACCAGGCACATCGTGTTTACTCATTTCCATCTTCAAAATATCAACATTGCAACGACTCAACCTAGCAACCTTCTAAAGTGCTAATGATTTGCAAAGCACCGTAGTCTTTTCTCTAACTGTCTTAAACTTAGTCAGTTCAATTATGACAAATGGAGATTCTCCCAGAATAGCCCCATTAGGTTTGTTGTTCTTTTTCTGTGACTGCTTCAAATGCAATGTTGCATCGTCGTGCAACTCAACCCTATTTGTCATTTTCAATGCTTCCTTCAAAGCTTGTTTAGCTTCTTCGTTCTCCCTAGCTCCTAGCAATGACATCACCTTGTTCAATTGCGGTCACCAATAATTCGTCCACACATCCAAAATCCTCTTATACATCTATCGAAGAAAAGAAAATGCGGAATATTGAGAAATGTTCAAGGAAATAAGATGCATTCTTGCATTATCATTTTTTTGACTTTCATTTCAAGCTCCAATTTGTATTTATAGCTATCAACACCCCGGCTCATCTCAAAGTTTTTTCATCATCTCTGCTTCTACCATGCCACGCCACTACTCAATTAAACAACTTAGGTTATGAACATATCAACAATGTTTATACTATCCCAATTTTTCACATGACCATGTACACCTGCCAAATTTAACTGTATTTTATGCTCTCACTCTAGCAGAACACTACTCCTTATATCTCCTTTAGATGCCTTTGTTATATTTTTGCCTTCTAACAATTTTGACATTTAACCACTTGCAAAGTGCCAATGAACTTTGGTTCCTATGTGACACACTATAAGGCTAGGAGGTACAATTATAAGATTCATGTATATGAGTGAAGGCTAAAGAAACATGGGGATTGCTCTAACCCCTCAATTGCTAGAAATCTCCCTCATATTTTCGGGTAATGTATATCCTATTAGAAGGTATTTTAAATTTTTTTTTGGTATATTATTAGAATTTTTTTTTTGACTAATTAGAATTTTTTTTTAATAGTATAAAATATTACTGAAAGATTTTGTCAAAAAAATAATATTACTGAAAGATATCTTTTAGTGGAAGTGTATTTTTCCTATATCATTGTATTTAATCTCCTTACATAAGAACAATGCATCAAACTGTCTAAAGAAAAAACAATTGAATTTCCCTTGAAATAATTTCCTTGATGCCAAGATAGGAAATAACGCAATCTATTTTTGAACTTGGAGGTACGTTAAAAAAACCTTAAACGGCACTTATTTTAGAAATGACACTTTTTAGAATATACTAGTAAATATGTATTTTATCAAATCTTTCTATTATATCCACTTTAATAATATGAGATGGAGAAATCAATATTTCTATTGGAGATTACACAAATAAATCATATATATTAAACTCAAACATATATTGATTCTTCGTTTTTTGATGAAATAGTTTTTGTCTTATCAAACAAAAAACATGGAATACATTTATATAAAAAAAAAGGGATAGTTTGTGTAAAAAACTTGTAACAAATGAAAGTTCACCACCGCAGCGGCAAAGCTTAAACAAAGTCGGGAAGATCTAACTCAATTAACAAATATGAAAATTGTTAGGATCAACACTTTCACTAGAATTTAATTTAAATTCAAAGTATTGCAGTTATTTATATTTTACACATGCAATCGAATGATTTGTTCTCATGTTAATTAATGAATATAAAAACACATAAGTTGTTAGATTAATTGATATAGCAACACACCATTAATTAAATGCATCTGTAATATAACTTTACATTATCGATGTATAGTAATTAAACTTTAAATCAAATAGATATATCGTCGGTGTAAAATAGTTTTATATTGATATCCAATAGTAAATTAATATTATTCTAGGTCACACAATTACTTTTATGTAAATTTTTTGATACACATTTTATTTTAATATGTATCAGTACACTTGTTGAGGTGAACAATTCTAATAGGTTAAAAAATCATATTTATTAATTTTTTTATAAACATTATTTGTGAATTAATCTAAATTATTCACCTCAACAATGGTGTACCGATATATATATATATCTAAATATATAAGATATGCACCAAAATATTCACCTTAATTTTTAAAATAATCATACAAAAAAAGGGTAAATGGCAAATTAGTTGATTTTTTTAGATGTCAGTATAAAACTTTTTACATTGAATGTACATGTCCTTTAAATCTTAATAAAAAAATATTTAAGCCAAGTAATATTTAAAGTTGAATAATATATATATTTTTTTAACCCCCTTCCAACCTCAATCGAAAGGAGAAATACTTATATGATCACAAACCCAAACAATATTTGTCAGGTATATTCATAAGAAAAAATGATTGATGTGATATGAATTATGTTACAATTTTATTTTTCTTTTAATTTTTTTTTATTTGTGTATGTGTGGCTAAATTTTGTGCTCAAATACTTGTGTCTAAACAACTCACTACTGCATATTTAACTTTTAGTAACATTCACATTGCAACATTTATAAAAATGTTACTAATTGGGTGATTTTGTAACATTTTTTAAAAAGTGTGACATTCTCTGTAACACTCTCTTTGTTACTAATATAGTGTTTATAGGAGTATTTGTTATAAAATAAGTTTCACTTTTCAACTCTCAACTTTCGCCTCACTTCCTCCTCCTCTCGACTCTGATGGAAACGAAGCAAACAACGTGCTCTTGATTTCATCACGCTTCGAAGCTTCACGATGTGTGCATTCAGATCAATCCAAAGAGATTTCATCACAGTTTCAATTCATTTACTCTCTGGTTCGAGTTCGTATTCGCTCATCACTGTCTTCTTCATCGTAATCCCTCATCAGCACCACCTCCTTCCTCCGATGTCGTCGTATTCATGGATTCTAACGTCCCCTAACTCGATTTAGTTTTACTCCCTTACCTCCTTGATTCGGTTTGCTTTCTATCGCCTTTCTCCATGATTTGTCTCACCGTCCTCTCCGCCAAAGGTACTCTCATTCTTCTAATATCTTGCTTTCTTTCTTTTACTTTGCTTTTATACGTTGGAAAAATGGTTGATTGAAGTGATTTTTTGTATTTTGTTGTTGTTGTGTACAATGCCTATTTTCTGTTTGATAAAATGCTTCAACCAAACTTTATGTAAAGGACACTTATCATAAATGAAATGAAGCAAGATAGGTTTTAATGAATGAGATTGATAGTGCACTTTCATAATTATTTCAAAAGTTTGCTTCGTGTAGGAAAGTTTGTCAAAAAGAGGTTCATAAGTTAATGAATGAAGCCGAATGTTTTTCAAAACTTATGAAGTGTAGGAAAGTTTTTTGAAAAGAGGTTCATAAATTATCTTCAAAAATAGTATGTGTGATTAAATTTGCTGATGCCTAAGAATTGTTCAGTATACTAATGGCAATGAAGGCTAAATTTTTTTCATTAGACTTGTTGCAATGAGAGGAAGCTTCTATTGTAAAATCAATTTCTGATACTGAACTTTGGCACTAGAGGCTATGCCATTTTAATCATGCAGAATGTTGCAGTTGATATTGGTGAGATGTCATATTTCTTGGGAATGTATGCTTAAGCAATCAGATGCAGGAATCCTTATATGTAGATAGAAGTATGCTAATGAGATCCTAACATAAGCACGTACCTGATTGAGGTTTCTGTTTTGAGGTGTTTCCAACATAGTATTAGATATGGCAATGTAGTGAAAATTTGATCAAATATCATTTTATTATTTTTGTGCAATCATTTTGTTAGATATGGTAATGAAGTGTATTATTTATCATTTGTGATTATGAACTTGCGAATCATCTTGTGTTCCTAGATTGTTTCGGATTAGTTTAAAAAATCATCTTGTGTTCCTAGATTATGAACTTGTAATCATCTTGTGTTCCTAGATTATGAACTTGTGATCATCTTGTGTTCCTAGATTATGAACTTGTGATCATCTTGTGTTCCTAGATTATGAACTTGTCATCAACACCACACCTAGAGATTTGTTCAATATATATGGTGATTTAGAGAATAATGATATGGAAAATCATTTTGGAAGTCAACTGTTTGATGAGTCAATAGTTACTAAAGATGAATTTTATACATACATATAATCATCAATTGGTTTTGGTCTTCTTGGTAGCAGCAGCAAAACCAAAGGTATAGCTCACCTTCGGAGTGCTCAAATGAGGACAAGGCAAAAGAGGAAAGCAAGAGAAGTGGTACATGTTATTTTCTTAAAAATAGTCATGTTTGATTCATGTAATTAAGCATCATGTCACTCTGTTTGGGCAATATCTATGTAGTCCTACCATTTTCAAAGTTGTTTGGTTTTGGTTTAAGTGTAACAGTGTTGTTTGGGCAGTATCTATGTAGTCCTACCCTTGGCTTGACAGCATCAATGCATATCTTGCTTCTCTCAACTGAAAAAGCAGTTTTTTAATTATTGTTATCAATCTATGATCAGTGATGATGATTAAGAAATTAAGCCTTTATTAGGATATGAAATTAAGCACCTTTAAACTCATTTCCGACTCTTTAAATTTTGACTTATCAACATCCCTCTGAGTACAATAGGAAGAAATGCCATGTTTTATTTATTATCCTTGTCATCTTGTAACAGTTTCCCCTCCATTGTGTTGCTTTCTCTACTCTGCGACGGATTTTCTGCTGTGCTAGACAGTAATTTCAGCAAGTGTGTTGGTGGAGTTTGTGGCTGTCAATAATAACTCATGGTCTAATGGACATAGGTATTTGAGTTGTTTATTTCTTTCTTTTACAATGTCATGTGTTTCAGATCATTTAATCACATATGTGGCTTTGCTTGGTATCTTCACCATGTTTAATTTTTTGTGTTTATGCAGTCATCTATAAATCTAGACTTCTTTACAAAATATGATCAAGGGAATACATTACACCCACTTCTATTTTCTAGACAGTAAGAATTTTTTCCCCTTGAATACTCTCACCTTCTCAAGTCATTCATCAAGGGAGTGCGCTCTCATTCTCAGGTCCCATTTAAAGGTAAGAATAACTCTCTGGTAACTCCTAGTAGATTATCACTAGTTAAGTCGAAAACTTAGCTTGTTGTTTCTAATATTCTTAGGATTATCAAACACTGCATTGGAGGTTGTTTTTGGTCAGCATGAAGTCTATCCTAGTTTTATTGTAGAAATATGATACTTGAAGCATGAAGTCTGAAGGTTGGAGCCAAGGTAGTATGTTTTGGAAACTTTAAAAAATCATTTTCTTATTTTTCTATTCTTACTTTGTTTTTTAGTGAAATAGTTTGGACTCTTTCTAGAAGTTGTTAGATTCATTTATGCTTATACGTAGTTACCTCTTTTATATCATTATCACAAACTAACACTTAAATTGGTGCTGCTGTTTAATTTTGTGTATATTCGGATTTGATCTGCTTTAGCAATGACAAAGTCAAAGTTGGTGATATAGTTATAAAGAACTATGTAATTTCAGGCCTCTTTAGGTAATGCTAGATTGCTAGTTTATTTTTGTTTTTGATACAGTTTGAAAATTTAGTTTACATGTGCTTTGTGATTTTGTCTTTCTATTTTCATTTTCTAAGGTGTGTTCATTTTAATATACAATACAAGGTGATTGTGTTCTTTCTGGCCTTTGATTTTTAATAACACTGTGCCTGATACATTTTTCCAGGTCAGTAGGAAGAACATAAATGAATGAACAATCGTCACGAAGTCACTTTGTCTTTACTCTGCGAATAAGCGGCAAAAATGAGGTACTTCTCTTTGATATATAATTGTATATTTTCTATTGTTTTATTGAAATACAAAATATAGTATATATGTACCCCTGTGTACTATAGCTGATTGGGGATTTGCTGCTTATAGCCTAGCTTTTTGTGTTGCTTAGTATTGTGGTGGAAATAACACTTTTTTGTAACACTTTTTTGCATATAGTAACATTTTTTGAAGTAAAATTTGCATATAGTGACATTTTTTGAAGTAACACTTTTCTGCAACACTTATTTGAAAGTAACATTTACCCGGTGATAAGCATATAGTAACATTTTTGGAAGTAAAATGTTAGTGAAGTGAATGTGAAAGAATCTCTATAGTAACATTTTTTTTTCATATTTAAAGTTAGCTATAAATTAGCTAGGAAATTATTTCATAGCAAATTAGCCACTCAATCATGCATTGGTCTTAGGTAAATTTATTTGCTACAATTTGGCTAGGAATTAGCTACCAAACAGGTAACATTTTTTAAATGTTACTGATAATACTCTTATGTGTTACTAAAGCCTTTTAGTAACATAGGCTTTATGTAACACTTGATAAAATGTTACTAAATTGAATTAGTAACATTTTTCTTGATTTAGTAACATTTTTCAAATGATACTAAATCTCAAACTTGTTGTAGTGACTGTTGCTTCCGCTGAAAGTTGAGTAGTAATACTCCATATCCGTTCCAAAATATAAGTCATTTTTGACCATATTATACAAATTAAGAAATGTAATTAATGTTGTATGAAAAAGAAAAATTATGAGTTAGTTTACAAAATTACCCTTCATTAATTGTATGAGAAAGATAAATAGAGAAATTGAACGAAGATAAATAATTAATTATGGGTATAATAAGAAAAAAAAAAAAACAATAAATATTTCATCGATAATGTAAAACGACTTATATTTTAGTACAATTTTATTTCCTTCTCAAACCAGATTTATATTTTGGAACGGAAAGAATATTTTGATAATATTTAACCCAAATATTTAACATCAAAGGGCAATCTCAACCTGTGTTTGTCTTTATTTCTCTGCCGTTTTAAACTTGTTCACAGTCACACACCTCATCGTGCTATCAAAATCAACACTCACTTTCTGAAATGTCGAAAAATAATTCAGCACTGTCTAAGGTCACCAATTCCGCCGTCGTTCGTTACACCAAGTCAGCTGCCTACGAGACTACCGACGTTGCCAAGAAGCTTCTCCGTAGCACCGGTAAAGCAGCATGGATCGCCGGAACAAGTTTTCTTATACTTGTTGTTCCTCTCATCATTGCCATGGATCGTGAACAACAGATCAATGAACTTGAATCTCAACAGGCTAATATCCTTGGAACTCCCTCCGCTCATTCTCTTCCTCTTACCAACTAAAACCCTATCAGTCACTTTTAGGGTTTTGGGTTTGGGTTTTTTTTGTTAGAATTTTGATGTTGGATTTTGTGGTTTTTATGAGGATTTATAAATTTGTTTGAGTTTAATTCAATTGAATGATTGATCATGTGATTTGAAACAATTTATATGGATTTATAAATTTATGAGTTGAATTGCATGATAATATTGATATGAATGGAATTGTTGGTTTGTGCTGTTTGTTTTATGAGTTTTTTTTTTTGGAGTTGTTGTTATTGTTGTTATAAAGCATGACGAGGGTTTTGGAGAATTTAGGGTTTTAAATTGGGCAAACCACTATTTTGGTTTTAAATTTGTCACATTATTTGTAGGCCTGAGTATGCCATTTTATGCTATTAACTTGGATGCTGCGAGTTTGTTCGCAGATTCATCCTTTTCGTTTTTAGCGCTATTGAATTTGTGCTTGTATCTGATGTATCAATCTCTTTGAAGAATGAATGTTATGTTTTAGTAAAAAAATAAATAGCTAATTCGCTGTTGATCACTGAATGTATCGAAATTGCCAACATGTCCACAAATGTCTTTCTTATTAGTGATTTTGGTCCTCGAATATGTTTTTAGGTAGTCAATTTGATCCTCGAATGTGTTTTTTGTTAGTTAATTTTGTCCATAAACTTGCTAACCAATTAGGCACTAGGGATGTTTTTTCAATTTCAACACATTTAGGGACTATAGTGGCAGTGTCTCAAACATTCAGATATTAAAATGGTTTGTTTGCCCTTTTAAGTAAATATCCGCCATTGCAATATGGTCTGGGCATACGGTTTTTTATGTCGCTGAGACCACAATGCGACCATCAATGAAGCTGTATCAACTACATATGACTGAAATTCTAAGCAATTCCAAAGGATTGCACCGCGGCGGCTATCTAAGAACCTGGTGCCTGCTGCTATAATGTGTGTGCGTGTTGGAAATGGTTGTTTTTTATGGTTTTTTGGATACCTAGGGGTTTGGACAGTTTAATTTTTGTTTGCTTAAGTGAATGGTTTTGTTGTTGTCTGAATGATTCTTTTGGATTCCAAAGGGATTTGGAATTTTGTGCTCTGCTTAAAAAGCTCCAAAACACCTAAATTATATATCTGTTGGACAAAGGGATTTGGAATGTGTAACTGGCTTTGGTATCTGTTGTTTTGATATTGTTTGGCTGAATGATGCTTTTTGCCTTCCTGGGTTTACTTGCCTGTCGTAGTTTTAGGCTTGTGTTAACCGAAAGGACTAAAGTTGCTTAATGAAAGATTTGTAGTGCTGAATCCTGAGAACTGCTAATTTTTTAGTCAAAAGGCCATGATAGAAAAGTCCTGAAACACTTTAATTGGATCCATGCTTTATAGTTGTAGTTGTATGAAACTTGGAAACCCAATATAGTGTCCAATTGCACCTCTTGCTTTAGGATAGAAACAGCTAATTTCATCCATGGTGTGTTTTTGCGAATCCTACGGATATTATTGTATTTGTTTTTGCTTCCTTGCTTCTTGATGAGTTCTTTGTCCTCACCATTATTAAGGTTTGGTTTTAAACCCTATTGTCATATGACCTTTGTTGACGCCATTCCAAGTGTAGCTTCCAGATGGACATAATGTTATATTCTTGTTCCTTCTTTTGTTATCTCTACTTGTTTTCAGCCATTCAGAAAAAACATCTCTACCGGTTTTCGTTGTTGTTGTCTATGGCTGTTCTTTAAATTGTCTCTTGTACCAGGATATTGCAATAAGTTGCAATAAGGTGCATTGTTTTAGCTTTATTTATTGGCTCTCTTAAATGATATATTGGCCAATACATTTTAATGTTGAATTTAATAAAATCTTTTTTGCTGTCCTCATCAAGTAATGACTGTAAAAGTTCTAGTATCCAACAAATTCAAATGAGACAGTACTCTGTTTTGAGAGGATTGATGCTCATTTAGAGATGAGGTTACTATTGTTAATTAGTATTTGTTCCTTGATCAAGTAATGGTGTGTGGTTTTCTGTATAGTGTTTTCACACATTATTGTTCTTGATGATGAATTCATACATTATCACATTGTTGGCTGTAATGTACAGCAGAGTGTCATCTTTTTCACGCTTAACTGCTTTAGAATTCTTCTGGTATCTTAGGGGTTCCAAGGAAGTGCATATAACAGTATGAATTGGTTGAAGATAAATAAAAAATGGTTGGTTTTATTGCTGTTTGATGCCTTTTCTTTTATGTGTATAAAATGTATGAAACACATTCATTCATTCATTCCAAAGTTCAATACAAGACCTTTTATTTTTTGTTCCTTTGGTGCTAATGTATATGCTCTAAAAACAGATGAGCTGAATGTAATTACAGCCTTTCACAAGATGATTTTTCATCAAGAATTCTGTGTCCCTATCCATATATGCTTTTCCTTTTACTGTGTTTGGATTGACATCTTGTCTTGTTACTCAAACTCTTGTCCAAAAATTTAATGTGTTTTTTCTGAAACTAATTTTGTGATTATAATAACAAAAAATAATCACCCTACCAATTTTTTAAAATGCACGTGAAATATGCGATGATGCTTACAAAACGGAGGGATTAATTTTTTTGTCAAGTAGTCTAATAATTAGATTCACACGCATTAAGTGTCGAAAATGAATCAATCCTAAATTTAAATTCAATTTCAAATCAATGTTCTGGTGGCTACCAATTGAACCGTAGATACTACTCCATGTTCCAATATATAAGACATCTTTCACAAAAACACGGGAATTAAGAAACATAGTTTTTGCATTAAATTTGAAAATAATACATATTATTTTTTAAAAATTACCCTTCAATTATTAAGAGAGAGAAATAATAATCTTTTATTTCTCTTAATTTAATTTAGGGGTATTTTTGTGAAAATTTAATTAATGCGCCTTGAACTTTGAAAAAAGTCTTATACAATGGGACAACAAAATTTTGCAAAAATGTCTTATATATTGAGACGGATGTAGTAGTAAATATTAATTAAATTATGAAAAAAAAGTTAAAATATTGTTATGCACACTAGTGACATGTACATTATTTCATGTTATGTTATGTTACACATACACAACATTATTATTTTTTTTGAAAGGCATACATACATACATAACATTATATTTCGAACATATTGGATTAAACTGATCTTATCTTGACAATATCTCTTTCTCCTATATCACATGACAGTGGACACAATCTAGCCACCTCATCAATAATCACCAAACAAAATCTCCTTATTTCTTATAAACTCTTTAACTTGTTCCACTTTTAAGTTTTACACCACTATACCATCATCACAACATGGCTACTGCTGCTGCAGGCATAGCCTCATTGTTTTCATCTTCCATCAACACTGTCAAATGTCTCCGTTCCAAAAACTGCATGTTTGCAGCATCTTCTTTGTCACAATCCTCTTATTCCTACTCACTTGAACCTTTATCCATTGGTACAACAATCTCATCACATAAGCTATGGATGCCTAGAATTACTGCAGCTGTTGCACACGAAGAAGCTACTGTGGCTGCTGCTGAAGAGGAGACTGTGGTGGAGGAAGAGAAAGAAGGACAAGAAACAGTGAAGGAGAGTGGAGGGGAAATTGTGGATACTAGGACTAAGCTTTATTTTGGTAATTTACCTTATGGTGTTGATAGTGCACAACTTGCAGGGTTAATTGAAGATTATGGTAGTGCAGAATTAATTGAGGTACTTAATTATCTAACTCTTTTCAATAGTCATTAATTTATTTCCATAAAACTAATTAGGTGCCGTGAATTTGGATCCATATTAACTAGAAGATCATATGCTAGCTAGGAAAGGACTGTATTTGTAAATTTAGTTAGCTTAGATAAGGGCCTGTTTGGATAAACATCTTATTTGCAGTTTATAAATAACACATATGCTTATCGTAATAAGCGCTTATGTATAAGCTTAGATGAACTGTTTTTGTAGCACATGATAAAATAAAGATAAATTGTTTTTATATATATATCAGAGAACTTATGAAAATAGGATGAAAAAAACTTATGAAAATTATAATAAACTATTTTCATAAGTTCTCCCAAACAGTATCACATAATTTATGCCAATAGATAAACTCAAATAAGCCGATCCAAACAGACCTTATATATAAGCCATATTTTAAATTGATAGATATGTTTGTCATTTTTTAAAATATACTCTTTATAAATGTTACTAATATATCCTAAGATGAGAAGCAAGAGTTGGACACTATTTATCCCTAAAAAATGCATTGTGTGATATGATTTATTCCATATTTATGTTTCATTCCTTGGTTTTACACTAATGTTAATGATATATATACATGTCTTTAGGTTCTTTATGACAGGGACACTGGAAAAAGTAGAGGCTTTGCATTTGTGACAATGAGTTGTATTGAAGATTGTAATGCAGTCATCAAAAATCTTGATGGAAAAGTAAGAATCACTTTATATGTTTAATTGCTATGTAATGTGCTTAAATTATTTTGCATGCTAAACTTTGTAAATGAACAAATTCTTAGGAGTTCATGGGGCGAACCTTGCGAGTGAACTTCTCGGACAAACCGAAACCAAAAGAACCATTGTACCCTGAAACTGAGTACAAACTTTTTGTTGGAAACTTGTCTTGGAATGTAACTTCTGAGATTCTTACACAAGCCTTTCAAGAACATGGAACTGTTGTTGGAGCTAGGGTGTTATATGATGGCGAAACTGGAAGGTCACGTGGATATGGCTTTGTTTCCTATGCCAATAAATCAGAAATGGAAGCTGCCCTTACGGTCATGGATAATGTGGTATGTTACTTCTCATCTATTCATTCTTTTATGCGCGGTCTTTTTTAAGAAAGATGTACGCAGTAGCAATTTAGACGGACATAATTTCTTTTATGTCTTCGTAACCACAATGTAACAATGTTTGAGGCATCATCAGCTTCAGCGGTATTTGACTGCAATTCTCTGTAATATCAAGATAGTGGCCGCTTATGCCACGAAAGTTTGAGGCAATAACAGTTCTGTGAGGCCCTAGATGTTCGGGGCCGCACGCGTGCTAACAAGTCTATAGCCTTGGCTAATGGCTATACATTTAGGGGTGATCGCGGTGCGGATTGGTTCGGTTTTGAACATAAAAGTCATCCTAACCGCGAGATAAAAATGCATGCGGTTCGGTTTGGTTCGGTTGGTTTAAAAAAGTCATCCAAACCAAACCAAACCAAACCAATGCGGTTAGGATCGGTTCGGTTGTTGCGGTTTACGACGTAATATTTCGGTACCAAACAATTTTAAACATAGCAAACAAAACTTGAATTTTCTAAGTAATATTAAAGTACCAATAAAAGTTATTTATCCAAAATAACATTACACTACGTTACAATTTTAAATATACAAAAAAAGAATTTAAAATTCCAAAATAACACTATAGTATCGATAAAAGTTGTTGATCAAAAATAATATTACAACACAAAAATAACATTACAGCACAAAAAATAACTAAAACTTGAAGTTTCATTAATTTGGTGGACTGACTTGGTAATTAGGCTATGTATATTTAAATATAATATAAACTTAACGTGGTATTGGAATATAATAGAAGCTTAATGCGGTTTTAGCGGTTAACCGCGGTGTTTGCGGTTTATGCGGCTCGCGGTTTTGCGGTTCGCGGTTCAATAAAAAAGTCATCCAAATACATCCAAATCAAATGCGGTTTTTGCGGTTTTCGGTTTGGATTGGTTCGGTTTGCGGTTTTGCTTTTGGTTTGGTTCGGATATGATCACCCCTATATACATTTGTGTTTGTAAAAAAGAATTGTTTATGTGTTTGTGACCACAATTTGATAGCAATTGAGCGCATTTCTTAAAATTTTGGTTATACGTAACATTTCTGTGTGTAAACAAGGAGTTGTGATTATGCTCATCGCTTCTTTGTAATTTGTGCACTTGATCAGGAACTAGAAGGACGAACATTGCGTGTAAGCTTGGCTCAAGGAAAACGTTCGTAAGGTCGATAGAAACACGAAAATGGCTCTTAGATGTTCAACATTGGCATGCCAAAGAAATGAGAAGGAGATAGCCATGTACCAACCATGATGCAATTGTTTCACCTTGATGAGAAGTTCCTTTTCATTTCTTGTGGTGTATAAATTATTTTGTCCCATTTTCATAAGATATGATATGCTGACCCAAATGAGATTTTATTGTGTTAAAGTTTTAGCTAGTGCTAACATTGGCTATCTCATATTGTTTCCTTTCATTCTTGTCTTACTCAAAATCATACATTGAATTGCATATTCTACTCTATATATATATATATATATATATATATATATATATATATATATATATATATATATATATGCAAACATTGGCTAAATGTTTTACTATATCCTAGAGAAATTACAAACTTCAAAATGATAGAAATACCACATGGCAAGCTGCCAAGCTCTAAGCTTTAAAATGATAGGAATATCCTAGTGAAATTACAAACTTCTTTGATGTGTTTTCTCTTATAATTCTCTTAAATATTCGCTTATACTTTTGGTTCCGATCAGGGAATTATATAGATTGGGCAAACCCACTCGATCCGGTCAAACCCATCCAATCCAAAAAAGTGGATTGGGTCGGACAAGTGGGTGGATATGAATTTCAAAAATGAAAAACCCATAAAAAAATTAGGTTTCGGGTAAAACCGGATCCAACCCAAAAAACCCACCGATCCACTAGTGTTATGTTTTTTGAAATATTTTTATGAAAATACTAAAGATTTTGCCATTTGATCAAAAAATATTTTTATATTGAAAATAAATTATACTATTTTTTAACAAAATATAAAGATCGAATAATTTTTACAAACAAATATGATAGTTCATCGCACTATTTTAAAAATAAAAATATTGAATAATTTTTATAAATAAATATGATGATTCTTTGTTTAGTCATTTGATATTATAAAAAAGGAAAAAAAATCATTTGGATAACACACTATCCAACTTATAAATTAGTGTGTATACATAAAAAATAGGTGATTATTTTTTATAGTGAAAAAAAGTAACACTACTTTTCAAAAAAATACAAGGGTTGAGTTATTTTTATGAAAAATATTATTATTCGATATTTATAATTTTAATATAGAAAAATAGTTCGGGTAACCCACTACCCAACCTAACCCGGAAATTAGTGGGTTTATCCAACCCGGCCCAATGTTATAACAGGTGATTATTTTACCAGACCCAACCCATAGTACCTTATGTGGTTCGGGTTTTGATTTTGTCCAAACCCAACTCAATCCAGCCCACATACACCCCTAGTTCCGATTAGGGGTGATCGCGGTGCGGATTGGTTCGGTTTTAAACATAAAAGTCATCCTAACCGCGAGATAAAAATGCATGCGGTTCGGTTTGGTTCAGTTGGTTTTAAAAAGTCATTCAAACCAAACCAAACCAATGCGGTTAGGATCGGTTCGGTGGTTGCGGTTTACAACGTAATATTTCTTGAATTTCCTAAGTAACATTAAAGTACCAATAAAAATTGTTTATCCAAAATAACGTTACACTACGTTACTTTTAAATATACAAAAAAAGAATTTAAAATTTCAAAATAACATTATAGTATCGATAAAAGTTGTTGATCAAAAATAATATTACAACACCAAAATAACATTACAGTACAAAAAATAACTACAACTTGAAGTTCCATTAATTTGGTGGACTGACTTGGTAATTAGGCTATGTATATTTGAATATAATATAAACTTAATGTGGTATTGGAATATAATAGAAGCTTAATGCGGTTTTAGCGGTTAACCACGGTGTTTGCGGTTTTTGCGGCTCGCGGTTCGCGGTTCAATAAAAAAGTCATCCAAATACTTCCAAATCAAATGCGGTTTTTGCGGTTTTCGATTTGGATTGGTTCGGTTTGTGGTTTTACTTTTGGTTTGGTTCGGATATGATCACCCCTAGTTCCGATATAGTATTATTAGAAAGAAATATGGTCCAAAAAGAAGTAATTGCTCTCTTCTCTCACCGTACATTGTTCACTTTGGAAAATATCACTAGCAAAAAATATTTTTTGATATGATTTTCACTACTATTTATTTTTTTAAGCAAAAGGAAGGCAGAAGGAAGCCCTCTGCATATATTACATTAGATGGAGGAATTCTAAGCAAATCATAGAAAAAAGATGATTTTATTTATTTATTTTATCAATATATATTTTATTCCATCACCATATCATAAAATAAATCTACCTATGTAAAAAAAATTGTTAAATAATACTACCTCCGTTTTAATATATAAGAACAAAATTTTGTTGTCCCATTTTATAAGACCTTTTTAAAATTTAAGGTACATTAATTACAATTTCTCAAATATCCCTAGTTTAAATAAAGAGAAATAAAAAATCACAATTTCTCTCTTTTAATAGATAATTTTGAAAAGAAAATATACATTATTAATAAATTTAATAAAAAAAAGCTTTTTTTTTATTTTTATTTTTGATTTTCACTACCAGTTTAATCTGGTTTGAGAGTCAGTTTTGATATTAAGTATTTTTTTTAATTGTTGTGCTTTTGTAAAAAAAATCTTAACTAGTAAAAAGAATCCATAAAAATTTAAATTTTATTTTTATAAAGATATTTTTTATTAGAATTTATAAAATTAATTAATTGGATAGAGATAGAGATAATGAAGATGAGTGAGTGTGTGATAGATGGAGGCTCATCACCATCATCACTCCTGTCAAGCTTCCAAGTTCCTTGGTTACCTTTCCCGACCACCACAACCTCTCTACTTTCCTCATCCATGCCAACCCTTTTCTCATTTTCGCATCTCTTTCTCTTCCAACAACTTCTCACGTTGGAATTCAAGTGATGAAACTTTTCGAACTCCAAACTTCAACAATGCCAGAAGAACTAAACCTCAGGAGTATGAAGATGAAGAAGAGGAAGATGATGATGGTGAATATGAGAAGAAGAGGAGGTGGTGGTCTGATGAGTCTCCGGAAGAAACTGATGATGGATATGGTGGCGGTTGGGAAGAAGCTTTAGATAGTTTGTGGATTCTCAAGGTAAATCATTTTTGGCCTTTTTTTTTAGCTTTTGAGTTTTTGTTTTTATAATTTTAGTTGTTTGAATGATGCCCTTTATTTTTATGTGGAAGATGTGAAAGTTCCTATTTTTTGTTTGTTTATTTGTATTTTGCTTTTGTTTTAGAGGAAATTTAGTGAAAAATTAGTAAATGATTATTAGTATTACTATTTATGTGTGTTGTTATTGTAAGATTAGTTTCATGCATATATGCCCTGTTTGGATAAACAATTTAATTAAGATATGAACTATTTCTAACAAAATATGAAATGAAGTCAAACTGTTTTCTTAAATTATCTGGAGAATTTATTGAAAGAAGTTGAAAAAAGCTTATGGACATGTCATAAGGTGATCCATACGCATACGATCTCCCAAATAGTCTCACAAGTGCTTATGACAATAGATTAGCTTAAGTAAGTCAATTCAAACAGACTCTACTTATGTTAGAATACGCTACTGTGAGAGATGAAGTGCTCAAGATGCTTGGCTGTGTTTGAATATTCGATTTAATTAAGTGTTTATTCAATAAGCTCTTATTGTGTACGAGTTTGTGTATGTTGTGTCTCTTATTGCCTCTTTGATCATAGAAACTATAATCAAAGAGGAAAATGTGAGTGAACTACATAAGCTGAAAACAACTTAAAACAATAAGCTATTTGGAAGAGTTTATCAAAATTAGTTGAAAACAACCTATAGACATATAATAATAAGTAATTTTCACAAACTTCCAAACATTTATGCAAGTACTTATGCAGGTCATAAGTAACCCCAAATACGCTCTTCCAAACATCTTCAAGGTAATGTTGTCAAATAGTGGTGCTACAATGTTATAGCGTGGTAGAATTTTAACAAACCACTATTGTTCTGCTTTACACGTTTAGTACTAGGTTGTCCAATAGTAGCTATAACAGTGCAAACTAACCGCTATTTTCCGCGATTGACAACACTGGCTCAATGTGTAGTTATTCTCCTTTCATTGGGTTCTAACGTAGTGGTAGTATAAATGCATATCTTCTGACTTCTGTTAGTACTCAAAAACTGAATGCAACTCTTTTGGGTACTAGTTTCTTTTGCTTTGGACTTTAGATGTCACCAATATTTTCTAGTAAGCCAACTGTTGACTGTTGTAATACATCTTACATGGAATTGAAATATTAACACAGAATGCCATATACACAAAATTTGCATCGGCTTATTTGAGCTTATCTACTGATATAAACACTTGTGAGACTGTTTGCAAAAACACTTAAAATAGCTTATGACATGTTCACAAGCTATTTTCAGCATATTTTTGTAAGTTCTCCAAGATAGCTTATGAAAACAGCTGATAGCTTATACATATAAGTGCGTTGAGATTTAGTATTGTAGACTGTAGTTATATATGCAGAATTCTGGCCAACTTATTCTGTTCAGGAAGTACATACAACCTAATATCACTTTGTTGTTATGGCATCTATAATACAAAAACGAAACCTTGCAGTTAAGGCTTTGTATGGGAGTTAGGAGGGGAAGAAAGGGAAGAGCTTTGGGGGGAGGAAAGGAAAGGGAAAAGTGGTGGAAGTTTCTCACCTTGTTTGGGATAAATTTATTAAAAGGGAATGTGAGATGAATGCTTCTGATTGATATATATTTTTCTTTTGTTTAATTTTGTTTCGAGAGTATTCTTAAAAGAGAAATGATTCGAATAATTTGACAAAGTCCTCCAGAACTCTACTCTAGTTCATTTTTTGAGTTCTCCCATATGGAAGTCTTGTAATTTTATTGAATGAAAAAAGTAAACCCCTCATGCAATATGGGGGATATCTTCCCTTCCACTTATATTTCCCCCTTCCTTTCACTGAAAACCTTTATTTCCCTTTCCCTCCTAACTCTCAAACAAAACCCAAGGGCTTGTTTACTTTGTGAAAACATTTTCTATTTTCATTTTAACTTGCTAATAACACGATGTGAGGCTCTTAAAGTGAACCATTGTGATGGAAAGAAGATGACAGGAAGATGCATTTCTGGCAATAATGAAAACTGTTCTTTTGAAATTTTCATTGTTTCTTAAATGTATAGACAATTGTTCACTTCAAAAGTCTCTAAAAAAATGTTTTTATAGAGTAAACGAGTCATAAGTTTTTATTTCTAGTGATGGAACCAGTTTCCATTTCCCCTAGGAGTTTCAACTTTTATTCCTAGTATATAAAGGCATGCATTTTATTGCTAGCTTAGTAGTAATAGCTTAACCTTGTAACCTGACAATTTCAAAGTTTAAGTTCCCTTGAGGACGGTTGTCAAATGGTTATTATGTCACTTTAATTAATAAAAAATTATCCTTTCTCCAATTTTTTTCAAATGTGATTTGTTTAAATATCATTTGATGCATTGAAGTTGCAAAATATTTCTGCGATGAGTTGAAGCGAAATCTCGCAACATTTTAATTATGTATTATGCTGCTACAGTTGTATTTGTATCTACATGTGCAGTGAACACTTTTGTTGGTGTGAGGTGTTGAATTCTTTTTTCACAGTGCAGGTTTTTAAATCCTATGGTTGGACGCTGCCTATCATCCTTGGGTCATGGTTGCTTGCTACCGGCCCAAAAGCTTTCCTCATGGCATTAGCATTTCCTCTTGGTCAGTCAGCACTTGCACTAGCTTTCGAGAAATTATGGGGACGAACCGAGAGCAAACCAAAGCGCAAGTACAGGACAAAGCGGAAACGCCGAAACGTAAATGATTCCCGAATCGAAGAAGAACCGGAAGAAAGCCAGAATACTAATACAAGGAAGGCGGGAATGCAGTCGTGGGTAGTTGAGAATGACGGTCCAGATGCTAGTGGCAGCCGAAATGCACCGAGTTTTGGTGGATGGGATGACTTGGAGAGACCTAGGCGAGCAACGAGATCTCAAGCAAGGAAGGGGTCACAAAGGGGTCCTATGGAAGGTGGTAGGTTGAGTAGGAGAGAAAGAAAAAATGATACACCCCTCTTGGTTAGATTGCTTATTGCTATTTTTCCATTTTTGGGCACATGGACAAAGATGCTGTAGTAGTTTCCTCAACAGTGACCTTAAACTTTGATGAGTTGGATTGTGATTTTTTTAATAGAATTTGAATAGATTTGTAATGTGAAATCAACAATAGATACAATGTATAGCATATAATCATATGAAATCATATGGTGTTGTAGGAATAAATTAGAGATGTGTACTTGTCATGGTTGTAATATCCATAGTTGTTTTGGAGAAGGAAATTGTGTGAGAGGATTGAATGGAAAATCAGTTAGGGTTAGACCGATTGAATGGAAAATCGGTCTTATATTCGCCGATGAGAGTAGGGAGCTTTCGGTAGTTAGGCAAATAACAATTCAACCCATCACGATCCATCCACAAAATACAGTTCAAAATCATATATATTTATATTTAACCGCATTATTGTAAATGAGAATCTATATAGTTGAATAATAATATATATTTTAATTATTGATTAAGGCTATTCATAAATATATAAATAAAAACTAACATTTTTTGCATATTCTTTGAGTGAAAAGAAGCCAAGTAATGATTTTATGGTTGTTGTTGTTGATGATTTTTTTTTTTTTGAGCAATGATGATAGATATAGTTTGGTTGTACCAAAGTGCAATAAGTATAGTTCATTTGCATACGTATGATGACTAGTAATATAAATTTCGTGATAAGAGAACTGGCTTAGAATTTGAAACTTTAGGGTCTCAACTTTTTTTCTTCCTTAAATCACGATGTATACACGCATGAACAAGGACATGTATTAAGGGATCAGAGTTCGAATTCCAATCATTTCACTTATCCATCTTAAAAGTGAAATTTATAGCTTTCTACGCGACTTTCTTCTCTGATTAAATTTCTACTCAGCTTGAAAAGAAGCCTCAAGTCGATAAGAGCACTTCATCATATTCGACAATTTATAAAGAAGAACTGACATTGATTGACCTCACGGCACACATGCTATATGTTCATGCCAAAAAGGCGAGATTTTCGATTCTTAATTAAAGAAGCAAAACACCTAGTGGTTGAAGTAGAGGAGAGCTAGAATGAGTCCATTTTTCTAACTAGCCATTAAATTATTTGACAAAAAAAAATAAAAAAATCTATCATTCGATAAATAAGATTATTTTTGTTGTTTTCATGCTTTAAATTTTTATAATAACTACACAAATAACTTTATCAAAGATGAAAATTGTCAAGATAAAATTCATAAAAGTAATTTATTTTATTTATAGTTGGTCCTTCGTAATTTTTTTACTAGTTTTGTCAATAGGTTATTTATAGTATATTTAACATTTGCACTGCTTGTACCAATTACTAATGAATATGAATAAGATGTGGCATCTTCATAAATTTTTAAAGAAAAAAAAACCATAAGGGAGAGAGAGGTAGTCCCTACTCAATAGTTGGTTTTTCTGTCGGGAAGTTAACTCCTAGTCTAGTAGTCTAGTCCTCTGCTTATTGGATTCCATTAATTTAAGGATACTCTGAAAGTGACATACATGGCCGCCAACATTGACGCCCTTAAGAGGGAATCTCACGTATTGGTATATTCATTTCCTTTTCTTACAATTAGATAGGATGAAAAAATGGAGATAGACCTCTTTTCGAGTCGTTTGTTTAATCTGTCATTTTTTATTGGACGATTGAAATTTTCTATTCGCCACCATCAATTGATCCGTTCATCTACCCGCTAAGAAAATGAGGCTAGACAGACAAGGACAAATTAACATATATAGAAGCAAAAATTTTCATGTTATTTGGTCGCTATAGCTGTTTATAAATTGGAGGAATCTAAAGTGGTGAGATATCTTCGCCAGATAGGGCCATTTGGACGAGGATTTAGAGCACGAGCTATAAACAATTTGCATTGCACTAAGCAGGACATGACATTTGGTGAACTAAAATATAGTTTTTGCCATTTACAGAATATGACTAAAATGTCGTCTCTATATAATGTGATGTTCATATCAACTCAATAAATTTAATTGTAATTTCGATGAAAAATCACTTATAACAAATTAGGACTATGGCCAGAACTAATTAATAGACAATGCCTACTTAATAATCGGTGGTGGAAATTTATTAATTTAAGCAACCTATATATCTTCAACTTGCGTTGTCTTGCTATTACTGGAGAAAACCGCACAGTTTGGCATTTAGTCTGATAAAATAACAGATCACACTATAATTGGAAACAATCACGACCATACATTCATCAATTATCCCTAAAGTACAAATAATTTTCACATCCAAACAAAAGCCTTCAATGATAACAGCCAACAATAGCTAATCCTTTTTTCAATTCCTAATCACCTTTACAACTTGCAGTAGTTATACGTAACACATTTTTCATATGAATACAGATTTGGCTTCTAAATCATAAGATGCTGCAAAAATAAATAAGTATAGGTTTAGATTCCCTTTTGTAAGAAAAATGTTTGGGTACATAAATATTGTTTATTAATTTTTATCTATTAAATATTATTTGTAGGCCTATAAAATATTTTGTATCAGTTGTGTACCAATACATATACAAAAGAGATGTGTACTAGAATGTTCACTAAAACAAAAATGTTTTGTGTGGATTCCAAAGTATTGGCAAAGAGTTAAAAAGATGGTGTTCCTAGTGGTGTTGGCGGTTGATTGATAAAATCCGTAAGCTTTTAGTGACGGATTGGAGGTTAAAGTTTGTCACTTATATCGAGATGAAAAATATTGTATTGATGCTCTTGCAAATATGAGATGTGAAGGTAACAACACTCAGCGGCTTTTTGAGTTATTACCTATACTCAAATTAGTCTTGATACTTTCGGAGTTTCCACGACTTGGTTAATTTCTTTGTAGGTTTTTTACTCTTGGATAAAACCCCTCTTTGTCACCCATAAAACATAAATGACTCTAGAATTTTTATACCATTTCAACTAGACAAAAAAAAAAAAAACTTGTATAATTGATGTATATATTTGCCAAATAAATCAGGGTAGGATTTAGTAGGATAGTCGTCCCAACAATGTGATGATGAAAACCAATGGTCAAGTCCTGCATGAAAAATAAGTCTAGAATATCCCGCAGTGTTTCAAACAAAATTACCTTATGTAAAAGGAATATATGTGATGTGTGAACCCAGAGATATGTACTTTTGCATATATGTCTCCATTTCAAAATGAATTTATATATTTCAAGGCAAAATTGACCTAAAACTCATTTTAGTAAAAAGAGTGATATTTTGACATCCAAATTTAGAAATCAAAATCGATATCATTTTATTTTGAATGTTTTTTAAATGTGCATTAGTTATAGTGATAAAAAAAATTTAAAAGAGAGATAAAAATTTATGGTGTAATATGTAATCATACAACTGTTTCGTAGTTGACTTGACTCAAGCATATAAGCCGTTTTTTCTGAATGAGGCAAGAAATTTCCTTAGAATTTACATGATCATAACTGATAACTCATAAAAGATTACTTACAAAATAAAATCCAATTTTTTTTTGCCAAATAAAATCAAAATTTTAAAACTCCCTAATAAAAAATATCACAATCTTGTGGTGAGGCAACACAACAACACAACACGGGCACCACCGAATCATCATCATCATTTTCCAAGAACCAATATTTTTACTGCCACTTGTCATTTCAAACATGACAACGTCGTGACATTAGTCAACAAACAACCACCCACCCAAACTTTCACATTTCTCCATTCTCCAATTGGATATTTGGATCTAACCTTTAACACAAACTCATGTACGACCAATACAAATTTAGTAGTAAATTATAATGTCCGTACAAATTAAAATATCCACATCTAGATCTAGAATACAAATCTACTAGTAGAAAATAAAAAATACTAATACTTTTTCTCATCCTAAATATAAAAGCCATTAAATTAACAAAAATTAATATATTAAGTTCAAAATTTGAATCAAATATATCAATTTTAGTCGATCAAATTGTCTCTTATATTTATGATCAAAGGCAATACTAGTAACACACTTCTACTAAGAAACAAAATTCAAAACAAAATTAAATCATCATTATAATATCGTATCATCATGAATCTGTGGTGGGAGTTGGAGTAGAAGAAGAGTTATGTTCAACTTTCCTCAATTGAATCCCATTTTTGTGTGACTCATCTTCATAAGCATAAGCAAACCCACCATGTCGGGTCATATCCATACCCGCCATTTCATCTTCAGCTGAAATCCTTAACAACTTCATTTTATTCAAAACAAAGAATAAAGGACCCATAGTTGCACTAACCCAACCGATAATAACCAAAATTTGAATCACATGTGCCCCTAATAACTTCCCTCCACCACCCATAAATAACCCATAGGGTCGACCCGGTTTACCCGGATAAACTTGGTTCACATACTCTTCTTTTGCAAACAAAGCAGTGAATATTATACCCCACGCGCCACATCCTCCGTGTAATTGCGCTGCTTCTAATGGATCATCGTAACGCATCTTTTCCGCGAGTATGTTGCACGCGATCAAAACAATCGCTGCCATAAAGCCACAAACTATTGCTGCCCATGGTTCCACGACGGAGCACCCGGCGGTTATTGCGGCGAAACCGCCTAATAAACCGTTACATACGTCGGTAACGTTCCAATGACCGGAGAGGATTCTTTTTCCAAAAAGTGTTGTCAGCGCCGCCGTGCATCCTGCTAACGTTGTCGTCACCGCCGTCCTACCCACCGCACTCCACTGTCCATAGTAGTTACCTAAAATAGCATAACAAATCAAAAATTAAATTAAAAAATAAAATGAAAAGAAACGAAAAAAAAACTCTAAATTACTAATTATAGTTTACAATTTTTTTTTCACTAATTTGAGTTGACATAAAAACTCAATCTCAAAAAATTCAAATTAAATTAAAATAGTTAATGAAAAAAAGGTACTAAGTGAGTTGCTTATTGTTAATTACCTGAGTTATAAGGACTGAGAATCTTGGTGAAGGAACCAGGGTTGAAACCATACCAACCAAACCAAAGCATGAAGGTACCAAGAACAACAAGGGAAGCGCTGTGTCCGCGAAGAGCGACAGCTCGACCAGAGTGATCGAACCGTCCAATTCGCGGACCTTCGATGAGTGCTCCCCAGAGACCAGCAATACCACCAACCATGTGAACAACACCGGAGCCAGCAAAGTCGATGACTCCGGTGCCGAACAAAAGGTTTCCGGTGTTGGTTGCGCTAGCCCAACCATCACCGGACCAAAACCAATGAGAAACCACAGGGTAAACAAATCCTGTGAGAAAAGAAGAGTAAATAAGATACGCAACGAACTGAGTTCGTTCCGCGATTGAGCCGCTGGTGATGCCAGCGGCTGCTATAGCAAAAGCCCATTGATAGAGAAAATAACTGTAATCAAAAGCTTCGGTCGGAACGTCTTTAAGACCGAAGAAATGTTTTCCGATGAAACCGTTGGAGGGTCCGCCGAAAGCAAAGGCGAAACCGAAGAGATAGTAGAAAAGACCACCGGCGGCAGCGTCAAGAACGTTTGTGAGCATGATGTTCATGGTGTTTTTGGCTCTAACTGAACCAGCACAGAGCATAGCAAAACCAAGTTGCATAGAGAAAACAAGATAAGCTGAAAATAGAAGGTATGTGTTGTCAACCGCAAATTGTGTGTCTACGAACTTATTTCCCACGGCGGAGAACTGGTTGCAGATGAACTTAGCGGCAGCTTCTGCGTTTGTTGCATTTGGGCCGATGAACTGCGTTAGTTGGTCCACTGAACATTCCGGCAGCGACATGTTTGGTGAGTGGGTGGGTAACGAAGCTGCTTAGAAAGAAAAGCGCGTTTAGTTTAATTTTGGATTAGTAATAGTGTGTATTTATAGAAAGAGAGAAGGAAATGGCAAGTGGGAGGTTTTTACTTTTTGGTCTTTTGATTTATGAGTGAGAGAAGACTTTTCAAAATTTTGTTACGATTATTGAATTTCAAGTCAAAACATAAATCGTTTTTAGTAGTTGCCAAGAAAAAAGAAAATCGCTTTTAGATTGATTTTATTTAGAAAAATCTCCTATAATTCTGCAGGAAAAAGGAACAATTTTTTTTAAAAATTTTTACTATAAAAATTATTTTGATGGTGTTCCCTACACTTGTGCTATTTTAGGCAATTTTCACCTAAATTACAGGATTGCCACTGTATTTAGTTTTGCATCTGGGGATATTATGACCAGATGTAAAAAGTTGTATCAACGTATTTTGCACAACATGTAAAATTGAAATCAGATGTAAAAAGTACTTCGTGTTACTTTTCACATCTGATATCTCTTTCACTTATGTAAAACTCTTATTAATAAGTCAAATTTATAGTAGTGGCACAAGAATGGTCTTGATTCAATGTGGGTTAGTCCAATTTTCACAATTATAATATTTTTACTATGGTGTTCGAGAAATCTACTTCTTGCACCTATCACTTCTACCCCTTGGAACTTTTACAAACTCTATTCTTTAAGTCTCAAGAGACATACAAATTGTATTATCTGACCAAAGTAAAAAGAGTAAGAATAGATAATTTAATATGCGAAAATTATACAAATTCATCTAATATAAACTAGTTCAGTTCTCACGATTATAATATTGTCACTATATGGTGCTTGAGAAACTTTTTCAACTCTTGCACCTATACTTCTATCCCCTTGGAACAAATGGTATTATCTATCCCTTGGAGGCAAAAACTGTATTTTAATTAGCCTCTACAAGCTTACACAAATTTGTTCAAAAAGAGCAAATTAACGAGAGTTCACTCAATCTAACTTAAAAGAAAGACTTGAGTATGTTACAAATGATGATCTAGTGTTTGGGATCGATTTACAACTCAACTAAAAGATGAGAAGATGAAGTTGCTAGTGGATAGCAAGTCAACTCTAGACCTTGCCAAACAACAAATTGCTTATGGCAAAAACAAACGCATAGAGACTGAGATTGCATTTCTTAAGGGATCAAGTAAACAAGGAGAAATTGGACTTGCAACATTGCAAAATAGAAGTGCATATTGCAGATGTGTTGACAAATCCTTTGAAGATTAGCTCAATTGAAAATCTTAGGGTTATATTAAGGATGGTATGTGCAATTAATTTAAAATAAGGTGTATTGGTAGATATATTTCAAACGTTAGTTGAGTTAGTTGCTTGTTAATTGGAGAAGTTAGTTAAATTACGCAGTTGCTTGTGAATCAAGTAACAAGATAGTTAGCATAGTTAATTGTTTGTATAAATACTATGGGATCATCATGTAATCATAAGTAACCGTAATCAATATTTTGATTACTTATCATTTCACTCTCTCAATTTCTTTAGGGTGGTGTTAGGTAATATCGACGCTGTATCTCGCGATTTTCTCTACCCCTCTTTAGTAGAGTTTTTGTTTTTCGTGGAAATTGGACCATAGACAATCTCGGTGTTGTACCTCACGATCTTCTCTACCTGCACAGTTTAAAATTTCAACTGATATGCACGATTTGAATGAAAAGTAGGACTGAAAATCATGACAGGAAATACTTGAATGATCAAAAAATGCGAAAAAAATCGTAAGAGACTAAAAATAAAATTCTAAAAAACTGTATGAACCAATTACTTATTCAACCTTTTGTTTAATTTTAAAATTGTTGTTAAACTGAACAATTTAGCAACAAGAACTAATATTTTTGTTATAGACTAAATCACGTGACAAATTTTTCTTCATTTTGACTTTATAAAAATTTCGTGCACTAATCGTATTGTCATGTTCTGACTTATATTGTTATATCTATTAATTATCTTTTACAAATCAATTGGATACTATGAGAGCAGATCCTCTCAATTGGGATTTCCATTGCATGGGGAGCAGTGCAGATTTCAACCAGGCCAGGCCTGTATGGGTGTGTAGGGTGACCGATGACATCATGCCTCAAAATTTTGGAGGCATCAACTCAAAATTTGGAGGTCCTTTAATAATAGTTATATATTGTTAGTTTTTTATAAATATCATATATACTCAATAGATTGATTTTGATGCAATATAATAAAGGTTAAATATTATCAATGTTTATAAAATATCATACGTTTGGTGAAAGAAAAAACCCAATCAAATAAAAAAATAATGATTTAAATAGAAGATGATTCTTTTGAATTTTTTATTAGAGGTTCATTTTTAATATTTAAACCGAGCCTCCAGATAGTCAGGACCGACTCTGATCTTAACCTTTCAAATATTTTTGTTGATATGAACGATACAAAAAAAAAAATGAAATAGATGGTTGTGATGCAATAGGGAAGGAAATCAAAGTGCAGAGAATCTCCTCTCGGATGTTATATATTCCAACTTCTCAAGAAACTATTTGTTCTGTCAATTCTCAAGAATCTAATTGCATATAGGGGAGGATAGTCTTCTCTCTCTGCTCATTTTTAAAGTCAAAATGAACAAATATGTATGTTACATTGCCTTCGTCTTAAGAAGGGAAAATTCAAATGTAACAGGTTGTTAGACTTGCCATTTGTCAACGTCATCATACACATTACTAATTTAATTGAGTACACGTTAGAGAACTTAAATTTGCTCACAGTGACATAATCATGTATTAATTGCAAATACATTATATCAAACTTTGCAACTTAATTTAATACAATAGGTTACTGTATGTATTTGTTTATTGATCGAAATGACATATGTATACTCATAGATTTGTAGCTGCGGGTTGCCACTGCCTCCCTTCTATTGCATCTTAGAAAGAGACACATACGGACTTATGCGGCAATCACACACAATGTCAACCATTTTAAGTTTGTTTCTTTAGGGAAGACAATGAGGAGGGAGTCATACTATTACTATACCAGTAATTTTATTTTTTTCTGTTTACCATTATACTATAACAAATTTTTTGTTTGTTACTATGATATTGGTACGAAGTTTTCACCACTGTTAACGATGACTAATCTCCATTGATGTTGGGTTTTCCTGTTCCAATCGAATTTTCTCTATACACATAAGTCAAAAATCGAACCCCCGACCATATAGGGAACCAAATCCTTTACCACAAGGATCAATTCATTGTTAGTTATACTAATATATTCTACTTTGTACTTGGCAAAAAGATGTGTTTAGCAAATAAAAATAGCTCCAAATAATTTATAAATTGATTTATAGTTTATAAAAAAAGAAGAAGAAATTGATTTTAATTGAACTAAAAAATCCACTAAATGATATTTAAAATTGTATCATAAAATATTACAAACCAAATTATTTATCTAATCTAACATTCAAAACATATAAAATGACAAAAATCTAAATTATTTATCTATTCTAAAGTCAAAACATATAAAATACGTACAAAAGACTAAATAAAGTATCATAAATTTTCTATTATTAGGAGATATGTCAAGTACAAGTAAATAATTTATAATTTCTATCTCAATATTCTTATTATTTTATCTTTTCATATATTTTTTTCTTATATTCAATGGTAGTGGTTAACCTTGACTCATTGAGAAGTTTCCATACGGATGTATGATTCGTACCAATTGGAATCCGGAAAGTTCCCCAAACTTTCCTTGTTGGAAATTTACAGTGATGGTTTCTTCTGCTTAAGATTTTTTTTTTTGTTTACTTTCTTTGCTTAAGATTTACTTGAATGGTTAAAGCGATGTTTAAACTATAAAAAAATTCTCATTTTTATAAAAAGGAGAATTTTTCATGTAGAATTGTTTACATACAGTGTTTTTTACTCACATTTCGTATTTTGATAATGTTCACTACTTAAGTAGTAGACAAAAATACATGTAAGTTGTTTCTATGTAGGGTGTTTTTTCAAAAATTACTCATTCTTACATCATCCGCTACTTAAATGACAGAAAAGTACAATCAAAAAGATGTAGAGCATGCTAGTAATAGGTAATGTTACAAAAGTAAAAATCAAATTTAAAAGTAGAAGGGCCCAACCAAATTAAAGGTTTTCTTTGACAATTGTACTCTATAATTATTACTCTATGAATTATTCCCGACGAAACAAATCAATAATTTTAAGGGTAATTTAGTAAAAATATTATTTATTTTAACAATATAATTATATTTAGGGTTAAATAAGTAAATAGTCCCTATTGTTTTTCAAAATTTCGTTTTTTGTCTTTAAAGATTTTTTTCGCACTTTTTTATCCTTGAAAAATTTTCTATCACAACTTTTGGTCCATACTTTTAATCAAACTCTTGTATACTTTCATATTTTCTAATAATTATTTGTATTCATGTTTATAATATTCTAAGAACATTTCCGATAAAAATTTAGAATTTTTTAACATAAAATGAATTATTTATGAATTTTTATGTGCAAAAACTAAAAAATCAATATTTAATTCATCTATTGTTAAAAAAAATCTAAACATGACTGCATGAATTTTTTTTAAAATTATGTCTCAAAAAAAAACAAAAATTTCGAAGGATATGCACGAGTTGAATGAAAAGTAGTGACAAAAAATCATGATAGGAAATACTTCAAGGACCAAAAAGTGCAAAAAAAATCTTTAGAAATTAAAAACAAAATTCCAAAAAAATATAGGAACCATTTACTTAATTAACCCTTATATTTATTAATATGTATGTAAAAATCTTAAACAACATTCATTTTGAAATGAAGGGAGTAGTTCATACTTAACTTTTAACAAATGAGGAAAAATTTAAAAGACTTATAAGTTATGACAGTTGAAGATATTGATGTCATAACGCTATTAACGCCCCCTTATCAATTATGAATTGCTTGAGAAGTCTAGTTACACAAGATAATTAGAAGATAATTAGAGTTAATTACTTAGTTTGAGTTTGCAATAAAAATAAGAGTCATGCTAACTAGTGCACTCAGTGTATTAGTTAAAGAAATAAAAAGAAATAAATTTTGCATTAAAATAAACATTATTCATACTTTTAAAATGTAAATTACACATATTTCAAAGTTTATTTATTATATTTAGTTGCTTAACTAGTGCACATTATTTTCCTAAAAATAAAACTCTCAAGTCTCTGTCTAGACGTGTTTATTGACAATGCTGCTTTTCACCTTTTATTATTTATGACCAAAATCAGCCCGAAGAATTTATGAATGGTTAGTTGGCTGTAGGTACAGAAATTGTCAAATGGCTGATAAATATTTTTTTTATGATGTCTCAAGTATGAATGCTCCTTACTAGTAAGACTTTGTTGGCAACATGAATTTATTTAATTTTTTGGTAAGGGCAACATCAATTTTAAATCATATTGAAATTATATTTTCTATTTGACCTCATCTAATGTGGGCTATAACTATATCATGTAACGTCATTTCTGGAGTAAGGATGATGGCGGGGAGTGACCACTTGAAATGTACATAATTTCGTAAAACAATAATTTGATAAAAAAAAATATGAGAATTATTTTTGTCATCCTACTGTTTCTGAAGCACGCCCTACGAAATAATCAAAATACTTCTGTCAGTGGCCGAAGTCATGGAAGTTATCTGTGGCTTAGGAAGTAGATATGTAAAAAATGGGGACTTCAGAACCAAACCCCCTCCAGGCACCCTTCGCTATAAAGTTCACACATCTGTTACTTGAGTAGCGGACACTTAAACATATCTGCATCACAAGTCACAGACAAGCGAAACGTATATAAGCAAAGCCCATCTTCGGTTAGTCATAGGATACCCAATAATTATGACACAAAAAGTCCCTCATCAATTAATATATCGCACCCAACCATGCCGAACAAACACAAGGAAGGGTGCAATATATCTAACCGACAAAAGACCATGCGTCCAATTACACATGAAATGGCAAAAATTAAACATATTAATATTACTAAAAATAAAAAATTGAAGCAGAGGAAGAGAAAGAGAGGTGTGAGTTAAAAATGTTGATGCCTTCCATTTATAGGCAATTTGGCCGTCCATGTGACCAATTAAAATTGGCCATGTGGCAGGCCATTGACTAAAACATGAGTCACTTACAACCGACAGTTTTGTGACCTAAGCCACGAACATGCGGTGAAAATTACTCAATTATTGTTCATTTTTTCCTACATCCGTGACTTAAGCCACGGAATATATTTTTGTCATTTCGTAAGGCGCGGGAGCAACCTATAGGTGACAAAAGTAATTCTTAAAAATATTAATTGTGTCATATAGGTTAAGAGACCTAAGTTACTATTTGTGCCAAAATGTTATTGGCAAATTTTGTTGATTTAAAAATAAATGTTTTTAGGAAAACCAAAAAATAAATACAAGCCACTATGTTTGGTCTAGTGTGAGGTATTTGGATACTATGTCATCTACAACAAGACATTGACTTTTTTCAACCTATCAATTTTCTTGTGCGCCCTACAATTTTATCAAAATACTCTTGTCCGCTATTTAGGGAGCGAATACACCCAAAAACACCATACCATTATAACATCCGCTATTTAAGTAGCGAACGATATTTTTCAAAAATTACTCATTATTACAAGGTCCGCTACTTAAGTAACAGAAGGGTAAAACAGAAAACGCGTAGGGCACGCAAGTAACCGGTAAGATGGTAGAAGTAAATGTCCTACAACAATTGCTAAATATGCAGCGGCAAGCCTCATACATAAACTTTGAGGCCCAAGCCCATTATAAAAAGTCTAGGCGTGAAGAATTAATTATGGGGGTGGGATGAAAATTTTCCTTAATAAGCCCAAACGCTCTTTTTGAAGTTAAAAAAGAAATGAGCCCAAACAACATAGATTTGATATTGTCAAATGATACCTAACAACTTTCCCACATATGTGGGGTATGATAAATGAAACTGTTACACGGAGAGAAAAGAATATCAAACTGACTTCATGAGATGGAATAACAATAAACATGGTGAAACTGACTTCACTGATAACATGAGTTGAACAATCAGCCGTACAAGTACAAGTGTGCAGTTGGCGTAGTTCCGTTAATTTCGATGAATTTTAATATTATATAAAATGATATTGAATTTGTCTGAAGGTTTATATAAACGATTTATATGATATAAACTTTCAATTCAACAGTGAATTTTATAAAATTTATATCGATTAAAATGTTATTGAAAGGTGTAATATTTTGTGTCAAACTAATTGGTTTCATTTGATCCTGACCCATTTATATTTAAATTTTAATTTTTGAAACAAATTCATTTATTAACTTATTATAATAAATTTTATTTAACATTTCTTTTTCAAATGATAAAAAGTCAATTCATTTAATTTTTGCCAAGATTCAAAGGTTATAATTGCTTTTTTTTTTTGACACATGAAGGTTATAGTTGCTTGAATTTTTTTTTTTGACGCAAAGTTGCTTAAATTCTTAAGAAGTTGCAAATTTGTTATTTCATTTTTATTCTCTTCAGAGAGACCTTTATGTTTCTCTTCAGAATCTTCTTCCTATTATATGGACTAATGAGTTTATGATTTGTGAGATGTCTTTTTTCTTTGATAATTTTTATTTTAATTTTTATTTTTTGGAGGCATAAAACCATTGTTTGGATTGTCTTTCTCTCATGTCGCCCTACACATAATCAATCAAACAAGTATTTACATATATTTATCAACTTCCTTTAATTTTTATGTTTCTAAGTTAATAGTTCATCCTTCAAAACTAGGTGCTCTTTGGAGTAGTGTAGGAACACACAACTGAAATTTGTGTGATTGCTTGGGTTAGCGTATATAACATCTTGTTAGTTGAGCATAAGAAAAATTAAGCAACAAACATCTAATCAACTTATCATACGACTAGTCAGCTAAGCACCGAATGTCGCACGACAACAACAAACCTATTATGCATGTCATTCGTGTGAGGAAAATCGTATTATTCAAATTTGAAATATAAACAAAAGTTAGTAAAAAAAAAGCCGATATTTAATCCATAATTTAGACAAAATACATTAACTTGTTTTAATCAACTTGTTGATTCTCTTTGTACATTTACACACTAGGAAAGAATATCATTTCATGCTATTGAATACACATTAATTAGTACATTACATTTGAAGAAGAGGAGTTTCAACTTATGACCTCCAAACACGAGATATTCGAATTTGCTAACAAAATTGCGCAAAATTGACCATCTTTTCCTTTTATAATTTTATGGTTTCACGTTTTAATTCACATGTTATGCTCTGATTGTGAAATTGATAAAAACTTTTAACAAACTACGAAGGTTTCTTCTGTCAAGGAAAGTTTTGCTTAATATGCGTGTAACAACTTATGACGGTTTCTTCTATCAGGGAAAGTTTTGCTTAATTTGCGTGTAACAAACTACGAAGGTTTCTTCTTTCAAGAAAAGTTTTGCTTAATTCGATTGTTTTTCCTACAAGATTAATAATGGTGATGAGTTGGCTATATGCCTATAAATACTTTCCCGAGTTCTTAGTCAGGACTCACACCTTACAAAGTTAATTACATCAAAGATCATTAAGCTTGTTAACTATTGGCAATTAATCATGTAGAATATGGCGATGGTTGTTTTTAGAATTGAGAGTTGTGTTCAACTTAACCCTACAAAACTGGCTTGTAAAGTGATAATTGTCTCACTTATAAATATATATTCAGGTCTTCTCACAACTAATGTGAGACTCTTAACGGTTATAATCACTAGAACTCTTGCGATCTTCCTTTTGTGTTCTCCATCAGTAGTTGTATTACTGAAAAGGCTTCAACTAACATCAATAGTGACAGGACCTGAGTCACTTGCATTTGATTTAAATGGTGAAGGACCTTATATGTTAGTTCTTCTGATGGAAGAATTTTTAAATATGTTAATGAAGGTTTCATTGAATATGCTTCAACTTCACCAAACAGGTAAATATATAAATCATATTCATTAACTTAGCATGATTAATTCAAAGCCTAATATGAGTTTTATAAAGTGCTAATATTTTGTGCTCAGGAACAAGACAATCTGTGATGGGATTGCAGACTTCTCAGCAGCTCAAGTAATCATAGATTGTATTAGTGAATATATAGCAAACATAATTCAGAGAGTGTGGCTGAAAGGACCAAAGAGCAAATTCATCATATCTATTCATGTTCTTCAAGACACTTTTTCAATCTTTTCATGTTCTTCAAGACCTTTAATACTTAATTTCCTCTAATGTTGATAAACTATCTATCTATAATGGGGTTGGAATACACAGTAGTATCCGGTCAATATAGACCAAATATATTAGTTATTCAATTCAATGTATCTTTTTTTTTTGATAAATTCAATTCAATGTATCTAAAAAGTAAGTTTTATCTTATATTAAAGATTAGAGAGTAATAAATAAGAACTTATTTTGTCTCTAAAAAAATAGTTTTAGTTATATTACTCATGCTCCGATTTTAAACAACACCAACAAGGGAAAGACATGAGCAGGGTTTCCTGCTGTTACAGCACCCTGCTGTAACGGATCTTGGCCGTCCGATCTGTGATTAACGGCTGAGATCATTTTGCAGTATAAAACTATATTTTAAATATTAACCGTCCGATCTCAAAGACATAATATGGGTTTTCTTCTTCTTTCAACCGAATTTTTCTACATATAAAAGTTAAAGACCAAACTTCTAACTACTTGCTTCGGTTGTAAAATTTATATCTCCACTAAAAAAAGGAGAAAGTGTCATTTAAAAATATACCAAATAAAGGATTTATTAATAATTTATTCATAAAATTTGTTGTCAAATAGATATTTTTTTTTTTTACGCAAGATATATTCTTCATAAAATGAGTAAAATCAACAATAGAATCAACTAATAGTTATTATAGAACATCAGAATCATGATGCTCCAGTAGATAAATTTAGAGCATAATCAACTTGTATAATGATGATTTGCAAAATTTAAAAAATGATATCATGTGAGATATGTGACGATTGAGGAATCCAGTTCTGTATTAGTTTAAGCCCAAAACCCAATTGATTAATTCGAATTATATGTAAAAAAAAAAATGTTAAGTGAGCATTTGTATTTGTATTATGTGTCGATTAAACAACCAAAAAGAATATGGTGACAAAGATGTTAACTAAGTAAGGATTTGTACTAAGCACTAAAAAGTGTCTCATAATCTATGCTTAAAGGGATCTCTAGATACACTATTTAACAGCTAGCACATCTTTCACATCCTAAGTGAAGGAAATTAGTTACTTTAAGAGTGCTTTATAGAATTTTATATAATCTATAGTTTTGGTTTCATTTGATTTGATTTAATTTCAGACAAATGTAAGGGCAAAAGCAAACATGTTAGAATCATTTTTAAGTAAGATTATGTCATAGTGAAGGATCCAATTTATCCTTAGTGCTTGTTATCCCTAAACAATAAAAATTGTCTATGAAGATGTAGTTTGGAATACTCAGAAAAGGCATTATAAAGAATATTCATAGTTCAATTAATTTATGTGCTTACAACTTTATAGATTTTTGAAACAAATTTACCCTTGTTATAACCATTATCATCTCTTAAATCATACCTTTTTTAGAAGAGGTTCTTAATTTACTACATTTTTAGAATTGGTCTGCCACTATACAACATTGCTTCACAGAAGTTAGCTTATGTGTGGAGTCTGTCGATTTATTAGCTATTAAGTGGTGTTTGTTTTGATAATTGTCTGTTTTATTATTATTTCTTTCATTCGGTAATAATTGTCGCATTTGAATAATTCATACATATTAAGATGATAGATGAAAGAAAGAGATTAATAAAGTTTAGGTTATTGCACAAGAGGAACAAAGATCGGTAAAAGAGGGACTATAAAATAAAACTGTCGTATATAAGCGGAACATCAACAAAAATATCAAAACAGACACCATTAAAAAAAAAATTGTCAATCTCTTTCTTTCATCTATCATCTTTTCTTAAATAAAAACTTTTTCTTAATATGTATGGATTTTTCAAATGCGACAATTATTCCAGAATGAAAGAAATAATAATAATAAAAATTTAAATTAAGAAAAACAAAGTTCATTTAAGTTTTTTTTATAAGCAAAATTGAGACACTTTATTGACAGATTACATAATAAGTTTCCTTTGATAACATCATTTAATTACTAACTCAACTACACACCTTATGCAACTAATCCAAAGCTCATGGTTTTTGGAGCCTTATATCAAACTATAACTTAAAACTAATTAAGAGTACTTATAAATTTCCTCAACCAAATAACACTAACAATAATTAGGAGCAATTAAATTATATAAACCAGTTTTGTTTGTTGCATTAGCAACACTTAAATTTCCATGAACATCATCCAAATTCCACAGTCCATCATCCCACAAAACATCATCTGCTGAAGAATCTTGTACAGAAGAGTTTCCATTAAACATAAAGTAACTCTGTTCTTCTGTTGTGTTTGGACACATGTTGAACATTTCTTGTCTAGTTTGAGATATATAAGGAACTCTATGGTTATTATTATTTTCCTCAAACAAGGACATGACATCTTTCATGTCCCAGTTGAATTGCAGTTGTTGTTGTTGCTGCTGCTGTTGAATTTGTTGCAACTGTTGTTGTTGCTGGTGAAATAGTTGCTTCCTCATGAATCGATTTTTCGCCTTTTCGGCGGCATCAGAAGGAGTTTTTGCCTTTTTCTTGAAATGAGTCCTCCAATAGTTCTTTATTTCGTTATCCGTTCTTCCCGGTAAGTTTCTTGCAATTGTTGACCACCTGGAATTTTTTCAATTTAGTTGTCAGGTCCTTGATTCAAAACCTTGTTTTCATAAGGCAAAGACACCAGATATACATGTTCACACTGACACGTTGACATCAATAATATAATTTGAAAAATAAATTAATTGAATAAAATCACATGTATTAGTGTCGTTTCAGTGTCAAATACCAAACACGCATTCGATTAAAAGTGTCAGATTATAGAGTTGGCAATTTTTACCTGTTTCCCCACCTAGCATGCAGCTCTAGAATTACGGTCTCTTCTTGTGGTGTGATTTGTCCCCTTTTGAGATCTGGCCTTAGATAATTCACCCATCTCAATCTGCAACTCTTTCCATTCCTTCTCAATCCTGTTAGTAAGGAAAAATGGTTAAATTAAGATACAAGATTTAACAATTGATCACAACTGATTAGTACAAGTTGGAAGCAATTTCACTTATTCCATTGCTATCAAAGTAAAGGTGTGCAATATATAGCAATGTGAACCGCGGCATCAAAAAATTCATGTCTCGTATCTGTAATGGACCTCTTGAAACTAAACTACTATAGCATGTTAACATAAATATGTCATTTTAAAAGAGTGTCGTATGTTAACCTGCTATAGTAGATAAGTTTTAGAGATTCGCTATTGATGTGACTTTTGAGGCCACCATCTCTATAGTATTAAAGATCATAACATGAATGTTACTGCAAACCACAATTTAAAACCTTGGTTGCTATACAGAGATATTCATCAATATATTATGAAGCAACGACTCAAACAAAACACGTACAAAACGCAACACATGTGTCACAAATAAAAATTTGAGAAAATGAAATAATTGAATGTACTTACATATTTCGGTGTTGGATACCGAACATGCTATCAATCATAGGTGTCAGTGCTACATGGATATTGATAAACAAAGATTAGAAGAAAAAAAATGGTTGTTGATTACCTGCAAGTCTAGCAACAGAATTCCACCTCCCTTCACCATGCACCCTAACATACTCAATAAGCAACCTATCCTCTTCAGCAGTCCAAGGTCCTTTCCTCCATACTTCTTCTTCCATGATACCATGACCAATTTGGCCTGCCATAACTCCACGATAATACATGTAGAATTAAAAAAGTTTCAAAGTTTGTGTGTGTTTGGATAAAGTTATTTATGTACCTTTGGCAATGATTTTTTGGTTTAGTGATTTGTTGCATATTTATACTTGTAGGTTTGGCCTCAACTTGATTCTATCACTCAATCAAAGGGTCACTTTCTTAGGATATGTTCAATACCCGTTTCACTGTTTAAGGTAACATTGTTTATGAAAATTAATATTTATTAACAAAAGTGTGTGCAAGTGACACTAAAATAGAATCTTTTTCCATTGATTGTCAATTGACCAAAATATCTTTGCCCTCCATACATAGGACTCCCTCCTTTTAAATTAAAAATGACAATATTAAATAAATTAATATAATAGAAGCGAAAATCAATGGAAAAAAGATTCTATTAAAAATATTAAATAAATTTATATAACGGTATTGCTAACGAGTGCCCCCAGGGCACTCTTTAAGCATTCTATTTATAGAAATTTTTTATTCAAAATACTTCCTCCGTCCCAAAATATAAGCAAAAAGTGGTCAACAAAAATGAATGTATTTGGTCTAAATCTTTAACCAAATACATCAACTTTTGTAGACTTACTTTTGATTATATTTTGGGACGGATAGAGTATTAAACATTACAATTTTTAATGCATTGACTTTACGCATTCCCGTAAAAATTCTATAAAAACCTTACTATTTAAGGTCTTAAAGTGTACTCCGGAGACACTCGTTAGCATTTGCCTTAATATAAAATCACATTTTAGAGTAAAATCCACATCATCACTAGAAAAATGTTGTGCTTATGAAGGAGTTTGGAAGATTAAGATCCCTCAATGATGGATTATATGTCACCTATTTTAATAGAAGGGAAAATTTAGAAATTTATGTGTTAAGCTATTAGGTGACATGTTCGACCGGAACTAAAACAAAATTGATTATTAGTCACACAAAAAAATATGATTATATTAAGATTGATGCTAAAGTGAGACAAAAGACAAAAGAGGAATCTTATTTGTCTAGGACACCTGTCACTAGGGCTATTGAATCTAGACACAAAGGGACTAATGCGAGATAGATATATATATATATATATATATATATATATATATATATATATATATATATATATATATATATATATATATATATTTATATTCTTTGTAAGCATAAATTAGTAACATTTTAGAAAAATACTTCCTTCAAAAAATAGAAAAATATGTATAAAAAAAATAGAAAAATACTTGATGAAGATAAGTTTTTAGTCCAAATTTATTTATTAGTTTTCATAATTTTTTTTCTTTCGTTTTCTTCCCATCAAATCAAACAACCATAAATTAAGTATAAATTGATGATGATGATGATGATGATGATGATGATACTAATATTTTTTTAAATCCTCATTTTCTAAAAATCCTAAATCTTCAAACAAAAATCCTAAATTTCAGTTTGTTTTTGTTTGAATTTATTTTGGATAATTTCTCATCCCACCCTTTATATATGTTTCTTTTTCACCCCCAGAAAGCAAAATAAATTTGGAAAACACATTTTGAAATATATTTTTTTAGTGTAAATTTCAGTAAAATTTACACTAAAAGTTCGGAAATATTTCCCGAACTGTTTCTAGGTGAATAAGAAATTTTGATGGGGGAGAAGAGAATATTTTTTTACATTGAATGTATTAAGTTAATAATGACGACGAGAGAGAAAAGATGAAGAAATGACGAACAAATTTGAAGGAAAATAAAACTCATATCTAATAAAACATAATAAAAGAACCAAGAAATCAAAGTCCAAAAATCAAACTTTGATTTTTAAGCAAGCCCATGAACCCAAGTTAAAATTCAAGCTTTGATTTTCTTCCATTGTTCATTTTAATTTTCTGGGTTATACTTTTTTCTAGGTTAGGTTGAAATATGAGTTTTTGTTTAGTTTAAGGTTATGATTAAAAACTCCTTCCAAACTTCTCTACCAACACTTAAGTCCAAGATTGTTATCTAAAACACTCGATAACCCATGAATCCACTCTCCAACCAACTCGAGATATGGTACCACATTGATATAATGTGATTTCAAGTGACGAAAGAGTTAAAATCCTCTCTATTTTTTACTTTCTTCATTTTTATCATTATTAAAGTTTTGTGAATATAATTGTATTGATGTACATTTTATGGAGATGACAAATGGAAAGAATTTTAACTCGCGTCGAAAGCACTCCGCTCATTCTAACATGTCCCCTCAAAAACATGAATGTAATTAAATCATTCTTTCAAGATCTACTCATTTTTGGAAATACGTATATTGTCTCATTTAAATTTTAAGTTATTGAAAAGAAATTTAGAAATTATCCCGTAAACTTAGCTCAGTTGGTTGGAATATTACATTATATATGCAGGAGGTTGAAATTTGAACTTCGGTCATCTCATAGTTAAATTATTACATATTAATTGGAGAAAAAAAATATTTAATATAAAATTATGTGTTAAAATATTATAGCTGTCCCAGGCGTGAACGTCATCTAAGGGTGACATGTGGTCTTTTGTGATCATGTTTGAAAAGATGGTGCTTGTGGATGATGTTTGCACCAAGTCTTTTTATAATAAAAAATTAATTAACATCAATTTAGGTTATATAAATCTTAGATCTTTCATGTTGTGACAAAAGAATGTTGAGGCAAGTTGTTTGGCAACTTCTTAAATTTTTTAATAAAAAGTTATGGTGTATTAGTGCGTAAACTATTTGTTAATTATCTTTATATTATTTTATTGTACTTTTTTTTAATAATTTTTATTAGATAAGTTACATATTCATATAAGACAAAAGACAATTATTTGTTACTCGTTTATTTTTCATTCAAGTATAATTATTATACGCATATATAAATATGAAATATTTACAACAAAAATTAAGTTATACTAATTGGAGTTATATATAAGAACTTGAATAGTATAAATCAAGGAGAAGTGAGGGGAAGACTTGAGTGGAATATCTAACTCAATTAATAAGCTATACTCACATTGGTTTATTTTTAATTTATGAAAATAAATAAGATTTATACAAATAAGCTATTACTCACTAAAAATCTAAAATGATTTATACAAATAAATAAAATTTTAAATTAATTTAAGAATCTTATTAATGAAAGTTATATTTTCATAAATTGTTTATCATAAACTATCTTGATAAGCTTAATTATGAATACATAAAAATTTATTTATTTTGTTTTATATAAGTTTAAAAATAAGTGAATTCAAACTGACTTATATATATATATATATATATATATATATATATATATATTGATTTTTTTATTTTATTTAGCAAATGTATTGATTGATCCTAATTGATACTTTCTTTATACATATTTTATACAGAACTTAACTTCTAATAAAAAATTCACACATAGATACAGTATCATGATCTTTTAAGAATAAATGACCATAGTTTATAACAATAAAAGTTAATCAATATTAAATTTCTCCGTGCCCTTTTCTTTTTCTTATTCTTTTACTACTTCTTTACAATTTTTACACTTATTTTTTGTCACATTCAAAAAGGAACTACTTAAGTTTTTTTTTTTTTTTGGTTACACGAACTAACTCCAAGTATAACAATAACATATATAATATGAAAGAAATCTAAGTACCCATTATCTCATATTTTGTGTCATGACAAATACATGTACTTACTCGTTTCTTTTCCCATAAATATAAATATATAAATCATTTTCTTTTTCATATGAAGGTTTTAATATTTTGTAATAATTGTAAACAAATTCCCACCTCTAATAAAGTAAAAACAGATCTAACATTAACATCAACAAAGATAATTCGTTTTAATTTTTGTGAAATATAGTTGAAAAATAAAAGAAAATAGAACATGACAGGTATTAGAATAATAGTAGCTTCTAAAAAGTAGGTAGAAATTTGATAGGATAGGATTATTTGAATTTATTATTAAATCAAGGTATATATACTTTTGAGATTAAAAAAATAAGGTATATCTTTTTATTTCTTTTACAAAAATCAAAGTAAACTTTATAAGTGAACTATATACTCATCAAATTCGACCACACTCAAACCCCAAAATTTTGGGCATTAAAATTTTGAGGTTATATAATAATAAGGGACATGTTAACTAGTGTCATAGAGCTCCTAATTAAGAAACAAAAGAAGAAACTTTTGTATCGAGACAACATTTTTTATACTTTTAAGAAGTTGAGTTACAAATTGCAAAATACTTTTACTGCTTTTAGTTTTCTTAAATGGTGCCCTTAATTAGGATATTCCTAATAATAACTATATATTATCAATGTTCATAAAATATTAGATGTGCATCAATATATTAGTTGACCCTATAATTAAAACAACAATTTGATTGTGAGGGAAGAATTCTCACTCTTTGTATCTCGTAGGTTCTCCGATTAAAATTAGTCAGCATTAAACAATTGTAAGTTAGTAAAAAAATAAACTAGATAGCAATAGAAAATCTTAGACGCCACTTGATCGATAAACCTAATATTTTGGGCACAATCTAATACTAATGTTTTTACTAGCTTTCACTTAAATTTTTTTTTTACTTTCACCATCAGTTTAATCTGGTTCGAGGGGTCAGTTCTGGCACCAAGTGGTTTCAGCCCCTCCCGATGGCAGTTGCGGGGGATCGAACTGTGGTCCTCCTTACCAAATTCAGCATCAATCATCACTGAGGCAACTAAAGATCGATAACTTTCACTTAAATGCTAATAACATGCACATGTACCCAAAAAAATATAAATAATCACACATGTAACATGTCTACTATATTAATATAACTAGCTAGCAGCTCGTGCTTAGTATTGAGTGATCATCATCATAAAAAAGAAAGAAAAAAGTATTTAGTGATCATCATATACATATTAAACAAAAATCCTAGTATACATATGCAAACAAACATAAAAGAAACAATTTATAAAACTCACCTACATGTATATGCACCAAAAAGATTTTGTTTTTTAACGAAGATGTGAGAGAGGATCACGTGTGATTCCTTTGCTATAACAATTTGATTTGTATATGTATAATGTTTTGTTCTTTTTGAGTGTCTTTTCAATTAGATTATGATCAAGGTTTAAGGATTGTTGTGGGGTCACATTAATTTTATTTAAATTCATCTAATTTTCTTTCGGCTTAAATTATTTTATATGGGTAGGGTTATGTTGTGGCATGCCTAGAGTTTCTAGAAAACCATTTTTTCTCTTTGAACTTTACTGCGTTTAAATCTAAATTTATGTTTTCTTTAGATTGGATTTTAGAGAGTTGTGTTGTGTCTTAATTTTCCTGTAATCAACTCAATTCTAACTAGATTGAGTTAAATCCACGACACAATCCACTAAATTTTAGCTTAATATTTATATATGTTGAGTTGGACTCTCACTAAGTACATGAAGTTAATTATTAGATGTACTTGACAACCTTTGTTGATTACATCAATGAAATTATGCATGATCTTAGTTGTATGATTGCATCCACGTTGAAGATTTTATGGAAAATAATCGGAACTCAATCTTTAAAGAAATTCATGGGATATGGTGATATGTGAACTCAATCTTCTGTTTTTTTAGGTTTAAATATAGTATTAGTTCCCTATTTTTACTGTTTTTTAAATTGATCTTTTATTTTAAAATTATTATGTTTTAATGGGCTTATAGATTTTTATATTAAAAAAATAGTGACGTGATTTTTGTGTTTGTTATAGTTTTTTTTTAGAAGAATCACTTTTTTATAAAAATAATCACTTTTAAAAATATTGTGTCTGTTTTTTACAACTTTTTAAAATAATCAGAATCTAAAAATAATTAGAAAACAGCAAAAATGAGAAGTTGTAAGTAGCTTCTCAAATATTAGATTTTTTTTAGAGGAGAGAGAAAATAAGTGTGGTTATTTAATAACTAAGAAAATCACTTTTGCATATTGTATCCAAACAAGCTAAAAATTATTTTATTATAAAAAGTGATTTTTATTAGAATAAACAAACACATAGTAAATTGTAATTTTCTATAAAATATCTAAAAAGTAATCTCTAAATTATTTAATATCAAAATCACTAATTTTTTAATCTGTAACAAACGGACCCAAATGACGTGTCATACAAACTTAATATGATATATCACAATTAATTTGCAAGTTTAAAAATATGAGGGAATGACTAAAATAGGAAGCTTTTAATATGACTAAGTACACGAAATTGCATAAACATTTTTTAAGAAGACTCAGTCATATTTTTCAAAATAAAGATATTGTAGAAAATTCATACATTGCAGAGATGGAGACATGGAAGAAAATTCCCCAAAACTTGTTTAGAAGAAGGTTAGTTTAAGCTCTAATTTTGTGAAAAAACAGAAATTTTCGTTGATGGTACATCAATCGTAGAGGTGAAAACACTCAATGTTTGCATAGTTTATGAGTGTGTGTTTCTCTTTAGATAGAACTAATTAGTTTTATTTTAGTGATGTCAAAACTAGGATTAATTATTTAGATGAAGCAATAATCTTCTTTCATCCATAAATTCTAGCTTAACTAGCAAAAATGTTTAAAAAAATTAGGTTGTACGTCATGACCGGAGTTCAAACACCGATCTTTCATTTTATATGTGCAGAGTTTCTAATGACTTGTTATCTGTCTACCTACCAAAAAAAAAATAATCTTCCTTCAATTATCTTTAGATCATAGAAAATCATTGTTCAAACCTGCATAAGTTTAAAACTCATGAAAGTGCTTTAAAATGATGCTTTAAGCCATTTTGAACATGCGTTATATATGCGTATCTAGGATTTGAAACCTTGGCTTTAGGAAACACGATTTGAATCACGTTTTAAGCCATTTTGATCGTGATTCAAATAATGCGTATCTAGGATTTTTAAACATTTGCTTAAAAAAAAGATGATTTGAATCAACCTTGATATTCATTTGAATCATGCATATTATGGTACTAGAATTATAGGGTAGAAGGGATATTCTAATTGTAACATTCACTCAAACGATCTTGTTAAAAAAAAAAAACATTCATTCAAACATTCATATAGTGAAAAATAGAAGAAATTCTCTCACACATTGTAAGGGAACTGTTGGAGGTCACCCTACAAGGATGACAATGACCAAATCAATATAAATTTTTGGTGCCTATTATCTGATCTCTTAATTATCTTCAAGAATAACATCGTTAACAAGCACAAAATAACTTGTGCATATATCGTATAAGAATTGTAGAAAAAGCTTTTCTTTTAATCAATTTAATCATACTAATATAAAATCATAATTGTGTTCTAAGAAGCTACTAAAAACATACGGTCATTATAAATAAGTTTTATATTTAATTTTGAGTTTTTATTGCTTTATAAAGATTAAACAAACATATAAAAAAAATGGAATTTTAGAATTATTATTTTAATAAAATAAACTAAAACAAACCATTGATTCATATATTTCTTAAATGTGGGAGTGCATGTATTCACAAAACAATTCATAATCAATTTGAAAATTTTGAGACAAACACTTACACAATCTACATCAAAAACTTTAGGACATAATTAAATAATCATAGTGCAAACTAAACTAATTTATTGTTGATCTTATCTTAGCTGTTTCCCTACACCAATATAGCTATTGTCTAGTTTTATGTGGACAATGATGATTTTTTTTAGAGAATTTATTTTATGACCCGGCTTACTCGCACGCCCCCGACCAAAATATCCTTCCGTGGCTTAAGTCACGGTTGAAGGAAAAATGAGTAATTTTAAAAAATGACATTTTTTCTACATCCGTGACTCAAGTCACGGATGTTATAAATGTAGGGTGTTTTGGGAAGTGTCCGTAGCACAAGTCACAGACAAAGGTATTTTGACATTTTTTCTACATCCGTAACTCAAAGCACGGATATTACAAATGTAGGGTGTTTTGGGGGGTGTCCGTAGTATAAGTCACAGACAAAGGTATTTGGATTATTTTGTAGGGCGTGTCCCAGAATCCGTAGAGTGGAAAAAGTAATTTTTTTTAAGCAAATACGTAATTAATTATTAGAACTCCCATTTTATTTTCAATCTCTTAGCCACTTAGCTCTAAATTGATTTGGTATTTGTATGCCCAACTCAACCAGAACATTCTTGCTATATTTGACTCATCCAAATACATAACCCTTTTCACCATTTAAGCAAACTTTTTGACTCAAAATGTGAAATTGTGATCATTTTTCTATTTTAAACAAGCTTACACGCATGGTTAGGCTTACATAGCCATCACACTGATCATAATCCACCTTCTTAATCATGTCTAAATTTGCAAAGCATCACATAAACAGTTAATTACACTTCGAAGATATTTTTATTTTCAATTTAAATATTATTTTCTTACGAAAATTTACATATATGTTGTATCATGGTATATAATCTATCCATTTTGAATAAAGGTCTATTGTTTATTATCAGGATTTCTAGCAACAAATTTATATATTCTTTCCTTTTTCTTATGCAAAATGTAAATTTTATTATATAGATGAAATGACAAAATCATCATAAATTCACACATACAAGTGAGAGACTCGGAGTTTAAATCCCGAACAAGACGTTTACCTCACAAAATGTATATTCTTTCTAATACATGTTACATATTGTATTATTATATAAGCAAAATTATACTATGAATCATTTATCTTATTTATTTGTAACACTTTAGTCATAAATGGGTCATTTGGACTAATGGGTCAGCCCAACCAATTTTTATTTTTTTCATTTATTCAATTTTTGTATGTCACTTTGATGCAATAGTTCCTCACAATTATCAATTTTATAGGGATATGATTTGATGCAAGTGTAAATATTTTTTACATCAACACCAAATATCAATTAAACTCTAATTTGATTCCTGTAAAAAAATAATCAAATTAATAAATTATAAACTTGTTTTTATAAAAACATTTAGGTAATATACCCCTTTTTATCAAACTTACACATTTAAATATATTTTTTATAATAATTTCTCAAATAGATGATAAATTTTTTATGTTATTATTGATGTTAACATTATAAAAATGGCTTAATTTTTTTTATAATGGGTCAACCCGAAGTTCAATGGGCTCGTTTAGCGCAGTCCAATTTTCATATGACCCCGCATAATTTTCTTTGTATTTCTGAAAATAGATTTTGTAAAACTGTTTTTCAAAATAGTTCAAATTTTTTTATATTTGTTTTTTCTAAATTGAAACATTAATTTTGACATTATATAACATAAATATACATTATTAATTTTTATAAAAAGTTGTATTTCAAAAATATTTATTATGAAAATCTATCTAAAATAGTCTCAAAGTTAAGTGATTTTTTGAAATTTTGATATCCAATAATGGTCCCTTAATTTGATTTATTACAAACTAGCCGCCAAACGGGCACGGGACACGTGCCCGTTTGTGTGATCATTTTTTTTTTTTTTTTGCTGTGATCGATATTCTCTATTGTGCAAAAATAAATAATTAATTAATCTCCTTTTTTGTTGGACTTGGTTAATTGATAACTACTTAATCTCTTTTTTTGTTGTGGCTAGTTATTAAGAAAAAAAATATATATTTTTTTTACAATAAAAAAACTGAAAACCTACTTTTATGTGGAAGTTGTGCTTAATTTTTTTTTTTTGGTAGTTTTTTTTAAGGATAAAATTGGAATAATGAAAAAGCCATCCCAAAAATTTGTATCCCCTTTATATATTAGTATAGATACTTAAGAGTTTGAAGGTTTTAGCCAAAAGGATCAAACCCCCCATTAAGTGAAGATGCTAAGATAAACATACATCAGTTTTTATCAGATTACAAAAAATGGATCAAGAGAAAAGTAAAAAGAAGACAATGAATCAGTTCACATCAATGAAAATAAATGGAAATCCTTATTCCCAAGAACCAACTTTTTACTATGAGTCAATTTCAGAATGCTTAGATATTACTAGTACCTTATCAGTCAAATTAAGAAGTTAGTGTTTTAAATAAGTTGCATTTCTCACTTCTCAAACAACTTAAATAATGCTTTCAAACATATATACACAATCAACACTGATACATACATAAGCAAAACTCAATACAAGAAAGTTATGAGTGCAAATAGAAATTAAGACAAGAACCATCTGCAATCTCTCTGCAGATCAGATAAACATTCAATTAATCTGCTACAATATGAATGAATGGCAGCCGTTTTCACTACTAGAGATTAGTTTTTCACTAAATTGAAGTGTCTACAAGCCTTTTATTAGCGATTACGTCAAGTAGGATTCAAATCGAAGACTAAGAGAGAGTATCATCAGTAGTAGCAGCACCATCTCAGGCATCATGTTTTGGCAGAATCATATCTTCCTGATTGATGCATCCCTTGGATATTTAGCAGAGTTGCCACTACTAGAAACATAATTTTTCTCAGATTTTGATGCAAGAACCGATGCATCAGGCGTGGTGAATCGCTACTGTGTTCACTTGCATTTACTACAATAAGGTTTGAATTTTCACTACTTAAACTTTCATTTACTTCTTAGACTTTCACTAATCAAGGTCTGATACTTGCACTCCACACATGTGATTAGAAGAAGTGAAGAACGTTAACTTTCTTGTTCCAAAATCATTACTAAGAATGTAAATGTTAGAAAAGGATCATTCTCATTACTTAGAACAGTTACACAATGCCCCTTTTATAGGCATACAATACAATCACCAAATGCAAGCTAAGGAACTAAAGAGCACTGCTTGCTTGTGACACAAGTAATACAGTTGAACCCCAACTAATCACTAGAAACTAGCTTGATCCTAACAGTAAATACATGAGTAAAGGTTCTAATAATTGGTTTTTATTTAACCCACAAAAAAGAGCATAACTACAACACATACAAATTAATATTTAACTAGGAGTAACAAACAAAACACCAAAAGTTAAAATATTTTTATTACCAATTCTCAAAAATAGGAACATTCTTTATACTTCAAGTCAATAAATTTTTACATAAACAAATAAAGAACTTATCTAAGAGGGGTTTATGAAATTAATATGCTAACATCAAGACAAAACAAATCACTATGATGATAATGTTGTTAACAAAATAAATGAGACAGTCGTACAAAACCCCTGAAAATTACTAATGTTGGTCTCCTCTGACTTAATGATGGCGATAGGCGCGAATAACTGAGAAAACAAAGTGTTGGTTGTATTGATCCCAAATCATGCCGATTTCATCTCCAATCTTTAAGTTCCTTCGAATTACGAAATCCTTGACCCATGTGTCTTTGAAAACATGGCTATTATTGGAAGGGCGAATGGTGAAAACGAGAGAATGGAGAGAGTTGGTGTCGATATCCCATACTCGAACATGGACGTCATTATTCTCACAAACCCGCCGACCACCCAAGACAGGAACAATCAAATCTTTGGCCAATTCTCTCTTGATCAAGATATTACAGTTACTGCCAAGATCAGTTTGAGTCAAGACTTTCTTGATTCTCCATGTATCATCATAGAGCACCAACCCAGTTGAAAAACCCCAGTTTCTTGCTCTTCTTGCAACATGAATTGGAAGAGGAAAAGGAACAGCAGTAGCAACAGCAACATTGCATATGTTGTTGTTTTTTGTTTCTTGGGAGACAAGTTTTCGTTTCTTGGTGAAATGGGTTTCATGATCGGTGGCTGTTTCACAATGTGAGGGGAAACGGCAAGAAGCAGTACCACCTAATGATAGACAGAGACACACAGAAGAATCATCATAGGTAACAGAGTTGTTGAGGATGTTCTTCCACTTAGCCATAATGTTGTTTCAAATTCAATATAGAAAGTGTTAAACTCTTCATTTACATCACTACTTATATATATAATACTATACTAGGGTTTATTATCTAGTCTAGACTAGATAAAATATGAAATGGGTCGGCCCATTATTATTTTTATTTTTTTATTATCTTGTTTTATCTAATTAATAATGAATCCTTGTAAAAAAAAAATTATATGTCTAAATAATTTTATATTGGTTTAATTAATATGCAGATTTTGAAATATTTGAGAATTTTTAAATAGTTTTTTGAACTAAATTTTTTGTAATCAAATTCTTAAATTATTTTTTTTCTTTTCAATTAAGTCCTTCCGTTAAATGACCGTTAGTTAAAACTGATATGGCATGTTACATTATATAAATAGTCTCTAAAGTAATTTTATTTTGTAAATAGGTCCCCGAACTAATTAAATGATATAAAGTTCATATATTATATATAATTTATTATTATAATAAATTTGTAATATTTTATTTTAAAAAAAAAACAATGAAAATATAAGAATTAATAAAAAAAAAACATTTTTTTTGCTTTTTAGCACAATGCTTCAAAGTCTGGCTATAACTTCATTTCGGGGGTGTAACAGCCCGGGGCCCACCACCTTAGGTCAAATGGTAGTGAAAATGAATTGAACATGTATTTATTCTAGGATATATGGTTCGATTCGGAAGACAAAAACCCCACAAGTGAGGGGAGTGGAGAAGATCGTAAGGTGGCAGTGTCGGGATTAGGGGTGTTCATATCCGAACCAATCCAAACCGAAAACTACAAAAAACTGCATTTTAGTTAAACCTGCATGGATCATTTTTCTGCCAGACCGCACAAATCATTTTTCTGCCAAACCGCAATACTTAACTCTATCAATTAGTAGCAATCAACCTATTATAAGTCGTCTAACTTAGCAAGTCCAATCCAAATTGAGTCTATAAAATACTAGGTTTGGTTTGGATGGCTTTTTTAAAAATCAACTGAACCAAACCAAACCACATATTTTTTTATCTTGCGGTTAAGATGACTTTTATGCTCAAAACAGAACCAAACCGCGCTGCGAACACCCCTAGCCTGGACCACCTAAAGTGGTGAGGCCCGGGCTGTTAAAAAAAAGCGCATTTTTTCCAACTGTTTTCTCATCCCATCACATTCCGTCAATCTAATAGTTGAAAGTTACAAATAAACATCAATCCCCGTGAAATTATATTTTTACTTTTAATTTGTGAAGAATAATTTTGTAAAATAACTCATATTATAATATATTTTTTTTATACAAAATTAGTTATATTTTTTAAGTTGCGTAAAATAGTTAAAATGACTAATATAATTTGGGACGTTGGTAGTATAAGACAACGGAAATGGATTACCCGCTGTTACAACATGACGCTGTAACAGATCGAGACCGTCTGATTGAAATGGATGACTGAGATTATTTTTACTTTATTTTACTAAATCTAATTTGAACCGTTTGATTTAAAACGAATGGTTGTGATTGCTTAGTGCAGCAAACTGTGTGCTTTTGCTAAATCAACATCCTAAGACAAGTTATGGTTTAATACAAATACTTAATAGTCGAAGCCTAGAAGGCTTTAGCCAAAAGGTTCAACATGATGATCTTGAATTATGGATTAAACCCCCCATTATGTGAAGGAGCTCAGATAAACATACATCAGTTTTTATCAGATTACAAAAAATGGAATAAGAGAAAAGTAAAAAGAAGACAATGAATCAGTTCACATCAAGATTGCTCATATATGGCAGCCGTTTTCACTACTAGATATTATTTTTTCGCTAAATTGAAGTGCCTACAAGTATTTTTATTGCTGATTACGTCAAGTAGGATTCAAATCGAATACTAAGAGAGAGTATCGTCAGTAGTAGCACCATCTGAGGCACATTGTTTTGACTCAAAATAACCATTGGAAACTCTGCAAATTGACTTGATTTTAATATTCATGATGTAGTGCTGCATGAGAGAGTGCAGTGAGTCATATGATATGGTCTCATGCTCGCTTAGCAACACGATTGATCGATGTGAGCTTCTTGTTGGTAATATTATCCGCGTATGAAACCTCCACATGATTTCATTTATTGAGGTTTCTTGTTGGCCACATTTTTGTCCTTGTTAGCATTGGCGATTTGTGTGTCATATAAAACGTATCTCTTCTGTTAAGGCTGCAAATTATATATTCTTTAAGGGACCTGCAAATTAATTAAGCCAAAAAATTAATGATATGCATCAAAATTTAAGAAAGCAGTGGGGGCAAGTGACCCCAATTGCTTTGCCATAGATCCGTGCCATTGATATTTTGAAATTTGATAGGATATTGGTAAATTTACTTAGAATTTAAATTTACTTTAAAATAACATATTATAAAATATGTACTTATGTCGTTGAATTTTACCTATCAATGTAAAGTATAGAAATATTGTAGTATTCAATCAAGACTTTTTACAACTGACAAAAAGTTATGTAGTATTTAAAAGTATTCTAATTTTGATGGATTGTTTGAAAAATGGTTTTTTAATGGATTTTGGTGGACATTTTTGTGAATTTTTAGCTTTCACCATATCCAGGGATTTCTATGGATTCTCTTTTTTTCTTTTTACATCTCCCTTCTCTTCTCTCATGTTTCTATTTCATAAAAATGGACCGGTGTGTGCAGTGTTATCTGCAGATTATCTATTCTATTTTCTTCAAATTCATAAAAGGAGTTGTTTTTGGTATCATTCGGGATCAGATCGTTTTTAAGTATATATGCAATTTTTTATATTTTAAAATAATATATATACTGTTATGAATAATTGTAGGTGGATGTCCATAGTCTTGGCCCATATCATTGGCCCATATGTTTTCCTATATATATGACCTAATGTTACAATGTAAAACATACTTGTGAATAAGAAATACAATCTCTATTCTTTAAGGATGCATATTATTGAATTCTTCTGGAATTCATGAAACAAATATATTTATTAATTTATTTTAAGTTCTCCAAGAACCGTATAGAAATCCATTAAGGATACGTGACAGTTGAATTCTTATGGACAATTAAAATATAAGAAAGTTATGGATTAGTAATGATAATACGAAGAAAGAAAATATTCTTGACAAACAAAAAAAATAAACATAAAGATTATAGGTTTTGCACTCTTTTTCCCTTCATCATGGTTTTGTCCCACTGGGTTTTCCTGGTAAGGTTTTTAATAAGGCAGTTCAAACACAAAGGATATCGTACTCTTTTTCCTTCACTAGGATTTTTTTCCATTGGGTTTTTACTAGTAAGGTTTTAATGAGGCATATCCTTCATGGACATCCAAGGGGGAGTGTTATGAATAATTATATGTGGATGTCCAATAGTCTTGGCCCATATCATTGGCCCATATATTTTCCTATAAATAGAACTATCATTTCTATGTAATATATACTTGTGAATAAGAAATACAATCTCTATTATTTCTCTCTTCTCTCATTTATCTTTTCTTCTCTATTACTCCTCCTATTTACAAATAGTTTCATAACATATACAATAATATTAGCAAAAACACCACAATTTGATCTTCATTTTGAAGCTAATGTTTGGGCTACTATGAAGTTTACTAATGCATCACTTTTTTATGCATCACTTTTTTATGCATCACTATTAATGAGGGAGAAATTTACACTCCATCGCCAAATGACATAAAAGTTTAAAACTATATAATATATTTTGTAGAGTATTAAAATAAAACATATATAATATATATTTTGACTTATTTAATTTTGAACGTAATTTTTATTTTTAATTTAGAAATTTAAGTATCATGAATAATTAGAAAATATGACAAAATTAATATATTATTAATTTTAAATTGAAAATAAATTTTAAATATTAGATATATAATACACGTTTAATTGATTTTCTTTCATTCTCATTAGGTAAATATGACTATAGTCATACATTTCAATAACAAATTACACAACAACTAAATACCCATCAATTATAAAGAAATAATATCTTTCTCATTTTTTTCAGGTATTAAATACAACCCTTTGCCCCATGCATGACATATGAGATGGAATAATATATATGATTGAAATACAACCCTTATTGTTTTATTTTATTCTTACAAACCCCTATTATATTATATATATTTTTTTTTTACAATATTGATGTATCTATTATTTATCAAATTATTTATAATATTTAAATATCCACAAATCTTAGCTCAACTGACATAAATGTCGAAATTGCTAGATCGGACGCAATTTCATCTATCCACAAAAAAATATTATATTTAAATAATCGCATAAAATTTTGCAATATTATATTACTTTATCAAAATATAATTACTTGTTTATTTTGTTTCTCAGTTGTTTTCATCTTTGTATTTTTTCCCCCACACACGTGTATAAAAATAGGATACACTGTTGGGAACATATGAATACTAATAATTATTTTTTGAACAAGCCAAAGTGAGATATATATTAAAAAACAGTCTCCTTAGTACAAGATGTGCAAAGGTAGACTACCAACATTTACAAAGGGTCACAAAAAGATAAAAAAGAAAACAAAGCAATGCCCAATCAAGGCAAAAGACTAGACCACCAGCTATGACAGTTAGAAGCTAAAGTAACACTCATCGCCTTCAACCACCGAAAGGAGAAGAGTTTGATCTTATCCAACAACTGAGGAACGGTGCTTGCAGAGCCTTGGAACAACCTTTGGTTCTTCTCGGTCCATATAACCCAAACACAAGCAAGTCAAATGAGTTGCAAAAAGGAGCAACGTGACCGAGAACACCTTATTATCTGTATAACTATTAATATACTCTTTTCGTTCCTCCCTTCCCTTTTATAATAAAAAATTCTCTTATTATTCAACCATATTTTTTTTGCTCATTAAAAAGAACATACAAAATATACTATTATAAAAACTAATCACAAGTCATACTTAAATCGTAGAATTCATGTAGTTTATGATTTAAAACGATATTTTAACAACCTTGATAGGAACTCCATTTTCAATATGCTTGACTTATTCATTGTGGCTAAGAACCTTTCAGCTATATTGATGACATGATGATCTACTGTAAAATGATGTTCCACTTCTGTAATTTACCTATATATGATAGTGCTTCTCGCGTTCTCAATTTGAAGTCTTTCTCTTTACAGTTGCACTATATCTTATTTCTTTCCAAGAACTGGAAGATAATGATCTCATTCGAGTAACAATTTGAACGAGTCTGGTGTGTGATGTCATCGGACGATAAATCGGATGTGGATTCTTGAAAAGAGTGACAAATTGAGGATTGTCAGAAGTTAACGGAGGATGAATGTTTGTTGCTGGAGTGGAGCAATCATCGGAGGAATGTTGTTTCAGACAGAGTCTTTACTTATGCAGCACAAACAAATAAAGAAAAAAAACAAACTACTTGTGTCCATGATTGAATGAAATTGTTGGGATTCACTCGCAGCATACAAACAGAGTCGTTTGATGTTTCTTTCTTTTTTTGTCACCAACACAAAGAATGTGATTACTGCGATTACTGGTTTCCTTACTTTACTTTACTTATATAGTGAGATCAATATGGATTAGGTTTTTAAATTTTGTCCGCTCATATATTAAAAATCACCTATTTTTTATCTTATCTATTAACAATATCCTTACTTGTATAAGTTTATTACATTAGCAAACCTAAATCTAATTACTTAACTTAATTTTTCCCCTCTTTTTTTTTAGCAGCCCTCATTCTTAATTTTGCTATCAATCAAACCTATGAGTGCCAATCAATCTTAATATATGCATACCAATTAATGTTTAGCTACTAAAAAAATTGATTTGCACCTATAGTAAACATAATTTTTGCACCGCACATGTTGAAAAATTCTAAATTAAATAATTCTTAGTTAACTAATCTAGGCATATTTTAAAAATTTTGTTCATTTATCTTCCGTTGATTAAAGAAAAATTTGACCTTTAAGGTAGATAAGTGGGTTGATCACGGTTCGAATTATGATCCCCTGCATATATAATGGAATGTCCTATCAATTGAGTTAAATTTACGAGACAAACTTTTCTAATTATTCACAATATAGCGATAAATATGACTTAACTTATTAATATTTATTATATATATATATATCTTAACTTACATGCAAAACTTTAAAATATAAAAAAATTAGACCAAAAGAGTAATAAATTGGAAAAGATCACTTCAATTCAAATTAAAGCACTGTTATTTAGTAAAAAAAAAAAATTACATAAGAGAAGAACCCATAAAAATTAGAAAATTAACCGATAAAAAATTGACTAATTGTACATAGAAGAGAATAATTATAATTTGTAAGTGTTACATGTTACCACATATGATTTTTCTCTTTATTACTCAAAATTAATAGTGCGTTTGTTTTGATTCTTTTGAGAAAAATTCTATTTTTTTCTTAAAAAAATCCATTTTATAATTTTGATAGTATTTGTTATAGTTTTTTTAAAAAATCGTTTTTCAAAAAAAATCATTTTTAACTCCAAAATAAAAAGTTATTTCTAAAAAACAACTATTTCTAATTGCTTTTCAAGATTATATATATTTATTTAAAACTATTAAACTAAGAAACTAAGAAACTAAGTGTAGGAACTTCTTATTTTAAAAAAATAGATTTTTATAATTGTAAAAAAAAATAATATAACTTTAGATTTTCTTCAAAATCCTTATATAAAAATCTCTAATATTTTTTTATAAAAAAAAAAATCACTTTTTTAATTTTTTTTTTTAAACATACCCCCTAAATATATTTCGGTCAAAGAAATAAAGAGGGGATGACGTCGTATATATAATATATTGATATTATATATAAGTTGAAAAGTTCATTGATTGATTCTGGATAGCGAGGTAGGGCAATCAAAAGAAACGACCTTGGCTTGCATCTTGCATCTTTCTCATCGGTATGTATCTCTCTATGCGATCTCTTTTCTCTATATGTTGCATCTTTTGCTTCATTTATCAAACCTTCTTCCACTCCTAAGCACAATTAGGGTTTTATTCTTTCCCTTCACAATCATTCCATTTGTAAATCACAAATTAGGGTTTCATTCCTTCCCTGCACAATCATTATGGATCCAGATATAAAAAATTTAGATTTCAATTTTAAAGTTTGTTCATATATGCAACCACGATTTTAGCTCAATTGTTAATTCCGTGTTTGGATCATGTCAAATTATAGGAAATTGGATGGGTTTGTTTTGTTTAGGAATTATTGCATGGTTATGGGTGTGGGGTTTAGTTACACCACAAATCTCTGATTTTGTTTGTTCCTAAAAAGTTGTTTATTGTGTTCTTTAATTTCAATGTACAGTAGTGGTGTGTCTCAAATAATAAAATAAATGGTACCATGTTTTTTGTCTCTTCACCGAACTTTCCATTGTTTTATTTCATGTTTGATTAAGCTTAATAGTGTTCTACTTTTGGTTCGATTATGATTTTCTCACTTTTATATCACTTGTATATCTTCAATTGAAGGTTGAATGAATCTATTGGATGCATCTAGATTCTAGAGTCCCCTGTTCTACTTTTACTTGTAAATGAAGATGATAAACTTGTATAGTCGCTGCCATGTGATGATGATGATGATGATGATAATGGTTATAGAAACCCCTAAACAGAATAGTGTAGAATGAGTGTATCATTATCATTATTGATTAAAAGTAAATGATTCCAAGAGGTTTCCTCCTATAACCCTTCCAAGTGACATGATTCTTTGTACTAAGGCCTATATCAGTTATGACATCAGGCTCATTATTCAGGTGATATACTTAATAGCATAATAGTTAACGTCTAATGATAAAGAACAACATCAAATCTTTGTAGATACCAAAAGTTCTGGAAACTGAAGATTTGAACTTGTAAACACCATACTGCATACACATAAGCTCTAATCTCTAGTCCAAGTGTGATTGTGATAACTACTGAAACCTTAATTAATTGACACTTTTGAATGGATTGATGCTTAAAGTGTGCTAATTACTGAAACCTAAATACTACAATGAATACTTGATTTTCCTTCAGTTGATTTAAGTCGGATGCAGCTTTTATCTGGATCTCTCTGGATTTTGTATTCTCTCCCACTTCGTTTTTTGCTTCCTTCTAATATTAAGGTTCAAAGACTCATTGTAAATTTGTAATTAGTGTTGGTTTTTCCCTTGAATGTTTTCTCAATGTTGATGGGAGTAAATTTTGTGCGGCTATTATGTTTGCAAATACTTCTTTTAAGGAGCTGTTGATTTTGTTTAGAAAGCTGGGGATAATATGATGACATTGGATGCTATTATTTGAAGCCGATGATTATGATAGCTTCACAAGAAGAGCTTAAAAGTTAACTAAATTGTTATAATTTTTCAAGAAGCCTACTTTCTTTTTATATTTTCCAAGACTACTTCCTGTTGCTCCACTGTGATTATGATTTTTATGAGGGAAGAAGTGTTATTGTCATAAAACTAATGGATTAAGTTACGCTACTCAGTTTATTTGTTATGACTTTCAATATCAGTGTTTACTTTTCCCTTTTTGGCCCATCATTTGGATTTTGGAGTTATATAATGCAGCGTGTTATTAATTTATTTTGTGAAACATGAATTGTTTTGGTGAATATATTGTTTGAAAAAGTTTAGTTGGTTTTCTTACTTCCATTGATACTTGAGATTTCGTTTTTTATTATGCTTGGACAGATGTTTCCTACATATAATTCCTTTTTTTAGTGGCAGAACCTTTAATTTGAAGATTTTGGTGTGTTGATATGTTGTTATCTAGGCATAATTACCTTTTTTTAGTTGCTTTTGAAGAATTATATTCCCCCAAACACAATAGCAGGCTACTCCCTCTAGTCCTTATTATAAGAAAAAGTTTGTTTTTTAGGTTCATTGAATGATTATTGTATATGATCTATGATATAGGCCATATACATCAATCATTCAATGAAGATTTGGGAGTGGTGATATGTTGTCATCTAGGCATAATTACCCACATTTGGAAAATTGGCTATATGTCATCTAGGAATAATTACCTGTCTTTGGAAGTTTCTAGTTTGAAGAAGATTTACAAAGATGAATTCTGTCCTTGTAATGTAATTGTATCTGTATTTTGTGTATGGAAGATTGAACACATAGTAGATATTGGAAGTTCTAAAAGTTTGATGTGATTAAGGTAAAACATATGTCGGGCTAGCATATTTATTTTTTAACCAGCAAGTGCTATTGTGTGTGTTTGTATTCAATGCTTGGTTGTCACGCAATTTAAATGCTAGATTATAGTAGTGTGAATTTTGGTTTGAGATTGTATAAGTGCATGTGTTAGTTGATGTGAGAAACCCAGCGCTTGTGCATTGGCAGCCACTTGTTAGTCACTTAGCATGATGATTTTTTATGACGTACTTTTGTTCCTGATTGATTCCTCTTTTTTCCTTCCCCAGGTTCAGGAATTATATTGAAATCTTAAGATGCCGGCTACAGCAGGTAGGGTTCGCATGCCCGCGAACAATAGGGTTCACAGTAGTGCAGCCCTTCAAACCCATGGCATATGGCAGAGTGCCATTGGGTATGACCCTTATGCACCAAATAAGGAAGACAAGGATACTTCTCAAAGTCAGCCAAATGCAGAACCTGATGCAGAGAATGCATATGCCAGCTTCCAAGGGCTTCTACAGCTTGCTAAGATAACCAATGCTGAGGTGGATGTGTCCCGTGGAGCTTGCAAGAAGTGTGGCCGTGTTGGGCACCTCAAGTTTCAGTGCAAGAACTATGTGAAACTCAAAGATGAAAAGGAGGAGAAGGATCTTGAAGCAATGCAGCCACTGGGGTTGGTTGGAATGGATAAGTTGAAGGGAAAATCTGAGAAGGTGGATAAGAGGAGCAATGTTGAGAGCTCAGAAGAGGAGGAAGAGGATAGTGAGAGTTCAGATTCTGAGATTGATTCAGAGATTGAGAGAGCTATTGCTCAAAGGTCTGGGAAGAAAGTTAGTGGAAAGAGAAGTTCTTATAGAAAGAAGGAGGACTCGGATGATGATGAGTCAGACAGAGATTCTGACCGAAAGAGGAAAAAGAGAGGTAGGGCAAAGAAGAGGAGTGTTAAGACTAAGAGGGAGGCTAGTGATTCAGATGATTCCAGTGAAAGGAGGAGGAGGAAGAAAAAGAGGGAGCACAGGAGAAGCAGGAGGGACAAGTCTCCAGATGATAGTGATGAATATAGGCACAAGAAAAGAAAGAGTAGGAAGGAGAAGACAAGAAGGAGAAGTCGTCACTCTGATTCTGATTCTGAAACATCTGATGATTCCACTTCCCGGCACAAGCGGAAAAGCAAGAGGACATCATCGTCAACCGACGGTGATTCAAGTGATGGATATAACGGTTCAAGGAAGGGCAGGGATATAAAAAAATCTGAAAAGAGGAGGAGACGCCACCATGGAGATGATGATTAGAGGAGCAATGGAGTAATCAAATCATATGTCCCTTGATGATTGTAAACTTTTATGTATAATAATAATACACCTATATGCTTGTTCAAATGTTGTACCTGGTTTCGTTGAGCTTCAGAATCTGGTTATCAGTATGGCTTGATATTATTGATTTTTCTACACTTAGATGGTTGTTGTTTTGCTTTTGTATGAGCCTTATATTATGTGTTGATTTTTAGCCTTCAAATTTAAATAATCTATATGAGAACTGCATGCAAGTATATGATCACGGCAGTTATGTCTTATTGACCAAGGCAAGTATATGGTTGAAGTGTGTATGTGGCATATCCAATAATCATCTCTAATATCATTGTATTCTTCTATTATACAAAAAATAGTCTTTTAACAACTTCAACTAGTACTCAAGAACTTTTATTAGAAGGGATCATAAAATTAAGTGTCTAATTTGTTAACAAGTCTCTCAAGAAATCACATATAACTTTTAGTTAATTAAATAAATCGCATTTAAGATAATATTTCAATTTTTTGAATTCTTAATACATGTCTTTTCTCTTTAGAACATTTGTTAGCATTTATCTAAAATTAAACGGAGTACGCCAACAAGAAACTATATAGAGAACTACAAAGGCAAGCGGGAAAACACAGATGTGGGAATTTAAATAGAAAATCTCCGATTTGTTTAACACAAATTGTTTAACAAAGGCCCAAAAATGTTATAATTGACAGTAGAGCTCCACCTTCAACTTAGTGTCATCTGTTTTGTGGCATGATCCATCAACCATATCCATTGTGCCCAGATTCCTTCTAGCGTGGCATCCACAATCCTCGCTCTCTAATGGCGCTATTAACAGGAAATATTATCATATGCCAAATTGTTAAGTCCTATTGCATTTTGACCTAGTCTAAAGTTTTGGCGACCATGATAGACCTCAATATACTTATGAAAGATTCAACTCCCTCTTGTTTGGTTGTGTTTATACATACCTTATAAATTATCAACTTAGGGTATTTCAGTTGTCTCTTATTTGCAATGTCTTGTTAATTTAAGCTAACATGTAATATATTTTTAGGTGTAAACAAATTCTAAATCGTATTCAAGAAGATATTTATAAAGTCAAAGACTTATTTTAGAGTGTCTTATAGAAAGAGTTTAATGTAATTCAATAATTGTTTTTAATAGACCAAATGAAAAAGTAATCAGAGTTCAAACTTTGACATAACAACAATTTCATCATTTTTTTTGTGAATTGAACTATGACTTATCAACTACTGTAATTTAATAGTAATTTATCCAAACAAAATCTATCAAAACTCAAAAATCATCCACCAATTTTTTTATTTTATATTTTTTTTGGAATAAAAACAAAAAAAATGTAGGAAGAAGGGAAAACAGAGAGACAGTGACAAGTTGGACTCAAAACATCCCTCGTTACGCGTGTGGCGGGAAGAAACTCCCTCCCTCCCTCCCTCCGTGTCAGTCTGCCTGTGCCTGGGGTTAAGGTGTTTTTATGCTCTTCGTCTTCACACAAACAAACAAACCCCATTTGATTTCACTTCACAATGTACAAGCTAGCTACTACTCGAAACGTCGTCGTCTACTTCCCTCGCTTCCGTTCCCTTTCTCTCTTCCTTCAATCTCCTCCTCCTCCTCCTCTTTCTTCCTTCATTCCCTCTCGCTTCCTCCGGTACTCTCTCCAACCTTCTTTCTATTTATTCAATCTTTATTTATTTATTTATTTATTTATTTTGAATTTCTTTCTAATTTGAAAAATGGAGGTAAATAATTTTTTTTATGTAAAGGTTGATATTTTGTAGCTTGATAAAAAACACTTGCTAAGTGCATTTGTGTATACTTGGGTTAGTGGTGAGTTTCATAAAATTACGGCGGCACCGTGATTTTGTTGAAGCTAAAAAGTGTAGCTTTTGTCAAAATTGTGGTAGCGCAATGTGAGTCACTGAACTCACTGTCAATCCAAACATGCACTAAGTCGGCAAATATGGTGGTCCTAAGAGTGAGCGAGTGAGACTGCCAGTGAGACAACTTTAGATTGAGGGCCCGTTTGGTTGACTTATTTTTAAGCTTATGTGAAATAGCTTATGCAAATAAATAAGTTTTTTCTTTGTATTATTATAAGTTTCTCAAGGTAGTTTATAAGAAAACAGCTTATAAAAATACAATTTTTGTTAGTAAAAACTCAAGAATTAACATAAAAGTTTATTTATTTGCATACGTTATTTTCATAAGCTAAAAAATAAGCCAAATCCAAACGGGCCCTCAATCTATTTGCTTTTTCTAAGAGACGTTACCTTTCGTTTTTAAAAAATTTAGGAGAGGCGCTTTCACATATTCTTAGCAAATATTGCTGCTTGTGAGAGGAAAGGTTTATTGTATGGTATTGCAGGGAACATATCCAGTGGACACAGGGTGGGGATTGACTGTAACTCATAGGATTAGCCGATTAGGGCATGTGGCTATGAATCAAGGTGTAAGGGGTGTGAATCCCTCCTCGCCTACAACCGGCTAACCCCGATTTTTTTAGGCCTAAAGCCCTTGTTTTAGTTGTTTGGGCCTTGGTAAAGAGATATGCATGGTAAAAATAGTTCATGACTTTGAGCTCATTCTAGATACCTATTTGTGCATTAGTATTAGTTACTGAGACAAAATGTAATCAACCGTTTTCTTGGCATTGACAATCTCATGTATGTCTACGTTGTACCTTAGATAGTTCATTCAATAAAAATGAATTGAAATTAATATGTTATGCTATGGTTACCATATTTGTATTTGAAATAGCTAGAATGTGAATGGTATGTCAAGCATGATGCAAAGTTCTCATTCTAAGTTTAGAAAAAAGAAATGCTTTAAGTTTTGGATGTAATTTTTCTTCACATGATAAAATCCTAATGATGTGAATTTCGATTTTTTATTGTATGGTGTCTAAATTGTAAAATTTGTTGATGAATAGAACAAATGGACGTGTACAAAAAATATCATGTTTTAAAGACAGGAAAGCTTCAAGGGGGAGTAGTAAAGTGTCCAAGAAGTTCAGAGTATCAAATAATATTTTAGATGATAAAGATCTTTCTCACATATTATGGTGGAAGGCGGTAAGTCACTTTAGTTTTTTCCCTACTGAACTTGTCTATCTTTTTTATTGTTTTGATCATAAACCACAAAATTTTTGATAAAACCTTGCTTCCTTTTTCTTGGTTCCTTTCCAAATTATTGCAGAAGTTGGAGATGTGCAAAAAGCCTTCAACAATGAATCTAATCGAAAGGCTTGACTATTCAAATTTGCTTGGCATGGATACTAACCTGAAAAATGGAAAGTGAGCACTTATGAAATTGATGGTTTTCTATTTTTTGTTTTTTGTTTTAATATCCGAACTGAAAAATGAAAACATTAATTGTTTGTTTTTATTTTAAAACATTTATGTACAAATCTCTTCAACTTAGGTCTTAATGGTGATCATTATTTATAAGAAAGTTGATCGAATAATCAATTTGTTTGTGTAGTCTGAAGGAAGGAACGCTTAACTGGACAATATTGCAGTTCAAGTCGCAATTTCCACGTCAAGTTTTACTCTGCAGAGTACGTTATATATATACACCATTTGATGAGGGTTTGGTTAGGCATTGGTGGTCTTGTGTGTTTAGTCTAAAGGCAACAAAGCTGCCATTCTCAACAAATTTCTAATTGCTATTTTGCTTGCAAACTTTTATTATTCTCGAGCTAACTTTCTCTTGCTATCTCTTTATTTCTGGCCTTTTTTCCTTCAAATATGTGCTCAGGTTGGGGACTTCTATGAAGCTGTTGGGATAGACGCTTGTATTCTTGTTGAATATGCAGGTTTAAATCCCTTTGGCGGTCTGCGATCAGATAGCATCCCCAGAGCTGGTTGCCCTGTTGTGGTATTGGCATTTTTATTCTCGTGCATGTTGCGTATTTTTATATTCTGCTGAGAAAATTTTATATTAATGCCCTTATTTGCTGTGCTTGTTTTCGGACCAAGATTTTCTGCAGTAATAATTACAGGTAGTTTCACACTGTTTTCGATCTCGATCGCCAATCTGAGATCGGACGTGTTAAATTGAAAACTATCTTTTTAGTTAAAACGATCTAGATCGTTGGTTTACAATTGGATGACTGAGATTGATTACAGCGTCATGCTGTAACTGCAGGAAATCCAATTCCGCTTGTTTTCTAGAGATGTTTAATTTATATCGGTAACTGTTAACAGAGCATACCAGAAGAAAGTGATCTTGCTTTTGTCAAGTTTTTTTTCATACCTAGTCTTTGTGCAACAAGAAACATGATACAAGTGCCATTCTATGAATATTACGAGAAAGTCTAACCTAGGCACAAGCCCAACACCTCATTGTTAGGCACACTCACATAAAGAAGAAAAAAAATTAAAAAAGAAAGAATTAAAATAATATTGATTGGTATGACTATATTATTTTTCTTTTAATTTTTAAGATTTGTGTGTGTGTGCCTAAACAAAATTAATTTGGGGTTGTGCCCATAGAAGAATACCTCGAATATTACTAGTCTTTACCAGTTATTGATGTTGAACTTTTGTTAATGGTGTTCACCTTGATTAATATTCTGAGTGTTCATTCTGCTGATGTCAGATTTCGGTGTAAAGTCTCTTTTAATTGTTTATTGCGTGTAAAGTCTCTTTTATCTGTTTAATGGTTCTTGAGTGCTACGTTTCTATGTCGTGTGCACCACCAACAACAAATCTGTGTTTATTTCAACACAGCTATGGTTCAATGTGGTTACTGATTTGTTATATATCTAAGGGTGTCTTTGGTTTTTTCTTTGGTCACAGAATCTCCGACAAACTTTGGATGATCTGACACATAATGGTTTTTCAGTGGTGAGTTTAACAATTAAATGGTCTTCCACTTTCCCCTATTTTAAATTTTATCACTACATGTTTGAATCTATCCATTTTCTATTGCCTGTCAGTTTATAGAATTGTTCACAATGAAAGCCACAATTAGTATCCCCCTATTTATGCATTATGCTTTTTGTATGTTGTTGTTATGATGTTTTCCATCTTCATGAATAAACATTGCTTACAATTTTTTGTCTTGCTAGTGCATTGTGGAAGAAGTTCAAGGCCCAGCACAAGCTCGATCCATGAAACATCGTTTTATATCTGGGTAAGTACAACATTCACCAAATGGCAGTGTCTCTGTCCTCCCTCCTAGTTTCTCTTTTCCTGAACTTTTTGAGTATGTTGTGTGACTGACTTAATGTTCAAACTTTCAGGCACGCTCATCCAGGAAATCCCTATGTATATGGACTTATTGGGGTTGATCATGATATTGAATTTCCAGAACCTATGCCTGTAGTAGGTATGGTTTTTCTTGCCTAATTATACTACTAATTAGATTATTAGAATATTAACATTCTAATAGTTACTTCTATTATATAATTTTTATCTGCTCACTTAATTTCTCTTTGGCAATTACATATTATTCGTTTTGTTTTACTTTTGCCTCATTTTGATGATCTTCATATAGTGAAGTGGAAAAACCAGTACATGGTAATCACAGCTCTTTGGTCCATTGATTTATTTATTTTGCTTCTGATCTGTTTTTCTGTGCACCGACTGTATTATTCCTTACTGATTTTGTTCTGCTATTCATGCCTTTTTCTTTACACATAATATATTCTGTCATAAAAATAGGAACTTATGAATATATGTAAGATGTTCTTAATTCGTGAGGAAAATGTGTCTTTTGTTGAGTTTTCCTTACACATAATATTATTCCTTACTGATTTTGTTTTTAGCTTTCGTTTCAAATTATTCACAATTCCCCATTGATAGTACATCTTTGGACTATATTGGAATGATCAATTTCGGTGATGCCTCTTTTAATACAGGAATTTCTCACTCGGCAAGGGGATATTGCATTAATATGGTCCTAGAGACCATGAAGACATATTCTTCTGATGACTGTTTGACAGAGGAAGCAGTTGTTGCAAAGCTTCGAACTTGTCGATACCATCACTTATTTTTGCATACATCTTTGAGGAAGAATTCTTGTGGTTTGTACTTCCTAATTCTTTTTCTGTACTTTTTTATTGTAAATATTAGACTAAGCTTTGTTACTAGTTTATGGTGACTATATGTACGACATGGCAAAGCTGATATTATTAGATTTTCATATACCTTGTTGTATCGATACTTGTCTGTTTTGGCAGATTATGGTCCTCTTATTAATTGTATTTTTACCTGTTAGAGTAGACAGTTGTGTAGTTTAACTAGGTTTGTAGAGATAGTTGTAACTGATAGTCAATTGTTAACCATTTTCTTGATTAATTCATTTGGAATTTGATAATTGTTGACCAAGATATCTAGAATTGTAAAATACTCTCTAAATGCTTGATCTTGTGAAATGACAGGGATAACTTCTCTCATCTAAAACACATTTATGGCATATTTGTAGTTTCATGTATTCTTGTTGTAAATTTGAGTAGCGTATTTCAGGAATGTCCAATTGGGGAGAATATGGTGAAGGAGGCCTCTTGTGGGCTGAATGTAAATCCAGACATTTTGAATGGTTTGATGGCGACCCTGTTTCTGATCTTTTGTTAAAGGTATGATTCTAAACAAAAAATATGTATTTTGAGTTTATTTAACTTTGAATGTAATGTATATATAAAATATTAATAAGTGAGCTGTTTTCGATTTTTACATGTCTATTCACTTTGGAACATAGGTAAAGGAGCTTTATGGTCTTGATCACGAGGTTATATTTCGGAACGCAACTGTGTCTTCGGGAAATAGGGCTCAACCTTTAACTCTTGGAACATCTACACAAATTGGTTGGTATTTTAAACATTAATTATGCTCATTGGTCATTTTCTTCTTCTTATATCTGGATCTCCTGTGTTTCAGGTGTCATTCCGACAGATGGAATACCTTCTTTGTTGAAGGTCTTACTTCCTCCACATTGCAGAGGATTACCAGTACTGTGAGTAAATGATTCTTATATTTTTTATGAACCAGTTGAAAATCATTCCATGCTAGTTATTGACAAACATGCTGAGTCGTCAGTTAAATTTTTTGTAGTTACTATTTTTGTTTTTCTATATTCATCATTTTCATTGTATATCACAATACCCAACTAGTTACAACTAGGCTTTCTGATTTTTAATCAGAATAAATTACTACAACCTTCTGTTTTACATCTGTTACAAAAAAACTCCCTCTATTTTTAGAACATGCGGTAAACCTCTCTTTTTTCTAATTATACTACAAATTTTGAAATTTACATTAAACACCAAAACACCTCATATTTTATTAACACATTAAATCAATTTCTAAAAATCATTAAATACTTGAATAATAATATATATTTTAAAAAGAATTAAGTAACCCCTAAAATATTTTTTATAGTTTTACTTTAACTGACGACTTAGTTTTACTTTTATCCGTACAGCTTTTCTGTCTTTAGGACACGGTATGTTTCCCTTGATTTAGGTAGTACCATGTTTATGCAAGCTGTAGGATGTGGATATATTGTTTTGCTAATTGAGAATTAAGTGTTATAATTTAAATTTGTTTATATTTTGCAATGTTCTATCAATTAGATAATTGTAGTATCCATTGTCCATCTCAACTGTACCAAAATTTCCACTTTAAACTATTCACCTCCCTTGTTCTGCTTATTTTTTTTTATTTTAGATTTGATAATTAAATATAACTCAAAGTATAGTCTTTTAGTTATTAATTCAGGATTCTGTACCAAATTTATGTAATTTATGTAATACTTAGTTCATTTTATTTTTATTTTAATAATTAGTGTAGCTCAAAGTGTCGTCTTTAGCGATTAATTCTTCATTCCTTGCCAAATTAACGTCATTGTCTGTTTATTTTGGTTCTCAGGTATGTTAGGGATCTTCTTTTGAACCCTCCTTCCTATGAGATTGCGTCCAAAATTCAAGGTGACTACCAATTTGTTATAATCTTCATTTGCTTCTTAATTTAACTGTTTTTTTCCAATGTATAATTTATCTCAGCCTGCACTTCATTTGCTTTCGATTGGACTCATTTCTTTCTGCTTTTGTTTGGCAGCAACATGTAAACTCATGAGCAGTGTAACATGCTCATTTCCAGAATTTACGTGTGTTTCTTCAGCAAAGGTTATTTCTTCTGTTACTGAGCTTCAAGTGAAACTTCATACATGCTATCCTAACATTCTTAAATAACAATTACGCCAAACAATGGGAATATAAAATAATGGTTGAACATTCGTAACAAACGTTTCGTAACACATTTCATTTTAAATGTTGGTCATGATGACTGAATTGAAATAAGTAACTAACGTTAATGCTACATTCAAATGACTTCCCTTTTGAAGGTCAATTTTTGGTTTATCTTTATCTTAAAACATAAGGAGACTGTAAAAATGGTATGTTGAATTCATATATCTGTTTACCAGTATGAATATGATAGGTACTGGTTCAGAATTGTTAGGAATAAAGTAAATAGGTTATTTATGTTTGGATATTGTTTTGTGATATGGTAAATAAGGTAACATTAAGCTTTGATTTATTGGGATTTGGTGTGCCTGTTGTTTCTTTTGTCTTTCAACTTGGTTTCCGTAGTTTAACAAGAGGAAATCCTAATTTGTGAAACCCAGTTGACACATTGTCCATTGGTGGTATTTTTTCGTGTGTCTCGTCTCTATTTTCCAACCTTAGCCCTTTTCTCTTGGTTGCATTCATCTTTCTAGCTAGCTTAAATTCAGTTTTTGATGGTTGTAATTGATGCTTGTTGTCACTGCCATAAGTTTTGATGCGGTTTTGCTGTGCTCTCCCGTGTATCTCTGTTGGCTTGTTCAGACATATCTTTCAGCCACCCTCATTATGGCCTGCTACTGCCGGGAATTTTTTTCCGGCAAGTTTTCACCGAAACCTACACCATTGAACAGCCTCTCACACCAATGTTGCAACGTGTTTACTTGCCTTAGCTCTTATTGTGAGTCCGACAATGGATAGTGATATAACTGGCGTATTGGTTATAAAAAAATTGTAGACATCCTCACCGTAAAGCTAGTTCTGTGGGGTTTATCTAGGCCCAAAATCTAATGAGGCTTTACCTTTGGGTAGTCATGAGAGGTTATAGGGGTCATGATTAAGCGAAGAAGAGAATGAGACCTCATGAGTAAGAAGCAATAAGAAAGAGAAAGTCTCAAAACAACAGCTGTAATGTAGAAAGACAAGTCATGGGATTGGGAAAGTGCCCAAACAAGACAGATTTGTGATAAGGGCATTTCGGTGACTGTCGTGCAACAACAAATAGTAGGGAAGGTAGGAAGTCTCAGGTGTTGTCATGCATGGCTGTTGGTTGGCACAGAGGAGACACATGCAGGGAGATGGAAGGACTCATAACTTTTATATGGGCATGGCGGCATGAGATTTCAGCAGTCTGTAGATTGGCTTTTGGTGATTATGATGGTGGGAGTTTCAGCAAGAACACTTGCGGGATAATTACTTTGGTTGCAATAATGGAAGCGGTGGTGGCCAGAGGCAAATGTATTTGCTGGAAGGATTACATGCAAGGGAGGTTGAAAAAAGAGAATACATACTTTTTTGGGATTGTTATTTTTTCCAGTGGAAAGTAGGTCTTCTGAGTATGCATGAATTACTACGATTGCCTCTAGATAATGTGTTAAAGGAAATCTGTGTCTTAATTACACATCTGTTGCTCAAGTTTATTAGCGAAAACTAATAATTACAAGAATATTGAATATCCTAATTACTATGATTAGAGCCTTTTTGCACGAAGATAGTTTATTTGCTAAATAAGTGTATGTCATGACTGTTGTTTCATATATTAGCTGATATTGTCTTTGCCCTAAAAAGAACGATTTGAGTAGCTGTGTTTTTATTTTAATTACTCTAGATGTAAATTGTCTTTACCCTTTTTTTTTTATCAACCATTCTTTTGTTTTATACAAATGTGTTTTCCTGTTTGACGCTTTACTATCTTAGTGCAGATTGCTAAGCTACTTGAATGGAAGGAGGCTAATCATATTGAACTTTGTAGAATAAAGAACGTGCTTGATGAAATTTTGCACATGTACAGAAACTCTGAGCTTAATGAAATATTGGAACATTTAATTGGTCCCACATGGGTGGCTACTGGGTTAGAAATTGACTTCAAAACTTTGGTGAGCCCCAAAACTACGATTTTTTTCCTTTCACTTTGTTTATATGAAAATAAGGGAAGGGATAGTTCACAACCTCTTAGATGGGCATCAAGGAAAAATTACGAAGCATTTGTTGAACTAGAAAATATCTATCTTAAGCTATGTCCTCTTCAAATATTCAAAGTCCCCTTAATATATTTAGATTAGGACTGCTGATGTGGAGTCAAATTGCATTTTTATTTTAGAACTATTGTTCATTTTATAATTGTGGTGTTTAGTTTTTATGAAACTAAAATGGTTGTATTGTTATCCCAAGATAGCACACTGATCGAAGTTAATTTTTCTCGCGTTCATCAACTTTGTTCTTTTTCTCTTCTTGCCTCTGTTCCTTTTCTATTCTTGTTCTATTAACAACATGGGAAGAGTTAGGGTAGTTAAAGCAGTTAGTTAGTTGGTTTAACAGCATTAGTTACATAAATGAATATGGGGATGTATGGTAAGAGGGATCATTTAGATTTGTTAGTATTAAAATTATAGGGTTTTAGGTACGAAAGAAAGGAAGAGAAACGATAGAGACTTTGAATTATGATTGTTGTTTGATTTGATACAACAGACCTAGCAGTAATAATTGTTTGGTCCATATACTAGGCTCCTAAATTCCTAATTAAAAAGGATAGCAATCATGTTAAATTGAGAATTATTCAATTCCTAATCCACCGGTCATATTAGATTGAATAACAATTCAAAGTTTCAAGAAAATTTAGGATATAAAAAGTTGAAATTGAAATTTACGCTGATGTATGTCACAACCATTGATAATTCATCACATCTTTTTTGTGAGATAATAGAAATCACCATTGGTATGATATATAACTAATTCATCACTAACATGGAATAACTAGAGCCAAATTACAGCTGGGATAGTCGGAGCCAGATTGAAATTGGGATAGCCAGGGTCAAACTTAATCTAGGATTGCCTGGGCCAAACTTACTAGCACAGTACTAAATTTGACGATATTATGTATTTTAAAGCCGGATTTCTGTTGCAGGCACAGTTAAAATATGACATTTCAGTCATTTCTTTCTTGGTTGATTTATTTACCTCAAATTGCATTGGAATGTAAACTTTTCGTAATGTTATATTTTTCTCCAGGTTGCTGGATGTGAAGTTGCATCTGGTAAGATTGGTGAAATAATATCTCTGGATGGTGAGAAAGATCAGAAAGTCAACTCCTTCTCTGGTATTCCTGATGAATTTTTTGAGGATATGGAGTCCGTATGGAAAGGTCGAATAAAAACAACCCACGTAGATGATGTACTTACTTCTCTGGACAAAGCAGCTGAGGCCTTGCATTTAGCTGTAAGTCTCTGTAACTGACACCTTGCCTATAGCTGTTTGCAAGAAAAGGTTATTTCGAGAGACATGTTATGTTTCATTTATAAAGTTTAAAAAATCTTTCAGGTTACTGAAGATTTCACTCCTATAGTTTCTAGAATAAAAGCTTCCATGTCTCCACTTAAAGCTCCTAAGGGAGAAATATCTTATTCTCGGGAGCAGGAAGCAGTATGGTTCAAGGGTAAACAGTTTATGCCAGATGTATGGACTGGTAGCCCTGGAGAGGAACACATTAAACAGCTAAAGCATGCTTTAGATTCTAAAGGTAGAAAAGTAGGTGTGGAATGGTTTACTACTGCGAAGGTGGAGGCTGCCTTATCAAGGTATGCTTTTTAAAGAAGAAACACTGGAGTTTTATTTAATTTTTTATTTATGAATTTTGTCAAATACTTGTGTTTTTCTTTTTTAATCATATATGTTGTTGACCAATTTGTTTTAGGTACCATGAAGCAAATGCCAAGGCAAAATCTAGAGTTTTGGAACTTCTAAGGGAACTTGCTGCTGAATTGCAATCCCATATACACATCATTGTCTTTTCTTCCACATTGCTTGTAATTACCAAAGCTTTGTATGCTCATGTCAGGTTTGTGAACATCTTTAGTTTCTTTTGCTTTAATTTTGTGTGGATAAAATGCAATGGTATTTGACTTTGTCGTGTATTGATGTTTTTTTTACTAGCCACCATCAATTTGACTGATCTTTAAGATATTAGCTTTGTAGATTGAAGTTTAATTTGACCAATTTTTTCAATATGTTGATTTGTATTCTTGTTTGCGTGTATTGATTGAAAATGGTTTTATGGGTGACTTGAAATCATTTGATACAAAAACATTAAATTGTCAATGATAGAGCCGCACCACCATAGCAGTTTGCTTCATCAGTTTATCTTAAAAATAGGAAAGCAGCACCAAAAGTGTGCAATCACTCTTGCAGCTGTGATAATTTTATAGTATTGGTATATTTATTGAGTGTTTATTGCATTATTGGTCAAATTTTGTGGATACTATTATCTTTTTGCCAAAGTAGATTTAATATACCACAAATTCAATCATACTCCACATTTCAATGAAAATATTGCAGGTGACTTGAAACTGTTTTAAACTATTTTCGATTTCATCGTGATTATGTTAAATCATGAATTTTCTCTTTGCAGCCTTTTATGTTTTATGCTAATTTTATTTTAATTGATGCCTTGCAGTGAAGGGAGAAGGAGGAAATGGGTTTTTCCTACAATAGTAGAGTCCCAAAAGCTTGAGGTAGTATATAAAAACTTCATGTGTTATGGGAAAATTGCATCAAGACATACAATTTTCTATTATAGATGTACTGTTTTGAATACTCTACGATATTCATTCATACCACACATATATTTTTTTGTACCATTAGTTACCACTGTATGCCTGCAATGTGATGAGCTATATCTATAGAACTGCGTTACTTAGCTGTATCTTATAATGCCTTTGACATGTAACCAATGATTGCAGTCAAAGTATTGCCTTATGTATTGGCTTAGTGCTAAAAGTTTAACCTTGTAACCTCAAGGGACATGGTTTAAATTCCTCGGGGGAAGTTGTAAAATGACTATTAGTGCCACTTTAATTTCTAAAAATTTCTCCCTTCCCCATTTCTTTTTAAATGATGATCGCAGTCAAAGTAAGGCTATTAGTGTATATATAATGCTGAATTTGGTTTTGGATGTAGAATATGATCCGATCAGATTGAGCTCTATTTTACCACACAAAGAGTAAGTATTTTGCACGGTGAAATGCAGTCCAATAGCTTTACCATCTGATGAAATAGGGAGATGCTATTTTTCTTAGTTCTTCACAGCAATGGGGATAGAATTAATAGTTGATATCTGTTAGTGACAAATATGAACTCAAGTACAACTCTTTTTGTAAAGAAAAATAGCGGTGTTTACATTGGTTTTGATGTGTAATGTTTAGTGTGTTGTAGTCTATATCATCCTTTTGCTAGCTGTTCTTTTGGATTCATAATCGAAGAATGCACTTTGTTGACTGTTGTTGTAGGATGGGAAGTCGTTTGACAAAAACTGTGAGATGAAGATTGATGGTTTATTACCATATTGGTTGAACATAGCAGAAGGAGGTGCTGTGCATAATACTGTTGAGATGCAATCATTATTTCTATTGACAGGACCAAATGGTGGTGGTAAATCAAGTTTGCTTCGGTCAATTTGTGCTGCAGCACTACTTGGGATATGTGGACTTATGGTTCCTGCTGAATCAGCCATGATTCCATATTTTGACGCCATCATGCTTCATATGAAGGCATATGATAGTCCAGCTGATCACAAAAGTTCATTTCAGGTATGCTTTTGGTTAACACTTTGCACTTAAATTTTTCTATAGCTAGATATCATATAATTTTGATTGATTTATTGTCAATATAAGGAAACCATAAATTAATTATTTATTAAAGTTATCTAAAAGTTTATATATAGACCAAATCAAGTCAAACATCATAATAACCAAATCCTATTATTATGGAGTTTTAGATAATCTTAAAAAGAATAAGTTCCCTAAATCCCAAATCGCAATAAAATAATTCCAACCAAAAACCAGACTATAACTCTCCTCATAAGAGTTAAATGACAACAAGCAATCTGATGAAGCCGGATTCAGGAAATCAAAAGCAACATAGCAGTCAAAGTCACATGATTCTTCCAAATGACCAATCAACGGTAGGAATCCTGAGACCTTACGAAGATCTAGGACTTGTAAAATCAGTTGAAGATATCAAGGGTGGTTGTTTTGTGCCTTGATCAAGTATTAGATCCCCTGCATAAAAGTAGTACTCATATTGCAAGGATTATGAAGTAAATATACATTAGACTCAGATGCAATTGATAGTAAGCTCAAAAAGCTGGCCATTATAAAGGGTATCTCCCCAACTAAATTACGGATCATACAGAATGCACAGTAGCATTTAGTATATAATTATCACTATCCAAAGCAATGCTGTCAACATTGCTGCATAAATTGTAAAATTGAGTATATTATGATCTCAGTCATCTCTTCCGATGTATCACACACGCATAATCAGACTGACAAATACCATCACTAATCACTTATTTGATGACTATGTTATTCCTATAGACAACCAAATAGTTCATATGTCCCTGTGAAGAATCAGCCAAAGACAGTGTTCCACTTCAGTGTGGCATGCCAAACTAAGGCTTAACATCACTAAATGGCTATAAATGACTAATTCGATATTTTGTGCTTGGAACTTTCTGATTAGATTTCTTGTAACATAAACCTACTCTAGTCTCCATCTATAAATTTACCATAACCTCCCTTCTAATATCACATTATCAGGAACTGCAGGGACATCTTTTTCATTCTTCTATATAGTCTATTGTATAATCATGTAACATTGACTATTCACGGAGAGGGGATAACTGTAATTTCCAAAACTAGAATCAACAATTATGAAATCTGGGGAGTAAACATAATTTGTGAAAATAAAATAGTTTGTTTGTTGCTTTATGGATTTTCCAGAAAACTATATAGTTATTTGTTGGTTTATGGAATTGAAATTTCATAAGTACCTTTAATATTTTGTCCTTATTGTTTGTTACAGGTGGAGATGTCCGAACTTCGATCCATCATTGCTGGAACCACTAAAAGGAGTCTTGTACTCGTTGATGAAATATGCCGAGGAACTGAAACTGCAAAAGGGACTTGTATTGCAGGCAGCATCATTGAAACTCTTGATAGAATTGGTTGTATGGGTATTGTCTCTACTCACTTACACGGAATATTTACCTTGCCATTGAATCTCAAAAACACCGTGCACAAAGCAATGGGCACAACGTGCATCGATGGACAAACAAAACCTACTTGGAAGCTAACAGATGGAATTTGTAAAGAAAGTCTTGCTTTTGAAACTGCCAAGAGGGAAGGAATTCCTGAGATTATTATCAACAGAGCTGAAGATCTTTATCTATCAGTTTATGCTAAGAAACTGCTTTCTACAAAAAAAATTGCAAAACAGGAAGAATTTTCTACTTACATCAATGGTAATAATTTGAATGGAACACATGTTGATTCCAATGAAACTATATCGGGAACTTCTAATGAGGGAGTCTCTTTGGCTAATCCAATGGAAGTTTCACATAAGGAAGTTGAGAGCGCTATCACTATAATCTGCCAGGACTTTATAACGGAACTCCAAAGGAAAAAGAACGCACCAGATCTCACCAAGATAAAATGTTTCCGAATTGGCACCAGGGAATGGCCTCCTCCGATGACTATAGGCTCTTCAACCGTCTACGTAATGCTCAGGCCAGATAGAAAACTCTACGTAGGACAGGTACATCACAACTTCTTTTATGTTTTTCTCAATGAAGTAGTTATAGTATGTCACTATGTCTTATTATTACTTCCTTTATCATTGAGTAGTACTACAAAACCTGAAAAAATCTTGAACCAATCTAAACATAATTTACCTACTTTAAAGGGTGGTTGTTAGATAAGACAAAGTTGAGAGCACTGATCCATCCAAGATTTCTTTTTATAAAAAATACCAACTCATTATGTCTTATATTATATCAGTCTAATTCTGATAATCACATATCCTTTATCTTTTATTCTTCCCAATGGGGTAGGAGCTGATACAAAAACTTTTCCTAATACCTCTTTAATGGGTTTCAATCCATTTTCACTCTGTATCAGGTAATTTAGCTGGTAGGTATCAGAATTGGTTCAATACCTTTTCGGGACGCCTAATAGCAACTTTTTTTTAGTCAAAACCAGTTTCGAACAGAAAGCTGAACCAAGCAGCTCCTATGTGAACTAGCATCAATTTTTGCAGTTTAGAATTAGATCGGAATTCTCATATGATCATCTCACTTGACAAATGATCTGGAGAGACATAGACAAATATAATACCTTTAATTAGACTGGCATTTCCTTTCTCTTTGTGACACCCTTATGTTTTCATTCCCCTGTATTTTATTTGTCATGACTTTTTGAACAAGATACTCTATCTTGATTTTATACTGCCTCTTTTTGGAATGTTTATCTTATGATTACTTTTGTTCTGTGATGAACTGTTGACAGACGGATAATCTCGAGGATCGAGTTCGTGCGCATCGATCAAAGGATGGGATGCAGGATGCATCGTTCCTTTATTTCCTAGTTCCGGGAAAAAGCCTGGCATGTCAAATAGAAACTCTGCTCATCAACCAGCTTCCGAATCAAGGCTTTGTATTAAGCAATATAGCTGATGGTAAGCATCGGAATTTTGGAACATCTAACCTTTATGTGTAACTATAAACATCGACAATCTTTTACTAAATATTATTTTGGCCGGTTATATACAACTAATGACTTTAATGATTAAAGGTTAATTATCATCTTTTAAGTTTTACTGATGAAGTTTAGGAAGCAATGTCTGCAGCATTTTTGTTAGAATTAGTTGCTGCAGTTGCGATTAATTATGTCCATATCGGCAATGTAGAGATTTTTGTATGAGCTTACAAGTACATATTAATTGGTATTCTATTCATTAAGGAATGTCATTCATGGATTTCTCTCCTCATTCATCATACTTAAAAGAGTATTAGTACAACTTATTAGCACCAACACTTGCACACATAAATGACAAGGGGGAAGTGGGTGTCGTAGGTTCGAACCCACTCACTCACTCATGTCCCAATAGTGTTATCCACTACACTACAGTATGAGGGACAATTGTTACATTACATGCATTAGCAAGCTATTAAGAGGATAAATTAGTAAGTTTTTTGCTATGATACTTTGACACAGATAGTGAACACGACACTGACATCTTACACCGGTAGCAATTTGCTATGATTCTTCTGATGCTCTAAAAACTTCACCTGTCATCGAGCTCCTAATGATTGAGTGAGATGCTAGTTGAGTACAACAATGTTATGTCCTTGTCCCTAAAAAGTAATTTAGTGTCATTGGTTAGTTGGCATGAACACAATGCTAGATGATGCTAAGTCTTTATGCGGTGACAAATGACAATTATAATAGAGTAATGACCCAATTTGAACTTAAATTTAGACGATTTTGTCCTCTGTTAGAGATCAAAAATATAATATTTCTAGTATCAAATGCTACTTCCCTTGTGGTTGGAAGTGAGATCCCATTGAACTGGCCAGTCAATTTTTTTTAGAGAAGATTAGTATTGGCAATCTCAATAGGATACATCAGACCAATAATAGTAATAATAATAAAATAATATGTTAATTCGCTTATCTTCTCAGTTCAACTGCTAATTTTATTAAATAGTACAAATTCAATTATGCTATATAGTAACTTATTAACTATCTACTATTTTAAATGAAACAAGATCTAATTATATAAACTTGTGTGATCAATTTTTTTTTTTTTTTTGTGATCAATATTCTCTATTGTGAAAATATAAATAACTACTTAATCTTTTTTTTATTGGACTTAGTTAATTGATAACTATGTAACCTCCTTTTTTTGTTTAAGAAGAAAAAATATTTTTTTTTTACCATAGAAAAACTGAAAACCTACTTTTAAGTGGAAATTGTACGCTTAGTTGTTAAGAAAAAAAATTTATTTACTAAAAAAACTGAATATCTATTTTTATGTAAAAGTTGTTTTTTAAAGATAAAATAGGAATAATAAAAAAGTCATTCCAAAAATTTGTATTCCCTTTATATATTAGTATCGATAAATACAGTGACTTTTATAATTTCATGCTAAGCATGTATAAGTGTCTTTAACCGGTAAAAGGAGAATGAATTTCCTTCCGTGAAATCCTTTCTAGTCAACTTCTAGTGAGATTGTTACCTTTAAATTTTTAATTTTATTATCTAAGTTTAATTATGTTTTACTTTTGCGTGGTCAGGATTTCACTAAATTGCTCTTTTTGCTAGAGAGGATCCACTTTCATAATTAGAATATTTGATCTTTCACAAATGTCCAAAAGGTATTCTCCCAGCCTCTCTGAAACTTCTATCAAACGTGATCTATGAAGCTCCAATATGCGATATGAATACAATATTGTTATTGGAAATTTTTTAAAAATCTATATTTGATATTTGCTGTGATATGTTATTTAAAAATTAAATTTAAAATTGAATATATAAACGCACAATATATAAATATGACTAAAATCAATAATATTAATAATGATAATGTTTTTTAGAGACAAATTATTATTATTATTATTATAAACGTCAATATAGTTCATTGTACAAGAAGTACAAACAAACCAATAAACTTACACAAGAGCAAAAAAGTTTGAGGCTTAAGAGCATAAATATCGGTTGAAATTTTGGGTGGTATTTGCCATGTATTGCCACTGTGTCAGAGTAGCATGTGTGTTTGCAAAGAAAATGGGTGGTAAGAAAAGGATACGGTGCCTGAAATGGAAACGGTTGCATTGCATATTTCCTTCTTTTTTCAAAAGCAGTTTTGTATTAAAATAATTGGAAAATGGAAGTAAAAAACATTTTATGGGGTAAATATTATATGGGTCCAATTTATACCACTCATATGAGTAGCATGGATGTGGATGCTCTAATGTACAATGGATCCTCAGTCTTAATTAAAGATACATAATAGTTCAGAAAACATATAATAGTCATGACATCAAATCTCTTCAACAAGCACATCATGTAGCTCCCGCAGCTTACCATATAGCAGACAACCATATAGCTCATGCAGCTTACCAATTAAAAGCATAAAGCATTCATTCTTATACCAGAATTTTGGGACAAACTGAAATGCTTAACAATCTGTTATATAGTAGGACATTTTAGTGACTTCAGAACAGTGACATAGACAAAAAACTACTAATGATAATAAATTAACATCATTAATATTAAGTTAAGTATTTGTACTTCATTAATATTGTTCCAAAAAATAATGATCACTGATACATCTTAAGTTAATTATTATATAAAAAAAAGACATCATTAATATTATCCCAAAAAACATCACTAATACTATCTAATAAAAGACATAGTTAGTTATTCGTATAACAACATAATAGTTTGACATTCACTAGGAAATACGGATTGTATCGAATATTATTTTTTATTTAAAAATAAATTAATATTTAACCGATACTTTTCCGATACGAGTATCGGGATGTATCGGACGCGTATCGGATATTAAATTTTTATTTAAAAATAATGATTTTATCGATATTTTTCTGATACACGTATCGGTATCGAGGACGTATCAAACACGATACTTGATCATTTTTAAAATATCGAGGCTTCATAGAACATGACATTTGTTATTTCTAGCATCATGTAAGATAAAATAATTTTTTTGATATTATAGAAATTCAGAACATATTTGTTAAAACAATCATTTTTAGCATAATTGTTAATATTGAAATCATTAATATGTTAGATCAGATCTTTCCTTGTCTGATGACGTTTTAGAATTTGAAGTTTTCAATGGAACAAAACCTCAAACGAGCTTTATTTCAGCTTGATGACAAATGAGACTTAATTTATCTATTTATAAGATGACAACCTTAGTATCACCAATTATAAACTTTAGAGGTTAGATTTACACTTTATTTCTATACAAATCAAAATTAGATATTTAGAAGCCGATTATTACTAGGGGTGATCGCGGTGCAGTTTTATTCGATTTTGAGCATAAAAGTTATCCTAACCGCGAGATAAAAAAGCACGCGGTTCAATTTGGTTCGGTTGGTTTTTAAAAAGTCATCCGAATCAAACCAAACCAATAACATTTCAGTACCAAATAATTTTAAACATCTAAAAAAAGAACTTGAAGTTCCAAAATAACATTACAATATCAATAAAAGTTGTTTATCCAAAATAACACCACAGTACCTTACAATTTTAAATATCCAAAAAAATAACTTGAAGTTCCAAAATAACATCACAATACCGATAAAAGTTGTTGATATAAAATAATATTACAACATCAAAGTAACATTTCGGTACCAAAAAATAAAAGAACAACTTGAATTTATTAATTTGGTAGAGTGACTAGGTAATTGGTCTATGTATATTGAAATATAATAGAAAATTAATGTGGTTTTAGAGGTATTGGAATATAATAGAAACTTAATGCGGTTTTAGCGGTTAACCGCGGTGTTTGCGATTTTGCGGTCCGCGTTCAATAAAAAAGTCATCCAATTACATCCAAACCAAATGAGTTTTTGCAGTTTTTGATTTGGATTAGTTCAATTTGTCATTTTATTTTTGGATTGGTTTGAATATAATCACCGCTAATTATTACCGATCACAGTTATTAAACCTACGCATCATCACGTAAATCATAACAACATACGTAACCCATTTTAACTAAAATCAAAACCCATAATTAACTGATAGACTGGACAATCAAATAAATCAAATTCAAATTATTTTTTACAAAGAAAAGTCATGTTGCCAACTCTCGGCCCATTTGAATATGACTTATTTTGGAGCTTATGAAAATAACTTATACATAAGAATAATTTTTTGTTGGTTTATAAATTTTCACTTATAAAAAATGTATTTTTGTAATTTATTTTTTCATAAACTATCTCGAAAAATTTATAATAATACGTAAAAGCTTATTTATTTACATAAACTATTTCGCGTATGTTCAAAAGTAAATTAAACCAAACGGACCATATCAAAGATATAAGTGAGAAATACTTTTATAGGCACAAACTTAAATATTATTTGTTAGACACTCTCACAAGAAACAAATAAAAATAAAGAAATAATAGTAAAAGTGATATAGATTGATGTAACAATTTTATTTTTCTTTTAATATTTTTGATTTGTGTGTGTGCTCAAATCTTGTGCCCAGATGCTTGTGCCTAAACCGAAAAAGAATACAACACAATACAATGTAATGTACACTTTTCAAAAGGGAAAAAAAAGAATGATTGCACAATTATATATTTGCGTAGTACAAAACAAAATTAAGTAAAACCATTAGTCACATGGTAATAACTAATAATAGAGATGAGAGGTGATGTTTAGAAAGTAAACTAAGACGGGGTGATTGGTTAGATGACATGTAGTTATTTATACTAGATAGAAGAGGGGGTGGTTAGGTGCTAAGTTGTACTATAATTTATACAGAAATACTTGAAAAAATATTGCATAAGTTATTTTATTTTCAAAAAATTGATCATAAGTTTTAGGTGGATTCTAGGGTGAGTCATTAAATAAGTCCCTCACTAGTGAACCATGTAAAGTAACCATTAGATTAAATGAAGCCGTAGATCTTATCATACACCAAACCACACTGTGGATCTCTTTCCTTTCTTCTCTCCACATTGATCTCTCTTCTCTTCTGTCGGCCACCTCTTCCTTTCCCCTTTGGTCACTCATTGGTTTCTGTTGTGGAGCTACCACTTGGTAGCCAATTTTGTTTTTACTGAATATGTAAATATTAGTTGTGGATGGAGTAATTAAAGAATACAAAATCATTTTCCTATTTTATTTAAACTTATGTAAATCCCTAATTTCATCACAGAGCATGTTGTTTATTGGTCTCCGGCAAATTTCTCTGGTCCTTCTCCCTGCCATCCACCGACCATCGCAGAAATATCATCTTTGTGAATCCCTCTTCAAAGTTCAAGCATTACCGACAAAATCGTTTCTTAATATTTTCTCAATTGAGTATAATTAAATCAAATAATTACTCTTTGCTAAACTAAAAACAAAATCGTGAAATTCTAGGTTTTTATTTACTGTAAATATGACTTGAATTTTATGTCCGGTGATGGTCACAGTGGCCGCCGTCAGTGCGGTGGTGCGGGTGTCCGCTGTAGTTTGCTTCGGTGGTGTAGTTGCTGTCAAATAGAAATGTTTGAAGCACTGGTAAGATTGTGTGTAAACAACTTCACCTGTTCTTTTTTTAATATTAACAAATCTAAGCCTTTGATCACATCTGACGGTGAAATTTTAGTGGTTCACCGGTGAGGAACTTAATAGCTCCCTCACCTTAGACGCCACCTAAGTAAGTTATTTCTCTCATAAGTTCCTTTTGTATCCCCGGGCTCGGCACAAGTTTTACACTAGTATGATTACATTTAGTTGAGAAAATTTAGATGAAAGAAAAATACAAACTTAACCAATTTAAGCCATACAATATTTAAAAATAATTGTATATACATATAAGGAGTGGTTTATTGAATGACAAGATTCCTTGTGCATAGGATTTTTTTTATAAATATTCACGTGTTTTATCACAAAAGAAAAAAAATTGAGATTGTGAAAAGCATCTCAATGTCACAAGAGACAACAAAAAATAGTCAACAAAATTTCTGAGGGACAAAGTCGAAAGGAAGTCTGTTTGATATTTCATTAAACAACAAAATAGGAAAAAGTGAAATCACGATAACGCGTTTAGTGAATTTAAAAAACTATATAAACAAGTTCCTGCCTATCTTCATTCACTTATAACCAAACACAAAAAGTTTCTTTCATGGCTAAGCCTATGAGTGATGCTTCTTTGTGTCTCTGTCTATCACTAGCTGGTAGTTCTTCTTGTCCTTCCCCCTCCCGTTGTGAAGAAATCCACAACATCATATTCAATGCTGCTGCTGCTGCTGCAAGAAACTGTCATGATCCATGGAAAATCAAGAAAGTTTTGACAAAAACTGATCTTGGTAGTAATTGTAACATTTTGATCAAGAGAGAATTGGCTGAAGATTTTATTGTTCCTGTGTTGGGTGGTCGTCGAGTTTGTGAGAGTAATGATGTCCATGTTCGAGTATGGGATTTGGACAGCAACTCTCTCCATTCTCTCGTTTTCACCATTCGCGCTTCTAATAATAGCCATGTTTTCAAAAGCACATGGTACAAGGATTTCGTCATTCGCAAGGGATTAAAGATAGGAGATGAAATCGGCATGTTTTGGGATCGAGACTACCAATGCTTTGTTTTCTCGGTTCTTCGTGCTTAATGTCATCATCAAGTCAGAGGAGATCAGCTTATCAAAAATTAAAAATTTAAGTTAAGTTAGTACTTTTATTTGAATTGTTCTTGGTGCTAAATGTTACTAAGATTTCACGCAAGAATTGCAAGAAAAGAACATGAATTGTTCTGTGAAATAGAAAAAAAATTGTAACTTACTATTTATGTAATATGTATAATATAAATTATGTGTTTAAAATAAAAATCAAAAAGTTTGTCTCATTGCAGTGGCTAAAGTACCTCAGAGGTCGTGTGTTTGATTTGATACTCAATAATAAATAATAAAAAATTCAATAATAAATAAAGTACCTCAGTGGCTAATGTGTGTTTTTTGGCTTGGGCACGCAAAAAAACCAAATTTTGATTTTCATCTTTCCGTTTCAAATTTTGATTCCTCTCCCAATTATGACTAGGTATCTTACTTGATGTCTACAGGTATTTTAATGTCTTAATGATCTTAATTTAGGAAAATAATTATTTAGGCACAAATATAAATTTGAGGTTTTAGACACACACTCATAAATAAATAAAAATTAAAGTGTAAATGATTAAAATTGTATTAATCGATGTGACTATTTTATTTTCATTTTAATTTTTTTAGTTGATGTGTGTGTCTAAATATATGCCTATATAACAATGTCTCCTTAATTTAATAGACACCAATTTAGTGAAAGGACTAATGTTTCTAATTTTGGTGCCCCTGAGTACTAGGCAGGTGAAGCAAATATTTATTTGTCTAGAGTCAATGTATACACTAAGAAAAATTTAAGTCAGCTGCCAGTATTGAAATACTAGCTTACTGTATCTTGACTTACCATCCAATAACTTAGATTAAATACAGTAAAAAGTAATTACTATAGATCTGATTTGTTGGATCGTGATCGGACACTTAGAATGCAGTACAACGTGAAACCGTGTGCTTTTTGTACAGCAGTAAATCCAAATCCTAAATTATACGTTTATAAATATAGTATCTTCTTGATATTATTTTTTTTCCTTCTTATACAATCCCTTTCATATTTTTAAAGCCATTAAATATTTCTTTACCATCATACCCCTAATTATAGTGTATCTTTTTCTAAAATTTGTAATAAATATATTATAGAAAACATTAACTCTTTCTATCTCTTAAAAAATAATATTAAAAAAATAATATTAATTTTCAACAACTTTTAATACCACAATCTCCTTTCTTAATCTTTGTGATTTTTTTGAAGAGGGTTTATGCTTAGAGACAAATGTAGTAAATAATATTTTCTGCATTAATATGATTGTTATGTAAATTAATTCGTCCATTTTTAGTTTTCATTTAAATAAAACTTATATTTTACACGCATTGGCCACAACATAGGTTAAGCAACATTTTGAAAATTGTTGAGAATAATATATCTTTTAAAGAATTTAAATTTAAATATATTTTACATTTATATTTAAAAGCAAATGCTAATGAGTGTATCTGAACTAGTGTCATCTTGGTATTTTTGTGGTCAATATATTTAAAGTATAAAAAATATTGTTTTCAATGCATAATTTTTCTTTTTTGCTTCCTTAACTAGTGTCCCGGAGACATTAGTTAACATTAGTTAAATGTCGGGAACACTCGTTAGCAAGAACCATAAATAAATACAAGAAAAAATTTGCTTTTTAGATTCATTGTAAAGTTGATGTATCTAGACAACAGTATAGTCTAAATACATCAACTTTACAATGAATCTAAAAAGTCAATTTTTCTTATGTATAGAACTAGAGGGAGTAAATAAAAGTGGAAAAAAAAATTAAGTTTCTAAAATACAGCGGTAAAAGTCAACTGAGCATTTACCGAAGTACTCCCTCTGTCCCAAAATAAATGATCTAATTGGTTTCGTTTACGTTTACCAATATATTACTTTAATCGCTAATATCTTTAATTATCTATTATCGAGACAAATCAAATAAGATCTCATATGCTGATATTTACATGTATGTATGTAGTATTAGTAGAAAAAGAAGGCGCAGGTTATTATACATAAGCATATGTTTATGCATAATGCATAAGTGAAACTCAGCCATTAAATCCAGTGACACGTGTAATAATCTTAGACTAACGCTCACAATCTAAAGCTCGCATTCACCCGCACCTTACCTCTTCTTCTCTGACGCTACGTGACCTTCTCAACTGTCCTTCTCCGACACGGCGTGATTCTTCTTCGACGTGATTCTCTCCGATCTGTTCATCTTCTTTTTCGCGTTCCATCGATTTTGTTTTCATCATCGTTTTTGTTTTTCAATTTCGTTTTCCTTCTTCCGTTCTGGTTCATCTTCATCATCGATTTCATTTTGCTATTTTCATCATTTTCCCCAAATTCTAGGGTTTAATTTCAGGTTAAACTGCTACATACTTGGATTTAGGGAAGAATGATGTTAGTATTTTTTTTTGTTATCTTTACAAGTTTACATTTTCTGATGCACCTTGTAGCTATTTTCAATCTAACATATACTTGAACTTATTATATGAATGTGATTTTCAGGATATAGTAAGCATTTCTGTTTGGAGGATATAATAATTATTGGTTGGAATATATGTTGGTACATCTGTATAAAAGTTTCCAGTTTCAAACAGATAAACCTGCAATATAAAAATCATACCTAAACCATTTTGCTGGAAGAATGGTTTCAGAAAGTTGTATTCCAAAACCATTTTGCTGGTAGAATGGTTTTAGGGATTTAATGCTTAATTGTTGAGGGACTGATGCTATTTAGTTCTGTGCTTCTGTTTGTAGGCCTCAGTTTGTTTAGCTTTGGTTAAGCTTAGTGTTCTGGTATAGTAGCATTCCTTAGTTTGCAGGCCTTAGTTTGTTGTATTCTTTAGTTTTATTAAGAGTAAATAAGAACAATATTTTTATAGAGCACAAATTGTAATGGGGAATAGGAATAGAAAACAAAGAATATAATAATGAGATTATGATGTAAAATATTCTTATTTTTTGTAATTGTCGATTCTTTTCTAAATCATGATTGAAAATGGATTCTACAATGCTCATTTCTGTGCTAACTAGTAACTAGTATTGGTCTTAAAGTTGAACTGAATATGAAAATAACATATGATGATAATTTTGTTCTTATGGTTTGCACAATTATTTTGAATAAAACATGAATATTTTATTGGAAACCATAAGAGATCTACTTTGGTTTCACATACAACACTAGTGAAACCATTAAGTTACACTTATGGTTTCAGTTATAATATTTGTTTTGAATAAAATATGAATATTTTATTGAAAACCATAAGAAGACTACTTTGGTTTCAGATACAAAATCAGTGAAATCATTAAGTCACACTTATGGTTTCAGTTATAATTTTCATGTTAAATTAAATATGAATGTTTTATTGGAAATTATAAGAGGACTACTTTGGTTTCAGATACAAAACTGTTGAAACCATTAAGTCACATTTATGGTTTCAGTTATAATATTTTTTTTAAATTAAATATGAATATTTTATTGGAAACCATAAGATGACTACTTTGGTTTCAGATACAAAACTATTGAAACCATTAAGCCACACTATCAATTTATTCTGTAACATTACTGGCGGATTTATTCTGTAAGTAATCAATTGTGTCACTTGAACTCATAGATAGACAAACACCTTACAATAGTATAAATATTATTTACATATACTATCATTGTTCTTGAAATCATTTAACAATATTAATGGTTTCAGTGTATAACATCTTGAAACCATTTAACAATACTAATGGTGTATTTTGTAACAGAGAACCATTGCAACAGAGAACCCCTCAAACTTTCTTGATCTTGCATAAATTTATCCAACTCCTGTATCAATTTAAATGTGTTGTTCGAGTTCCAGAAACAAGTTGTAACAGTGAGATTGAATTGAAATTGAAATTGGGATGGACATAGAATGAATAAATGAATTGAAAATTGCTTGCACACACAATGAATTTGTACGTACATGTTTGTTTGATCGGAAGAGCAGAGTCTGAGAGTTACGACGGCTTGGGTTTCAGGGAGCAAGGAGAAGAGAGAATCATATCTATTGTTCATTGTTGCTTCTATGCTTTCTTCGTATGTGACAGAGAGATTTGGGGGAACGTTGTTGATGATGATGATGATGATTTCCGGTGAGGTTATGATGTTGAACGGCGATGATGATGTCCGATGACGTTGAATCGTGATGGTGGTTGTGATTGTCGGTGACGGTTGCGATTTTCGTTCATTGATTGTGTTTTGGGGGCGCGTTGATTTTGTTGTTTCTGCGCGTGGTTTTGTTGTTTCGCGCGTGGGTGTTGGCTTATGCACGCTGCATAAGCTTTGGCTTATGCAGGATAACCGAACCCGAAAAAGAAAGTCAAATTAGATCAAAATTAGATCATTTATTTTGGAACGGAGAGAATAATTACTTTCCTTACCATAAATTAAAGAATATATATAGTCATATAGATAGTTGACATCTTGAGAATAGAAGTAGTTAGGTCCCACACGCAGTGAATATAGGAATCAATGTTTCTAATCCTATCTAAAACTTTCTATGAATCAATCTAAAACTTTCAACGCTTTCTTTCAATCCTCTCTATGTAACAACAAAAAATGGAAGTTCAACAATGGTGGAAACTTAGATTCTCCTTCAAAAGCGCAACCATTGTTGTCTGTTTCATCAACATAATCACTGTTATCTTCTTGCTTCATGGCTTTTTCATTTCACCTTAAAACCGCAACAAATTCTCCTCTTCAAACTCTAACTCAGGCTAGCCCTCTTCTCTTTTTCTCTCAAATTTTTACTTTTTATATTCTATAAGGTGAAATTGATCATGGGTTTTTTATGTTTTCGTTGATTATGTCATAAAGTGAGGTTTTTTATTTTTGAGGTGAAAATTGTGTGATTTGATTATGGGGTAAAGAGGGTTGAATTTGTTGGTTCTTATGATTTTGACTTTATTCATTTTTATCTGTTGTTTGATATATTGTGATTTAGGATATTAATTTCATTTTTTATTTTCAATTTTTAGCTTGTGTTTTTTGGCAATTTAAGTGCTAGTGAGTGATTTTTAGTTTTGGTGCTTCTTAGACCGTAAGATTATGAGTTTGAGTTGGATTGCATGTTTAATTAATCTATGATGTTAAATTCAGAAGATGAATTTGGATTGTTAATTATGGGCAAATAGTTTCTATATTTTTTTTGCTTGTGTTCAATGATAGTATGTGGTGGGTCTTAACTTAAGTCCTATGAAGCTCGCACGCAGACACAGACATTGGACACAATACAAAGATTGACACGTTGACACTGATAATAATTTGAGAAATGACACAATTCAGTGTAATTACAATTGTCGGTGTTGTGTCGGTGTCCGACATCGTTAAGTGTTTGACACGGGACACGCCTAATCCGTCCGTGCATCCTAGCATAAGTCATGAACTTTGAATTGATGTGTTGGATGTTGATACTTTTGTGTTACTGGAGAGAAAGATGCACACAAATTTGATGTTCCTTACCAAGATAATGATGGATTGATAGGTTGTCAGTGTTGCTAAATATTGGCCATGGCGGATTGTTGTGGCCGTTTTTTTGAAAATCACAATGGCTGAGTTTGTAAAGGACGGTGGCGCCATGGTGTTTTGTGGCAGACATGGCAGCTTAAATTTGCAGATTTTTGGCTTTTCACCATGGTCCGCCATCCACAATCAATAAACACTAGGTTGCACTATAATTAATTTTTATGCCTTCAATTCCACACTCATGACTCGAAAGAAAATAGGAGAAAATAACACCAGAGGATCCAAATATAGGTTCAGACCATAATACTATTACAAAAATAAGATTACAGAACAAATATAAGGATGCTAAAACAACAATTGCATCTTACTGAAAATGTAAGATACAACATATTTGTTAGATTTTTTTCATATGCTGCAAGCAAATGCACTTCGCTGCTGTGTACAAGCCACACCTTCTCCAAGCCTTTCCTTTCATTTATCTGCTTGAAGTGTGGCAAAGCATAAGTCTGTGGAAAACTTTGATTTGTATTGAACTATGAAGCACGAAATCAACATGTATTTAACTCATAGTATGCTTGGTTAAAGAGGCTTTGATACCATGTCAAGGAACCAATTATCGGAAAGGCTTTATTTACTATGTATCGTATCAAGAATAAATTTTCGTCTCTAACATTAAGTAAGTTCGCAGAAAGAAGATTGAAAACATTCTATTTGTGAGCATGGTTTTAATTATGAAATGCCTGTAATAGAATAGACTGATATACTCTCTAAAGTATTTGTTAAACTTGCTTGTGATATGTTTTTGATTTTAAATTGCAGTTCAACTCAGTTACATTAAGGAATCTGAAGAGATTCGTCTTGCCATGCTACCGTTGGAGCTAATAAAAAGAGTAAGTTTTGAATTGGTTTTGTTGTTCATTATATTAATCATGACCGTGTTTGTTATACATGAATGGCGGCCAAGATGTCAGAGGCTTAACTAAGAGATGGAAAAATAAATTATGTTGACTTGACTGTAGTTCATACAGTTTTCTGCAAATGATGATTAATTTGAAAAGTGCTGGAACAGGCCTAAAACTATGTTATGGGTTTTTGATTTCATCCTCTAATTGGAAGATTTGGAGGTCATTTTAAAAATTGTCCACACACAAAACCTTTGTTTTTATACTATTCATTACTAACTTGAATTAAAATGTACTTTTTAAACTCATTTTTCCGGCACAGCTGAAATTTTATTGTTTCAGTGAAGTCCGCAAATCTTTTCCTTGATTGTCAAGTCAAGCGATGGGAAATGGAATATGAAACAAATTATAATCTTTTACTGGACATACAAAGTCTTATCAGAGGGATAGAAAATATAAATTTTATATTTTGCAGCTATTGGTCATGTGAATCCAACATTAGTGACAGCCCCGCATTGGAAAGTGATATGGCTGAATAGATGTAATAAATTATAAGCTGGATTAGTAGGGTTGAGTTAGACCCAATCCAAGATCTAAGATAATATAAGAACTTATCCTGAATGCGTTGAGCTACCTCCTACTACAGGATCACTCGGGTCACACTCCAAATTTATTTGGCCATTAGGGAGGTGTATTGAAACTTTCACACCGGGTAATGATATGACTTAATAGTACTTATAACTAGGGGGAGTTACCTTACATGTTGATTTTGTGGGGTTGAGTTAGGCCGAACCCAAGAAACACGAAACCGTCATTAATATTCCAAATTATCTCCATCATCATGTAATCAAATACTCAATCTTCCATCTTCTACATAATATTATTCTTTCTGGAGTCTACATTTAGACATCATGTTAACTGTGTTGGTGTAATCATCTCTGTAGTGTGTGAGCTTTAGGCATATATCATCTATCTGAAAATTCGACTTCTTTTATTAGCAAACAAACTTTTCAAACTCTTGCGTGGGCCAAGTTTTGTTTCTCAGCTGTCATGTGAATATCCTTGTTTCTCTTCTTTTTGACAGGCAACTGCGGGGCCAGCGCTGCTATATACACCAATGGTTCAACTTCTGAATATTTTTCTTTTGATTCGGCATGCTTATTTCTCCTAATCTCATAATACTTGGTAATTAGTAACTAACTTTAATTATCTCAACCAATAATTTATCGGTAAGATAAGGTTTCTTATCGTAGTTCTGCTATGGGTTCCGTCATTTCCTGGAACCTGCTATGGCAAGAGCTGAACAGCACCTAGTTTCGTTTTTTCGGAATACATTTAGGTGCGTGAATCTGAATGTCTTCTCCTTCAGGTGAAAGAGATCGAGCTGGAAGGGTACATTGAACCGGAAACAGCCCAGAAGAAAGACACAAAGCAGACAGCTGCAGTTGATCTGTCTAAAAGGTTAAAGGATTTCCGTTCCTTGAATGATGCTTCCAGCTTGAAAGGTTTTTCTCTTTACACCCTACTAACCTTTCTTAATCATAACTTCTTTTATGTGCAAATACAAACGACAACCACAGAAAAATGGGCATTCTCATTACTTTTCTGTTGCCAAAAAATAATTTATTCAGGAAGTTTCCGCTAAGTTTTAGTAAGTTCATCATATTTAGATTATCATAGTGACATAGCAATAGCATTTCGGCAAACTGTAGTTTATAAATTGAACTGCAGAAAAATCACCCGGGGAGCTAGCTTTCATTAGTGTTATTTGTAATAGGGTGGTATTTTTTGTTTAAATACTTATAGGATTAGGCGATTAATTAGCATTGTAAAGTTCTATGTCTGTTCATACAATATTTCATTTTTGATAAATGATCAATTCCATGGGAAGTTCCAATAAATTTTGTTCTCACATAACACTATGTCTAGAACCTAGGATCCGTTTCTTTGATTTAAAACCTATTAGTTTGGTCAAATAGTGGTGTTATAGCACAACAGATTTTGATGAATCTGCCATAAAAACTGCGCTGCTATCCTAGTTTCGCTATTATTGTGATCTGTCAACCTACTGAGTGTCCATATATATGTCTGCATGACAGCTTCTTTCCTACTCAAACATTATCCCTCAGCATTATACTCACTTGAGTCGACAAGTATTACTTCCAGCTAAATATTTAAAATGGATTTCAATGAAATTTACATTTCATCGATAAAGTTCTTGTATGCACTTGTAACCTTTTTATGCACTTCATTCATTTCATTTCAATTTAAAACTTACACCCTGAACAAACATGGTTTTATTGTATTCCAAAGCTGATATAAACAATGCTCATGTTATTGTTTCTCTATATTCCATCTGTTCTTCTTTCTAAAGACTTGATTTAAGGCAAACATCATGACGGTGTTAATCTATAACGCTATCTCAATTTTCCTTTGATATTTGTGGTTTTCAGCTTTGGAGGAATGGCGTATAAGGAAGATAGAGAGGGCTAGACTAAGACAATTGGAGAAAAATGGAACAACCTCCTCTCAACCTTAACTTTATATACTTTCTGATATCAAGTGGAACTTGACATGCTAAGTTATATGTGTAATGGAGAAAAGAGTAGAGCATTAATTAGTGTATACTGCATAGCATCATATTCATCATACACCTTTGGATCCTCTCTTGCATAAAACAAAAGGAGGGAGATGAGGAAATAGGGAGAGGAAAGAGAGGATGGAGAGGATCCATATCCATCAAGAGTAAAGACTGTGACCATTGATCATTCTTGCAGACAAATATTGATTGTGAATTTGTGATTGATACCATTTAACTTGCATCTTTTTTTTTTTCTTCTAAAAAATTAAAGATATACATAAAGAAATAATTTACCATCTGTCTTGATCTTGTTTGATTATATATTTAAACATTTCATTGTTACCTTTTTGTGGACAAATAAAAAGGGTCATGTTAACAAGTGTTTTAAGGACACTAGTTAAAGAAATAAAATATATATTGGGGCAGATCCAAACGTTTCATATTGGTGTGGCCAAACAAAAAAAAATTAACTAAATTATATTGAAAATAAGAAATAATATTGCTTAAACTTTAAGCTTCACGACGCCTAATAATATCACTATTATTAATGAGCAATGTTATTTGGACAACCAAGTTGAACAACTTGTTTGAACAATTTTTTGTTCTTCATTTAGCACAAAAAACAATAAAGTGAAAGAGAGAATGAAAGAGAGTTGTCCAAATAAGTTGTCCAAATTGATTGTACAAATAACATTTCTCATTATTAATTGAGGTCTATTTTGTCAAATATGAAGGATATGCTTGGGAGCCAAAACCTTTCCGATTCAATAATCATTGGCTAAAAAACAAAGAATTCTCTAAGGTGGATGAAGCGGAATGGGACTCATACCAAGTTAATGGATGGATGGGTGACGTATTAAAAGAAAAGTTCAAATGACTTAAAAGGGATCTACGAAAGTGGAATAGGGGGGTATATGGGCGTGTGGAATACGAAAGTGGATTCTAAAATTGAGGGTCTAATCGCCGGTATTGAGCTTCTTGTCTTGATTTAAAAGGAGAGGGTGAAGGATTGTTGGAGGACGAGTTGACTTTGAGGAAGAAAATCCAAGTCCGCATTTTTAAACAAGGTTTAAATGTTAAACTGAATTAAAATGAAAATAGTATCGCGCAATGGCTTATTTATTACATAAAGTACTAAAGTTGCAAAAACTCAGTTTTCCCACGTATATATGCGCGTTAAGCATCATAGTCGATCACAACTTTCTTCTTGAGTACCTAGAATATTAATTGTCAATGGTCAGTTTCCTTATCCACATTGAATCATACTCACCACAAGAATATGTCATAAAACAATAACAAACACTTCATCTCTAAAAAAATTATAATTATTAATTTCTTTAAAAAAAAGACTTTTTTTTCGTATGAAATGAAATGCGACTACCACTCCCTATATGAGACAAAAATGATCCGGATAATTAAAACTCATACCAATGAAAAAACTAGCCACACAGGCTAAAAATATTGATCCAGTCACAAAAGCTCCTTGCCACAAGGCACTAAACACACTCCTCTAAACACATCCTACATGATGCACGTCTCATTAAAATAAAAAAATTCATTTTCTATGAAGAATCCAACATGACCAGCGACCAAAGAAATTGCTTCTCATGTACTCTTATTTATTTATATTACTTAATAAATTTGTGCTAAACCAAAGTAATAGGATAAATTCACATATTCATTATTCATGGTCTAGAACAACACATGTATGTCTAGAATCCTAAAACTACACAAGGAGCACCAAGGTTTTAGCAAAAAATTACAGGTGTCGATTTGTAAGGCATGCCACATAGGAATCATAGCTTCATTAAAAAACAAATTTTTTACTACTTATAGCTAACAGTTTAAAAACAACCAATTAGAAGCATTTGTGATGTTAAAGAGTTCAAATGGGCCTAAACTATTTCGGCCCAGTCCACACTACAACACCTTTCACACAAAAAAAAAACTGACAGGAAAAAAAGAAAGAGAAAGAATATTTCCCCTTTGTACTTTGCTTTTCATCTCTTCCATCCCCTCATCTTCACAAAAACTCTATTTTGGTGAAAAATTAAAAAGTGTTTCTGCAAACTTTGAAAGAATCACAGATTTGTCACTCTCATCTTCTGTCCAGAAACAGACTATCACCAGAAGCAACAAGCTGTTGTCGTTTTCAGCATGTGGGTGGCTTTCTTCATTTGAGTATAAACCTGTTGTGTTGTCTCTTTCCCTTTCCCTACTGCAAGCTTTTTTCCCTAATCTATGTTTCAAATTCAAATTTCAAATTCAAATTTCAAATTCCCCTCAAAACTTCTCTTGTGCCCTCTTTATTTGTATACAGAATCTCTCTCACCCTCTTCTTTCACCTTCGTTCAACGTTCCTTACTCCTTCGTCTATTTCTCCGCTTCATCTCCGACTAGGTAACAAATTTTTTCTCTCTTTATTTTCACTTTTTTACAGATTAACTACCATCCTTAATGATTAGTTAAAGTGTTTTTTTTTTCTTTCACAGATTCACTTCCATCACAATCTTCAGGTAACGATAATTTTTAATCCATCAATATGCAACTAATCCCCTTTTTTATCGTTGATATGGTTGCTCTAATTTATTGGTTACATTCATCTCATGTTATGAATTGTTTTTATTAATCTTCTGTATTATTATATTTTTTGTTCTTTGTTGCATATTGTTTCTATATTATTGATAATCATCTTTACTACAATGATTTTCATGATTAATATTTGTATATTTGGATTCAGAACAAATATTGATAGCAATTTTTTTTTTTTAATTTCATTTCAAATTAGCAGCTAATATAAAATATCCTATCAATTTGTTTTTAGCTATTGTTGCTTAGTTTTCATATTTGGTAGGATTTGTTTCTACTTTTAGCTAATACAAATCCCTACTGTTTAGGAGTTAATTGTGGGATTTAGATGGTTTTCTACCCTCATCATGATTTGTTTTTGTTAAATTTCAGTTTTTTCTTTTAAAGATTTGAATCAATTTTAATTTGTTATTTGTAAAGGGATAATTTCAAATTCAAAATTGATTTCATATTCAAAATTGAACATTCAATCTCTCACTCTCTTTCTTATTCCATTATTTGATTTCATATTCTGATATATTTCTTATGTTTTATTCTTTGACAGATTCACTAATTGGGGTTTGATTAAGTTTTCTGTACTAATTGTTCTAATAATTGTTTTTCTATTCTTCTAATTCTATTGATTTCATTGTCTCTCTTTCTTCATTGGCAATTTGTGTTTCTGAATGCAGTTGATGAAAACACAGAGACTGAAGAAACCTATGTTGAGAGGAATTAAGCACCTGTTTCCTAGAATGGTAAAACTTTTATTTTTAATATCTTTAGTTGTTAGTTACTTTATCATATTCCTCATGTCATATTTTTTTTTTGACTGTCAAATTGAATGTTTAAGCTTATTTGAGGAGTACAATTTAAATGATTAAGCTTAATTGATGTGTTGTACACTTTGTTTACGGTACAAATTGAGTTTAGAATTGAAATGGGTGTTATTTATTAGTTTATTCGGAAATATAATGGCCAGAATTGAGGTTCATTCTCTTTTTCCTTTCTAAATGTATTAATCTTTTCACTTTCTAATTATGCTGCGTTTAGTTTAAGCAGATTCTCTTTAAATTCAGATTCTTTCCAGCATTAGTGACAACAACAGCATTCAATACATGTTTTGATTATTCATGCAACACTTTCTGGTTTTTAATGTTGCAGCAGCATTAGTGACTCAAGTCACAATAAGGGAACTTCTTATATTCATGCTTAATATCTTATTAGAATGACTCAAGTGTTCAAACTACATGTTTTGATTATTTTTAGTTCAAGCATTCTCTAAATTTTAACTACATTTGTCTCTCATTAGAGTGTCTTCATAGTTTCTACTAGGAACTAAATATATGCATCAGCTCTGTTTTGGAGGTTGTGGTTTAACTTCATGGCTTGGTTTAATTTCAAAATTAGCCTTTGTTGATACATAGCACTTTATTGAAAATTTCAGTGCAAGTGAGGATGAACAAAGTGATTGAAAGTATTAGTTTTCTTTGGATGTAGCTAAGTGCTTCCAATTTTGAAAATAGAGGAATTCACTATACCATGAATTAAAATAGGACATTTGATAAAATATGTTTATTTATGATCTAATAAGTTTAGGCATATAAATGATACTTCATACTTAATTTGGTATCATCCCGATCTCCTTAATTTCATTTGTTTCGATACGATTTCATTGATATCAAATAGTAGACAAGAGTAAGATAATTGACTGAATTTCAATTGAGATTAGGAACCATGGTGTGGTGGTAGATGTGGGTATGTGTAGTAGGAGAAATGAGGTAAATGAAGCATAGTTTTCTTTTGTGACTTTGCTTTAATTTGAGTGAGTGATAGATGTATAGTGTTAATTATATATGATATAGGTGTCCTCATTTCTTGATATAGTTTGAAATAATACTTTGTGCTACTAAATACATGCTACATTGCTACTAATACTTTGTAAGATTTAGGTATTCATTCTAATTCTAAATTTAATTAGCTATTGTCACAACTTAATTCTGCCAGGGTTGTATGCAAATTCATTACACCCTTTAAAATTTACTTGGCCTTTTTAATTGCATCAGCTGATGTTTTGTTGTGTTGGTTTTAGATTAAGCTGATTTAGTACTTTGCAATGTTTATTATATGCATCAGGAGTGGATTGCTGGGTGGTCCATAGTAATTTTGAAGGCACAAGTGGAGGAAGAAGAGCATCAAAATAAGGAACAACAAAGAATTCATTTGGTTTCAAAGAGCAATAAAGGCCATAGATTTTCCAATGAAATTACTCAAGAAATGAGTTACGTACGTTAAATAGTGGAAGCTGTTAAGAATGAGGTGACTACCAGAAAAATTAAGGGGTGCTTGAGCATAATCATGGCAAGGAGGGTGATGCAAGTAATGAAGCTGGATTGGTGAGATTCTACTGAAATGTTACTATTTTACATTGTTGAAATTTAAGGAGTTCTTGAGCATAATCACAAAGTAACTATTTGTATGGTTTCCGAATAGACTGTAGAATCAATAAAATAAGGATTAGAATAAAAGCAATTGATGATTTATGCTCTGTGTTCATTACTTTCTGATTCATCGTTCAAAATGGATGACTTATGCTCATTGTAGTTGTAGGCATTCTACCTAATGAAACATATTATTTCTATTGATTCAAGGACCAACCATGGGTATAGTTACTACATGATCTGTAGCTTTTTAGAGACATAATTTCTTATGTCTTTTTTGTTGAAGTGGGTTATAGTTAGACTGAAACATGGTCTGGTAGTTGTAATTTGATTTGTTCCTATTGTTATTAGAGGGAAGAAACATTAAAAAAGAGATAGGAGGAGTTTAATATTTCGTCTTGTGTGACTCATGGGTTGTGATATAATTTCAATCTTTATGGCAGAATTACTTTAGTTTTTTTTTAATATATATTTTACACAGGTTTTAAATGTTACTTTGTGAGCAATATAAGGTATAATGCTTGAGGAAGTTGTCCAATATGTGAAGTTTTTGCAGCTTCAAACTAAGGTACTAACAATTTGAGAACCTTTCTTATGCTCTAATCTATCCATATATAATATCCATTTCTCAATTTCTTATGTGCAAAAGATAAAGATTAATTCATTTTTTATTATTTGGATAAATCAGCTTCTGAGTTATGAAGATATGTGGATGTATGCTCCAATTGCTTACAATGGAATAAACATTGGATTAGATCTAAGCTTTAACTAAAGGAAGATGATTATGTGATCATGATAGCATAGCAATTAAACTGAAAAGGATATAACATTTCATATCTCAGCCTGTTCTTTTATGATATCAAGTTTATTTGTAATATTGAGACTAATTCATATGTTTGTTCATACTTTATTTCAGTTCAAACAAATACACAAATTTAATTTTAATAGACAATGAATATAGTACTAACTAATAAATTGTACTATAATTTTAATACTTGTGTAAAATATATATATATATCTTTATGGGTCATTTGAATACAAGTTATTTTAATATTTATAAGATATTCTCCCTGTTGATTTTAGGTTAAGGAGTATGAACTATGAGATATATCATCTTTAAAAATTCATATCCAATATTTTTTGTTTGACAAGTCTTTAAATCCATATCCTATTTCATTATATATTTAATCGTTAAAAAGTTTCTAACTTTTATTGTTCAATTCTTCAAAACTTAATCGTTTAAACTAAGTTTTTTCCAACTCGCATATAAATAATTGAAGTTTGTTATTTGATTGAATATAGTTTGTTGTAAGTTTTTGGTATGTTTTAAGGGTAACTAAAAAGTATGTTATTTATAGTATACGAAATATAAACTACATGCGCTCAATTAGTCTTAAGGGTAACTAAAAAATATGTTATCTAAATTGGGTGAAAATTTAAAGAGTTTGAATGAATATAATATCTTACATTATTTGTGTGTGTTGAAGAGAGAGAAAATATAGTATTTTACATTATTTTAAAGCACAATTTTCATATCTAATATAGTTTTTTTTAAGGAATATAGTGCATGATCTTATATATCCAAATAAAGGAACTTGAATTACAAAGACTTGATTAGATATAGAGATATAAAAGAAAAGGGTAGAAAAGAAAAGCATATGTAGTGAAGGCCCCCAGAAGATGAACAAAAAAAGATAGATTCGAGATTTTCACCATAAGGGAAATAAAGTTGGTAAAATGGTGGAGATATTAGATGGAAAGTGAAATACATATATTTCTCAATTTTGATATATTTTTTTAAAAAAAAAAGATATATATTTTCTTTAATTCAACGAAATGATATGAATTTAAACTGTTATTTTTCTTCTTATAAAGAGATCGTTATGACATTACAAAAAGACCGTTATGAACCACCGATATATACACAAAACACTAAACTAACACTGACATGTATGCATTTATAATATTTTGAAAAATGAAAGTGGTTGAATGTAGTTGTTGTATAGGTGTCGAGCACTAAAAACTCATTTTATCTAAATTGTCAATGCTACATATTTTGTGCATTTAGGGTTTTCAATAAAATTACAAAGGCTAAAAAGTGTGTATAGGCAATTTAGCACGGGGACAAACGACATTTTTAATTTATCCAAGCTTTTATATATTTTGAAATATTTTTGTATATGTCATTCTTCCCATTGGTTGAGATTTTATAAAATATCAATTGAATTTTAAGCGATTATTACTATTTTTATATATTTGAATAAAAAACATAAATTTAAATTGAGGGGGATTGAATATAACATGTACATGTATTCATTTACTCTTAAGGATAACTAAAAAATATGTTATTTCAATTGACGGCGGAAAAGCAAGAAACTTTATTTGTTGTTTCGATGAAGATATGCTCACAGGGACAAATGCCATAATGAAGGTGAGAAAGACACACAAGCAACAACTAGAAGACATTACAAAGAGACCGTTATGAAACACCGACATATACACCAAACTAACACTGACATGTATGCATTTGTAACACTTTGAAAAATGAAAGTGGTTGAATGTAGTTGTTGTGTCGGTGTCAAGCACCAAACACTCCTTTTATCTAAAGTGTCAATGCTACATATTTGGTGCATTTAGGATTTTCAATAGAATTACAAAGGCTAAAAAGTGTGTAGAGACAATTTAGCACGGGGACAAACGACATTTGTAATTTATCCAAGCTTTTATATATTCAGAAATGTTTTTGTATATGTCATTGTTTTCCCTAATTGATTGAGATTTTATAAAAGATCAATTGAATTTTAAGCGACTGTTAAAATTTTTATATATTTGAATAAAAAACACAAATCTAATTTGAGGGGGATCTGATATAACATGTTGTTTGACAAGAATTTAAACTATTTTTTTTCTTCTTCTTATAAAGAGACCGTTATGACATTACAAAGAAACCGTTATGAACCACTGACATATACACCAAACACTAAACTAACACTGACATGTATGCATTTGTAATACTTTGAAAAATGAAACTGGTTGAATATAGTTGTTGTGTCGGTGTCAAGCACTAAACGCTCCTTTTTATCTAAAGTGTCAATGCTACATGTTTGGTGCATTTAGGGTTTTCAATAGAATTACAAAGGCTAAAAAGTGTGTAGAGACAATTTAGCACGGGGACAAAAGACATTTGTAATTTATCCAAGCTTTTATATATTCTGAAATATTTTTGTATATGTCATTGTTCTCCCTAATTGATTGAGATTTTATAAAAGATCAATTGAATTTTAAGCGATTGTTAGTATTTTTATATATTTGAATAAAAAACACAAATCTAAATTGAGGGGGATCTGATATAACATGTTGTTTGACACGAATTTAAACTGTTTTTTTTCTTCTTCTTCTTATAAAGAGACCGTTATGACATTACAAAAAAACCGTTCTGAACCACTGACATATACACCAAACACTAAACTAACACTGACATGTAAGCATTTGTAATACTTTGAAAAATGAAACTGGTTGAATATAATTGTTGTGTCGGTGTCAAGCACAAAACGCTTCTTTTTATCTAAAGTGTCAATGCTACATGTTTGGTGCATTTAGGGTTTTCAATAGAATTACAAAGGCTAAAAAGTGTGTAGAGACAATTTAGCACGGGGACAAAGGGCATTTGTAATTTATCCAAGCTTTTATATATTCTGAAATATTTTTGTATATGTCATTGTTCTCCCTAATTGATTGAGATTTTATAAAAAATCAATTGAATTTTAAGCGACTGTTACTATTTTTATATATTTGAATAAGAAACACTAATCTAAATTGAGGGAGATCTGATATAACATGTTGTTTGATTAGTATTTGACATTATTTGTGTGTGTGTTTTGAAGTGATAGAGAGACCATGTGATGTTTTATTTTGTTTTCTATTTTTCTGAAGAATTATCTACCTTGCAAAGATCAGGATGACTCAAGTCTGCAAACTACATGAAGAATATTTAAGAAAATGCCATTAATACAAATGTTACTACATTTTCTGTCACAGTATACAAATGTTGTTAGTACAGGTCCTGCCACAATATATTTTGTGTATTTTTTTTTTTATTTGATTTGAAATGGTAGACAATTTTAGGAAGAAAACTACCACATATTGAACTTTTTAATATGAAGACTAAATTTTTTTGTTCAAATTCTCTATTAATTTTTGTTCCATTATAAATGACAAAGTTCCATTAGCAACTACAAAATGGAAAATATTACAAAGTAGAATGTCATTATTGTTGCTTTCACAATTATTCTCTAATTACTCTTATTTTTGTACGGTGAAATATTAGCTCAATTGAAATTGTTTTTGTGTATTGTTTAATAATGATATTTTTTGCACTGTGTTCTCAACTTCATCCTATACAACAAATTCTCACTAAAATGACATGTTATTATGCGAGAGATGGAGAAAAGTATTGGAGTGTAATCTACTCTGCTCATCTGATTTATTATATTGACAAGTTTAAATGTGCGCTTTTAAATCTTAAACCAAAGTATAGCATCAAATAACAATATCTCTTCCCTTTATATTTTCCGGTCAAGATCCTTCGATAAGAGTGCAGTTGAAGAAAAATATGAGGATGAAAATATAAAAAAATTACATAGATTCTAGGATTAGCAACTTATACTATTACATAATTAAATTGTGGTATTGCAGGCAAGCAACAATAGAAGAGTGTAACATCGAATGACAATATCTCTCCCATTTATATTTTAAAATTGCTTTCATGTATCCTAAATTGTACTTCAAACTTTAATGTATTTTAAGTTATTGTTTCTAATTTATATCAGTAGTAATTGTATTGCTTTAATATTGGTTATCATATTATGTGTCTAATTTTATGACAATGTTCCCATTCAATTAATTTTCTGTCTACTATTATTCATTATATTATTCTTTTTTAAATAATAATCTTGAAACAATATTCTTATAATTTATGACCATAAGCAAATTCTTCCCCGTGCGTTTTAAAATATGAAATACAAAATAATAAAATGTAAATGATTTGTTCGCCGTGCGTTATTAATTATTTTGTTCACATTGTTATTAATTATTTTATTTTATTAAAATAATAATGTTTACCCAATATCACTATCAGCAAATTGTTCCCCGTGCGACGCACGGGTGTGAATACTAGTAAGCAACACAAACAGCACGGGGTACATAACATGAAGTATTTAATATTGATTCTCTCATGAACACAAAGTAAGAAGACTTAAAAAAACACATATAGCAGTACATGTATCATTCAAAAATTAGATGCATGATATACTTCACAGAATCAGTACTACTTGTGACAACTAGTAACAATATATAACAGTCCTGATAAATAGATTAACAAAACAGAATTATATATTTATTTTTTTGTTAAAGTTGATTTCTTTGGTTTGTGTTAAGTGACAAAGGTTCTACTATCATCTCATAACATAGTCCTATGCAGTATGAGTGTATGAGGGAAAAACCCTTACCTCGAACGCTTTTCTTCCAAGCACAATATTAGCATAAATTCAAAGCTACGGTGCACTCACGTTGATGTCTCTCGCTCAAAATTCTTTTTGATGATCCAACCGTTGAAAACGAAAAACTATGTATTGAGAAGACAAAATATAGAAGTGGATACTAGATGGATCGATGGAGTTGGAATTTTTGAGAGAGTGATGCATAGGTAGTTTTTTTGGAATTGAGCATGTGCTACTAATAACCAGAATATAAGTTTAATTTGGGGAAAGACAAGAGATGACTAATTAATTAAAGGACAAACCTTACATGCATAGCTTTATGTGCAGTTTTTGTTGTTCTACTCATAAAGAAGTAGTTTTTTGTGTTTTAAAATCTTAATATAATAAAACGAGAGTAACTAGAGGCACTCTAAACCCTAACCCTAATATGAATGGTCTAGATTTTGACACTTGTGAAAAAAATTATATCAACGGCTATGATAAAAACTTAAATAATCAATTTTTAAACCAATATTACGTTGCCACATCAATTAATGAATGTGACACGTCATGTGTTTAAAAAAAAAAATTGAGATCTGTCAAAAAAGAGAAAATGGATAAACATTAATAAAAAAAATAACTAATAATCAGTTACGAAAATTATGTATAGATGCAAAATTCTTTATTCATCAGCACGTTTATCACACACAATATTCAATTACTCTTTTTCCGTTGCTACAGGTCCTAAATTCCTCCGTCTTTTTTTCTACCTTTCTACTTATACCAATGGTTTTAACCGTCACGATGCTTCTTTCACTGTTATTTCCAACGGGTTCACACTTAAGGATTTTAATGCTTCATTAAACGCTGATGTTGAAGGTGTTGATACTTTGTTGAAAGAATATGTTATTAATGTTGCTGAGGATCAAAGGCTTGATTTGAGTTTCATTTCAAGTAATGGAAATTCTAATAACTATGCTTTCATCAATGGAATTGAAGTGTTATCCATGCCAAATGATCTCTATTACACACCACCTGAAGATAATGATTTTTAAACTTTTATTTTAACTAATTTTTATTTTATTTTTGTCTTTTTATGTTTATGCATCTTATCTACACACTTTTCTTTTTCTTTTTCTTTTTCTTTTTTGACAAAAACTTTTTGTTTTTCATTTAAGTTTTTTTTTTTGTTTTTTTTTTGTAACATAGCTTAATGGATTTTTTTTTTACATTATATATACTAGCCGCCAGTGCCCGTTTGTGTGATCGATATTTTTTTTTTGTTTGTTGTGATCGATATTCTCTATTGTGCAAATATAAATAACTACTTAATCTCCTTTTTTATTGGACTTAGTTAATTGATAACTACTTAACCTCCTTTTTTGTTGTGGCTACTTATTAAGAAGAAAAAAAATATATATATTTTTTTTACTATACAAAATACTGAAAACCTACTTTTATGTGGAAGTTGTGTTTAGTTTTTTTTTTTGTATTTTTTTTAAGGGTAAAATAGGAATATTGAAAAAGTCATCCCAAAAATTTGTATCCCCTTTATATATTAGTATATATATATATATATATATATATATATATATATATATATATATATATATATATATATATATATATATATAATTATTATATTTTTAATCATGGTTTGATTTTTTAATTTTGTTTTTTGAAATTAAAATCTTATTAACATTTTATATAAGTACTTTTTAGTGTACATATCCAAACACAAAAGGCTTATTGAGTATAAGAGCTTACAATGTAAGGTCTCATACTATAAGCTCTAATGTTATAAGCACATGTATAAGTTATTTATCCAAACGGACCCTAAATGCTTATTACTATAAATAATCACACATTATCAACATTTCTATTATATAATTGAATTGAATGATTGAACCCGTGCGAGCACGGGTAAAAAGTCTAGTTTAAAAAAAATAAAAGAAAGCTATTTTTCAATTAAAATAACTATCTCTTTATGAGAGGAAAAGTAAAAATTGCAATGCATGTAAGTTTTGTCCTTAATTAAAATAATAATCCTTATTCTATGAAAAAAAATAAAAAATAATAATCCTAATTAATAGTATAAGCCAAATCACAACAATCAAGTGGGAAAAGAAGGGAAACCGTGTGTGGAGCTAAAGGGAATGAGTGGATCGAATTTGCAATTAAAGGGGTATGGATGCACATGGCCTAAATTGTAGTCAAAGTTGTTTTAAAGGAAATTGAAACAACCATAACTTTAAAAGCCATAAAATACCATTAACTAATAATAATAAAAAATAACTAAATAAATAAATAAAGAACTTAATGACAAAGACATATATTAAAAATATTGGGGTGTTACATTATTACCAGAGTTTCGTCCTCGAAACTAGAAAACAAAAATATTAATGTAAAGTTTTCTCCTTAAATAAAATCATAGTATAAATCAATTGTTTTAAAAGGTGAAGTTAAAACATTTTGACACGTAATTAAAATAGTTATCTACATTTTGTAAAAAAAACAAAATAGTTATCTACATACTAAAATAAATTTCTCGGGTCTTACATTCTACCCACCAAAAATTTAGGTTCTTCCTCGAAACTACACAATAAAAAAAAATTAGATAGAATTTTACAATTATTTTAGAAAGTTGGAAAAAATTGTAAGGATAAAGAACGAACAACATAATGTATCATGTTTCCGCTGCGTACTCTGATGTTCAATGAAAGTTAATAACATAAATCTCAAAATGATTTACAAACAAAAATCTAATTTCTATCAATCACAAATTCAAACAAAAAACACACATAAATCAATCGCACCCACCCCAAAAATGTCCAAGGACCATTGCTCTGACACCAAATGTAACATTCCGGAATTTAAAATATCTATTTTTTGTTAAAAATAAAAATAAAGTAAAGACTACTTTTATAAATTACAAAATTATAGAGCACTAAAATTACCATTAAAATTTAGTAAGGACTGGACTTAAAAAAATTGTACAAAAAAGATGAGGAAGGCAAGTGGTCAAAAGCAAGGTAATCAGAACCGGATCGGTAATTAAACTAGAATGCTTACTAGTTCAAGGGTTAACCGGTTGAACCGAGGTTCAATCAGGTCGAACTGTTTTTTCTTTAAATATATATTTTATATTTTTAAATCATATATAATAATAAAAAATAAAAAATTACACAATATTTAATATTTGGCTTAAATATCATTTTCGTCCCTGTATGTTCGCAATTTTTGGTTTTAGTCTCTGTATCATCTTTTGTTGCAAATAAGACCCTGAATGTACAAAATATGTTGGTTTTAGTATCTGCCGTCTGTTACCGTTACAAAAAACGTTGATTTGTCAAACGTTTCTGCACGTGATTGCTATGATGCGTCAAGTTAAGCTGATTCGGTCATAAATGAAGGACCAAAATCACACTTAGGATAGAAATAAAATGCATTTTGTTCTTTTTCTGGGTGAGCTAAGGAAGATATTTTCTGGTATTATGGACAAGGAAGAAGGAGATGAGGAAGATGAAGATTTGTTGTTGAGGAGTAGTAGCAGTGTGATCTTGGCCATGGTGTGGTGCTCTGACATGCATATATTTAGGGGAAATAAGAAATTTCCCTTTACGTTGGTTCCCTTTCTCGTATTTAGGAGTTCCTAAGTAGAATTATCACGTGTAGTGTCTAAGTAATAAGTTGTAAATGAGGGAGTTTAGCTTTGAATTAAAACTATGATAGTGGATTCCTTCCTGAATTTGTATCCCCCATAGTAGATGAGGTTGCACCAAATTGTATAAACAATTTCCTATGTTATTTACCTTCTGCTATTTACTCCTTCCGTTTCTTTTTAATTGTCTTCTATTATCATATTTAACGTTTCTATTTAATTGTTCTTTTTGTATTTTATGGGTATGATTTGTCAATTATACCCTTTGTCAATTGCTCTTATCTTTTTCCATAAAACCAATTAATGCTATATATTTGGAAAACTAAATTATTTTTTTTTTAATTTTTGTTGGTACATCTATACTAATATATAAAGGGGATACAAATTTTTGGGATGACTTTTTCATTATTCCTATTTTACTCTTAAAAAATAACTTCAACATAAAAATAGATATTCAGTTTTTTTTAGTAAATAATTTTTTTTTCTTTTTAATAACTAAGCACAACTTCCACATAAAAGTAGGTTTCAGTTTCTCTATAGTAAACAAAAATATATTTTCTTTTTCTTAATAACTAGCCACAACAAAAAAAGGAGGTTACATAGTTATCAATTAACTAAGTCCAATAAAAAAGGAGATTAAGTAGTTATTTATATTTGCAGAATAGAGAATATTGATTACAAAAGAAAAAAAATATATCGATCACACAAACGGGCACCCGTTTGGCGGCTAGTAACATATTAAATTTTTTTTTTTTTTACATAATATATTAAATTTATTGGAAAGAGAAAGTGTGGACAAAAAAATATGGATTTATTAGTGGATTAAAACATGGGTATAATAGGAAGATAACGTGCAAAAATACATTTCTTTAATTTGGTGTTATCATTCTAAAAAACAATTAAAAAGAAACGGAGGGAGTATTGTTTATTTTGTCCATTATATTTTGCTGTAGACAAATGTTATAACTTGTAGTTCTTTATTTTTTATTTTTTTTTGGTACAATTGTTCTTTATCTTTCTAAACAAATATAATACTAATAAGATGTCCTAATTATGAACAAATATATTTTATTTACTACACATACATATGTTGGCATGTTATGCTATTAGTCAATAACCGTAGTACTAGTAAGTCATGTTATAAAAAACAAAAGAAAAAAAAAATACTAGTTTGCGTAAAGTAAATAGTACTAATAAGTCGAGCAATATTGATAGACATGTGTAAATGCTTCTCCTAATAGAAAGTAAATATTGGCATATATTTTCCTCTGCCGACTTTGTTGACTTAAAGTTTTTGTGCGGTTAACGTTCCATTAACTTGGAACATCTCACGAATTAGTTATAGGCTTATAGCAAGTTATTTGATTCAATTGATTGAATACTTTTATTTTTTTCTTTTTATTTTAAGGAGGACAGGGGAATTTCACCGAATACATGAGGGTCCCGCACACTTCCGCTACATATGATATGATATCGATTTTTTGTATTTATTCGTAATTACATCGCTATATCTTTGTTTTGTTAACAAAATCATCTTAATCACATCACACACACACGGCCTTTTTTTAATTGCACTGAATTTGGATAGGAGGAAATTTATAAATCTGAACAAATAAATATTGTACAAAGATGTGCCAAAAAAAAATATTGTACAAAGACAAGAAATCAACATAAACACCGTACGAAAATAGAATAACAAACAACTTCGCATTAAAATGGGAATAAAATAACATTAAATGAAGAAATCACAAATGAAAAAACTCAAATAAAATTTAAAATTATGTGTAAATCAATCATTTAATTGAAAAATAAATAAAATATGATTAAAAGAGGTGATTTTGAATCAAAATTTATCTTAAATCACCTCTCTCTAATGAATAAACCAAGAAAAAGTTAAAAGGAAATTAGGGTTGCTAGGATGGTATGGTCGGCTGAAAATTCTCTTGACAAAGTAATGTCTAACCACAATTCTATAATTCTGACCTTACACAAATATCACACACGGCCTAAAGTTTCTTTGTCACCGCTTTCTAAACATAAATGCTACTTTTGTTATTCTTTTGTAGTAAATAAATTCTACTTTTCTTCTTTTGTTGTAAATAAATTCCATAATTTATAAATGATAAAATATATAATCAACTTATAATATATTAAGAGAAACTAGCACACTGTACAAAAAAATAGAAACTAGCACTAAAAAACCAAACTTGTCCTGTCAAGTTTAGTAATATTTTAGAGTTTTACTCTTAAATGTAATTTTAACTCTAAACTAATAAAAAAATATACAAAACAAAAATATCAAGAAAAAAAATAAGTATAACAGAAATTTTCTCATAAAAATAGCATCGGAAACCACCTCTAAAAAAAATATTAATCCAATATATTTTTACTTCAAAAATAGGAACAAAAAAAATGTAATTAAAAGAAATTTACACATAAAAATATAAACAAAAATTTATACCAATATATAAAGAGAATACTCTCTTTCGCATGAACTTTTCTTATTGCCACTTTTGCCCTTCATTCTATTCAAATATTTGTATATGTTAAAAAATATCTTCCACGTAAAAGTAGGTTTTCGGTTTTTTTTAATATTTTTTTCTTCTTAATAACTAACCACTACAAAACAGAAGGTTAACAACTTTTTATTTTAGTAAAAAATAATAATTTAATAACTAAGCACAACAAAAAATGAGGTTAGGTAGTTATCAATTAACTAACCACAATAAAAAGGAGGTTAAGTAGTTATCAATCAGCTAAGCACAATAAAAATAGAAGATTAAGTAGTTATCTATATTAGCACAATACAAAATGTCAATTACACAAACGGGCACAGAAGACCGCTAATCAATATAAAAGATACACATAAAAATTAGTACTAACCCTTTTTTTAATGAAAAAATAGTAACTCAATCTAACATATAACAACTTATATATAAAAATAAAAATAGAAAGAAGAAACTAATAAAAGAATATATACTTATTTACGAGTTTAAAAATAAAATAACATAAAAATAGAAACAAAAACGCAATGAGCCCGTTTGAATTGACTTATTGTAAGTTTTATAGGGTAGTTTATGAAAATAGTTTACAAAGATACAGTTTTCACTTTCTCAGCACACCCTAAATTTTCGTTCCCCCAAATCGATTTATGTTTTAATGTTTTAATTTCGTTTTTTGATTTTTTAATCTTGAAGTGGTATTATTTTTATATGTTAATTTAGTTTTTTTAATTTTTTTAAAATTCATGTGGCGTCACCGTTAGCCACGTGTCAAAAAATAACGTTAACGGCGTTAAAAAAATTTGATGGAAGGGACCAGCTATTGGTAACGTTCAAGACATAAGGGACTAACATGAAACTTTTAAAATATAAGGGATCAAATTGAGAGCTAAAATAAACATAAGAGACCAAATATGAATTAAGCCTTTTTTAAAATCCGTGCGGCGTCACCTTTAGCCACGTGTCAAAAAATAACGGCGTTTTAAAAAATTTGACGGAAGAGACCAATTATTGGTAACGTTCAAAATATAAGGGACAAACGTGAACCTTTTAAAATATTAAGGACCAAATTGAGAGATAAAATAAATATAAAAGACTAAATTATGAATTTAGCCAAAAAAAAAGCATATATAATGGAATAATTTATTATTTATTTTGATAAAAGAAGTTGCTCATGCACCCTAGACAGATCCTAAAACTAGTAGTAAAAAGCGGTAACATATTTTGATAAATGTTACAAAAAAGTGTTACATAAACTCGCCATATATTTTGATAAATGTTTCTTACACATAATATTATACTAAAGGTCATGTTAACTTGTGTCTTAAGAGCACATGATAAGCTACCTAAAAATAGAAATGTAGCATTTAATGATACAAAAAATTTAATGCTTAGATAATTGAATAGTATACATGCTTCAATAAATATTTTCCACATTTATGTTAACATTCTCCTTATACTAATGATATTATAAAATTAATGCTATAGCCAATGAATTGTTCATCAAATTTTACAATGAGCCCGTAAATAAAAATACTAGAAGTCATGCTAACTAGTGCCCCCGGGGCACTAGTTAAGGATACCAAAAAAGTAACTTTTGCATTGAAAATAACAATTTTTCTATTTTTCAAACATTGACTGCACAAACTTTAAGGTAAATTTACTATTTTAAGTATCCTTAACTAGTGCCCCGGGGGCACTAGTTAGCATTTTCCTTAAAATATATATATATATATATATATATATATATATATATATATATATATATATATATATATATACACACGTGCTAGCAAGACGAAAAATATTGATACAGGCATGTGTTATATAGTAGAAAATGCGCAAGGTTGTGACACCAGTAAACAACTAAACATACTAACAATATTGATATTCTTTTTGACAGCTAGGTGTGTCACATAATTCTCTCACTCACTCACATATGACTCTGCCTAATGTGATATCTTTAATGTGATATCTAAACTAGTTTTTTTTTTTAGCAGCAGAAAACAAGGTAGTACTAGCTAGCTAGTTCCCCCCAATATTGATATCCAATGTGATACATATGGGTCCCGCATGTAGGAGTATCTTTATCTTTTCCTTTCAAATTTTGATTCCTATTGTTGCTTCCCTTTTCTTCCTGTAATACTAGTATATAAGTAACAAACCCCTCTCACTCACTCACTCATTCACTCACATATCACACTGCCTAAAGTTTCTTCATTAACTCATTCATGGCTAGTGTTACTTCTGTGTGTCTCTGTCTATCACTAGCTGGTAGTGCTTCTTGTGCTTCATACTTCGTTTGTGAAACCAGCACTGTTGTTGATTATCTTGCTGCAAGAGTAACAAATTGCGATGATCCATGGAAGATCAAGAAAGTTTTGACACGATCTGATCTTGGCTCTAATCGTAACATTTTGATCAAGAGAGAATTGGCTGAAGATTTTATTGTTCCTGTGTTGGGTGGTCGTCGAGTTTGTGAGAGTAATGATGTCCATGTTCGAGTATGGGATTTGGACAGCAACTCTCTCCATTCTCTCGTTTTCACCATTCGCGCTTCTAATAATAGCCATGTTTTCAAAAGCACATGGTACAAGGATTTCGTCATTCGCAAGGGATTAAAGATAGGAGATGAAATCGGCATGTTTTGGGATCGAGACTATCAATGCTTTGCTTTCTCGGTTCTTCGTGGTTAGCTTCATCTTCAAGTCAGAGGAGACCAACATTAGAGGATGAATTGAAGCTGGGTTTAAAAATATTTATGTTATTTGGTACTTTTATTTTAATTGTTATTTAATTGAGTTTTCCTTTGGTCTTTAGGTCGATATATAGATTAATTATCCATCATTAATATCACAATCACTATATATGTAGCAGTTGAGCCTCTTTGCAAGGTATCCAAAAATGAATGAAAATGTTTAATTTATTTACTTTAATTAATGTTTATCCTTTATGTTTTCTTTATTCTTCCAATTTATCTTTCTAACTATCATACTTGGTGGTCGAACCCATTGCTCTGTTTGGGCATCGACTAATATTTTTGTATTCCATTTTAGCTCTCTTGTATTTGATACCGTTGTAAGACTGATGTAGTTCTTCTTAGCACATCTTGTGCCGAGGCGACTACTTTATTTGTTATATATATATATATATATATATATATATATTTCATTTTGGCTTGTTCAAAAAAAACTAAGTAGTCCCACCCAGCCAACCATTTTTACTTGTCTTAAGGCTCTATCAAAGAAGTTCTCAAATGCTCATGTTATCAAAGAAGTTTTTTTGGCATCCACATATCATAAGCTGGATGAAATGTAATAGTGATGGAGCTTTTGCTGGCAATCCTTGGAATTCATCATGTGGTGGCATTTTTAGAAATTCTACGACTGTCTTTGAAGGTGTCCTTAATTTGCGGAGTCCAAACCTCTATCTATGCTGAACTTATGGTCATGGGAGCAATAATAGCTATAGATAGCACATCTAAATGGTTGAAAGCAATTGTGGTTTGACACTGATTCAGTGTTGGTCTTGTTGGCATTCAAATCTTCAAAAATTGGCCCTTGTGTTTGAAACCACCAAAAACGATAGTGGTAATTTTCACATACACTGCCCGATCGATACATAGTTGTAACTGTTTTTCTTGTATATCTATCATAATATTATACAAGAAAAACATATGAAAAATTTAAATAACTATTATATTAATTTTTTAGTTATAAAAACAAAAACATATATTAAAAGGTATGCTTTGTTATCAATTGGGGTTCTAATAACATATTTGTATGCTTTATTGCTTGTTTGTTTGTAGTTTGTAACTTAGTCCAAATGCATCTTTGAAATTATGTTGTACAGTTTCCAGTTAAGTGTTACACCATCCACAAATTAATTTTAATTTTAGGCATTTGAAAATCAGTATTTTTCCAAAGCTAATTTAATTTTGTGTTGGTTATTGGGTCATAGATACTCAAGTGATAGAAAAAATTGATGAACATCGAGCAATGAGAAAACTAACCACAAGATTACGCATTTTTTGTGTTAGTATATCAATACTTATGCATTGTTTTATAGTTTGATTTCTTTTTATTTAATATATTTCTTATGTAATCAATATTTATGTTTTTTTTAAATGCAGTACATATAAATAAATAATTAATTAGTTATTAAGCGAATTAAAAATATGAAATTGCATATAGTTGCAAAACATATATATATATATATATATATATATATTAAAATATTGATTAAAATTTTGCACTCTTGAGCCAGGATCCGAGCATCGCCACCGTTAACTGAAACAACAAATAGTAAAAAGTGAAAGGGGGTCATGCTAACTTAAAGTATAACCACAATAATTGATTCTCATGATCACGTTTAAACATCTTGACATCAGATATCTGATAGACACATCACATCATCCGAGACCCAAAAAACCACAAAAAGATTCTTCAATAAGTGGGACATGATTTTGGCCCATGATTTTACTCTAGCAGATACTCGCTTCGTCCCTAATTATAGGAGCTAGTTTGACAAAATACGAGTATTAAAAAAGTGGATTTTAGTATTAAATTCATTGGTAAATTATGTTAATTTTACATGTTTACCCTTATAATAAATTGTAGTGTTTTGTATCAAACAAAAGAAAATTTAATACTATTAAAAAAACTATGTAAAATAAATAAGGGTAAGTTTGGAAAATAAATAATTAATGTCATTGATAATTGTAAAGGGGTCTTATAAAAAGGGACAAATTTTTTGTCAAACTAGCTCCTATAAATAGGGACGGAGGGAGTAAAAAACTAGTACTAGCATAAACAACGGTTGACTTTGGGGGTGGTACTCCCTCCGTCCCAAAATATAAACAAAAAGTGGTCAACAAAAATGAATGTATTTGGTCCAAATCTTTAACCAAATATATTAACTTTTATTGACTTACTTTTGCTTATATTTTGAGACGGAGGGAGTATATGCCAACTGTAACACCCTTGTCAGAGGAGCAAGGATGTTTGGCTACTCATGCAGGTTCCATGCCTTTCCATCGTTGCCAAAGATGGCACCGTATCTTTTGCTACCTTTTGATATTTTTAATAGTGTTAAAATGGTGTGATATTTGTAGCTTTTAATCCAACAACTTTGAAATAATTTTTGAAATGGATCTTTGCCTACACATGACCCAATCAAGTTAGTTTTTTATTTTAATGTTTATGATTTAATATTTTTTAATTTTCGTATAACTTATTTGTGATGTAGTATATTATTTATTTTGAAAATTTTAATTTATTTTATATATGTTATTTTTCTATGCATTTTGATATAATTGATTTAATTTTCGTATAACTTATTTTTTATGCATCGACACCTTCAACAAGACTTGATTGAACACATATGGAAACATTTTGGACATGAGAATAACTACAATTAGAAATTATTTTAAACGTTTGTTATATTTTATGCGCTAGCAGTTTATTTTTGAATATTTTAATTTATTTTATATATATGTGCTATTTTCTGTTTTATGCATTTTGATATAATTGATTTAATTTGTATCAATTATACATTTTGAATATAAATATAAAATATAAATTGAAATTATATTGTGAACTTTGTAGGGTCTATGTTAAAGTTTTGGATGAGTAGTATGGATATTTAGAAAATATGATTGAGTGGTTTAAATAGGTGAAAAGTATAAAATAGTATAAATATTATGTGGGACCCATTTATGCCACCCACATGAGTGGCATGATGGATGTGGATGCTCTAATTTCTTAAAGTTTTGTTGACTTGAAGTATAAAGAATGTTCTGAGAATTTGTAAATATGTTAACTTTTGGTGTCTTTTTGGTCGTTGATTACTCAGATTAAATACTAGTATTAATTTGTTTGTGTTCTGTAGTTATGCTCTTTTTTGGGTTAAATAAAAACTTTAGAAATTTGCATTCTTAGTAATGATTTTGGAACCAGAAAGATATAAAGCTCTTCAAAGCATTTAAAAACACACGTGTGGATATACTCCAATGGAAGTGTAATTAAGTAGTGATTCACCAGCTTATCAAAAAAAAAAAGTAGTGATTCACCACATGTGACGAATCTGCACTTGGATCAAAATCTGAGAAAAATTATGTTTCTAGTAGTGAGACATATGCCAAATACTCCCAGTCACCCTACAAAAAATTACTAATTCACTGAAGAAAAAAAAATTGTACTAAATTATATATCATTTTACATTATCAATAAAGTATTTAATGCTCTTTTTTTTATTATACCGTTAACTATTTATTTCTCTTTCTTATTTTAATTTTTCAATTTATCTTTTTTATACTATTGATGAGGGACAATTTTATAAACTACTGTAACTCATAATTTCTCATTTCTATACAACAATGATTACTTTTTTTAATTTGTATAAAATAGCCAAAATAACTTACATTTTAGTACGGAGGAAGTTCGAGTGCTGTATGAGATTTACATGTAATCGCCAATAAAAGACTTGGAGAGGTGCCAATGAGTCAAAACATGATTTTTGTCTCTGGTCTACGATTTTAATATCTACAGGTATTTTAATAGATAAAGGACTAATGTTTCTAATTTTGGTGCCTCTGAGTGAAGCAAATATTTATTTGTCTAGAGGCAATGTATACACGACGAAAAATTTAAGTCAGCTTGTTAGTATTGAAATACTCATTCGATCTCATGTATAAACAAATTTATAAAAAAAATTATTCATTTAAGAAAAGTGTCTAAATGTATTTAAGTCATACACTTTTTTAATTTTACCCCTATCTTTTGACTTGAAAACCGTTAAAAATATGAGAATGTGAAAAAAGTAGGGATACATTTGAAAAAGTGACATTTATTGTAATGATTAAAGGTTACTTTTGTTTATATATGAAACTTTAAATTTTTTTATTTTCTTACTTATATATGAGACCGGAGGAAGTACTAACTTGTTTTCTTTTATTATTACTGCTGTCGTGGTCTACTTTTTCTATTGCGCTAAAGGTATATAAATTATAGCGTTTGGATTGATGAATAAAAAGCATGTAGTTTCACGATGTGCTGCATCATTACCGTCTGATTACGATCCAACGACTTAGATTAAATATAGTAAAAAGCAACTACTATAGATCTGATCTATTGGATCATGATCGGACGTTCAGAATGCAGTACAACATGAAACCGCGAGCTTTTTATACAGCAGTAAACCCAAAACCTAAATTATACTGCATCCGTTTATAAATATAGTATCTTATTGATTTTTTTTCCCTTCTTATAAGATCCTTTTCATATTTTTAAGGGTCATGTTAACATGTGCCCTTAGAGCACATGATAATTATCCAAATAAATAAACTTAACATTAAATAATCTAAAAAAGTTAATGTTCAAAATGTGTATTACACAAGTAACAAGAAAAATATTTCTATATTAAACTCCTTAACATGTGCCCTTAAAGACACAAGTTAACATTTCCCTATTTTTAAAGCCATTAAATATTTCTTTACCATCACACCCCCAATTATAGTGCATTTTTTTCTACAATTTTTATTAAATATATTATAGAAAACATAACTTGTTATATGTCTTAAAAGATAAAATTGTAAAAATAATATTAATTTTCAATAACTTTAATACCACAATCCACTTTTTTAATCTTTGTGATTTTTTTAAGGGGTTTTATATTTAGAGACAAATTTAGTAAATAATATTTTCTGCATTAATTTGATTTTTATGTAAATTAATTCGTGCATTTTTAGTTTTCTTTTAAATAAAACTTATATTTTACATGCATTGGCCACAACATAGGTTAAGCAACACCTTGAAAATTGTTGAGAATAATATTATAGCTTTTAAAGAATTTAAATTTAAATATTTTAAATTTATATTTAAAGGTAAATGTTAATGAGTGCATCCAAACACTCTTTAAACCTTAAATAGTAGTAAGTTTTTATATAAATTTATAAAATTAACGCATTGGTAATTGTAGCACTCCCTCAATTCCAAAATATAAGTAAAAGTTGGTCAATAAAAATGAATGTATCTGGTCTAAATTTTGAACAAAATACATCAATTTTCTTTAACTCACTTTTACATATATTTTGGGACCGAGGGAGTATTTAACTTTTTGAATAAAAAAACTCTTTAAATTAAATGCTTAAAAAATGTCGGGGATACTCGTTAACAAGAACGATAAATAAATAAAAGTGGAAAAAAAATAGGCAAAATTACACGTTTGGTCCTTTATCTTATTTTTTTGTAACATTTTGGTCCTTTATCTTTTATTTGTAACACTTTGGTCCTTTATCTTATATATTTATAATATTTTAGTCCTTTATCTTTTATTTGTGACACTTTAGTCCTTTATCTTTTATAACATTCACATATAAATCTTTTTTTTCATATTTTTTTTACTAAAAAAATACTGAATTTTATTTGTTAAGATACTTTTTTATTAAAATTAAATAAAAATTATAATTTTGATGAATATGTTCATCATCTTCATCAATTATTTCATATCTTCATGTTCTTTAAATGACCAAAATGTTACAAAAAATAGATAAAGAATCAGAGTGTAACAAAAAGATAAGATAAAAGATTAAAATGTTACAAATAAAAAATAAAAGATCAAAATATTACAAAAAAGTAAAATAAAGGATCAACCGTATAATTTTGCCAAAAAAATACTTTTAAAGAAGTAGTAATTACTTTACTTACCATAAATAAATTAAAGAAGATAGTAGATAGGAGTAGTTGACAATTGACATCTTGACAATAGAAGAAGTTAGGTCCCACGCAGTGAATATAGGAATCAATGTTTCTATGAATCAATCTAAAACTTTCAACGCTTTCTCTCAATCCTATGTAACAACAAAAAATGGAAGTTCAACAATGGTGGAAGCTTAGATTCTCCTTCAAAAGCGCAACCATTGTTGTCTGTTTCATCAACATAATCACTGTTATCTTCTTGCTTCATGGCTTTTTCACTTCACCTTACAACCGCAACAAATTCTCCACTGCAAACTCTAATTCAGGCTAGCCCTCTTCTCTTTTTCTGTCAAATTTTTACTTTTTTTTATCTTATAAGTTGAAATTGATCATGGGTTTTTTATGTTTTCGTTGATTGTGTCATAAAGTGAGGTTTTTTATTTTTGAGGTGAAAATTGTGTGATTTGATTATGGGGTAAAGAGGGTTGAATTTGTTGGTTCTTATGATTTTTACTTTATTCATTTTTATCTATTGTTTCATAGATTGTGATTTAGGATATTAATTTTGTTTTTTATTGTCAATTTTTAGTTTGTATTTTTTGGCAATTTAAGTGCCAGTGAGTGATTTTTAGTTTTGGTGCTTCTTAGACCTTAGGATTATGAGTTTGAGTTGGATTGCATGTTTAATTAATCTATGATGTTAAAATCAGAAGATGAATTTGGATTGTTAATTATGGGCAAATGGTTTCTATATTTTGTTTTTTGGATTCAATAATAGTATGTGGGGGATCTTAAGTTAAGTCCTATGAAGCATGGACACAGACACGGACATTGGCACATTGACAGTGATAATAATTTGAGAAATGACACAATTCAATGTAATTATAAGTGTCGGTGTCCGACACGGAATCACGAAATCAACATGTATTTAACTCATAGTATGCTTTGGATTAGGCGAAATTACCCGAATTTTTTTGTTTATTGCGAGTATCAAGAATATATTTTCATCTCTAACATTAATTAATTTGCAGAAAGAAGATTGAAAACATTCTATTTGTGAGCATTGGTTTTACTTATGAAATGCCTGTGATAGAATAGATTAATATACTCTCTAAAGTATTTGTTAAACTTGCTTGTGTTATGTTATTTTTTTTAAAATTTCAGTTCAACTCAGTTACATTAAGGAATCTGAAGAGATTCGTCTTGCCATGCTACCGTTGGAGCTAATAAAAAGAGTGAGTTTTGAATTGGTTTTGTTGTTCACTATATTAATCATGACCGTGTTTGTTATACATGAATGGTGGCCAAGATGTCAGAGGCTTAACTAAGAGATGGAAAAATAAATTATGTTGACTTGACGGTAGTTCATACATTTTTCTGCAAATGAATGATTAATTTGAAAAGTGCTGGAACAGGACTAAAACTATGTTATGGGTTTTTGAGTTCATCCTCTAATTGGAAGATTTGGAGGTCATTTTAAAAATTATCCACACACAAAACCTTTGCTTTTATACTATTTATAACTAACTTGAATTAAAATGTACTTATTAAACTCATTTTTCCGGCACAGCTGAAATTTTATTGTTTCAGTGAAGTCCGCAAACCTGATGGGAAATGGAATATGAAACAAATTATAATCTTTTACTGGACATACATAGTCTTATCAGAGGGATAGAAAATATAAATTTTATATTTTGCAGCTATTGGTCATGTGAATCGAACATTAATGAGAGCCCCACATTGGAAAGTGATATATAGCCTGAATAGATGTAATAAATTATAAGCTGGATTAGTAGGGTTGAATTAGGTTCAATCCAACCTCTAAGATAATATAAGAACTTATCCTGGATGCATTGAGCTACCTCCTTTTACAGGATCACTCGGGTCACACTCCAAATTTATTTGGCCATTAGGGAGGTGTATTGAAAGTTTCACATTGGGTAGTGATATGACCAAATAGTAGTTATAACTAGTGAGTGGGTGTTACCTTACAAGTTGATTTTCTGGGATTGAGTTAGGCCGAACCCACGACACATGAAACCATCATTAATATTCCAAATGATCTTCATCATCATGTAATCAAATACTCAATCTTCCATCTTCTATTTAATATATTCTTCCTGGAGTCTACATTTAGACATCATATTAACTGTGTTGGGTTTGGATTTGAAAGCTGAAAACTAAGTATAATCTAGCCTTGTTGGTGTATTGATCTCTGTAGTGTGTGAGCAAGCATATATCCATCTCTCTGAAAATTTGACTTCTTTTATTAGCAAACAAACTTTTCAAACTCTTGCGTGGGGCAAGGTTTGTTTCTCAGAATCTCAGCTGTCATGTGAATTTCCTTGTTTCTCTTCTTTTTTACGGGCAACTGTGGGGCTAATGCTGCTATATACACCAATGGTTCAACTTCTGAATATTTTTCCTTTGATTCAGCATGCTTATCTCTTATCCTCATACTTAGCAAGTAGTAACTAACTTTAACTATCTCAACCAATAATGTATCAGTAAGATAAGGTTTTCTATCGTAGTTCTGCTATGGGTTCCGTCATTTCCTGGAACCTGCTATGGCAGGAGCTGAACAGCACCAAGTTTCGTTTTTTCGGAATACATTTATGTGCGTGAATCTGAATGTCTTCTCCTTCAGGTGAAAGAAATCGAGCTGGAAGGGTACACTGAACCAGAAACAGCCCAGAAGAAAGACACAAAGCAGACAGCTGCAGTTGATTTGTCTAAAAGGTTAAAGGATTTCCGTTCCTTGAATGATGCTTCCAGCTTGAAAGGTTTTTCTCTTTACACCCTACAAACCTTTCTTAATCATAACTGTCTTTTATGTGCAATTACAAGCGACAAACACAGAAAAATGGACATTTCATTTCTTCTCTGTTGCCTGAAAGAGGAAGTTTTTCCACTCAGTTTTAGTAATTATTTCAAGTTCATCATCATGGCAAACTGCAGTTTATAAGTTGAACTGCAGCAATATCACTCGGGGAGCTAGCTTTCATCAGTGTTATTTGTGTGATAGTTTGTGTTTAAATGCTTATAGGATTAGGCAATTAGCATTGAAAAGTTCTATGTATGTTTGTACTTATTTCTTTTTTGATAAATGCTCAATTCTATGGGAAGTTCCAATAAATTTTTCTCTCGCATAACACTATGTCTAGAACCTAAGATCCTTTTCTTTGATTTAAAACCTACGAGTTTGGTCAAATAGTGGCATTATAGCACAATAGATTTTGATGAATCTGTTATGAAAACTGCGCTGCTATATAGTCAAGTTCTTATAGAGTTTGTTCCAATTTCAAGTTGCTCAATTTGACCCCTGAATCCTGTATTGACATTGGTTTTAATTTTCTTTTCATGTTTGTGGTTTTCAGCTTTGGAGGAATGGCGTAAAAGGAAGATAGAGAGGGCTAGACTAAGACAATTGGAGAAAAATGGAACAACCTCCTCTCAACCTTAACTTTATATACTTTCTGATATCAAGTGAAACTTGACATGTTAAGTTAAATGTGTAATGGAGAAAAGAGTAGAGCATTAATTAGTGTATACTGCATAGCATCATATTCATCATACACCTTTGGATCCTCTCTTGCATAAAACAAAAGGAGGGAGATGAGGAAATAGGGAGAGGAAAGAGGAGAGAGAGAGGTTGCAGAGGATCCATATCCATCAAGAGTAAAGACTGACCATTGATCATTCTTGCAGACAAATATTGATTGTGAATTTGTGATCGATACCATTTAACTTGCATCCCTTTTTTTCTTCTAAAAAATTAAAGATATGTAAAGAAATAATTTACAATCTGTGTTGATCTTGCTTGATTATATATTTAAACATTTCATTGTTACCTTTTTGTGGACGGCATATAAAAAGGGTATGGTGACAAGTGCTCTAAGGACACTGGTTAAAGAAATAAAAAATAGAAATTTTATATTGGATACAATAATTTTTGAAACACATTTTTTTATATTTTGTTTCCTTAACCAAAGGGAGAAGTAACCATGTATTTATGAATTAGAGGAAGTAAATGGTTGCTCCATATTATGATGAAGGGAGGAGTAATAAATTTGAGCGGTTAAATAATGTAGTTTCCATGAGTTTTTGTCGGTTTGTAGAGATATGGTATTATATATGTAAGAGTTGAGATTCAAATATTGGACATTCTATTTATTCATCTTAAAGATGAAATTTTTATCAAAGAATATGTATGATATATAAGACGAGTTCTTCTTTTCCAACCAACCAATTTTTTCCCCAAATGGAGTCGGAAATCGAATCCAAGACCACTTCTTACGGATCCCACATCCCTTACCAGTTGATTTATGATGGGTAATTGATGATTATTTTTGTGTTACCATATTATAGATATGAAATATTCACCGCTGTTTAACAATGATTTTGAATCCTTCTTAAGGGGGCTCAAGACCCTTGCATTGTTTGTATGAATAACTGACAATTATTAGTAGCTTTTTTAATCCCCTATTTTAATTCATTTACAAAATTGGTTGATCTATTGATCTATTTTAAAATCACTCAGTTAATTTAGTACTTCCATCATATTTTTGCACTTAAAAAATAGGTTAAACTACACATTTGGTCCCTTACGTTTAAAATAAATGTTATTTACAACGAATATCCAACCAAACCAAAATACATATATTGATATTTTAATTAATTAATTAATTAGATAAATGACTAGGTGTTCCTAATTAATTAACTAATTAAAGAACTTAAAAAATTTGGATACTTAAAGAACTTACCATAAAATTCCATATAAAAAGAGCTTACCATAAAATTTAATTCCATCTTTGGATACATAAAGAACTTACCATAAATTATTTGGCTGTTTTAATTAATTAAATAACGTACTAAGTAATTCCTAACTAATTAAAAAACTTACCATATTTGGATAATAATTAAAGAACATACCATAAAATTCAACATAAAAGAATATAAAAAGAATTTACTATAAAATTTAATTGAATATTTGGATACTTAATTAAAGAACTTATCATAAAATATTTTAATTAATTAATTAGATGAATAACTAGGTATATTCCAAATAAAAAAAATATAAAAAGCAGCATTTCTATGTGTGCTGAGCTAATTAATCTAATCTAATCTATTGAGAGATAAAGAATTTCTTTTTTAATCTATCGAGAGATTAAGAATTTCTTTTTTAACCCAAGTATTGATTGATATATTTAAGTAGTGAAGGGTTTACACTTAACAATAGTATTGTTGGTGTGAAAAAGCAAAGAAAGCCCAAACTTGTTCATTCATGCCTAACCGCATCAATGTTTGTGTCTGTCTATCACTTGGTGGTCGTTCTTGCCACCGTTTTCCCTACGGTTGTTTAACATTTGATGAGATCCATTTAACCAAGAAAAGAAAACGTGCCCAACAAGAAACCACTCAACTTTCAACAATGAACAATGTTGATGATCAATGGGAGATCAAGAAGGTCTTGAAATGGAGTGATGTAAGTTGCAGTTTGAAAAGACTTTTGTTGAATAAGGATTTTGCTTATGATTATGTAATTCCTGTGTTGACGGGTGGTCCTGGAGTTGCTTACCAGAAAGAAGGAGTGACAGTTCAAGTATGGGATGTTGACACAAAGTCTCTTCATTCTCTTGTTTTCAAGATATGGCCTTCTGCACCAAGTTATGTTTTCATCAAGACGTGGTTCGATGACTTTGTTCTTCGAAGGGGGTTGAAGGAAGGAGATGAAATCGGTCTTCATTGGGATCAGGCAAACCAACGATTTAATTTCTCAGTTCTTAATATAGCTCTTAGTTTATAAATGTTTGCTGGTGTCTTATTGGTCCTTGATTGTTACTCTAGTTGAGTATGTTTGAGTCGAATTTATCATTTTTTGTTTAGTCTTTTGTTATATGAGAAACATATGGTTTATGCTTTTGGGTAAGAAAAATTCTTGTGATGCTTACAAGTAATGTTTGATTTATTTGCATGTTTGGAGGTACAAATTGGTTATTGTATATGCTGTGGCAAATGATTTATACTGATTGAATACTCAATTCCTAAAATTATTTTGATAAAATTATTGATTATAGATATAAATTTCATAAGACAAAAATTAGGCGTTAAAGCTCTCGAGTGAGCATATCTCAATTGATTGAGATTGAGAAATTGCAATATCTATGGATCAAAGTTCGAATATGAAATTTTCTATTTATTTTGTTAAGGTAAAATACTGACTACACTAGACTATTTGATAAAAAAAATTAACTTAATTTTAACAAAAAAATAAAATATTACATAATTTAGTAAGATTTTGTTTTGCCAAATGAATCTAGTTAGATCTGAGGTAAGATTCATAAAAAAATTTGGGGTGTGTTGCCATGATATCCATGTCTTGACTAAAATAATGATAACAATTTTTCAAAATATGAATAATAATAATAATTGATAAGATCATTAGGCATAAATTATCTGTAGATTTAATAGGATAAATATTAGCTAGCAGAAAAACAATAAAATCTAATATGATTTTGTAAGAATGGATTTAGTAAGATTTGGTTTAAAAGTGTTGTGGTGATATCTTGTCTTGATAAAAAAAACAAAAAAAAAAAACAATTACTCCTAGTCCTGGGTCACTTTAGAAAACATTTAGAAAATCTTCTATATTATAAATTTACTCATAGGTCACCTTAGTAGATAAGATAACATTATATGGGCCGGGCCGGACCAAATGTAAAACCCTAATACAATACATGTGCATCCTTCAATCATGTGCATGGGTAAGCGAAAGAACAATTCTTTTACCGATGATGATGCTTCTCTGTGTCTCTGTTTATCACTAGCTGGTAGTTCTTCTTGCCGTTTCCCCTCCCATTGTGAAATCATCCACCATGATGATGAGACCCATTTCACAAAGAAAAGAAAACTTGCAAACCAAGAAACAAAGAACAACAACATATGCAATGTTGCTGTTCCCGTTCCTTTTCCTGTTCCTGTTGCAAGAAGAGCAAGAAACTGGGGTTTTGAAACTGGGTTGGTGCTTTATAATGATCCATGGAGAATCAAGAAAGTGTTGACACAAACTGATCTTGGCAGTAACTGTAATATCTTGATCAAGAGAGAATTGGCTAATCATTTGATTGTTCCGGTCTTGGGTGGTCGTCAAGTTTGTGAGAATAGAGACGTTCGTGTTCGAGTGTGGGATATCGACACCAACTCTCTCCATTCTCTCGTTTTCACCATTCGACCTTCCAATCAAAGCCACGTTTTTAAAGACACATGGATCAAGGATTTCGTTCTTCGAAGGAACTTACAGATTGGAGATGAAATCGGCATGCTTTGGGATCAATACAACCAACACTTTGTTTTCTCGGTTATTCGCGCCTATCGCGGTCATTAAGTCAGAGGAGACCAACATTAGTAATTTTCAGGGGTTTTGTATGACTGTCTCATTTATTTTGTAAACAACATCATGATTTGATGTCTTGATCATGCACAAACCCCTCTTTGATAGGTTCTTTATTTGTTTATGTAAAAATTTATTGACTTGAAGTATAAAAATATTCATGTTTCTGAGAATTGGTAATAGAAAAATGTTAACTTTTGGTATTTGTTTGTGTTCATACAAATTTTGTTGTCAAATTGGTGTATTAACATTTATTTTCTGGTTTTTATTTACTTTGGCATCAATTTTATGTACTAGTTTGACATCAATTGAGTAATATTTACTCTGACTTATCTTATGGTATGTCTTAACCCTTAACTTGATAATGTGCAACAAAACAGATTCCTTAAGCAAAATTGTTTACATGTTTGACATTTCAATTTTGGTGACTATATACATAATTCTATGAAACAATAAAGGTTGGCATCAATTTTTTTAATGAATAATTTAATAAATATGATCATAGTTGTTTTTTGATGTAATGGCTTTTATTTTGTTCTGTCTCATCTCTCATTATAAATTGTCTAGCTAACACTGTCAAGGAATGTACCATTCCCTGGCCTCTCTAATGGTATTATACATAACACAAGGTCCTCTTCTGTCAGAGTTTGAAATCATTTTTTTTTACTTGTCTTAACTTAACTCTTAAGGCTCTATTCATCCATCTTATTGTTTCATCATTTTAAGACAATTATCATACAAATTTTAATATTGTCCACTTGTTTTTTCATCAATTCAGAACATATACATGTTCAATCCTCTAAAATATTTCAACCTCTCCCTATTATTAGTGCTTTTATTATTGCTAAGATTATTAGACATAAATTTATTTGTAAATTTAATAGGATAAATATTAGCTAGCAGTTGAAGAAAAAATCTAACATGATTTTTTTTTTGCTAGGGAAATCTAATATGAATTTAGTAATCTAAATAAAAAATGGATTTAGTAAGATTTGGTTTAAAAAAGTGTAGCGGTGATCATATCTTGATAAAGAAGATATCAATTAATAAAGATTTGGAAAACATTTTAATAAGGTTTTTTCTAATCTATCCTTTCATACTTAAAGGGTATTATCCATCAATCAATGAAAACAAGCCACATAAATATGTTTATTTGTGGTCCGTACAAATTTGTTACAAGTTAGTTGTGACGACCACATATAAATCTACTTATGTTGTTGTTCTTATTGATTAGTGAGTAAATACCCTTAAATTATGAAGGATAGAGCATATAATGTATATAAATAGGGTTGCTAATTTAGACTCACTTATAAAAAATATATGGATGTAAATTAGCAATGCACACCTTTACACATTAGACAAAAAACCCTTAATGTTTAATTTTTTTTTTCACTACGAAATTGGAGTTAATTTGATAAATTTTGAAATTCCTGGCACGCTATGCACGATGCTCTACTCGATGCTCTAGCAATCTATCCGGCCTCGCGCTTAACAGAATAAAAATAAGCAAGCAAATAAATAAAGAACACAAGTTATTTGTTAACCCAGTTCGGCGCAAACAGCAACCTACGTCTGGGGGATACCAATCCAGGAAGGAATATCACTATAATAGTCCTAGTCCTAAGTCTACAGCAAACGCCCCGTTTACAACTTAAGAACCTAGGCCCTACCAATGACTCTTCTACCTAGGAACTCCTAGATATGAGATCCCATCTCACTCCCTTACAACCTTACCTACAATAAGGATTTCAATGAACAATTCAAAACAGTTTTGGAGACACACTCCTAGAACTACACACTCGTACCTAAAGGCTTAGAGTGTTACACACGCAAAAGTCCTATCTCCGTGCTTCAAAGCTTGGGAGAAAGAACACACAATTACAACTCAATCACACGTCCTAAGCTTGCATCAAGGTGACACAAGAAAGGCTCACAATCATAAAACACACGCAAAACCTAATACTGAATACTAGCACAATAACGGCGTGAACAACTAACTAGGATTAGGGTTTTGCCACTCTTTAAATACTTCAGAAAGTAGCACATGCATGGGCTTTAATTCTTTGACCCAAGCATTAACTCCACATAAATAAAATGAGATTCTTTAGCAAATATATTCTTCAAAGAGATACTCCTCAGAAATATTCTTGAACTGAATCTGAAGCATTAAGAACCTTCCTTATATAAAAACATATCAACGCGTCATGCAAGATTCATGAAAGAGAAACGAAACATTCCATAAATAGCATTTGCCATGAGCGCTACTCCTGGGCATATATCAATGCTCTACACAATGCCTGAGCATCGGATCGCACATCTTGCACAAAGTTTATTACCAAAAATGCAGCCAATATCAAAGACTCAACAAACTCCCCCTTTGGCAAATTTTTGGCTAAAACAAATTATGACCATGCAGATAGTACTTAAATAGATACATCAACTACATTTCTTTTTCTCAACACAAACACACAAGCATAAAGATCTGTAGAGGCTATTCTTGAAAACATTACCATACTACTCCTCCATGGAAACCAGTAGAGAAGAATAATTGTATCTTTTAAGAACATCAGAGAGGCATGCAACAGCGGAACACATAATAACTACTTCGCCTAAAATGGTCAGGAAAATAAACTTGATAGGATGTGGGATAGAATGCTTAAGCATTGTAGCTCTACTCCCCCTGCACATATGCATGGGATGTTGGAGCCTTGCGTCCAACATCTCCACCTACATCATATAATCACAGCTCCCCCTTAACACTTGCATATCACATCACATCACACACATACCAGCTACACACTTCAATCAGGCTACAAAATTAGCTACACTACACTACAGTCACATACTACCAGTATCCAGAGCAGTGCAGATCATAATTAAAGCATCAAATTTTTTACTCCCCCTTTTTGCCACAAATTTGGCAAAGGTTAAAAGTGCAGAGAAGTCATGGCTACATAGCCTTAGTTACAAACCAGCAGAATTAAAGAAACATGCCCATAATAGATTAAACAAGAAACAACTGTAGCAGGGCAACAGAAAAAAAAACAATACAACAATTCAAAGAGAAGCACTGGAGTCAGACACTTCCAGCTCTTCAGTGTCACCTCCCTCTTCATCCACATTGTCATCACCTGCATCACCAACACCATCATCAACACCTGCATTACCAGCAACATTATCACCTTCATTTTCATCCATTACCCCTTCTTCTTCAGCTTTCTCTTTCTTCAGGGCAGCAATAACCTTTTCAAGCTCAGATTTTTGCTCATCCAAAGCTCTCACAGTAGCTTCCATGGTTATTATCATAGTCTTTCTAGTCATGGATGTGGGGGCTACAGTCTCAACAGGAGTGGCTTTCTTTGTGGGCACAGTAATGTCAGCAGCATGCTTGCCCTCAAAGAGCTTGTAGGACAGGGTCATGGGTGATTCCCTCTTACAAGGCACATCCTTAGGGACCAGAATGTTGGGGTGTTGGTCCAGTATGATCTCACAGATGAGAGTTGGGAAAGACACAGCCAATTTGATTGCCCAAGACTTCCCATGTTCAACAATTTGGTCAAAAATTAAGGATCCATAATCTACATTGGCACCAGTCCCTATGGCATAGATAAATTTGGCTAATCCAGTGGCTATGGTGGAGGTGTGAGAGGTTGGAACCCAATTAACTGCACCTATCCTATTTAATATAGCATACTTGATAGATAGCATTACAGAAGGTACCTTACCTTTGAGAGGCCACACCTTGACCTGGTTGGCAGTGATAGTCTTGCATACCTGGTTGTTAGTTGACTCAAAACCAGGATACCCATACTCTCTTCTTCCAAGGTAGGCATTGATCACAGCTGGGGAAAATTGGACACACTTGCCTCTAACAAACACCTGGTGATACTCTTTGCTGAGTTTGTTGTCACAGTCTTCACCAATGTTGACAATGAACTTCTTTACCAGCTTCTCATAACATCTTCCAATCCCAGAAACAGTCTTCATCAGTCCAGCTTGAAGAATCAAATCTATCACCTCCTTGCACTCTAAGGCTTCATCTGACAGTTCTCTTTCTAGAGCTAGTCTTCAGTGATAGACAAATTTCCACTTGGCAGCACTATTACTGAAATGGAAGGACACATTATCCATTGGCACATCAGGGATGTTTTGTGGAATTGATCTCCCTGCTTTCTTTTTCTGGGTGGACAGAATGCATGGGGCCTTGGCCACGGCATCCTCAGCACTGACAGTGGCAGTTATTTTCATCTTCTTGGGAGTCTTTTGTTTGGAAGCTGTAGAGATTTCTGGAGCATTCTCCTCAGCATCAGACTCTGAGTCACTAAGATTGATGGTTTTTCTTTTTGATCCTTGTTGTTTCTGTTTAGCAGGTATCTCAACTCTGCTTGATCTCCTCAAAGGACCATACATCTTCTTCTTCTTTGTGGAAGTGGTAGCCTCAGCTGCTACCTTCCTTTTCTTTGGAGATTTTGTTGCTTCAGCTGCAACATTTTTCTTCTTCTTTGTGGACTTTGGTGCTTCTGCCACAATCTCTGGCTCTTTGTCTTTTCTTGCCCTGAGCCTACTACCCACACCAGTCCTCCCAGCCTTTCTTCTAGATTCACCAACAATCTTCATGATTGTTAAATCATCCTCAGTGCTATCATCATTGTTAGCACCTTCCTCTTCAGCAACATTCATATCAACCACATTTTCTGACATAACATTGTCAGTCTGTATCTCACCAGTCACAGTTGTCTTTTGTTGTGTGGGTGTTTCAGCAACAATATCATCTGGTTGAGCAGCATGATCTCCAGCCACATTAACATTAGCATCTACATCTTGCTGTACATTAGGACCAACAACCACATCATCAGCAGTTTCTTGTGGTTGATCTTGTGCCAAGGATGCTGAAGCATCCGGCACGACCTTAGCACCAGAAATTGACTCCACGAGGGAGTTGAGAGCTTCTTGAGCGATTTGAATCTTCTGGGCATCATCATCATCTCCTTCATCACTAGGAGTGTTAGGAACAACATGTTCATCAACAACAGTACTTTCCCCCTTTTTAGGACTTAGGGTTTGAGTACTTTTCTTCGTATTTTCTTCAATCAGAGTGCTAGAAACAGGTGCTGCGACATCAGAAGCAGCATTAGGGTTCGTGTTACCAAGGTTGGTGAGATATAACTCCTGCATGTTGAAATCTGAGGAGTATCGAGACTTGGATTTTTGGGGTTTTGGTTTTCTGGTGGCTGTGGATTTTGTTCTCTTTTTGGTTTTCGATTTGGGTGAAGATGGAGGATTAGATGGTGTGGGATTCATGATCGAGTCGAATGAGGGGTGGATCATGGTGAGTGGTGTGGCTTCGGTGATGACATTTGATGGTTGAGGTAAGGGATCAGAAGGTTTGTCTGTGGTGTTTGGAGCGGTGGTCGTTGGTTTCGATGGTGATGGTTTTTGTGGTGAGGTTTTGGTGGGAGAGGTTTGATGAGAAGATTGAGACATTATGGTGAATTTGAGAAAATAGGATTCACGAATGCAGAGAGATTTTGGTTTGATGAGGGATTTTGGAGAAGAAGTTAGGGAGTTGTAGGTATAGGAATTTAAATTTGGAAAGAAAATATTTGGTAAAGATTTGAACTTGGAATAACCAACAATTAATGGTGGCGTGCTGATATAACGGTTGTAGACATGATTACCTTGATCAACGTGTTTAACTTGATTAGGAGAGATAAAAGTAACTGCCACACGCCACTCCACAAATAACGATAATTGCTATGCTTCTTCATGGAGGCAAATTCCCAACTTGCCCCTTAACTTCTCAAACTGCACAGCATCAAGAGCTTTTGTAAAAATGTCTGCAATCTGTTCCTTTGTACCAACATGTTCCAGAACTACAATCTTGCTCTCAACCAAATCTCTTATGTAATGATGACGGATGTCAATGTGTTTTGTCTTGCTATGTTGAACTGGATTCTTCGAGATGTTTATGGCACTCATGTTGTCACAGTACAATGTTAGAGCATCCTGTTCGACATCGTACTCCTTCAGCATTTGTTTCATCCATACCAACTGAGAGCAACTACTACCAGCTGCCACATATTCAGCTTCAGCTGTGGATAGAGCCACACAGTTCTGCTTCTTACTGAACCAAGAGATTAGATTAGTGCCTAAGAAGAAACATCCTCCTGAAGTGCTTTTTCTATCATCTGCACTTCCAGCCCAATCAGCATCACAATAACCATATAGAGTGGAGTTTTCACAATGAGAGTACATTATCCCATAATCACTGGTTCCATTCACATACTTCAAGATCCTCTTGACTTGAGTTAAGTGACTTACTTTGGGATCTGCTTGGTATCTAGCACACACTCCCACAGCATAGGTGATATCTGGTCTACTTGCAGTTAAATACAACAAGCTCCCAATCATGCTCCTGTAGAGACTTTGATCTACACTTATTCCCTTCTCATCCTTGGTGAGTTTCAAATGAGTAGGTGCTGGTGTTCTTTTGTGTGTAGCATTATCCATTCCAAACTTCTTGATGATGTTTCTAGCATACTTGCTCTGTGATATAAAGATGGTGTCATCCATTTGTTTGATTTGAAGCCCAAGAAAGTAAGTCAATTCTCCAACAAGACTCATCTCAAACTCTGACTGCATTTGCTGAACGAAATGCTGGACCATTGCGTTCGACATTCCACCAAACACAATGTCATCAACATAGATTTGAGCTATTATGAATTTCCCTTTTTCTTGCTTTACAAATAGTGTCTTGTCTGATCCTCCTTTTCTGTATACCTGTTCTTCCAAGAATTGAGTCAACCTTTCATACCATGCCCTAGGAGCCTGTTTTAGGCCATACAGGGCTTTCTTTAATTTGTAGACATAGTTGGGATGTTCTGGATCCACAAACCCCTTTGGTTGCTCAACATAAACCTCTTCCTGTAGGTATCCATTCAAGAATGCACTCTTTACGTCCATTTGGTATAGCTTGAACTTGAGTATGCATGCCACCCCTAGAAGTAATCTGATGGATTCTAGTCTGGCCACAGGTGCAAAAGTTTCATCAAAGTCAAGTCCTTCAATTTGAGTATATCCTTGAGCCACAAGTCTTGCCTTATTTCTAGTAACTGTTCCATTCTCATCTGACTTGTTCTTATACACCCATTTGGTTCCAATAACGTTCACATCTTCAGGTCTAGGTACCAAGTCCCATACTTCACTTCTTTCAAACTGGTTTAGTTCTTCTTGCATAGCCTCTATCCAGGCTTCATCAGTCAAAGCTTCTTTTACATTTTTTGGTTCAAACAGAGATACAAAGCAAGAGTTAGCTACCACATCATTTGTTCTTCTGGTAGTTATACCCTGCTCAGGATTCCCTATTACCAAATCTAAGGGATGATTTTTCTGAACACGAACAGAGGGCCCTTTACTCGTAGCTTGAGGCCTAGCACTTTCATCACTATCTTCTTCAATAGACCTTTCATCAGCTTCGTTCATAGATGCCGGTGTGGATGCTCCATCATCTTGTTCAGCATTCACACTGACAGGAGTACCTTGGTCTACTCCCTCATTTTCTTTGTCAGAACTATCCTTCACTACAACATTGACAGATTCCATCACAACTTGAGTCTTTGTGTTATAGACCCTGTAAGCTCTGCTGTTTGTTGAATACCCCAGAAAAAATCCCTTTTCACTTTTTGGATCAAGTTTCCTTCTAGGTTCTCTATCAGCAAGAATGAAGCATTCACTCCCAAAGATGTGGAAGTGTTTGACTGTTGGTTTTCTGTCTTTCCACAGTTCATATAGGGTGGAGGTAGTTCCCTTTCTCAAGGTGACTCTGTTGTGTACATAGCAAGCAGTATTCATGGCTTCAGCCCAAAAGTGGTAGGGAATGTTTTTGGCATGAAGCATGACTCTAGCTGATTCTTGTATCGTTCTATTTTTCCTTTCAACTATGCCATTCTGTTGAGGTGTTATTGGAGATGAATACTCATGTTTAATTCCTTCAGCAGCACAAAAATCATCAAACTTGGAGTTCTCAAACTCTCTCCCATGATCACTTCTTATTCTAACTACATTGCTACCTTTTTCTCTTTGAATCTGTATGCATAGTTCTTTGAAAACATCAAATGCATCTGATTTTTCTCTGATGAAATTCACCCAGGTGTATCTAGAGAAATCATCCACCACAACAAGAACATACCTTTTTCCTCCCAAACTTTCAACCTGCATGGGTCCCATAAGATCCATGTGCAGCAGTTCCAAAACCTTGGAGGTTGTCTGATGCTCCAGCATTGGGTGTGACATCCGGACTTGCTTTCCAATCTGACATTCGCCACACACTTTCCCTTCAACAATTTTGAGTTTTGGAATACCTCTAATTGCTTCAAGAGATATGACCTTCTTCATCCCCTTCAGATTGAGATGTCCCATCTTCTGGTGCCATAGTTGAACTTCATCTTCAGTGGTGACAAGACAGGTTGATGTGAGGGCTTCTTCTTGGGGCATCCATAGGTAACAATTGTCTTTAGATCTAGTACCTCTCAGCATCAGTTGACCTTCTTCATTGTTGACCAGACATTCATATTTTGTGAAATTAACCTTCATGCCTTGATCACACAGCTGGCTAATGCTTATCAAATTTGCAGTAAGACCTTTGACTAGAAGAACGTTTTCCAGATTAGGTTGTCCATGGTTGATCAGGTCTCCAATTCCAATAATTTCCCCTTTAGCACCATCACCAAAGGTCACAAAGCTGGCCTTGTAGGATCTGACATTTATGAGGTATTTCTCTTCACCAGTCATATGTCTAGAGCACCCACTATCAAAGTACCAATCTTCCCTTGAAGAAGCTCTTAGGGAAGTGTGAGCAATCAACCCAACTTCTTCTTCCTTAGTTGATGTAGCACTTTCTTCTATAGGTCTCCATTCCTTCTTGACAATGGTCTTCTCGTGTGTTACATTTTGATTTGACTTCTGGTTGGGGTAACCGTGCAGCTTGTAGCAGAAAGGTCTGATGTGTCCCCTTTTTCCACAGTGATGACATACCCACCTACGATATCTTCTTTGACTATTTGGTCTTTGGTGAACCCGTGGTCTTGGTCCTTGACTAGTTGAGGGTTTTGGGTCAAGGGCAAATTTTGGAACAGGAAATGCTTTAGAATGTCGAGGCTGATGCTCCAGCATCACTTTTCCAGTACAGGGATCAATCATGTTTCCACCTGATGAGAACTTAGTTTCAGGATCTTGTTGGTACTGATTCAAACTAGAGTAATTGTATCCAACAGATCTAAGCTTCCCACTTGGAACATTTTCTAGTATCTCTTCAAGAAGATTTGCTCCTGAGTTCAGCTGACTTACCCTTTTTCTTAAGTCATCCATTTGAGCATTAACTTGAATGACTTTTTCTTCTGCTTGAGCAGCCTTTTGAACCTGAGTATTGACTTCTGTTTGAAGTTTGTTGATTGTCTTCTTTTGTTTTTCAAGAATCCTGCACATTTCTTCATATCTAGTCAACAGGTCTTTGTAGGTACTAGCTAGTTCCTCATAGGAAACATCTTCATCTTCATCAGAATCCCAATCTTCAACACCAACACATGTTCCAGTAAAGGCAGTCACATGTCTTGCTGACTCACCTTCTTCATCAGTATCTTCATCTGACCATGAAACAGTTAATCCTTTCTTCTGTCTTTTCTGATAAGTTCCACATTCTGATCTGATGTGTCCATAGCCTTCACACTCATGACACTGAACTCCCTTGCCTTGAGTACTCTTGTCATCAGGTTTTGATTTCTTTAGACTGTTCTGTTGCTTGTTGATGTCGAACCGGATGCCTTGCCCATTCTGCCTGTTTCTGCGATCAACCCTTTTTAGAACTTTGTTGAACTGTCTGCCTAGCATGGCTATAGCATCAGCTATGCTATCTTCCTCACCATCTTCAGACTGATCATCTTCCTCCTCAGTGTTTGAAACAAAGGCAATGCTCTTGTTCCTCTTGTCTCCACGTTCATCCAACACACTTTCAAAGGTTTGGAGTGATCCAACAAGTTCATCCATTTTCATTGAGGAAATATCATGAGCTTCCTCAATAGCCGTTACTTTCATATCAAACCTTTTGGGAAGAGATCTGAGCAGTTTTCTAGCTAGGTTTTCATCAGACATTTTTTCACCTAGAGCTTCAAAAGAGTTTCCAATGTCAAGTAATTTCAGGTGAAAGTCCTGGATGTTCTCCTCATCCTTCATTTTTAGAGCTTCAAATCTTGAGGTAAGATGTTGAATTTTTGACTGTTTTACTTTGGTGGTACCCTCATAGCACTTTTGTAATACCTCTCATGCCTCTTTGGCTGACACACAGTTTTTGATCATTTTAAACACACTAGTGTCAACACCATTGAACAAGGCATAGATGGCCTTGTGATTCTGATTTGCTATGGCTTCCTCTTCTGTCGTCCATTCTACCTCAGGTTTCACTATCCCCGTTGAGGTACCTTCCTTGCTTGCATACATAGGTTGTTCCCATCCGGTTAGAACCACCTTCCACACCTTGCTATCAATGGATCTCAGAAAAGCCATCATCTTTGGTTTCCAGGCGTCATAGTTAGCTGATCCTGTGAGCAAGGGAGGCCTGTTCATGTAGCCTCCTTCCTTTTCCACGGTGCCAGACATTTCAGGTCCTGAATCTCACCCAAAACAGGCAGGGTGCCTGCTCTGATGCCAATTGAAATTCCTGGCACGCTATGCACGATGCTCTACTCGATGCTCTAGCAATCTATCCGGCCTCGCGCTTAACAGAATAAAAATAAGCAAGCAAATAAATAAAGAACACAAGTTATTTGTTAACCCAGTTCGGCGCAAACAGCAACCTACGTCTGGGGGATACCAATCCAGGAAGGAATATCACTATAATAGTCCTAGTCCTAAGTCTACAGCAAACGCCCCGTTTACAACTTAAGAACCTAGGCCCTACCAATGACTCTTCTACCTAGGAACTCCTAGATATGAGATCCCATCTCACTCCCTTACAACCTTACCTACAATAAGGATTTCAATGAACAATTCAAAACAGTTTTGGAGACACACTCCTAGAACTACACACTCGTACCTAAAGGCTTAGAGTGTTACACACGCAAAAGTCCTATCTCCGTGCTTCAAAGCTTGGGAGAAAGAACACACAATTACAACTCAATCACACGTCCTAAGCTTGCATCAAGGTGACACAAGAAAGGCTCACAATCATAAAACACACGCAAAACCTAATACTGAATACTAGCACAATAACGGCGTGAACAACTAACTAGGATTAGGGTTTTGCCACTCTTTAAATACTTCAGAAAGTAGCACATGCATGGGCTTTAATTCTTTGACCCAAGCATTAACTCCACATAAATAAAATGAGATTCTTTAGCAAATATATTCTTCAAAGAGATACTCCTCAGAAATATTCTTGAACTGAATCTGAAGCATTAAGAACCTTCCTTATATAAAAACATATCAACGCGTCATGCAAGATTCATGAAAGAGAAACGAAACATTCCATAAATAGCATTTGCCATGAGCGCTACTCCTGGGCATATATCAATGCTCTACACAATGCCTGAGCATCGGATCGCACATCTTGCACAAAGTTTATTTCCAAAAATGCAGCCAATATCAAAGACTCAACAAATTTTATTAAATAATCTACACTTACTTTACTAATTTACTTCATATATAAACACGAAACATGAGATTGTTGACTCATCTCTCGGAACGCTAAAGTTCATCATTTCATGAGATTGTTGTTGTGATTTGTTTCACAAATTTATATGAGTGATTATACCTCATGTAAACATATAGTTTGTTTGTGATACATACCATTATATGAGATACACAAAAATAAAATTACAAGTAGTTATCACACATGCTATTTTCAGTCGTACTCGAACTTTATAAATTTCACTTCAAGAATATTAATGTTTGAACTCTCAAATGGACAGACATTACCCGAATTCAAAATAATCAATTTCCTCCGCTAAAACCAATACCGCACAGAATCGATTGGCACTAAATGACTTCTATATTGTAAAACTTTTTATTTGGAATGTTATGTAGTGTTTGTTTTATTGAAATATTATGTGTTTTTTAAATTAAACTTTTAGTTTAAAAAAAAAAAGGAACTCCAATAATTCAGAGTTTGACCGTGAAATAAATAAAGTCTGACCAAAAGTTGTTTCTACCAAAAATAGAACTCGGATTCTCTCAAACAATTTGTTCTAGAGAGAACTCATTAACCACGTGAGACAAATGTCTCTGTTAATATTACGTGTTATTGACACGTTTTAATCGGTTGATTAACTACTCATTGGAATTAATACTATATGTTTAGATTGATAGAATGAAATGAAATGGAGTGGTATGGAATGATATTCCATTATTTGGATATTTAAAAATTTAATGGAATAGAGTGGAACAGAATGTAATACAACCAACCAACAACCAGAGCTGTGTGCATTATATGGACAGAAAGTAAATGTCCAGGATCATTTAATACAACGATATGAACACGATACCAAGGCAAACCCATGAAAATACCTCTTATATCAACAAAAAATGGACACTAGGTAACTTTATTGCACGGTAAAAAACGATCTTATGGACCCTCCTCTTTTAGTAAATTATCTCCCATTAAAAAATGAATATTCCATCCCTTTTCTTTATTTTTCTTCCCGTTCAATTTGGAGCGTATAGAATGGAATGCAGCCTATTAATTTTTTATTGACTAAAATATCCCTTTTCTATTACATGGTATTCACTCATCGTTAAAAAATGAAACGAACAACTAGTGCTTCATGCCACTAGGATGACTATACACCAACTAGTTTCATCGTGACAGTACCGATCTAGCAGTGCACTAATTATAAGCTTATAATTAATACATAAAAATTTATTTATTTGTACAAATTAATTGTTTTGTATAAGCTTAAAAATAAGTCAATTCAAACGGACCCATAATCTTCTATGTCATATTAATAAAGTGGAAAGAAATGAGTGAATAAATGAAATACAAGGTTATTATTGATTGATAGTATAAAATTGTTTTACATTGGTGAAAAACCTTTTTTTAAAATAAACCTTCGATTTAATCCCTAAACTATCAAATTCTTTTCAATTTAAAATAAATAATATTTACCATTACTGATATCCAACCAAACCAAAATACATATATGGATATTTTAATTAATTGATTCAAAAAATTAATTAATTGATTAGATAAATGACTAGGTGATCCTAATTAATTAATTAATTAATTAATTAATTAATTAAAGAACTTCCAAAATTTGGATACTTAAACAACTTACCATAAAATTCCATATAAAAGATTATAAAAAGATTTTACCATAAAATTTAATTCCATATTTGTATATTTAAAGAACTTACCATAAAATTATTTGGCTATATTAATCAATTAATTAATTCAATCTTACCAAAAAAAAAATATAACTAATTCAATAAAGTACTAAGTAATTCCTAATTTAATTAATTAATTAAAGAATTTACCATAAATTTCCACATAAAAGAATATAAAAAGAATTTACTATAAAATTTAATTCCATATTTGAATATTTAAATAACTTATCATGATATATAAGTAAGGGTTTAACATTTCACAATAGTATTTTTGGTGTGAAAAAGCAAAAAAAAAAAAGAAAAACCCAAACTTTGTTCATTCATGTCTAACCACATCAATGTTTGTGTCTGTCTATCACTTGGTGGTGGTTCTTGCCACCGTTTCCCCTACGGTTGTTTAACATTTGATCAAATCAATTTAACCAAGAAAAGAAAATGTGCCCAGCAAAAAATCACTCATCCTGCAACAATGAACAATACTGATGATCAATGGAAGATCAAGAAGGTCTTGACAGGGACTGATGTATGTGGGAGGTTTAGAAGGCTTTTGTTGAATCGGGATTTGGCTTATGATTATGTAATTCCTGTATTGGGTGGTTTTGAAGTTGCTTACCAGCAAGAAGGAGTGGAAGTTCAAGTATGGGATGTTGACACAAAGTCTAATCATTCTCTCGTTTTCAAGATATGGCCTTCCGCACCGAGTCATGTTTTCATGAAGACGTGGTACGATGATTTTGTTCTTCGAAGGGGATTGAAGGAAGGAGATGCAATTGGTCTTCATTGGGATCAGGCAAACCAACGATTTAATTTCTCAGTTCTTAATATAGCTCTTAGTTTATAAATGTTTGCTTTGGTGTCTTATTTGTCCTTGATTGTTTGTTACTCTAGTTGAGTATGTTTGAGTCGAATTTACTTATCATTTTCTTGTTTAGTCTTTTGTTATATGAAAAACATATGGTTTGTGTTTTTAGTTAAGAAAAATTATTGTGATGCTTACAAGTAATGTTTGAAGTATTTGCATGTTTGGAGGTACAAATTGGTTAGTGTATGTTGTGGCAAATGATTTATATCAATTGAATATTCAATTTCTAAAAATTATTTTGAAAAGATTATTAATTATAGATATAAATTCCATAAGATAAAAACTAGGTGTTAAAGCTCTCAACAAGTGAGCATATTTCAATTGATTTGGATTGAAAATTGAAATATTTCCTCCGTTACAATATATAAACAAAAATGTACTTTTTAGGTTCATTGTATAATTAATGTATCTCGACAATATTGTGTCCAGGTACATTAATTATACAATGAACCTATAAAATGCATTTTTGTTTATATATTATAACTGAGGGAGTATGTATGGGTGGAATTACGAATGAGATTTTCTATTAATTGTTTTAGGTGAAATTCTGATCATTAAGCTTTTTAGGTTTATCTTTTTGTGACGGTTTAAACAATTACAAAATGTCCTTGATTTTGAAAAAGAGATTTGTAGGGGTTTGTACAAAATCTCCCAATTTTTTATACAAAATTAAAATTTTGAAAACGTTATTTTTATTTAAGAAAATATTTTGAAATAGAATAAAAAAGACATTAAATTTACTTTAAAAAGAAAAACTAAATAATTTTTAAAAAATTAAAAACAATTTGAAAATCTAAAAAAAAAAAAATGGTAGAGAGAAATATTTTACAAAGGAGAAGTAAGAATTTGTGAGGGTCCTTTTGGTTTTTGTTGGCCAAAAATCTCTTTAAGTTTGGCTACAAATTACTAGTATTATTCTTGTGTAGTGATGAAAAGGTTTCTGAAAGCAATTGATCAAATAGCAGTTGGTAGTACTCAGCTAAGGAATTCATTTTCTACATTTGTAATTCTTTGGAAATTTTATCCAGGACAATTTCAATCAATTTGATGTATCGTTTACTAAGCTCATATAGCTAGCCTTGTTACAGCTATCACTACTAGAAAACATGTGTTTAGCAACCGATTTAGCAACCGATTTTCATCAAAATCGGTTGCTAATTCAATTAGTGACCGATTTAGCAACCAATTAAAATCGGTAGCAAAAACCTTGGTCGCTGATCTGTAGTGACCAAATTAGCAACCAATTTTGTAGCAACCGATTAGCAACTAAATTTTGAGACCAAATTAGCGACCAATTGCAGCAACTAATTTAGAGACCGAAATCATACAGCAGTTTAGAGACAGAGTTTGCGACACATTGTACGACGCTATTAGCAACTGATTTAGTGACTGGTTTTGGTACCAATTTTAGCGACCAAATTAGAGACTAAATTTATTTAATTTCCAAACAAATTAGTCGCTTATTCGGTCACTGATTTCAATTTTTTTAAAAAAAAAAATTATATCCCCAGTAATATATATATATATATATATATAACATAAACATAACAAACACATTAGTAAATTAAATACTTATAAAGCTCTGCTTAATCAAAGATTATATATAAAAATTACAACAAAAACGGTGGAAATCAGGAATCACACAATTGGTAACATAGGAATAATACATACATACATACATACATACATACATACATACATACATAGTTATATCTATATAAAGCTTAGTTTTTTCATTCTAATACACTTTGTGTAACTCTATAAGAGACTCCAACACCTTTAAAGTAAGTTTCCTATCATGCAGCAGAAAGTTTAACAATGTGGTGGTTTTCCTAAACTATTTTGCATGCCCTTTTGCCTTTGACTCATTTTCTAGCAAAAAATTGAAAAAAAAAAATTAATCAATCCAACATGCAAATGGAAGAAAAAAACAGAGCAAGCTAGCAATAGTAAATAATTACGTTGCTATGAGATAATCCAAAATTTACTATATGCATCAAGTGAAATTTTACCTTTACATAGAGAATTTTCAGTGATTTCAACAAACTTCTTTTCTTCTCTCTCTTAGTAAACCCAAGCTGAGTATTTATTGCAAATAAGATTCTGGCAATGAAAAATCATAAAACAAAAACTCTTCAAATCCAAATACAATTTGCATTTAAAGTAATCAATATATGAATTACAGAGCATGTGAATGCATTGCTAAGCACTGATAAACAGTGAGATGGAAAAACATAATATATGCATGTACACATGTGCGTGTGAGAGATTGAAAACAAATATGCAGCATAAAGTTCTAAGGCTAAGCAACATAGAAAAGCAATCACTCCATTATGGAAGGAACTTCAAGTTGTCAACATAGTACAACATAAAATGCCAATATTTAAAGTCAAATGGAGATAGGTTTAAAGCAATTACTTCAGGTCACCAAATGGAAAGCTTTTGAAGAAAACACAAGAATGCCACCAGGTAAATTATAAACATTCAACAACATATACACAAAGGACATGTCAATCAAGCAATACCATAGTAAAATTTTAAGATATAAAGCTACAATGGCATAGATTACTATAAGCATTAAGTAGAACCATATCCAACAATGGCATAAAACCAACCATACCCATCAACATTGGCATAGCTATAAACATTAAGTAGAATATCACCAAATTATTGTCATCAAATTTAAGTGGCCTGCATAATATAGTAAATTATGTTGATTAGAATAAAATATATACCTCTGTAGGACAAACAAATCTAGTATTTTTGCATAACCAAATAGTTTTAGAGATGCATAATGAAATCAGTATTCTGCAAGAGAACCAATAACCAAATAGCTTTAGAGAATACAAAGAACTGTAACTATATAATTCGACATCAGTATATTAGATTGACTAATTCCACAACAATATCGAAATTGAGTTGCTATATTCAAATTGGTCAAAATTGACTTGCATATTATATCTCCAACTTCTTAATTAACATGTCTTCACAAAGGCATGGCATGCACACCACTTATTTCATTAGATTTACCTCCCTAGTACTTATCTCCTTTAACATGCATTATTGCATGCTGATTAAGAAAATACACAACTACAATCACCACCCAAAAAATTAAAACAGTGCAAGAATAGGTTGACAAAATTGTAGGCTTAAAATTTCAGTTATTAACCTCTTGCATTTGAGGCCTCATTCTCAATACTTAATGATCAAAGGTTAAAATCCAAACCTCCCCTTTTTGTATAAAAGCTACAATGATATGATTGTTCACCTTGACTTTACATAAACCTGAAAAAGGGGAGCAAAGAAGAAGCTACATATATAAGTAAAAAGAAGCAAGCTCAAGAACAATTCATTGGTCAACAACTCATTAATCAATAATTTCAGAAGCAAGTCTATATGCAATTACGCAACTATAATTGTGACAATATAGCTCAAAAATGGAAAACTTTAATTCTCAAACGCAAATTTCAACTCATAGTTAAGATACAGGGCATGCACATGTTATTCTATTGCATTTTTTCTTCATAGTGATTGACAAGCTTTACACATATAATACTTCTAAGACAAACCTTTGAGCTATTAGAACATCTTACTACATACTTTTTTCTCACAAACATAACCAATTTATTTCCTAACACGCGTATATCAACTCAAGATCCATTTTGTAACCAATGAGACCAAGTCCTTATTTATCCACTGAACCCCTTAAAATTGTTTCTAATAGAATGATACAACAAAAGAATTTCATTAATTTCATAAACAAAACTACTTTTTTCCATTCAATCCCCACCCCCTCTTTTTTTAAACGAAACATTAAATCAATTTCCACATTATGAATACACATGTAAATTTATACCTTCACATTATTAATAATTGAAATGATACATAATGTAAATCAAGTTTTTGAATGTGTAGTGATCTATTTTCATTCCAAAGAAGTATAGATACTTGAACAAATTAGAAAAGCTCCCCAAATGCAAAAGTTTAGTGAAGAAGATATCAGGTCAACAACTTTTAATGCAAAAGAAACCCAAAAGTCTAGACTGCAAATTTAAAATTAAAAATCAAAGAAGAATAAGAGAAATTCAAATACCTGAAGAACGAGTTCTGACGAGACGAGGTTCAATTGCGATGAATGATGGTGAACGATGGAGACACGATGAAGAGTTTCTGGGTTCAACAAACTCTAGAACCATGGGGAAGATGATTTTAGGGTTTTAACGAGTTCTGGGTTCTGGTTCCAACGAGTTGAGCTTCTGGGTTTTAGGGTTTCATTGATTGAGATTGAGTGACGTTGGAAGAGAAGAGTAAGGGTTTTTGGGTTCAATCGATTGAGGAGAAAGATGGAGACTGAGTGAGGGTGGGTGAATAATGACGAAGGGTTTTTGGTTTCAATCGATTGAGTTAGAAGAAGAAGAGGGTTCTGGGTTTGGAATTTTTGAAAAAATTTGATTGAGTGATGTGGATGTGGGAGAAGAAACTGAGTGAAGAAGAAAGGATTGTGGGTTCGTATAAAAAGAACATATGATGAGGGTTTTGGGTATATGAATTTTTGTTTTAAAAATATATTTGAATTATAAAATATTTTAATTATTAAAAAATAGCATAAATAAAAAAATGTTAATGGGAACTAGTGCCAAAAAATAAACACGTTTACGTCGAATTTTTTATCGCTATTTATCGGTCTCCAATTTGGTCTCTATAGCAACCGATTTAGCGACCGGAATATTTGTGGATTTGATAGTCAAAATAACGGTCACTAATTCAGTCTCTAAAAGCAACTGAAATATTGGTCTCTAATTATCGGTCTCTATTTCGGTCTCTATAATATATTAGCAATCAATTCAGCGACCAATTTTTTTTAAAGTTTACTTTCAAAATATCGGTCTCTAAATCGGTCTCTATAGTGACCGAAATTTTTCGGTATCTAAATCGGTTGCTAAAAGCGAGTTTTCTAGTAGTGTATGAACAAGTTCATGTCAAAGACTTGTCAAGACGAAAACGATTCTAAGTTGACATTAGTTATTCATAGGTTCTCTAATGGTTATGGCATTATAGAATCAACTCTATCATTGACAACATTCAAAAAAAAAATATTGAAGTTTATCTTTGGAGTTTAATTGATATGCACTGACGGTATAAAATAATTTTACACGGTCATCTAATAAAAAACTACCAATCTTTCATGTCATATGAAGAAAGTGGGATAAAGTGGGATGACGTGACGGAATACATGGTTGTCACCGGTTGACAATATAAAATTATTTTACACTGTCGATGCATACAAATTAAATCGTTATCTCTGTGTCAACCAAATATTGTTGTTCATTTTCTAATAAAGGGATTCAATTTTTCCGGTTGGACACTAATTGTTTGGACATTTTAAAAATTACGTTTAGAGACCTTATTATTATTATTATTATTATTATTATTATTATTATCTAGACATTATTAATTAATTAGATTAGATAAATACTAGCTTATTGTTATAAAAAACAAATAAAAGTAGTCCTTGACATACATGAGATAACTTTTGTGTGGACCGACCCATTTGGCCTAAAACCCCTAGAACTTTTCATTCATCCATGGCTAGCTAAGTGCAAGAATGTTCTTTTTTTTTTTGTTAAGCACAAGAAATTGGGCACCATGATTTTAATTTAATTAAAAATAAATAGTAGGGGTGATGCATCTTGTGCAATATGGGGCGGAAACAAGAGTAATAAAGAACTACAACCAGGGCCGACTTTCATGTATGTGCAAAGTGTGCAATGGTATTGGGCCTCAAAATTTTGAAGGTCTCAACTTAAAATTTTGAGGTTGTATAATAGTAGTTATATATTTATAGTACTCATAAAATAATAGAAGTGTATCAATAGATTAATTTTGAGACTCTATAATAATAGTTATATATTGTCAATGTTCATAAAATATTATATGTATATCAATAGATTAATGGTAAATTATTATGTATGTATGTGCAAAGTTATTGTTTTAACAAATTCCTACGCATAATTCTAGCCATTTTAAATTAAATTAAAATAAATATTTTTTATAACCTAAAAATTGAAACTATTACATGTTAATTAAACTCATTCACAAATTCAACCACTAGGTCATTTTAATCTTTGCAACAAATTTAATTCTTGATTATATTATCTCTTTTTAATATTATATATAATAATTATTTTTTATGTGTTTCTAATGTTATTTACAATTTAAATAGGTGACAATTCTTTTTGTATTTTTTTATTAAGGGTCCATTTTTAATATTCAATCAGGCCTCTAAATAGTCGGAACCGGCCCTGACTACAACATTAATGCTATAAAATACACTATTTATAATAATCAAGAACATGGCAAGTCAAATTCACAGTGAAAAATATGATCAGCGATCAAAAAATAAGAGATGGGACATGACAATTTCAGTTGTACTGTGTTTGATTTTAAAACTATTCCTGGAACTGGACAAACTGTGTGCCAAAGGACCGGACAAAACCCTAAATTATTGTCTTCTACTAAACCAAAACTTAAGTGTTTTTTGTATGGTTCTTAACATAAAATTCATATTTTGTGCATATAACAAATTAAATTGCAAGCATTTTTTGTATGGTTTTTTAACGAATGCTTCTAAACCGAATAGCTAAAGGAAACTGCAAGAGAAAACTAGAAATGTTAATGAATGCATATGACCAAATTGAAGACAATGATTGATGACCCACCCCAAGACTTGTTGTCAATGGTTACTTGTTCATAAACTCTTTTCTTACTGGATGGAGAAAGGCACATTTAAGCTATTGCCTGACTGAATTTGTAGAAACAAGTTTGAATTGCTTGCAATTTGTAATATTTTTTTTTTTTTATTTGTTCATTGTGTTGTATTTCATTTCCAGGTGTGTATGATGCCTTACAAAAGATTTACTTGAAAACGCTTGTGTATGCGAAGCGGTGGATGGAGCGATGATTGAGGAATATGCATGTAAGCTTTGACATATCTGATTTCAATTTAATCATTAGAATATGATGGAATTGGGAATCCGTAGTTGAATGAATACACACATAGGTTATTGCTTTATGGATGACTGCTATATATCACATAGGTTAATTTGGGACAATTATGGAAGATTTATTAACATTTCTAGTTTTCTCTTGTAGTTTCCTTTAGCTATTCACATTTCTGGTTTTCTCTTTCATATAAACATTTTTTGTATGGTTCTTTAACCGAATGTAGTAAAAGTTTGTTCCAAAATAACTTTTTTTAAGGTTTTTTCTATCATGTGCAAATTTGTACATGTTAATAAGGAGTCAGGATCCGTTGACACCAACTAGTTTGACACCAAATGTTACACCTCTTAATAATGTTTTAACCGATATAAATTTTATAAAATCCACCGTTGGATTGAAAGTTTATATCATATAGATCATTTATGTAAAGTTTCAAGAAAATCCAAAATCATTTGATATGCTATTGAGACACATAAAGATCAACGACATTTAAAAAAAGACGCAAACCGTTAACTTTGATGTATCTCAATAACATATCAAATGGTTTTGGATTTTTTTGAAACTTTACATAAATGATCTATATGATATAAACTTTCAATCCAACGGTGGATTTTATAAAATTTATATCGGTTAAAACGTTATTGAGAGGTGTAACATTTGGTGTCAAACTTGTTGGTGTCAACGGATCCTGACTCGTTAATAAGTTTAAAATAGTAAATTTATATTTGAACTTGTGCATTTTATATTAAATGTATAATTTTTTAATAAATAATTATTGTTTTTCAATAGAAAGTTACTATATTTGGCTACCGTAACATGTGCAACGTTAGGCATGTTAGACAAACCCTTTTTTATACAATTAATATCCCAAAATACTTGATCCACTCAATTTTTAATGCAATACTATTTTTCAACTATATTTTTTTTGGGAGTTACCTTAATATTGGTATAAAGTTTCCACCGTCGATAGCGATGGTTAATCTCCATCGGTGAACTTGTGGGGCACACAAGGTGTGTTCTCCCCTTCCCCTCCCAACCGAATTTTCTCGATATCCCTGACCACATGTTGTGAGCTATAATGGTTTCTGAGAGTTGTATGTAAAGTTTCAAGAAAATCCAAAATCATTTGATATGCTATTGAGACACATAAAGATCAACGACATTTAAAAAAAGACGCAAACCGTTAACTTTGATGTATCTCAATAACATATCAAATGGTTTTGGATTTTTTTGAAACTTTACATAAATGATCTATATGATATAAACTTTCAATCCAACGGTGGATTTTATAAAATTTATATTGGTTAAAACGTTATTGAGAGGTGTAACATTTGGTGTCAAACTTGTTGGTGTCAACGGATCCTGACTCGTTAATAAGTTTAAAATAGTAAATTTATATTTGAACTTGTGCATTTTATATTAAATGTATAATTTTTTAATAAATAATTGTTGTTTTTCAATAAAAAGTTACTATATTTGGCTACCGTAACATGTGCAACGTTGGGCATGTTAGACAAACCCTTTTTTATACAATATCCCAAAATACTTGATCCACTCAATTTTTAATGCAATACTATTTTTCAACTATATTTTTTTTGGGAGTTACCTTAATATTGGTATAAAGTTTCCACCGTCGATAGCGATGGTTAATCTCCATCGGTGAACTTGTGGGGCACACAAGGTGTGTTCTCCCCTTCCCCTCCCAACCGAATTTTCTCGATATCCCTGACCACATGTTGTGAGCTATAATGGTTTCTGAGAGTTGTACTGCAAAACCATTAAGTGCATAAAATGGTTTTGGAGTACAACGCTATAATTATGCACTTAACATTTTTTTTTCCTCTCCCCAGATTTTTAACCAAAACCATTTTATGCCCTTAATGGTTTTGGAGTGCAAATATCTGAAATCATTTCCAATGCAAAATGGTTTTAGCATGATTTGGTGGGCACGCTACTGGGGGGTGAGCGAGTAATTTTGGGGGTGTGCAAGAAATTTGGGAGGCGCACGACATCTGGAGGGCGCGCGAGAAATTTGGTAGGTGCGTGAGTAATATGAGGGGCGCATGAGTAAAATGGGGGTGTGCTAAGAAATTTTTCCTCACTTATGGATGATGCATAAGATTGGGTTATGCACCATAACCACACCTTTGGGTTAGTGGGTAAATACCCTTTAATTATTAAGGATGAAGTAGGCATGAGTAGGCATATATATATATATATATGGGTGGGTCTCTAGTCTAGATCCACTTAAAATATAGGATGTAAATAATTAGCAATGCGCACTTTTTCACCTTGAACAAATCCGCTCTCGAGTATTTAAAGGTCCGGTTTAAATATTAAAAATAGATCCTAATAAAAAATAATTATAATTTTAAATAGTTTCAATTCTTAGGTTTTTCAAATATTTTATCAGGTTTTAATTTAACTTGAAACGAGTATAACTAAAATTATATAAAAAAAAATGCCAATGCTGATATTTGAACCAAGGACCTTACATACACAAATATCATAATCCACTACTAATCTTTTGATGCATATTTGATGTTTTTTAAACATAAATAATATATATAACTATTATTGTAAGACTCCCAAGTTTTGAGGCCTCAAAATTTGCCACAAATTTTTGAGGTCTTATGCTATTGCACCTACGGCACATGTACTGTTTTATGCTAGCCTATATTTAGTCTAGGAAGTTTAAGGGTGCATTTGTTTTAGCTTTTGAAAAATAGATTTTTTCTTTGTATTTTTGAAAATGGATTTTGTAAAATCGTTTTTCAAAATATTATAAGTTTTTTTATATTCATTTTTTCTAAATTGAAACACTAATTTTGACATCATATAACATAAACATACATTATTGAAGAACAAAACATAGTCAAAATCACAATTTTTTGAAAAAGTTGTATTTCAAAAATGATTTTTATGAAAATCTATTTGAAATAGCTTTAAATTAAATGATTTTTTCGAAATTTTGATATCCAAAAAAAATTTCAATAAAATAATGAAATGCCTAAAATCACATTTTAAAAATAACTATTCAAACCAAATTTTCATTTGGAGCTTTTATAAAAAGTTTCTTTGTAAATTTTTTTTACACAAAATTATGTAACACTACAAAATCTATTTTCAAAAAAATCCAAAACAAACACACCCTAATTCACATTCTTCCAAATGATTCTTCATTTGTAGAAACTCATTAACTATTTAAAATCATATTATTTGGTTAATAAAATATATTAATATTAATAATAATTAGTCAATACTTAGATTCTTTTTGGCAATGCTGAGTTTTAAGCTTTTGACTTACGACTTATAAGCCTGTATTGAAAAAAAAAACATTTTTAAGCTTATGAATTATTGCTTATTATTTTTTTTCTAGTTTTACTTTTATCGTTTTATATGAATAAATTAATATTAATTAAATATATATATATATATATATATATATATATATATATTTTAATGTTATTTTATATTCATAAACTAGTATAATCGCTAGTTTTAACAAACACTATAAATTCAATCAACTAATATATTTTATATAAATTATAAATAAGCCATAATCTCATTCGCTATAAATTAACTTATAAATATATCTAATTTTTGCGAAAAGAGTCTTAGTGATAAATAACTGATGTAAAATATAAAGTATAGCAGATAATTAGAAATGAAGGACAGTATTTAGATAATTGATTTTAAAAACAGTTAGCAAGATAATTAGAAATGAAGTTGTTTGGACATTCTTGACCAAAAAAAAAAATTGTCATTTGGACATATTTTGGTACCAATTTTTTTGGATTTTTTAATCAGATAAAAGTTAGCATATAAATGTAAAAGTAAATTAGCCGTTAAAAGAGTTTAATAGATATATTAATTTTATATTGATATTTAATAAGAATGTCTATTTAAAGTAGCTTAATTATAAGCTTGTGAAAATAATTTATGTAAATAAAAAAAAGTTATGCTAAATTCATAAGCTATCATTAGCGAGAATTGTATCTCTATAATTTGTGATTTCATAAACTAGTAAATTACATTGCTAAGCTTATAATTAATATATAAAAGTTTATTTATTTGTATAAGTTGTTCTGTATAAATTCAAAAATAAGTCAGTTTAAATAGACTCATAATCTTCTATGTCATTTCAAGAAAGTGGAAAGAAATGAGTGACTAAATGAAATACAAGATTATTATTGATTGATAGTATAAAATTGTTTTACATTGGCGAAAAACCTAATATTTTCTTTTTAATAAACCTTCAATTTAGTCCCCGAACTATCAAACTCTCTTCAATTTAAAATAAATATTATTTACCATTACCGATATCCAACCAAACCAAAATACATATATGGATATTTCAATTAATTGATTAAAAAAATTAATTAATTGATTAGATAAATGACTAGGTGGTCCTAATTAATTAATTAATTAATTAAAGAACTTACAAAATTTGGATACTTAAACAACTTACCATAAAATTCCATATAAAAGAATATAAAAGAGTTTACCATAAAATTTAATTCCATATTTGGATATTTAAAGAACTTACCATAAAATTATTTGGCTATATTAATCAATTAATTAATTCAATCTTACCAAAAAAAAAAATAACTAATTCAATAAAGTACTAAGTAATTCCTTATTTAATTAATTAATTAAAGAATTTACCATAAATTTCCACATAAAAGAATATAAAAAGAATTTACTATAAAATTTAATTCCATATTTGAATATTTAAATAACTTAACATAAAATATTCTAATATTAAATTAATTAATTAGATAAATAACTAGGTAATTCCAAATAAAAGAATATAAAAAGCAGCAATTTTATGTTGGCTAACCCGATTAATCCTAATATTGATTGATATATAAGTAAGGGTTTAACATTTCACAATAGTATTTTTGGTGTGAAAAAGAAAAGAAAAGAAAAAAAACCAAACTTTGTTCATTCATGTCTAACCACATCAATGTTTGTGTCTGTCTATCACTTGGTGGTGGTTCTTGCCACCGTTTCCCCTACGGTTGTTTAACATTTGATCAAATCAATTTAACCAAGAAAAGAAAATGTGCCCAGCAAAAAATCACTCATCCTGCAACAATGAACAATACTGATGATCAATGGAAGATCAAGAAGGTCTTGACAGGGACTGATGTATGTGGGAGGTTTAGAAGGCTTTTGTTGAATCGGGATTTGGCTTATACTTATGTAATTCCTGTATTGGGTGGTTTTGAAGTTGCTTACCAACAAGAAGGAGTGAAAGTTCAAGTGTGGGATGTTGACACAAAGTCTCATCATTCTCTCGTGTTCAAGATATGGCATTCCGCACCGAGTTACCTTTTCACCAAGACATGGTACAATGACTTTGTTCTTCGAAGGGGATTGAAGGAAGGAGATGCAATTGGTTTTCATTGGGATCAGGCAAACCAACGATTTAATTTCTCGGTTCTTAATATAACTCTTAGTTTATAAATGTTTGCTCTGGTGTCTTATTGGTCCTTGATTGTTTTTCTAGTTGAGTATGTTTGAGTCGAATTTATCATTTTCTTGTTTAGTCTTTTGTGTTTTTAGTTAAGAAAAATTATTGTGATGCTTACAAGTAATCTTTGAAGTATTTGCATGTTTGGAGGTATAAATTGGTTAGTGTATGTTGTGGCAAATGATTTATATCGATTGAATACTCAATTTCTAAAAATTATTTTGATAAGATTATTAAGATATAAGTTTCATAAGATAAAAACTAGGTTTTAAAGCTCTCAACAAGTGAGCATATTTCAATTGATTGGGATTGGAAATTGAAATATGTATGGGTGGAATTACGAATGAGATTTTGTATTAATTTATTTAGGTGAAATTTTTACTATTAAGCTTTTTAGGTTTATCTTTTTGTGACGGTTTAAATCGTTACAAAATGTTCTTGATTTTGAAAAAGAGATTTGTAGGGGTTTGTACAAAATCTCCCAATTTTTTATACTAAATTAAAAGTTTTAAAACGTTATTTTTATTTAAGAAAATATTTTGAAATAGAATAAAAAAGACATACAATTTATTTTAAAAAGAAAAACTAAATAATTTTTAAAAAATTAAAAACAATTTCAAAATCTAAAAATAAAAAAATTGTAGAGAGAAATTTTTTACAAATGAGAAGTAAGAATTTGTGAGTGTCTTTTTGGTTTTTGTTGGCCAAAAATCTCTTTAAGTTTGGCTACAAATTACTAGTATTATGGGTGTGTTTGTTTTGACTTTATTTGAAAATAGATTTTATAGTGTTACATAATTTTGTGCAAAAAAATTTTTACAAAGAAACTTTTTATAAAAGCTTCAAATCAAAATTTGGTTTGAATAGTTATTATTAAAATGTCATTTTAGGCATTTCATCATTTTATTGAAAAAAAAATTTGGATATCAAAATTTCAAAAAAATCATTTAATTTGAAGCTATTTCAAGTAGATTTTCATAAAAATCATTTTTGAAATACAAGTTTTTCAAAAAATTATGATTTTGACTATGTTTTATTATTCAATAATGTATGTTTATGTTATATGATGTCAAAAGTAGTGTTTCAATTTAGAAAAAATGAATGTAAAAAAACTTGTAATATTTTAAAAAATGATTTTACAAAATTCATTTTCAAAAATAAAAAAAAATCCATTTTTTTAACGCTAAAACAAATACACCCAATTCTTGTGTAGTGGTGAAAAGGTTTCTGAAAGCAATTGATTAAGTAGCAGTTGCTGTCCGGCCGATCATTCCGCTGGCATCTTGCATTCACGCCTCCGTTTGACTGCCGCTCGGGGATGGAGTTGTAGATACGTTAGTCTTAGCGGATCGTTGACTCCACTTGTTATCTCCTTCTACGACATGTTGTTGTCGTCGCCATATTAAAAATGTAACTTAGTCATCTCTGCCTCGCTGCGGGTCAGCACTTCCGAAAGAAACAGAGGACTCCATTCAGTGACTCCGCGATCGCCCTCTAAACGATCAGAATAAGGTAAAGCTTGAAGATAAGCAGGTAAGCCTGAAATGTGCGATGCCCGAGAATTGTGCATTAGGAGCTCGCTTCCTTCCATTAGTCAATCAGACTATTTCACAAGACCTCCAATGCATGCCAATCAAGCAGGAAAGCAAGATGGCACACCGTGTTCAGAGGTCCAAAGAAAGGTGCCCTGCTTCCAGCCAGCTCTGAACCCATAGCTACCTACATAAGGGCCCTTAAGTATATTTTACCCGCATTCTTTCATTTCTTAAGTTTACCCTAAGAAAGTTCCTTCAACGGTCTAAGCTTTGCATTACGTATATCAGTCGATTCGGTAATCATTCCGTTAGGTTAGCTCTTCATCCCATAAGGATTCGAAGTAGTGTAACCGGCCCCGCAGGGCAGAAATACTCTAAGAGTCCCGCACGCAGGTAACCAACCCCGTAGGCTAGTTGTCAGCTAAGGAATTCATTTTCTGCATTTGTAATTCTTGGCCTTCTCGTATAATGTGGATGCTACTTTTGTTGCTCCACCATCAACTTTGGAAATTTTATCAAGGACAATTTCATCAATTTGATGCAGCGTTCATCCCTAACTCCCAACTTGCTCTCAACAACCGTAGGTAAAGCTAGCTTGTCTTGTTACAGCTATGAACAAGTTCATGTGAAAGACTTGTCAAACGAAAAACGATTCTAACTTGACATTAGCTATTCGTAGGTCCTCTCCAGTGGCATTATAGAATCAACTCTATCATTGATTATTAAAAATGCAGGATAAGAGACAAGATAGGATAATTGTATCATATCCTGTCTTAATCCAGTGTTTGGTGAACCAACAAGATATGATAAGTTAATCCTACAACTTATTCTATTTTGTCTCTCTAGTTAAAATTCATATCCTAAGTTTGAGCTGGGTTACGGGCATGATAGGATAAGAAAATAATTTACCCATTTATTTGATAAAATATATTTTAAAATAAAAAATGAAAATTAATAAAATAGTAATAATAAAATAATTTGATAGTAAATTAAAAATAAAATAATTAATTTTTAAATATATACACGATTTTCTCAGAAGGGTAATTTTGTAATTTACATAATTTTAAAAATCAAAATTATGCTGTAATTACAATATTTTAAAGTAAAATAATTATTAAAAATTGCAAAATAGGGATATTAATTTAAATTTTATAACAAATTAAATATCATTCTCTTGCAACGGTAGTTTTATTATTTACATATAAAATTAGTGGCGGATCCAGGAATTTTGTTCGGTGGGGGCTATAAAATAGTGTAATTTTTCTTTTGACAAATTTAATTTAATTCAATCCTAGTATTACTATGGAACGATTGATTCATCTTCTATTGAAGATTACATAAACTCTATAGAATTATGTGCTCGAAAAATGGACAAAAATGTACCCAAAAGAATACAACATAGAAGCTAAACACTCTAAGATACAAATATCATCGTAACACAAAATAGACATTACCGTACTAGCACCGATAACAACAAACCACACAAAAGCTAAGCAACTACAATCTCATATATACCAAGACAAAACAAGACCATTATGCCTACACGCTAAACAAACAAAGGATCACGCCCAAGCTACCACAAAAGTTAAGTTAAGAAGAGGTAAGACAAGCAACATGCTAAACCAGAAAAACAAAGCATAACCAATCCTGCTACAAATATTAAAGGAATTTTATTTTTTGCGGGGGCATTGCATAAAATGTAATACTAATACTAAGGGGAATTATTTGGTTTGGGTGGGGGCTTGAGCCCCCAATAGCTAATACATGGATCCGCCCCTTAATAAAATATATGATATATTTATTTACCTTATCTATATAATTAATTTATTTATTTGATCATGTTCATATAAAAATTTAACATGTTTATTTGCTCATTATTTTATTTAAATTTATATGAAAATATTTGATTGCTTATTTAAATTTTTTATTTATAAAATTCAAAGTATTACAAAATAACTTTTTTAAAATAATTATTTTACAACGTTAATTTTGTAATTAAAATATGATATATATATATATATATATATATATATATATATATATTATCATATTATTATGAGCGAGATTTATATTAAAAACATTATACGATAGTTATCATGTTTGTTATCCCGTGTGGACCAAACACATGATAGGATAACTGAGGATAACCATTATCCTGCTTATATCATATCCTATCCTTATCCTGTTTTATATCCTATCCCGATACTATCATATCATGTGCACCAAACGAAAGTTTATCTTTGTGTCAACCAAATATTGTTGTTCATTTTCTAACAAAGGGGTTCAATTTTTCGGTTGGACACTAATTGTTTGGACATTTTAAAAAATTACATCTTGAGACATTATTATTATTATTATTATTATTATTATTGTTATAAGAAATAAATAAAAGTAGTCCTTAACATGAATTAACTTTTGTGTGGACCGACCCAAGGTTTTAAAAAATGGTCGCGGTCGCGTCTAAGTTACGTAAAAGTTTTTGCAATTTTGATCGATAGTGCAGGTGTTATGATACTAATTGCGGTCATCGCAGACAATTAATTCTTTAATATAAAAAATAGTGATAATGATAACGATATCAGCAACTGTCAAAATCGTTTTATCGCGACTTTTTTCGCGGTCGCGAACTTTTATTTAAAACCCTAGACTATTATTATATTATATTATTATATGTGAACTGTGTTTGTTTGTTTAATTTCACTTTTTACCCAATGTTTTATTTACAAAATAAAAATTCTACAAAATAAAAATATAATAATAGTGAAAATAAATCAGAAAAGTACGTAAGTACTGTACTATATTTTCATTTCATCGGCCGCCAGAGCCACACCTTATTATTGTATTGTACTGTCTCATTACTCATTGCTGTTCTGTTCTGTTCTGTTCTGTTCCGTGTTCCTCAAATCATCATCAATGGCTTCTTCTCTTGTTCCTTCACCATCCACCTCCTTCTTCCACACTAAGGTACTTTCTTCGTTTTCCTATCCCTTCAAGATTTATTTTTTCTCAACCCCTTTTGCCCAAAAGGGACTAACCCCTTTTTAATTCCATTTTCAGAAGGATCTGAATCTCTCTGCTTTCTCTTCATCATCTTCTTCTCAAATATGTCACAAACATGCTTCCAGGAAGATCTGTTGTTCTGTTGCGGCACCTCAACAAACGCAGCGTCAACCTTCTACCACTGGATCAGTTTCGTTTCTTTGTGTTATTTTTTTTAATACCCTTTTGAATTTTTTTGGGTTTTTGTTGATGATTTAGGGTGCGTTTGTTCTAGCTTTAAAAAAATAGATTTTTTCTTTGTATTTTTGAAAATGGATTTTGTAAAATTGTTTTTCAAAATATTATAAAAAAATTTATATTCATTTTTTCTAAATTGAAACACTAATTTTGACATCATATAACATAGACATACATTATTGAAGAACAAAACATAGTCAAAATCATAATTTTTTGAAAAAGTTGTATTTCAAAAATGATTTTTATGAAAATCTATTTGAAATAGCTTCAAATTAAATGATTTTTTCGAAATTTTGATATCCAAAAAAAATTTCAATAAAATGATGAAATGCCTAAAATCACATTTTAAGAATAACTATTCAAACGAAATTTTTATTTGAAGCTTTTATAAAAAGTTTCTTTGTAAATTTTTTTTACACAAAATTATATAACACTACAAAATCTATTTTCAAAAAAATCCAAAACAAACTCACCCTTAGTGTTTTTTTTATGGGATTTTTTAGGTGAAGACAGCTATGACTATGACTGAGAAGATAATGGCTAGAGCTTCTGAGAAGCAACAGGTCAGACCTGGGGATAATATTTGGACAAATGTTGATATTTTGATGACTCATGATGTTTGTGGTCCTGGTTCAATTGGGATATTCAAGAAGGAGTTTGGTGAGGATGCTAAGGTAGTTATAATTCTAATTATATGTCTCATTTTTGAACTTTTTGATTTCTGGTGGTTGGCTGCTATATGTGAAAATCGTTTTATGTGGTTAGATTGGTTGACGACTCGAGTTGTAGAGATCGATTTTAGGTAATTTGATGAAGGATTAGAGTCATGTAATGGAATTTAACTGAAGAAATATTTGAGTAGTAGTTGATGTTTATCAAAATTCAATACATGATTTCTGTTGAGAGGTATGAACAGTGTGGTGGAAAACAGCGATTTGTTCAAATTCCGCTACACAGTAGTGCTATGGTCTGCTATAGCCACTATTTAACAACATTTGGTAATAATTAGTGTATCGCTAAACAGTAGTAATTTGTTCAAATTCCGCTGCGATGTAGTTATATAGTAATTTGTTCAACAGCAGTTGGAGGGTTTTGTCAATTTAATATCCATGAATTATGTGAGTTGTGCTAGTTTTCTAGTTTACTCAGAAGGGGTATACAATGATGGTTTTATTTGCTAGGAGTGACTTCAAAATAAAATTTCATGAAAGTTATGTTCGGTATATAGCCATGTATCTAGTAGCTATTAAAACAAATTATTGTGGATTTAGTACTTATGACTAAGTGATTCATAGGAAGATTGTAGTTTTTCTAGGATTGTTAGTCTGTCATTCTCTTTATGCTGAGGCCCAAGTTTTGTGATTTCCTTCCTGACTCCATTGTTCCGTTGAAGGTTTGGGATCGTGAAAAGGTTGTTATAATACCTGACCACTATATATTCACAAGTGATGAACGTGCCAATCGCAATGTAGACATACTCAGGGATTTCTGCAATGAGCAAGATATCAAGTACTTTTATGATATTAAGGATCTCAGTAATTTTAAGGTATGCATTCTTATAGATTTGGCTGTTTCAAATCCCAGAGAGTATTGTAATATGCATAATATCTTTGGACATTGAATTTTTGGGTCTACAATAATGCAGGCAAATCCAGATTACAAAGGTGTTTGTCACATCGCTCTTGCTCAGGAAGGTCATTGCAGGCCAGGAGAGGTTCGATTAGTTTGACAAGTTACTGTGTTGTGAAGAACAATAAAGTATTGTTCATTTGTTTCACAGAATTTGATTCATGCTTTGCTAATTAGCTTCATTCTGCAGGTTCTCTTGGGCACCGATTCTCACACTTGTACTGCTGGTGCATTTGGTCAATTTGCAACAGGGATTGGTAATACTGATGCCGGTTTTGTGTTGGGAGCAGGAAAGCTTTTGCTTAAGGTGATTTTATGTTTCAATAAGCTGTACGATGTTTTTGTTCAGTGTTCCTATACCGTTTGGGCCACTGTTGTACTTTCACAGCATAACTATATTTGAAAAGTATAATTAGTTTCTTTTGATCATTGGTTTGCATAACCAATCAATATGAAGTGCACCTTACATCCAATTTTATTTTTTATACTGAAGTGCACCTCTTCCATCCTAACTGTAAGATTACATATATAAATTTGCCGAATGAATTCCTAGGCAACAGCTTTGAGCCATAAAATGACTTATTTAATCGACAAATGTTCTTGATCGCCTCTGATCAACAAACTTGTGAATTTTCTCCATAGTTAATTTTCCTCGTAAGTCACCATCAAGAACTGATACAGAGGCTAGATTAATGTCAACTATACGAAAGAAAGTATCAGTTTATTTACATCTTAAATGCACGTCTTTGCTTTTGCAACTAGGAGGGATGCACAATAGTTTTGTTAAGATATAATTTTCAAGCGTAAACTAAACTTATATACAATCAATAGTTGTTGGACTATTGGTCTAGTGGCTCAATTTATCAACCAGTGTCTAGTCTAGGATTAATATATATTGTCTAGAGGCTTCAGTGTACATTGAAACAGCCACCTTATGATATCAAAATATAGTGCATTTTGTTGCCATAAATAAGATGTAGGTATATCGGAACAATAAACAAGATTGCTAGAAATTTTGACAAAATAACATATTGACTTGAATAAGCATAACTTCCTGTTGGGGTGTGTTCTGTTGTAAATTCCCGCTTTGCCCTTACACAGCAATTGCATACTTACGGGAAAAGAATTGGAGATAGTGTTGGAGCAAAATAAGAGAATCAGTAATTAAGGATTTTCTTAAAGCTTTTGCAACAATACAAATATGGACTTTTGTTTGATTAATTAATTGTATAGAAATGATTGTTATTTATTTATTTATTAATATCTTATAAGTTATATCCCATATAAATGCAGGTGCCTCCAACTCTGAGATTTGTAATGGATGGAGAAATGCCCGATTATTTGCTTGCAAAGGATTTGATTTTGCAAGTAAGATCCCTTAAAATAGTTTTAGCATGTTTACATGTAGCAAATATGGAGATTGAATTCTTACATGATCGAATTATTTACCTTACAGATTATTGGTGAAATAACTGTGGCTGGTGCAACTTACAAGTCTATGGAGTTTGTTGGCTCAACTGTTGAAAGTTTAAATGTAAGTATGCAAAGCAAAGATGTTATGCTATGCTGTAACGTTTCTTCAAATTTCTGATTATTTTGATTACAAATTACAAATGTTGTTTTGATAACTTGTCCCTTTTTGGTAGATGGAAGAACGAATGACATTGTGCAACATGGTTGTTGAAGCTGGAGGAAAGAATGGTGTTATTCCTCCTGACAGCGTTACATATAAATATCTCGAGGTTTGTACGACTGAATCGATGCACTGAAATTATATTATGTTTGAGTTTTGCTAGAGCTTCTCTTACAATACTGAGTTCATTCTTTCCTTACATCCTTCCCCCTATATAAACCCAATATTCTCATTATGGTATCAAAGTAGAAATACTTCATGACTTGTCCCATCACTTTTTCCCTTACTCGAGTTCCAAAATTTAGAATTCTTTGTGTTTGAGGGTGCGTGTGGAGGGAGGAGACATCTCCAACTGCCATTTTTCCTGCCTGACTTATTTTTTTCTTTCCAAAGATGGTCTCACCTCATCCATTTGTTCATCAGTTTCTCTAGTGGCCATTTCTCCTTCACTGGCTACAACATCCTATTTTTCTAGGGTGCGTGGGAGTGCAAGAATATATTCACCACCCCTAATGTTTGCCTTGTTTAACCAGTGGCATAATGATCATATTTTCTAATTGTTTGGCTCTTCAGATGAGCGTACAATTTGTTTGAGTCCTTATAACAAAAACAGAACTCTTATTAGTAACAAAATGTATCTCAACTATTTTAGATATAGTGCAAATATATTATTCATATGTGATGTTGTAGTGAAAGTGTCATTGTTTTACATTTTTTTTCCTTATCGGTTTGCTGCAATGTATCTAAACTGTTATACAGAACGTGCAAAATAAATTATCCATTATCTAGTATTGCTTTTAATGTTGTTTCATTTCTTTTTCAGGGCAAGACATCTGTGCCATATGAACCAGTTTATAGTGACCAGCAAGCAAGGTAGACATAGTTTTCAATTTCTATTTATTTTTCCATAAATTTTATGTTGATGGACAAGTGGTACTTTATAAATGTTGTTCTGTTAATAGAAAATGACACAACAAATATTTATCATAGTAGAAAGACCCTATGGGAGCATAATTAGTATTTTGTTCATCATCAATCAAATAAATTCTTAAAAAGAGGTATAATGGTAGTCCATATTTTTGGCCTTTAGTTGTTAAAGCAGCTTGGAACAGCATGCTGACTTTAGCGATTATATACCGAAAATATTTCATCTTGTTATGTTGTGGTTTTCATGAAGAAAGTATAGCACATACCCTTTTCTTATTCTTCCTTTTTGTTGTATTATTGCTATGAAAGGATAGCTGCTTCAATGGTCATCATTATATTGAACTTGGCTTTCTTCGTAGATTAAGTTATATTAACCCCCTTGAATGCTCATGTTGCATATGAGCTTAATTTATCAAACCGAGCTTATATGCCTTACATTTGTATTTAGCACGGATCCCTTGTAAATTATCATGGTAAAGGAAAAACAATGTCTCGTATATATAATGGGAAAAAAAACTGGCTACAGCGACTGAAATATTAGCATCTGTTGGTAATCAGTTTTGTTCATTACCTATGAAACACGAACACGGATACAGACACTAGACACAACACGTACACTGACACATTAACACCGATAATAATTTGAGAAATTCAATGTAATCATATGTGTAGGCATCATGTCAGACACGCTCCGGTGACCGACATTGTGACATGCCTGGTCCGAAGAGTGTTCGTGCTTTATAGTTCATTACTAATACCGTTTTTTGTTGCATGTAGATTTCTTTCGGAGTATAGATTTGATGTTACGAAATTGGAGCCACTGGTGGCCAAGGTTAGTCCTTTAATTGTATTTCTTTTAATCAATACATTTTTATTGTCTGAGGCTGTCACAATGTTCATCAGCTAATGTAATACTTAAATGTTGCAGCCTCATTCACCGGATAACCGTGCTTTGGCAAGAGAGTGCAAGGATGTGAAAATTAACAGAGTATACATAGGATCTTGTACGGGTGGAAAAACTGAAGATTTCATGGCTGCCGCAAAAGTTTTTCTAGCATCAGTATGCATCATATTTTCCTACTGCATATCTATAATATTATATTTAGAAAAAGAAGTGTTGTTAAATGGTGTGTCGGATTTTTCGACAACTGCCATGGGCAATTTGTGAAGTGATGCCCACCATAGGCCGCAGTGGAATGTTTATATGGCGGATTTTTGGCTTTCTGCCATACTCTGTCATCGGAAAAATGATGTTGGATCTTATAGTTGGAATTAAACTTTTTCAAATGCTTTTTACGACTTGTTTGCGCCAATGTCTTGTGTGAATGTTACAACTATTCCCCCTAATGAAGAACATGATATCTGTATTTGTAGGGTAAAAAGGTCAAAGTTCCCACGTTTCTTGTCCCTGCAACACAGAAGGTTCGCAAAAAACTTCATGTTTATATATCTTTGTAGCAGTTGATTTATATCATTGATAAAATTCTCACAGTAAATTATGGTAGACAAATGTTTTCCAATGTATCTCTATTAATTGAATTTCAGGTATGGATGGACGTGTACAGCCTCCCTGTCCCTGGATCTGGTGGTAAGACTTGCTCACAGATATTCGAAGAAGCTGGTTGTGACACTCCTGCTAGTCCTAGTTGTGGTGCTTGTTTGGGTGGCCCGAAAGATACCTATGCTCGCATGAACGAACCTCAGGCAAGTTCCCTGCTTCTTTCACAACATCTTGTAATATACAAAAGCAGCTAAAAAATTCCATCTATATTACATTGAAAGCATTGCTTATGTGTATGTTTGATTCCACTTTTTTAAGGATGCAAAATTGATTCTAGAGGTGCAGAATTGATTTTGACATGTTTGGATGTTCTCTGGTAGATTTGATTTTGCCTTGAATTTATTATTCAACTCAGTTTTACATGAATATATCCAAACATAAATCAGTTTACATTCAATTCACTTTTAGCCAAATTCAAAATCTGTATCAGCATTGAACTGTCTTGGTGCCGGCTAAAGATAATAATATTATTATGTACAGAAATAATTTGTTCATTCTTGCACAAACCAATGAGAATTACTTACTTATGTTGCTGATGTGTTGGTTATGCAGGTTTGTGTTTCAACTACGAATAGAAACTTTCCGGGGCGAATGGGCCACAGGGAAGGTGAAATATATTTGGCGTCTCCATATACAGCTGCAGCATCCGCATTGACCGGTTATGTTACTGATCCAAGAGAGTTCTTGCAGTAAGATGTATTATCCCATTGTACTAGTATTGTATACTTTGGTTAGTTTTGTATTCTCTAGCCAAACTTAGAACTGTAAGCTATTAAATAAAGTTTAACCACTATTAATATTTGTTTTCAGTGGAGAAATTATGTGACTATTAATGAATTGATTCTTAGTTTTAGCGACTAAAACAGTATTGGCTTTTTTAGTACTTTTTGAGTATTTTATGGTACTCCATGCTCTATACTTAGACATTAGAGATAAACAAAGGTTGTGGTTTGGATACATTTTCTAACAGGTGTTTATAGAAATAGAAAAATTGAAATGACAATTATTTTTATCAGTAGGAATCAAACTCGGTACTTCAGGTGTATAACACTCGCACACATTGCACATCACTTATTTGTGTCGAACCTAGCAGTGAAAATATATTCTTAAAATAATGATATTTTAACCGAGTAATAGTTTGTGAAAGTAGTTTAATGCTAGTAAGAATGATCGTGTGAAAATATACTTTATATTAATAATATTTACAGATAAGGATAACATGTGATAATTTGAATACATATAGATAAATTTTATTGGTATGTAATTTTCTTTCAACAAAACAAGATTTAATATTTTGCTGAACAAAATAGTTCTTATATTTTTCTCAACAAAGTTTTTATAAAACTAATTGTTTTTTATCATTCACCTAATTGTGATAAAATCATTCATATATTTTTCTCTAAGCAAACTAAGATTTTCGAATTATTAGTTCACGGCAACATAATAAAATAATAAATTATTAGATCTGTTTTTTTTTTTTTGTCAAAGTAATTTATGGCTAGAATTTTACTATAAGATAATAAGCAAAGTGCTCGGAATTTATTGTCAAAGTTGTTTAATAGTTAGAATTTTATCGTAGATAAATACGTGGGGTGTTCGGAGTTTAAATTTTGACTCATATATATATAATGCGATGTTTCTATATATAATCCGCAGGAAACTAGCGAATTTTCCTGCAGATTTTAGCTTTAGGGACTAAAATCAAAATAATTTGCACATGCAGAGATTAATTTACAACAAAAAAAGATACAGGGACTAAAACCAAAAAATTATGAACTTACATGGACAAAAATTATGTTTAAACCTTAAAATTAAGGGATATAATGATTTTGTTATATAAAATTAGAAGTATTCATCATTAAAGTAACATAATCTGTAAGAGGGTGGCCAGGATCAAAACTTATATTTGAAAGGGAATATGAAATTTATTGAAAATAAAGTAACATTGAATAAAATAAAAAAAAGGTTTTTTAGGTCATGCATGAAACCTAATTTACACCATTTTTTCATATATAGCTTGCATTGTCCACCGATTGAGTCCGGCGAAGCCTATTTTTCTTGTTGCCGCCGCCGCAAACAATGGAGCATTCAATACCACAAATAACACTAAAGCAAGAAAATAGGCCATCTTTGCCACGTTCACTCTTGTCACTATTTGTGCGTCTACGTGAATGCTTCCCTTTCTTCTTGCTGGATGATGGCATACCTGACATTTCTCCGCCATCATACACCGGTGCCAAATTTGTCTGCCATCTCTCAATTTTAGGTTGCAATTCTTCAACACTCTCATCCAAGCTCCAAGCTGTCAATGTAGAGTTCTCTTCCTCATTCATCACAGGCTGCATCGCCACGGCCGCTGCCACCTCTGATGCTGACGGACCCAACTCAGAGTCCGTCATCATAGGACGATGGTGACCCATGTTTGATCTGTATGGAGTGTTGTACTCCATATTTGCATTCGCCACTGCATTGTTTATGGCGAATGCATGTAATGAAGTAGCTCGTGCACCACCTTTACTATAAGCCGGTGAGTTTTGAAACTGTGGTTTTGGCGAGGGTTTAACTTCGTAGTCATAACTAACTTTAGGTGTTGCATTAAATTCATTTGAATATTTTTTCTTTGTTTTTTCAGATTTAACCTTTTTCGAGTTTAGCTTCGCCTTCACACGTGAGCCACTTAACCATGAGCCACTTAACATAGAGCTAGACTTTTTCTTGCTGTTTGTGCTAACTTCGGTAGGGGTAACTTGGGAGCTTGCTCTTCCCCTTCTAGTCTTGAGTTGTTTCTCATGTTCCGCAATTTCTGAGCCGATCATTGAGCTAGTGTCACTCTTCGCACGTCGAAGCTCTGGCATGGCTTGATGACTTACCTCATTTTGATGATCATTATGATGATAATCAACAGATGGGGTGTTAGTGTGTGTATAAAGAGGCATACTTCGCATAGAACCATCAATGACCGCCAAACCAACGTTTAAAATCCCTTTCGGGCGACCTGAGGGTCGTAGGACTTGGAGCCCCACAAAGTGCATACCAGAAGGTTTATAGTTATTGTTATGGGAAGGTTGTGATGGTGGGATGATGTCCTCCGAAAGAATGTGTGCCGTACCCACATGGATGTCTTTGAACCAATGAACGGCATATATGTCAATTGTTATTGTTGAATTTTCATCATATAAGAAATCCTCGTCAACCCGAAAGACAAACTTGTCATTCCATGCCGGGTCAGTACCACCATCTGAATCAACCTGTGTGGAGAGCTTGCGGTCTGGGTCAATCCATGCAACCGCGTATGTCCGCATGGAGCGACCTACCGCAGCCAAATCTTGTGCGGATATGACATTGAGTTCTAGGAGTTGGTAAGATGCCAAAATGTGAGACATGATACCGACCACTAATAGTTAATTATTATGCAATTATTAATTGCACCAACAAGATGAGGGAATTGGAATTACAAGGCTAAAAATTGAAGCTATCAAATGATTACAATTAAACTACAAGAAGAGGTAATAGAAAATGAAGGTGCTTGTGCTAGAGTTTTATCATATGATTTTTGTAGTCTTGGGGTTTAATAGTTTTGAACAACGGAAACAAGGTAATGTTGCAAATAAGGAAATTGCTACACTGAAGACAGCAAATCAATGAAGAATTTAATAGATTTCAACCTTTAATTTTGTCCCTTTTTTTAGGTGATGATGTGGAAAATTCTCTCTCCTTTTGATATGGGTCTATTTTAGGATTAGTTGTTGGAAAATATGTTGCAATATGACTTTGCTACTGTGTCATTAAAAAGTGTACCTACCTATTTTAGAATCTTGTTAGGTTCCAACACTAACCTTTGTTTACAATATATAGGTACAACTAGGATTAACTAATTAGAGTTCCATAATTAGCAAGCAGAGACAGGTTAAGCTACAATTAACTTCACAATAGTCGCTGTAGTTTTTTACCATTATATACATCTTCAAGTTAAAATTTTTTTTTTTGCCATTCATTGGTGAATAAATAGCGCAAAGATCACAAATTTTATTTGTTCTCATTGGTGGAGAGAATAATACAAAAATCGCAAATTTTATAATTTGTTTCTATTAGTAGCAAAGATAACACAAAAATTATAAACTTTATCCTTTATTCCTATTGGTTGATAGCATAACACAAGAGTTGCAAACATTATCCTTATTCTCATTAGTAGAGCATAACACTAGACTATCCTTTGTTCTCATTAGAGACCATACATAACACAAAGACCGCAAATTTTGCATTTCATGTTCATTACATTGCCTTTTTTTTTTATTGTTTGAAAGATATTTTAATAATAGTAAAAAAAATAAATTAAAATAGTAGGATATTCCATAGCATAACAAACATCTTCAATTCAATAAATTAAAAAAAAGGCCATATCTCGCATTGCATGAAGAAAATACTTCCATAAATATAGTTTAGTTGATAGAAATATTGTATATAACAGAAATTTATTTATTTATCAACCAATATAATACCATTTAAACTATCAGTATCAAACTCTGGAGCTTTATTATTAAAGATAATAAGAACTAGATTTCATATTTCAATTGGGAGTAAACAAATGTTATGTTTTAAATAAACACATTACCAGCTCACCATAAAATTCCTGGAGAACAAATGGAATAAAACCCTCTTCAACAAAATTGATCCGATACCAAAATATCCCATCCATATTCTCTGAGCATCATAATTTAAGACTAAAAAATACCAGTATTTGGTCTAATCTATTGAAACTGAAATATCTGACACAAAATTGGACTCTATTTTAATTAGTTGACAGAGGACTCAGCCTGATTCTGCCCATTTCTTGGTATATGGTGACCTGAATATCCCCTCTCTTGGCGTTGGCTCGGTCGATAGTAACCATTTCCCCTTGGTTTGTTGTACTCGCGATCACCACCATCTTGACCATTTCCCCTGCCATAGCTTCTTGAATTGAAACGCCCTCTTGGTGCATCTGATTGATAGCTACCCCTGCCTCTACCCCGTCCTGTTAATACAGCGAAAATAGTATAGTCAAACAAATCTGAAAAAATGCCTTGCATATAATCGTTCAATTATATAGAGAAAACAAGTGCCTCTCTGCATAGTTAGTGCCAACAGGGCAACAGCATCATTGATACAATTCTTAAATGAAGCATGAGGCTAATAGTAATAATAAGGATGACATGTAATTTTGTCTCTATAAAATTGACAGAATCTGATTTACATAGGATTAGTTTTTAATCTGTGTTATTAAAGGTTGTGTTTTAAGTCTTTCACAAGGACTAAAAACATCACTTTTGTATATTTCTAGGAACTAAAAGCAAATAAATTGAATATGGAACAGAATTAAAATTACTCAATTTTTACACTGGTGAAAAAATCTAATATTAACAATAACAAAGATAACAAGGACTTACTTCCTCCTCGAGAAGGAATGTTACTGTTCGGTCTCCGCTCTTCAATGTATACTTGTCTTCCTGCTATCTCAACAGATCCTGCCTGAAAACATACAAGACAAACAAGACTCAGTATTCACTCTTACGAAATAGAGAGATATTAGTTTTGAGTAATGAATGGTATTACAACAAAATAATTTGTGAGGACTACATTTCTCAAACTTAAAATTTAAAAGAAAAAATCAAAACCTTGACTGCATTATGAACGCCCGACATATCTTCAAATTCAACAAATGCATAACAAACACCAACATCCTGGATATAAATGAAAAATTCAAATTCATAAATCAAAGAAGGACGAAAAAGTACCAATATCAATGAAAATGGTTATGTGAAGATGAAATTATGAAAAGACATAAACCTTGCGACTTCTTATGACAACACCATCAGGCCTGATTCTACCAAAACTCTTGAATTCCTCTTCCACTTCAGAAGGAGACACCGTAGGCGACAAGTTTCTCACATATACAGATTTAATTTCATCTGAAAGCATTGCAAACCAAATCAAGGTCATTGGAGGAGAGCAATGACTACAGGATAAATACATGTAACCCTCCATAGCTTCTATTAAAAAATATTAGTTTACTAATTTGGCAGTGAAAATATGCTCAGTGCCAGAAAGTAACTATAAATAATAAATGGAGGAACATGATAATAACCAATTCTACAACAACAAAAAAAAGTACACATAGTAACCTTCATATTCTGCTGCAGGAAGCTCTTCCACTGCATCTGTTTCAGACCTTTCAAATGTGTTTGCCGATACAGTTGTTTGCTGATTACTGCTTGGTGGAGTAAGATCCCATTCTGATTGGGAAACATTCTTATGAGAGGGCTGAGAAGCAGCAGATGGTGTAGATTGTCCTTTAGCAACGCGCAACTTCCAACAACAATCCATAACGGGGTCAGTTCCAATGTCATAACTAAATCCCAAAAGAAAACATTGTTTGAATATTAATATAATGGTTAATCGGAACATACAATGGAGGCATAAGTGTGCTTTTGTGGCTCCCCAGCAGGTTCATCAGGAGAAGCGGGTAGGAGATCTTGCACGGCATTCCCTGAAGAATGAAGTGATCCATTTGACTCTTCAGCAGCATTATCCTCCCTAATATGTTCAGAATCAGGGCCCCTCTGCATTCGTTGCTCTGAAAATCCGTAATTGTCAGCTACACCATTTTCTTTGACCTCGTTTGTAGCAGCATACTCTCTAGCTTGGATATCTCCCCCTAGCATATAGCTGGACACTGCAAAATGCATGGCTCCTCAATCACTTAAAAGTAGAAACGTCACGGTTTCAAGATTCGGTAGTATTGCATAATTATCACTTTGGTTATATACCTAAATTTTTATGAAAAAGTGGTTTGATTCTTTTAAAGATCTTAAACATTTGTCATTAATGATTAAATGTGGTTGTGCGCAAGCTTCCCTGTCAACTTCTAAATTCACATATTATACTTTTAAGGAAAAACTATAGCCAACAACTTGCAATAACATATATATAAGATTAAGCCAACTGTTCAACTTCAAGTCCTGGAAACCCATGTAAGATCTTATCATTCAATATGTAACAGTAAAAGTAAGCTTCGGTGTGTTAACAGAAAGGATGCAGCTTTTCAAAGCAATTTGAAGACACTGATTGTATTAGATTTAAAGTAGTGATGTCAGTTGTGAAAATAGCAGTTTGTTTTAATTCCACTACGCAACAATGCTATAGCACCACAGTAGCCGCTATTTCATAATATTTTGTACTAAATACTAATAGTGTATTACAGAACAATAGTGATATAGCACTGCTATTTTACAATAGTGATTTGAAGTGTTATAAACATGATAATAGTTGCTTGTAGCAGTTGACAGCTGATAACAATATAGAAAATACAGTTGGTGACAATGATAAACTATAAATAGGGTAAACAGCTAAAAAATTAAGAGCGCCAACGGCAGTGGATTTGAAAAAGACAATAATTTGAGGTGTAAATCGGGAAAAAGTTTGTAAGCACAATTGAGGATTTCTGTCTAAAAGAACATATGAACTAGACATTCTGAGAATCGAAATACAACAAAGGAACACATCACTAATATTCCAATATAAAATTTAAAATAGACCAGATCCCTAATTATAAAAAAAGAATGGGTCTAAACAAAGTTTTGCACTTTCTTTATTAATTAATTACAATGAGTGATGAGTTTTCAATTCAGGTAAATAAATACAAGCTATCTCAGAATTTACCTGTGTTGTTGATTGTACTCGGAACATTCAGTTTTGGATCAAGATTGCTCTGAGCTAACAAAACTGCCTGGTGATGGTGGTGGTGAATTAGGTCCTCTTCGACGAAGTGAAAAATATCATTGAGCACAAAATAGCCTTTTTCCTGTGGTGCAAGGAAGAATGTCTGCATAAATTTCCTCCTATGGTTGTCCTTACTTTGCACAGATCCAGAAACCATCACAATAACACCACCACTCCAAGACTCCAAAGAGTGTGCGGTCTTGATTTCAATTCCAGTGTAACTGAGTGACATGACCAGTGCATGGATTTGCTGCTCAGAAAGAAGTTTTCTCAGTATGAAGTTGCATAAACAATTTAAGATAATGCCACGTCCCTTCAAAATAAAACTATTAAAGACCTAGTAAAAGTACGAAACAAACGGAGAGAACAGCAATATGAAACCACATCAACAAGTAGTTCATTGTTCAAAATCTAAACTTTTTTATAAAATTCAACTAAGAAACCCATTAGAATAAAAGTGAAAAGAACCATTTCATAAAAAGGCTGTAATAATTGTAACTGCTACATACTAATATCATTATCAATGAGGAAATATTTTATATAGAATCAAAACAAAACATAATGCTGTAACAATCGCATAAGACCACAGCAACGAATCATAGCTACAGCCTAATGATTTGGTGCAAACAAAAAAATAATTCAAGTCACAATGGTCACAATTCACATTGCAACGCCTGCAAAACTTGCAAGTTGCAACAACCACAATTTAGAACCATACTCTTGAACTGAAGCCAGCCATTACAGACCCGGTTGAAACTATTCAAATTCCATAATCCAACAATGTCGTCCCTTCCATTTATCAATATAAAATACACAGCACGCGACAAACATCTAACCATCATCTAACCATAAAAACTAAACAGCACAGATACAAAAAATTACATCTAATCGACTACAATAACATTCATTTCTTACCCACATTCCTTAAATCCTTAACCCTTTTTTCATCAACTTTAAAACCAACAAGTGAATCCCACAATCAGATGTAACTGAAACTTCACAAATCAAAATAAAAACCATACCTTTATCAAAAAAATCAATTCTTTTTATCCGAAACAAAACCCACACTACAAAAAAATTACTCTTACACTCACATCACTTCAAATTCAGTACTATTAACATCTCAAACAAAAAATCAATCATCTCAAATAAACAACATAAAAAAAAAAATATCATACAAGCATTGCAGTGGCGGTTTCTCTAGAGTTTCCGTCAATACGAAGCATGGTACTGGCATCAGAGTAGAACTGATAAACGAACTCAGGTTGATTCTGAAGAACATGATAGTACTGACCGACGAAGTAAGTCCCAACCTGAATGAAGAAATTGAATAGCTAGGGTTACACGATTGAGAGAGAAATTGAGGAAAGAGAAGAAGAAGAAAAAGAAGTGAACCTGTGCAGCGGTGAGAGGAATGGGAAAAGGAGTAGCCATTGAAGAAAAAGGAAAAACCCTTGAAAACCCTAACGCCGTCAATTGAGATCCGAAATGGTCACACGATTTTAAGATCTAAGAGAGAGAGAGAGAGAGAGATTTGTTGGTATCTCTTTCCGTCTCTGCGGATGAAGTTGCTGCTATGATGATGCTGTATATGCTGTGTGCCTTTTCTCCACTCAATTCTAAACTCCAAACAATTAATAAAATTTCATTCTAATTATTTATTACATGTGATGAAAATATTTACTTTTTAGATTCATTGATTTTTTTGATGTATATAGTTTATAATATGGACTAAATACATTGAAAATATAATGAATTTAAAAAATAAATCTTCTTTTATATTAAAGATCGGAGGAAGTAATTCATTACAATTTATTTTTTTTAAGAAAATAATTAATTATTTAATTATAAAAAAATTATTTAATTAATTACTAATATTATTTTATTGTCTTTCTATTTTTCAATAACTTTTTTTTGTTACCATATTATTAATATGAGTATTTATCCCAGTTTAGCGGTGACTAATCTTTATTGGTTCTCTCTCAACAGAAATTTTTCAGTAGGCAATACGATTTGAATCCCTTGAGGAGCCGAAACTCTTACCACTTACTTAACAAGTCATAGAATTTTACCACTTGATTCAATTTATTGTCTGTGAATTTTTTTAATAATTAATATTCTATCGTAGAAAATGTTAAATAATTTTTTTTATAAAGTTAAATAATTTTTATGAATGTCTCATGAACTTAATTCAATTGATAGGGGATCAACTATCAGTCATCCTACTTATCCACCTTAAAGATTAAATTTTTAGCCATCGAACTATTTGACAAAATAAAATTCTTATTAATTTACATGCATCTAAATGATAAAAAAGTTAAAACTTATTTTTAAAAAGGCTACAACTTGGACTACTTTTTTTTCTGTCAAAAAAAAACTTGAACTACTTTTTTTTTTGAAGCATCAACTTGGACAACTTGTACATGCATATAAGGAGAAAATATAATTTTTATTCAAAAATAAAATAAAGAGAAAAGATATTTTATGTAGATATTTATTTGATATTCTTGTGTATGTATTATAGAAATTACTCTCTTCCTCCATATCATATCAAAAAAGTAGAGATAAATGGATGACGTGGCGAAAAATATAGTTATAAATAATTAATTGATAGTGTAAAATTATTTTACACCATCGTTCCGTATTCCTTTTTCTCATTATCTTCTCTCTTTCAACTAAGTCAAACTTATATTAATACAATGCATTTTTTTATTACACTATTGAATTTGAATGTATTTTACATATATTATTTTTACTAATTGAATCGATCTATTGTTGACAAGCAGTAACTACAATATATCTATAGCGTTTTGATTATAAACTAATAATCCTTCAAGGATTCATTTGTATTATGTTCATCAGGTTAGCTAATAAATTATCAAATAAAACTATTAATAAAGATTCCACCTAGGATTATAACATTTCATCACAAAAATATATTTCAAAATCCAATCTTTTTCTTTTGTCATAGAAAATCAATTTATAAACGAATCTTAAAATGAGATTGAGCATATATGACATCTGGACATATCATATCGATCGTAACATACTATAAAGTTCCGATACGCGACACGATACGGATACAATACAATACTAATACGTAAAAATTTTAAAAAATTCATATTTGATACTGCCGCGATACGTTAATTTAAAATTAAATATATAAATGCACAATATATAAACATGACTAAATGCACAATATATAAACATAACGTAATAGTTTGACATTCACTAGGAAACACAGATTGTATCGAATATTATTTTTTATTTAAAAATAAAGATTTAACCGATATTTTTCCGATATGAGTATCGGAATATATCAGACATGTATCGGTATCGAGTACGTATCGGACACAATACGTCGCCATTTTTAAAGTATCGGGACTTCATAGATAACATATATCAACTTCACATCTCGGTCTTTAATTAACCTTCTTCTTTTTTTGACGGGGGTCTTTAACTTTCGTGTTCTAAGATTTTGTAACATAAAGATCAATATGATATAAATAAGAATGGTTAGAAATTGCAATAAAAAAAGCATAAAAGAATAACTCATGGAAAATATACTTAGATTAATTTCCATAATTCTTAGATGAAAAGAAGAATTTCTCACACCTATGAGCAGCTGCCAACTAAACTATAAAGAGAAATCTACATACAAAGCAAAATAAACTAGAAAATATATTATAGAAGTTGGAATAGATTATATGAGTGGGAGGTGATTTTTCCCTTAACTTAAAGGCCCTAGTTTTAAAATAGGGACTATTCTTACAAATCGCAATATTATATCAAATTAAAATTGCCATTAAATTTAATAGAGATGGAACTTAAAAAAATAGGACCAAAAATACACTCAACCAATTAAATTATTAGTAAATTTAATTGCATAATTGCATGTAGTCAAAACTATAAATATAAAATACCAATTGTTAGTTGGTTCAGTGGTGATTAACGCTGAACTTGGTAGGGAGAACCACGGTTCGATCCCCCACAACTGCGATCGGGAGGGGGCTGATGTTAGAAGTAATTTATATTTAAGGGTATTTTAGTATTTTACTATGTTGTCTTTATGACATAGTCCTTGTGTATAAATAGGAGTAGTGATATCATCATAGAAGTTAGTGCCTTTATTATTCTTCTTGTAGCCGTCATTTTTCAAGTTCATTAATACATTCTCTTTTCTATTCATTTATCATCTTTGTGCACCAACAATTGGTATCTAGAGCTCCGGTTCGAATCCACGGGAAACACGAGTGAAACGTGAGGCGTTGTGTGATTTATTAGAATCACATTTTCAGATTCTGCGGGATTGGGAAACACGAGTGTTAGTGAGATTTAAGTGAACGCACAAAGATTGAAGATGAACGGAAACAGTGGTATGAGTACCAAGCTTCCAGTGTTTGATGGCAAAAACTGGAATCGTTGGATGAAACAGATGATTGTTCTGTTTGGTGCTCAAGATGTGCTTGAACTTGTTACTGAAGGTTATGTTCCAGTAGCAGCTGATGCAACAGATGCACAAAAGCTTGCTCAGAAGGATACGAAGAAGAAAGATCAGAGGGCGTTGTTCTACATCCATCAGTGTGTGGATGAAAACGTGTTTGAGAAGATTGCTGACTCAGAAACGGCAAAGGCCGCGTGGGACACACTGATCAGATGCTATGGTGGTGATGCATCAGTGAAGAAGGTGAAGCTTCAGTCCTTACGAAAGCAGTATGAGAATCTCAACATGAAGAACAATGAGAAGGTCTCTGAGTACATCTCAAGAATGATTTTGATCACTAATGAGATGAAGGCGTGTGGAGAAACACTCTCAGAACAAGTAATCATTGAGAAGGTATTGAGATCACTTACCCCTCAGTTTGATTACATTGTGGTAGCTATTGAACATTCCAAGGACTTGAGTTCCATGAGAATTGAAGAGCTACAAAGCAGTCTAGAAGCACAAGAGTTGCGTTTGACTGAGAGAAACTCTGAAAGAGAAGTAGAGCAGCAGGCTCTGAAAGCAGACTCTGGTAAGAATCATCAGAAGAAGTCTTGGTCAGAAGCCAAGAGAAGATCTGATGGAGTTCAGAAGCCTGAAACTTCAAACTCTGATAAGCAAAAGTATCAGAAGGGAAAAGAGAAGTTTGACAAGAAGAAGATTCAATGCTACAGTTGTCAGAAGTTTAGTCATTTTGCTTCTGAGTGTCGGTCAAACAAAGAAAGGAAGTCAGAAGAAGCAAATATAGCCAGAAGCTCTGATGACTCTGATGGTGAATCTGTGTTGCTAATGGCTTCTGAGACTGATGATATGAATTTATCAGAGTGGTGGTATATGGACACAGGGTGTTCAAATCATCTTACTGGAAACAAAAGGTGGTTGGTTGACTTTGACTCGAGTAAGAGTACAAGGATCAGATGTGCTGATGATAAATACCTTAATGCTGAAGGTATGGGAAATGTCAGAGTCACTCTGAACAATGGCAAATCAGCATTGATTCAGAATGTATGGTATGTACCTGGCATGAAAAGCAATCTGATGAGTGTAGGGCAATTGATTGAGAAAGGTTTTTCAGTTACCATGAAGGACAATCTTCTGAAGCTGTATGATCGTAATCAGAAGCTGATTATGGAGTCAGAACAGGGAAGAAACAGGACATTCAAGGTGAATGTTAAAACTGCAGACTCTGAATGCCTTAGTGCAACAAGTGTTGAGAAGGATAGTGAGCTGTGGCATAGAAGATTTGGTCATTTAAATTTCAGAAGCCTAGGGCATTTGAAATCAAAGAATCTGGTAAATGGAATTCCTACAATCAAGAAACCTGAGAAGTCATGCAAGGTGTGCATGGAAGGGAAGCAACCAAGATTGCCATTTTCATCAGGAGTAGCTCCAAGAGCAAAACATGCATTGGGAGTAGTACATTCTGATGTGTGTGGTCCATTTCAGGTAGCGTCAATTGGAGGGAATAAATACTTTGTGTCATTTGTAGATGAATTTACTAGAATGACATGGGTATCCCTGATAAAGTACAAACATGAGGTGTTTGCTGAGTTTAAGAAGTTCAAAGTGAAAGCTGAGAAGCAGAGTGGTCAGAAGCTGAAGATTCTCAGAACGGATGGTGGTGGTGAGTTTAATTCCAATGAGTTTAAAACTTTCTGTGAGGAGAATGGAATTGAGCATGAGGTTACTGCTCCTTACACTCCTCAACACAATGGTCTTGCTGAAAGAAGAAATCGTACTTTGCTTGATATGGTGAGAAGCATGCTGAAAGAGAAGAAGCTTCCTCATAATTTATGGGGTGAAGCTGTTGCAACAGCATGTTATGTGCTCAACCGATGTCCAACGAAGAAGTTGAAGGAAATAGTTCCTATTCAAAAGTGGACTGGAGATAAGCAAAGTGTTAGTCATTTGAAGGTGTTTGGTTCTGTTTGTTACAAACATGTTCCATAAGCTAGAAGACAGAAGCTGGATGATAGAAGCAAAGTTATGTTATTGGTGGGGTACCACAGTACAGGTGCGTACAAGCTCTATTGTCCAAAGACTAATAGAATTGAATTCAGCAGAGATGTCATTGTGAAGGAATTAGAAACTTGGGATTGGAACAAAACTCAATCCAACTCTGATGTGATATTTCTTGAAGGAGACTCTGAAGGAGATTCAGGCTCTGACGGTGATTCAGGCTCTGAAGGTGATTTAGGCTCTGAAGGTGGTTCAGGCTCTGAAGGTGGTCCTGAAGGAGACTCTGAAAGTCAAGGCTCTGATGTTGAAGCTTCTGAAGATAGTACTTCTGAACCTCCAACCTCTGAAGGAAATCATGTGGAACAAGATCAAAGACCACAGAGAATCAGAAGCATTCCAAGAAGGTTTGCAGGGTTTGATATGCTGCAAGACACTGAAGTAGACTCTGAGGGAGAAGTTATTCAGTGTGCTATGTTAGTAGACTCTGAACCCGTGAGTATAGAAGAGGCTCTTAAGCAACAAGTCTGGGTGCAGGCCATGAATGAAGAACTTGATGCTATCAAGAGAAACAAAACTTGGAAGCTATCAGAACTTCCAAAAGGCAAGAAAGCCATCAGTGTCAGATGGGTTTTCAAGCAGAAGCTAAAGCCAGATGGATCAATTGGCAAATACAAAGCAAGGTTAGTAGCAAGAGGATTCCTGCAGAAACCTGGGCTAGATTATTTTGAAGTGTTTGCACCTGTAGCAAGACATGAAACAATTAGACTGGTAATTGCAATAGCTGCCAACAGGAATTGGCCTCTGATGCATTTAGATGTGAAATCTGCATTTCTGAATGGTCCATTACAAGAGGAGGTATATGTGTCACAACCTCCTGGTTTTGAGAAAAAGAATCAGGAAGGGATGGTGTATAGATTACATAAAGCCTTGTATGGATTGAAACAGGCACCCAGAGCCTGGAATATGAAGATTGATTCTTTCTTCAAGAAGCATGGGTTTCAGAAATGTGAATTGGAGTATGGTGTTTATGTTCAACACACTTCAGACGACAATATGATTCTGGTATGTTTATATGTTGATGACATATTGCTGACAGGAAGCTCTGAACAAGAGATAGCTAAGTTCAAGAAGGCTCTGATGAATGAATTTGAGATAACAGACCTTGGTAAAATGAGTTACTTTCTAGGGATGGAATTTATGTACTCTGAGAAAGGAATCATTTTACATCAAATGAAGTATGAACTTGAGCTTCTGAAGAGATTTAAGCTTGAAAATTGCAAAATTGCAATTACACCTTCTGATACCAATCAGAAGCTGGACTCAGATTCTGATGGAGAGGATGTGGATGCTACAACCTTCAAACAGTTGGTTGGTTCTCTAAGGTATTTGTGCAATACCAGACCTGATATTTGCTATGCAGTTGGAATGGTTAGCAGATTTATGAGCAAACCAAAATGGTCCCATTACCAAGCTGCTGTCAGGATTTTGAGGTATATAAAGGGAACTCTGAAGCATGGTGTGCTATTCCCTTCTGAAGGAAAGACCGAATCAGAGCTTCTGAGCTACTCAGACTCTGATTGGTGCGGAGACAGGGTTGATAGAAGAAGTACTTCTGGGTACTTGTTTAAATTCCTGGGAGGTCCTATTTCTTGGTGCTCCAAGAAGCAACCTGTTGTGGCTCTATCAACCTGTGAAGCTGAATATATTGCAGGCGCTCTGACTGCATGCCAAGCTGTGTGGATTCTGAACTTGCTACAGGATCTGAAGATTAAGGTAAACAAGCCTCTGAAGCTGATGATTGATAACAAGTCTGCAATCAATCTTGCCAAGAACCCAGTGCTGCATGGGAGAAGCAAGCACATTGAGACCAAGTATCACTTCTTAAGGAATCAGGTTCAGAATGGAGTGTTAGAAGTTGTGCACTGTAGCACTCAGAAGCAGCTGGCAGATGTGATGACAAAGGCAATCAAGACTGACCAATTTCTTCGTTTGAGGGATGAAATTGGTGTTGTTAGTTTTGTGTAAATATAAATTAAGGGATGGTGTTAGAAGTAATTTATATTTAAGGGTATTTTAGTATTTTACTATGTTGTCTTTATGACCTAGTCCTTGTGTATAAATAGGAGTAGTGATATCATCATAGAAGTTAGTGCCTTTATTATTCTTCTTGTAGCCGTCATTTTTCAAGTTCATTAATACATTCTCTTTTCTATTCATTTATCATCTTTGTGCACCAACAGCTGAAACCACTTGATGCCATAACTGATCCCCGAACCAGATTAAACTGGTGGTGCAAACAAAAAAACTATAAGTATAAAATAAAACAATATTATGTTGGTGCCCCATGTAGTAAATGACAAAACTATTCAAAGCAGCAAGATGTGGTGGTCTCAATAAGGGGGAGATATTCTATCCTCAATTGTGTTTCAAAACTCTTAATTTAGTTTTGACATTCCGAGGAATATCACATCAAATTAATCCAAACGATTATATAATTTGAAGATCTAGATAGAGTCTTAAACACTTAAAATTTATTTTATTTTAAAAAAAAAATCATTCTATACACCATATTTATTAATCCATAGTATCTAACAATTCTATTACCAACAATATTTCTAACATAATTTGTGTCATTTTTCTACAAAATTTCAGGACCAGTTTTCAATTTACAATGAGATTGTTTAACAAAAGTTTTTCTCCCAACCATATATTGTTGCACAATAAGCACAGAAGATTGTGAACCAAAACTAGTTGAAGCTAATATGTCTCCAATAACACCAAGTTCAGGATGGTCACACCATTCCAACAACCTTGAAAAAATCTTCGTGTTCTTACCACTTCCTTGTCCAACAATATACAGATCATATCCATGTTTATCGATCTCATTCAAAAGTGTTGGTATATCTTCGCCAATATCCGAATGCACTTCCTTCTCTGAATAAACAATAGAATCATTATTGTTCACTGCCTTGTGCCTGAAGGAAATTAAGTACTTTTCATCTAACTCTTTTTGCATCACACTGTCCATAACCGGCGATAATATTCCATGATGAGACTTTAATTTTTTCATTTTCGCTTTGTTTTTTTCTGTGGACTCACCTAACAAATGAATCCTCACAACATGTAATTCTGTTCCTGAATGCCCTGCCATTCTCCACGCAATTGACAAGGCTTCACGATCGTCAGGTCCTCCAATGAAGATCATTATAATGCGCATTTTTGTTTCTAATAATGATCCTAAACCGCGATCCACAAATATCCCTACAGAACAAGGTGCTTGTTCTAAAACATTTTTGTTTATCTCACAATGTTGATTGTTGATTATTTCTAAACCACCTTCTATTGTTGAGTACTCTTTGTGAAAGGGAAGGAGAATCAAGCTTGTGCGTTTCTCTTCAGCTACGTTGTATATATCTTCATGGATAGTTGTGTAGGATGAGACAACATTTGATGTGTCAACTCTAACAGCATTGTAATGTTTTACAAATTCTTCAAATGCATCAGTTATGCTCTCAAACTCCGATTGTGATCCAGAGTTCGTTGTTTCTGTTCCAACAGTGTTGTCCGAATGATCCATTTGTGAAACAAGAATAGCTGTGCCATATCTAGTGAGTTCAACTAAGTGAACTACCGAGACATGTATAGGCGAAACTCTAGTTGCATTTGTTGCTTCAAGGACATGGATCATGCCATTGGCTTGTTTAGTATTGTGAACACATGCCATAACTCGAAGTTCCATATCGAACCTTAGCTTTTGCATGGTCCTTAACTGCGATTGCATGAATCGGAATTTTGGTTGGTATATAGCACTTATCAAGGGAGAAACAATCAATGTCATTAATATAATCGCAAGCATCATAACCATGAAACAATATGGATCCAAAATCTGCAAAGAAAACAAAAGGAACATGAGTTGATCAATAGAAATATGGTATATGATAGAACATTATGGCGTCGTTTTATCCATGTACCCAAACCTACTTACCCTTTTGTCCCAAGCAACATTTAGTAGTATGATAGCCATGATGCCTTTGGTGTTGAGAAGCAATCCAATGGCAAGACCATCTCGAGCAGGCATACCGAAGAAAAAAGTAACAATCAAAGAGCTCAAAACTTTCGGTATGCATAACAAAACCACAACCACCATCATCAAACCTGCAGATTTTTGCTTCAAAAGAAAAGGCATGTTGAGTTTAAAACCAAATCCAGCAAAGAAGACAGGACATAAAATCCCAGAAACAAAATCATCTGACATTTCCATAACCATAGTAGCAAACTTCCCATGAGGCAAAATCAATCCAAACACAAAAGCTCCGACAATAGGATGCGTACCGAGACAATCCGTAATAAATGAACAAATAAACACTCCCATTAACAAGTCCAACAATTGCGACTTACGCCATGTGTTCTTACTCGTTTTCTTTTCAATGATTGGAGTAAGGATAGGTCTCACCACAGTAAAACAAAAAACTATGAACAATAAGGTACTGATTACCGAGAGAAAAGGTTTTCCGTCATCATTAGAATAAGGAATCAACAATGTGAATAAAATCCAACCATATGCATCAGTTAACATAGCTGCTGTTAGTACATCTTTTCCAAGCTTTGTATACAAAAGCTTAAGCTTAGCTAAGATTCTTGCAAGGACCGGGAAACCGGTGACAGAAAGTGCTAAACAATAAAATAAATAGGATTGCTTATGATTTTCTTCAGGTGTTTGTGACAAAACATCATTTTCATCTTCAAGTTTGTGTTGTACAGTAAGCAATACAGCACCAATTAACATTGATGTCACAATGCCAGCAACTGCTATGCTTGGACCTTTTTTTCTTGATCTTAAGATTATGTCTGAATTCATTTCTAAACCACTTAGGAACACATAGTACAATATTCCTAAGTTTGCAAAGGTTTCAATGGCTAGGATTCCTTGTCGATCATAAAACAAGTCAAATACCGGTTTGAAATTTCCCAAGAGAGTTGGACTCACAGAAAATCCAGCCTGCATAATATAAATGTTCATAAATTTTTTTGTATCTTTATCTCACATTTATGCAATGCAATCAAAATGTATGAACATATAAATGTTTTTGGCAAAATGCATTTGTAGGTCCTTTAAATTTTACGTTTGTAACAGTTAGGTCCTTTAAATTTTTTAAGTAGCAAATAAGTCTTTTAAATTTTTTATGAATGACATTTAATCGCGATTTCACTCGCATCAATATAAAGAAAGATGTTATTGTGAATGAATAATGCTTACCAATATTTGTGCAACAATGAGGGGCGCACGAATAGGCTTAAGGATGAAGTAGAAAAAACGAGCAACCAAGAGATCATAAGCAATTTGGAGACACAAAAGAGGAACACGTTTTACAATAACATCATCAGTCATCCATATATCATTTGTAGCACTAAATGTTGCATTATAACATGCAAAAATTGCTATCCCTGAATCTTCAGCCATTGTTCTTCTTTGAGGCTTTGATCCTTGATTGATTTTCTTATCCTAATGCATTTTTTTCTTTCATTGAAATAATATATTTTTTTACCTGAAAACATATAAGTTATGATGGACATTGTTTGAATTTGAGCTGGCAAATACAGTTTACGTTGTTAGTTGCTATTATTTTGTTACACAATGTTGTATTTTTCATGTTCTTTGTTGAGATACAGTTACTGCTTAGGTTTTTTTTTTTTCTTCAATAAACTACGTTAAGTATACCCGCTGCAGCCATTAATACATTCTAAATTTGGTCATTTAAAACAACTTTTAGTTATTTAAAACAAATTCAAATTGATGAAAATTAATTCATGATGACGATTTTGGGCAACTTTGAATATGTGGCATCCAAATGTGTATTATTTTCATGGTTTTTTCTAAAGTGAATTCTTCGCTACATATTTATTTAAATATTTAAATATATACCGGTACACTGAGATAGACAAATGTGATAATTTTACAAATAATGTTTATTAACTTTTCTATATTAAACACTATTTGATCTCCTATTAAAATTGTCCACCTTAGCAATATACCGGTACATAAGATTTGCATTGGTATTCACCTTTTTCTAAACTACCCTTTCATAATTTAGGATATTTATTCATCAACTAATGAGAATAAGTCACATGCAAATATACTTATGTCGCTTGTTGTCATTGATTGATAGGTAAATACTTCAAAATTATGAATGAGTAGAGTATGTTTGCCTATTTTTATTTCTTTTGTACATAGACGAAATGACAACTTCATCATAAACTCACACAAATGATGGCGCCGGGGTTCGAACTCCGATCATGGAGTCCGACCTAACAATTTTGACATTTTTTACCAATTGAACTAGGAATTGTGAACCAAATGTGGATTATTTTATTTAAAGAATTCAAGTATTTTCAACTAATAAGAAATATCTATATGCATCAATTTATTATCACATCATCAATATCATTCTTATATTTAAACATTTCCTATTAACTAAGTGAAATAAAATTTAACCAAATCATTGAACAAGTGGTTAATAAGTTTCACCAAATTACGGATTTCAGGAGAACCGGGTTTGATAAACATTTGAAGAAATGAAAATAGGAAATATTCTCACAAAGTAAATATGCTCCTAATTTAATTTTTGAAATTGCTAGACCTGTTTTTAAAAAAATGTAAAAGAAAATAATGAGAGACATGTGTAAAAGCTAGATAGATAACGTAAAATATGTAAAACTGTGTCTAAAAGAATATCACACAACTTCTATTTTGTAATGAAGCTGCAATACTAGTCTAGGATGTTGTAAAGTCAATGAATAGTAAAAACACACCGATTTTTAACATTCCTCCTCAAACTAAAGCTTATTACTAGTATGTTTTAAGCTTGTTACATTAAAACATCTCACAAAAATTAAAACTAAGTTTGACAACCACTAGGTTTATGGAGGCAACAGCAGATTCTCTGCTAGATATGACCATCTAGGCGAAAGTAAAAAGATTGTTGAGAGATCACCAAAAGTTGAAAAGCATCTCATAATGTGGCAGAGTGAGTCCTGCAATGGCTAACATTGAAAACAGTGGCGAGAGAGATGCTCACGCATGGATTTGGGATTTGGGTGAGGATTCACTTGTAGGGAAAAAATTATGAAATTTATCACTTTGTTCAGTGATTAAGATTGGAGAATTCACCAAAAAAAATAACATTGGAGGGACTATAAAAGATACTTACAGCTTGTGGTGGATTTTTCATCTGTATTCAGTTGATGGTCAGTTGGCAAAGTGATATTGGTGGTCAGTTGGGATAAACCTCCGGTTCTTCCTTGGCTACTCTGCATAGCCTGCCCCATCCCCCATGCCTTGAATCTTCTCTTGACAGTTCTGCAATTTACCGCCGCCATCAGTGATGCATTCTTTGACCGCCACCATCATTCAACTTTGCTTTTGGTTCGAACTATACAATGATTTTGAAGGATAAAACCAGAGACAAAACCTTATATCTGGAACAAAATCACCTCATGTCTTGCTTTGAAGAATGATGAAAAATAACTATACGAGGTTGATATGAGACAAAATTGGTTGAACACATTGTCAAAATTTCAATGGAAACCAATTTGTTTAGTTAAGAGCCGACCCAACATATTTCCAGACTTAAAGCGAACATCAAAATGTCGCATTTATGTAAGAAAACTTAAAAAAAAATATACAAAATTAAAGTAAAATAAATAAATTTGTGAGGAAATTAAAATTGTATGATCATCCATAGTATACGAACAAGACTCTACTTCTGGTATTTCAAAATATGCATCTTGTTGCCTCATATAGAGAGGGTCAGTAATTTTCACTTTAAAGTATGTAGACGTGTTCAATTTTAACAAGATAGCAGTGCCACCAACAATTTTTATTTTGATAGTAGAAATTTAGGGTGAGAGAATGATGTTCCCGTCTAAGAAAGAAAAAATCTTACAACTCAAGTATTTACCTCCCTCCAAAGGCTCTTGTGGGCTTGAACTCGGAACCTCCAAGTCAAAGGCATGTCTTTTTACCACATAACTCCAACATCTAAATTTTGTCTAATACGAAAACGAAATTAATCATATGAAATAATTTAAGATATACTAAGATTATATTTATATCGTAAGATATTTTTATATCATCTACTAACAAAATTAAATTATCATTTTTTTTGACAGAAAAATATTAGTAAGTTAGTTATGTTAGCTTACAAACTTTAAAACCTGGACCACCTAATTAAAACTCCTTCCATGTCCCCTAACTCACCAGCCAAACTACCTACTTCGTGCATCAACGTCGAAAGCATTTGCAACAGGGAAAATCTACAATCAATGGCCTCCAACCTTGGTGATGGAATGGAGCATAGCCTCCCAAATTGATGATCACAGACACTCCAAAGATTTGGAATTGGAACCATTCTCCAAGCATCTTAGGTCAAGGTTCAACAATAATTGAAGAGTCTCAATAAATATTTATACCAAAAGTGCAAATACCCCTAAATCCAAAGAGGTGTATCTAAGTTTGATCACTCTGACCACATCAAACTATAATGGAGGTAGTGTGCTCCATAGTTTGAAGTAACAAAAATTCAAGCAGCACAAAAACTAAATTCTATATAAGATGAAAGAATGCAAACCCTTTGATGGTCCACATTAAATCATGTGAATCCCACGTAGATTTTATGGGACCTATATTATTAATTCTAACCAATAAGATAGAGTGTGTTAGAAGTGTGTTCTCAGCATTTCTTTAGTGGGATACAAAATGTCTTTTTCTTTAACTATCAAGTCCCCGAATGAGCCCATGATCTATTCCCTTTCTTCCTTATAATTTTACAAATCAGTGTGACCACAAGTTCCTTTCGAACATTTTCTCAGTTTTCACAAAGTCTCAAACACGGGGCCGCCTTCTTCGCCCGATACAGTTTTCAGACATTCAATACGACTGCACTAAGTGCGTCTAAACATATCACACTGATAATTCAAAGGAATAATTAATAGATGAAAAAAAGGTACAATGACAAATTGAAAACTAGTGATGTAGAATCCATTATAACATAATTTTGCAACTGATATTCAAAAGTAACATTCTGAGACATTGCAAGGGTGTGGAAAACAACAGCGAGGTAAAAAAGAAACCTGTATCCATCATGTTCAGCAGAAAACAATGATCATATACAGCAGTTTTCCTTCATTATCAGCAAGGTTTAGTCAACAAAACCTTCACTCAGCTCACATAGTCACATAGCTATAAATCCCTTGGTAAACTGAGTCATAATCTGACGCTTTATTGATGCTGCAAATGTTCATAAATTCCAGAAGTTTTATAACCAATTCATAATTTCAATGGTAAATCAAGAAATATAAATACTTCAAATCAAATTTTAGAGGATTTGGCACTGTTTGGAAAAACAGTTTAATTAAGAGCTTAGAGCATCCCCGATGAGGGTACTTCCCCTATTTAGCATAAAGCTAAATAGACGCCTCCATTGTGGTGGAAAACATTTGGATGCCTATTCGAAAGGGTGCTATACTAAGCCCCTTCTCTCTCCACCTTAATGGTATGTGTTATTTGTTGAAAATATAATGATGTGTAGTTATTGTGGAACCCATTTAGTAATTTAATGGAAGTGCTGGGTTGAGGGATTGGGTGCTTATTAGGTATTAATATTTAAAAATGCATAAAGGAATGATGTGTACATGTGAGTCCACTTTAGACACCCCTTTTAGAGTGCTCTATTGTGGATGCTCTTATATCATAAGCGCTTATGTATAAATTATTTCCATATAAGTTATATGTTGTTTTCACAAACTACCCGCTTATGGAAATAAGCTAAAAACATGTCATAAGTTTATGGACATGTCATAAGTTGTTTCCATAAGCCTTACCAAAAAGTGTAACAAGTGCTATACCCTTTCAGAATTAATGAAATATAAGCAATGCGGTATCTTGAGCAATAACATAGAATTCTCCACTGCTCAAGTAAAAAAATGTACTGTCTGATGCTGCAGGCCTGCAGCTAATGTTTGTGCAGACTCAATGCAAACTAGATGATATCATGTGATAATAAGAATTTAAATGGAACTCGATGAAATCTGGAACAGTTCTTGACTTTTCAAAAGGAATCTTCTGCTAAGCTAGACCACTGAACATGACCAAACCATGGCATGACAACTATCACACTGAACTTACTGTAAGTTGATAGTTTAGATTATAGGAGCTAATCAAGTATCACTGGTCAAAAGATATTGTATACAGTATATACACAAGGATATCGTACACATCAAAAGGATTAACGCTAAGAAAATTTCAAAATTATGCCATGGTTACAGTTCTATACAACTTTGATTACATTCAATGCAAACATGAAGGATTCAGTGTGAACAAAGAATAGCCTTATCGAGTGATAATATGCAACCAATTAAAAAAAAAAGAGAAGACTTGTGTATTACCAATACCAGAATATTTGCACACTTTCCAAGTTTCCAAGCTCTAAATTGATGCTGTTGAACATCAAGTTTCCTCTTAAAATGGGTCTTCTTGCTTGAGTTTCAAAGATCAAAATCATCATTCTCTCACACCCTTAACCACCATTTCTTACTTCCTTCCCGTGTGCATTTGACAAACAAAAATTTGACCCTACTGAGATATCAGAAGTGTCTACTTTTGTTCATCATTCATTTTGTTTTAAATCAGCATGCGTGAGGGGTTTGTGAAGACTGCCAACAAGTGCGGCAAAAACTCTATCATCAGGTGTTAGGCCCATTTTCATCATCTCATCATATAACTTAAAAGCTTCATCTGCTCTCCCTTCCTTGGATAAACCTGAAATAATTGATGTATACGTCGCAACATTTCCAGTTATGCCCTTTAACCCCATTTCATTGAAAAGCTTAAGTGCATCATCTACCCTGCCGACAATACATTCCCCATGTATTAGTGATGAGTATGTATATACATCTGGCAACAACCCCTTGTTTATCATTTCAGATTTTATCGTATGTGCTTGCTTCACTTTTTCATTCTTGCAATATGCATCGATCAGTGTGTTATATGTAACAATATTAGGCACTTCTCCCTTTTTCTCCATATCCCTAAAGAACCTCTCAGCTTCTGCAAGGTTTCCTTCCTTGCAATATATCTCGATAAATGTAGTGAAAGTGACAATATTTGGTTTCACTCCTTTCTCAACCATTGAATTTAAAATACACTTGGCTTCGTCATACTTATGCAATTTACAGAGCCCATTTGCAAGAATGTTGTATGTAAACACATCTGCGTTGAGTCCTTTCTTTTCCATGATTGCTTGCAGCTTCAAAGCTTCATCCATCATTCCTCGTTTGCAGTAACCATCCATCATTGTGTTAAATATTACTAGATTTAAGTCAATTCCTTTACTTTGCATCTCTTCTAACAAGATTTCCGCAGCTTCCATTTGACCTGCCTTGCACACACCACCTATCAAGGCGCCATAAGTATGCGCGTTTGGAGCAATGTCTCTCTGAGTCATCTCATCAAACAAAGCAAAGGCCCTTTTCATATTTCCTAACCTACAATTCCAACTTATCATCGACGAATAAACATAAACATCAATTGCCATATTTCTTTCACGCATTTCCTCGAATATCTTCTCAGCTTCCTCAATATTGCCAGAACTCGAATACCACTGAATTAAAATACTATAAGTAGCAACGCTAAAAACAACTCGCTCCGTCTCCATCAACCCCAGTATCTCATCCACTCCATTTTGATCCTTTCTTCCAACATACGCATTTAACAATGTATTGTAAGTAAACACAGTTGGTTTTACCGTGCCTTTACCCGTCAACTCATCCATCAACTCCTTGGCTTTCTCAACCTCTCCCTTCCTACACAATGCATCAATCACAAGCGTCAAAGATTGAACCCTAATTTCAATACCATCAGACTCAACCATCCGATGGAAAAACCTAAGACACAAGTCAACCTCACTGCATCTCTTCAAAGCCATCAAAAGCACAAAACAAGACCTCTCCTCTATCACCAACCCTTTTTCTTCCGCAAAATCATAAACCCTAATTGCTTTTTCAAACAACCTATTATCAGAACAAACCCTAAACAACATGTCAAAAAGCTTCTCAACAAAATGAGGCTCAAATTCAAATTCATCAACCAAATCAACAATACCCGAAACAGGACAACAAATTTCGGAATCATTAACCAAACCATTCAAAATACTCTTCATGGTGGCGAACTTCCGAGCTTCGAAAAGCCTCGAAATGAGAATCAAATGGGCTTTAAGGTCAGGTTTGAGTGAAATGTTGGAATGTTGAGTTCTAAGGAAATGGAAAAAGGTTAAACAAGAATGAGGTGGAAGAATAGGGTCTGAGAGAACACGGTAAGTAACATGGGGGGTTATGCAGGAGATAATTGAGTGAAGTTCAGTATTATTAGGTTTGAAATAGTTGTGGTTACTTGTATTAATGAGGTTTTGAGTAATCTTATGAACAAGTTCATGTTGTTGTGAAGGAAAGGACACACCTTTGTTGAAAATTCTGAAAAGGGTCTTCTGGGAACACATTGTTTTTTGTTTCAGAAATGAAATCTAAAGTATAATTAACAAATAGAGTGAAGAGGGATTGAGATTGTTACATTACATATACCTTTTTTGTGGTTGGTTCAATCCAAGAGAGCTAGTGAGATGCAGCGCGTGTGGAATATGAAGAACTGAACTGAATCAAAGAAGAAGAAGAAGAAGAAGATGGCGGTGGTCGCCGGTCGGATTGTGCCGTGTTCAGGTGGCGGCTGTCATGGTGACTTTGGCGCTCTCAAGTTTAATAGTGTCTTAAATGTTTTATTTATTGCATTTTCATCCTCTTAAGTCTTAACACAGTTTGAGATTTTGGTCCATTTAAAATTTTGGTCCCTAATTTTTTAAAATATTTGATTTTGGTCCAACTTTTTATTTTGTAAGCGTTTGTTTGTTTCGGGATGAACAACCGCAAACGCGAGTCCAATGCCTCGAAACGCGATTTCACTATTGTTGTATTGTTTGGGTAAATATAAAACATAATAAATTTCAACCCAGACGTGAGTTTTCTTGAAGGTAGGAGATCAAGCTTCTACGATAGAAAAACGTGATTCTTAAATATTTGAGTTTTGGTCTCATGTATAATCGACCCTTTGTGACTTTTGATCCAAAGGCAAAATTATATTTTTAATTTTTTAACTTAATTTCAATTGAAACTTTAGTCTTTTTCTTTTTTCATAATATTTTAATACCTTTTTGTGTTTGAAGGTGAATTTTAAGTTTTAAATTTATTGTTTTTTTCTTTGTTCGTATTCATAACTATGTCGCATGATCTAATTTTTTTTTTTTTTTTTATATTTATAAATTTGAAGTTTAAAAAGTCATATACAAACATTAACGAATGATCAAAAAGGATAAAAATGATAATAAAAAAAAGATAATTACTCCGTATTAGCTAAAATTAAATTAAGAGATTAAAAAGAGTCAGGATCCGTTGACACCAACAAATTTGACACCAAATGTTACACCTCTCAATAACGTTTTAACCGATATAAATTTTCTAAAATCCACCGTTAGATTGAACGTTTACATCATATAGATCATTTATGTAAACTTTCAGGAAAATTCAAAATCATTTGATATGCTATTGAGACACATAAAGATCAACAGCATTTAAAAAAAGATGTATCTTAATAACATATTAAATAGTTTTGGGTTTTTTTGAAACTTTACATAAATGATCTATATGATATAAGCTTTCAATTCAACAGTGAATTTTGTAAAATTTATATCGGTTAAATCGTTATTGAGAGGTGTAACATTTGATGTCAAACTTGTTGGTGTCAGCGGATCCTGACTCGACTAAAAAATACTATTTTGTCTAATATTGTCCTATTAAATACTCTATCCCTATTTTATTTTTTTTGGTAAGATACTCTACCCTATTTCACAAGCAAACAAAATTTCAATATTTTTCTTAAAAAAAATAGGACGAAATCCAAGATTTAGAAATAGAGGGATAAAAACCTAGATAAAACAAAGGACAAAACTATAATTAACGTTTTTTTACCGGTAAAATTGCAATTATGTTAATTAAATAAAAAAATAGTAATACACTGCAGAGGTGCCTATAAAAGACGACATCGTTTTTGGCAAGGCATCGTTCAATCGTTCAGTTGATACATAAAACCCTAATTTGACGCTCAAAGTACCAATTCGATTTTGCGCAAGATAGTGAGAAAGACGGTAATGAGAGCAATGGATTTGTTCGGAGAGATGGAAGAGCAGATATCGATGGCTATGGAAGTAGACGATGCTGACAATTTGGATATCTTAGCCGACGGTCTCGTCACTGAGAGCAAACTCGTCGATGCTGAATTCTTCAACTCCTTCCAAGATGATTTCGATGATGCAGATATCAACTAACACCTTTTTCTATTTCGTGTTTTCATCTTTCATGATGATAGATAAGAAGAAAAAAAAAACTAATCAGAAATTGATGTATTTTGTTTCTTGAATTTGTGTTAATATGATATGATGATTATGACTGTTTTGTGATTAATCAACTCAATTTCTTGTTTTGAATCATGCGATTTAATATGCGTAGTGTTTTTTTTGTGTGTGTGTGTGTGTGATTGATTATGGATTTAGAATGGTGAATTGTTGTTTGATTTTGGTGCTATTATTTGTTCTTGAATTATTTGTTCTATACAAATTGGTAGTTGAATGGGTGAACACTTTGAAGTGTCGTCAATTACAGCGTATTGTTCAAAATACGCTTAGCTATGGTGCTATAGCTTTGTAGCCATTACTCCTTCTGGTCCCATATATAAGCAACGATTACAACTCCTTTTTCCAGTCAGATACATCAGTTATTCAATGAATCTGGATAAGGAATCGTTGCTTATGTATGAGGCCATAGAGAGTGTTTGATCATACTTTGTACTAAATAGCTTATCACGGAACAATAGTGTTTTGTTTGAATTCTGCTATGTTGTAGTTGCTTTTTGACAATTCGCCCCTCCAGTTGAAAAATCTTGCATTGTGCAGTTATTCAATCTAGGTTGCTTTGATCAAAGAGTCACTTTTCAACTGTGTATTTTGAATCAATTTATTAGGTTGAAGTGTGAACTGTTTGATCTTGATCACTATCTGTGATGTATGACTGTGGCAATTAAGTGATTTTCCAACTGCAGGAAATTCATATTGGAACATATTATTGGTATTGATAGTTTGTGAAGTATGATTCAACTAGTTAACAATATAACAATTGGAATGCTAGCAACATAGGCTTTCAAAAACACTATGGTTGATTGCTTCGTTTTTCAGAAGGTGGGACACTTTTAAGTGCTAAGTAGTGATAAATTGTGATGATGACTTTCTAAAAATTGGATTAGTCATGAAGAGTGGAGAATGTGATTATTGCTTATTTTCATTTATATGTACTATAGAGTTATAAAACTTATGGATTAAAAAGGAAACTTTTGTCAACTAAAGCAGAACAAGAATTATCTTTTAGGATTAAATTGTAAATCTTCTTCACTTCATATATATTATGTGTGTTTTTTTCTTTTTTGACAATACATATATTATGTGTGTTAAGGTTTGCTCTAAGTGGAAAAACTAGTCATGGTTTATGAAGGAAACATCTATAGCTGCAAGCACAGTCATGCATATATTTATTTATGAATGCTTTCCACAACTGAAAAATTTATGAATGTTTTGATTCTGATATGTATAGTTTTGATAAGGTAGAAGATGCAGTTATTAAGATGGCTTTTGTCAGTGACCGTGAGTAGGTGTAATGAGAATGTGAGATGAAGTGTTGTGTTATCATGTTAATTTTAATCTGGTTTGTTCTGGTGATGTGTTTGTGTTTTAGTCATCTAAACTGAAAAATTTCCGTGTAAACTCGGAATATTATGAGTTAATCAGCAAATGAGCTGGTTGTTGTTTGTTTTGATAGAAGTTGTTTTTGTTTGCTGATTAACATAGGAGAAGCTGATAGGAAGATGATTTAGTAGCTCAAGAGTAGGGGAAGGGAATTACATTTGTAAGAAAATTTTTGATAAGCTTTCTCTCCTCTTTTATTCATTCTAAGTCATGTTTATAGTAGTTACATTGTCTTATGGAAGCAGATATATGGCCAAATAGATTGCACTAATTACATTATTGCACTCCTTAATAAAAATAACAGTACTATAACTATCCTACTCACCAATCTTCCATCCAATTAGGCCCTTTTGTGTTATTTTTCGGTCTGAATTCATTGGACCTGATTGGTATGTATGTGGCCATTGAGGACACGACAAATTTTGTTTTTCTACAATCAAATATTTTCACTTTTTTATTATATTATTGAAGAAATTTTTTAAATATTTTCTTTATCAATAAAATGTTGCTTGAAAGGATGATGTCCCGGTTTAAAATAATAAAATTTCGAGATCAAATAATACTTATAAATGAGTTTATATATTTACTCTTTTTTAGAGTATTAACAATGACTCAAACTCAAAACAACCGAATCTAAGACCAAATTTGTTTTACTACTTAACCAAATTTCTTAATGATGAGCAAATTAAAAAGAAGTGCATGAGTTCATTGAGTTGTTTCCTCGACTAGACCAATACAAGATAATAAATAAATCAGTGCTATCTTAGCTGGTTAGACCAGGGCACCGGGCCATGTCCCCAGCATCTGTATAACGAGATAGTTAGCGGGTGTTTGTTTTATGGTTGAAAAATTATTCTTTGGAATGTAGAAGTTATAAATATAGATTCTTATGTTTGTTACAAGGTTAGAAAATTAAGTCTTAGAAATAAAATATTCCAAGATAAAAAGTAACTTCTTTCACTTTCCCATGATTTTAATCCCATCTCCCATGAAAATGGGTGGGAATAAAAGATTCCCATGAAAATAGTAAATTATTGAATAACTCTTAGGAACATAATTGTTATTAACAAAACACATTTTTTTCTAATTACCTAGGAATAAAATACACACATTATTATATCCTGGGAAAGTTATTTCCGAGAATGAAATTCTCAACCGTGAAACAAACGCCCTCTTAAATACAATTGCGATCCACATCATATTGCTAGTTTCCATAGTAGCTTCTTGGTTGAAGATCTTTAACCAAGAGGTTTTTGGTTCGAAACTTGCATCTAGCAACAACAACATACAACAACAAATGAGGTATTCTAAAATACCTCCTTTTTTCTCAACTACAAAAAAATACCTCTTATTTTAAAGTATTTTATTTAGATTAAATATATTTTTTGTTACTATAATATTCTAAATGTCGTTTTAATCATTTAAAAAATTCAGTATTTTTTAATCTTTAAATATTTTATGTGCACTTCTTAAACTTTTGAAATATTTTTTTATTATTTTGACTAGATAAGACTTGAGCCCTACAAAACCCGACCCAACCCAATCTATTTAATTTGGAACCCTACCTACACCATCATCTTCTCATATTCACACCCAGCTTTAATTTTTCCCTCAAAATTACCACATTCTCTCTTTCCCCTTGATATTGGAAATAATTTTGTATACTGGAAAGTGGTGAGGTATGTAACGAACACTACATGCATGTCCCCTTGACCACACCACACCACACATTCCCTTTGTGCTTGACTACACCACACCACACCACACAGATATTGGAAATCATTCTAGTGACAATTACACACATAATAAAGGAATAAAAGATAGATTTAATCTCATATTGACCCCGAATAAGAGAAAATTTTGTATTTAGTTGGAATGAACATTTTTTTTTCATTCTAAACAATCCGAATAAAGGATTCTTATACTATAAAATGTAAATTTTCTCTTTCAGAGAAGCCAAGTCTATGCTGTGAATTCGCAGCGCAAAGCACTTATAGTTTAAGGTCGCAGACATAGTAGGTTTCGCCATTGGACGGGAAAGAAAATACATCGTTCAAATTACACATTCCAATAGAGATTGATATATATTCTAGTAGCGATATTTGGTGGAGTAATCTTTTGGAGCAATGACAAGACCACGTCCCTTCCTTGCACCTCTGTAGACAGTTTCAATGATGTCGATGAACTCCTGTTTGTCCTTCATAGCCCAATTGATCTTGTTGTTGTTTCCAGTTCCGAGGTCTATCATGATGTGCTTGTTTCTAAAGAAGAACATAACCGTTGAAGGGTCGTAGAGCTCATACATTGTGTTAAAATCTGGTACCTCTGTGATGTCCACAAGGTATATCACGGCAAAGTTCTTTATTGTCTCAGCAACCGATGACAGCACCTCGTCCATCTTGAAACATAACAAAACAATATAGAACACCAAATCAAACCAGAGTACTAACCTAATTAATGCAATTTCACTCAATATAACTCATATCAACCTAAAATTAAGAATTAGCATGTGTTGAAAGAAACAAACATTATGTATGATATGATATGATAATATTAATCCAAGCTTTAAAATTGTGGTGGTGTTTGTGGTTTCATCACATCACATCCTTGAAATTGTGAAAATTATAGATAAATCATATCTGTGACTATTATTGTAATCACAAAGTGGTTGATAATACCTCTACGAGACTACAGCTCGATATGAATTAGCTTTATGATTTTTCACGTGCGAACAAAATTCCTATAACTGTGTAGATTCTGTTGTGTTTACAGAGAAGCCAAATGAGGGAGCAACAGAGAAAGTTGAGATGCAAAAACTAATTTGCAAAATACTTGTTAAGAAATAAAATTAAACGAATTAGCACCTTGTGATTAATCTTCTTCCTAAGTTCATCATTATATCTCTCTTATCTCCTTTAAGATTGGCTGTTTGTTTCATATAGCTTCCGACCTTTCGTTCAAGAAAGACATAGAACTGCTGAACTAATTTCAGCTTATATACAAAAAATTGTTGCTTAAAAAGTAATATTTTTCTAAAGTCGTTGTTTATTGATACATTGAGACTGCAATTAGCCAAATGGCAAATAGTACCATCAATAAATCGAAATATAAAACCTTGACATACTATTCATATATAGTTGAATGAATGAAAATGATGCTAAATGACCCTGGATGAGATTTTGTGTAGTTATAGGTAATGAAATAATGAATATGGAATAGAATAGAATAAGTTACCTGCATGCAGGTCTCATCCCAATCATGGCCAAATCGGATGACAACAAGACGCTCTTCCTCAGCAAGGATTGCCTGGTCCACAGCCCACCCTGAATGCAAGTGAGGCAACAGGTACGACATCTTTCTTGCTCTTTATCACTACTCTACTTTCTGCTGCAAACAACACAATGTCCACTTTTCTTAATTAGGGTTTCAACATTCAACAACAACAACAAAATCTTTTGAAATTTAAAAGAATTAACAGCGCAATTGAAAGTTCTATCTTATTGCAGAGTCGAGATCGGGTCACATGCTCAACTGGTGGTGTGTCTGTGTAGAGGATATAAACAAACCATCGAAACACACTTAAAATCGACAATGCAATATCATCTTGCCTCTTTAACAAGTTACAATAAAAATTCATAATATAATTTCAAAAATATTCCCCACTAATCCATCAAATACGTAAATTTAATTCTATCTTCTCATCGATAACGCGATCTTTAACATTAGTATCATAATGAAACCTTCATAGTAACTTCCTACCAATATATAAAATAGATAACCTTCATAGTAAATAAATACCATAAAACACTCTCATTCATTCCCTCAAATTAATACTAAATAATACCTAGGGTTCAAAACAGTTTCAAATTTAAATGTAGTTTTACCACTAATATTTGATTTTGTCTCTTTAAAATTTATTGTTTCATTTTAGCCCTTAAATATACCTTTTTTTTTATTTAAATTCTTCATTGATTTTTTTTAATTACATTTTTGATCCTCATATTTTCACGCACTCACGAAATTGATCTCCCTATTTAAAATCACACATTTTTGGTCCTTCAATTAATCTTTTTTAGTGATTTAACATATTTTAAATAATATGACATATATTAGTCAAAATTAAAAAAAAATGATATGACATACAATCTAATAACATTGAATGGTCAAAAAGTCAAAAATTTAAAAGAAAACTCATCAAAAATTTTGATTTCAATTTCAAATATTATTCATTTTGTAATTTAATCAATAAAATGTAAATAATTAATCTGGTTGGATAAATTTACATCATGAAGTTATATGTCATATCGTTTAAAATATATTAAATCATTATTTTTTAAGTATAATAATCTAATATAGAGACCAAAATCGAATTATTTTTAAAGTAAAATGACAAATTTTGTAAATAAATAAATAAAAATAGATCATATAATGAAACATTTAAACCTAAAAAATTCAGATGTAAGGAGTTAGAACTTAGAAGGCCACTTGAAGAAAATTATCTCAAGTGAAGCTATCACTAGAAGTTAAGCTATCCCAGCATCAATTAATAGCAGCAAAATATTAATTTATTTATTTTATGGTAGCAAATGTTTGTTTTAACCTTATCCTAAATTCTTACATTTTCACCTTTTAGTATATATTAGTAAGCTTCAATTAGCAACAATAATGACATAATTGACCAAGTAAATAGTTAATAGCGTTTTCCAATATACAATAATGTGCAAAAAAGACTGTAATGTTACAACAGAAAGTATTAGTACAATTCTGAGATTTTCCTTGATGTCAATACTTATACATGTATATTTCATTAATGAAACAGAAAGCTGTGGAAACAAGTAGCCACATTCTAGTTTTTCCCTTCATGAGGAAAATAAAAAATATCAACTTATATTATCTTTAATTCTTCCTTACAAAGTTATGGAAACAATACTTTGAACAGATAATCTGAAACAAAAAGAAAATGAATATACGAAATCTACGAGATCCTTAGGAACACAGCAATAACTTTAGACAGGCAACCTGAGACACACTAAGCTGATGCTTAGATTTGATTTCTCATATAAAATGGCAACAAAATTTTCAAACCACTCTCCATAATTGGGCAAAATTCATCAATTCCACTACTCATGTGGATTTCATGCCTTGTTGATAGACCCACATAAATTCCACTCATTCATAAGAGTGCTTTTCAGAAAGATTGTGTTAAAAATGTTTTGTTAGCACTTCTCTTTCTGTATTATTTATATTTTAGTAATTGCCATTGCAAGTTACAACTGCGGCCGTCCAATGAAGATAAACTCAATTCGAGACAATTGGACACTAAATGTGGACACTTAAGTAGACTCTACCATACCAGTAAATATTTGGCTGCAGGTGATCTGAAATATATATATGCTTTTCTCCAATATCACTTTTCCAGTTTGTATGTATGTAGTATATGGACATCAGCTGTCTGGCCTTGCCACCAATGAACCCTTGTTGGCTCAGGATAAGCCGTTATTTACATCTTGTTCTGACCTTGAGGCAAATTGGTAATTTGATCTTACAGTCTGAAATAATTTAACAATTATTTAGTGCCATTACTAACAAAAACTGAAATAATAATATATTTATAAGAAATGGTAATTGTGTAATCACATCATTAAATAGGAGTATATGCTTGTTAAAGTCCCCTTCAGATACAAGTGACATTGATTTGATTCTCTAAACAGTTGATATCAATTTAGTTTTTATAGTCATAGAAAGTAACATCAATTGGGTACTTTAAAAAAAAAGTTGCCATTTGTCTCTCAAAAATAAAATAAAATAGTGATACAATTTAACAGTCATATCTTGAAACAAAGGAAATTTTTTGATGTTTCTTTCCATAATTAAAGGGACTAAAGTAATGTTAAATTTCTTTTAGGAGCAAATTAATTAACGTCACTTCACTTGTCTTTGATGGACTAACGTTATATCCATTCTCCCAAACAGGTACCAAGAAGAAAATGGGGTTGGAGAGACCATGCACCACCCCCTTCTTCAAGTTTATCTGATGCACTATTTTTTTCATATCCCAAGGGATGATATACCCAAACAATAAACTAATGTACAGTTCTATATAAAGGGACAATATACACTTAATGACAATATATTATTATAAATTGGTAAACAATTTTGGAAAGGAGTTTATCATATACCACAACTAAATGAAAATAGTTTTTTATCGTTCGCTCGTATCTCTCTTCCCTAGAGAAAATAGTTTTTGCGAAATAAACTAAGCTACCAATAAAACCAGATGAATAATAACAGAACATAAGAACTGCACAAGTAATCCTTTGAGGTTTTTCAAAGTGAATGACCATACCTCCAGTAATGTGATGTAATAGAAATCCTCCATATGCTGCATGTAAGCACTTCCATCTCTGATTGAGCGGAATATATTAATTTCAGTTTGTAACAACTTCTCAATAAGTTCCATCTCACCCTTCATCTGGATAGATCAAAGTTTATAGAATGGTGAAACATAAAAAAAAAACAAACTCAAAAGTCTCAAAAGGAAGAATATGTCAACATAACTATTAAAAATATAAATCAAGAATAATATAGTGAATGTATCAAGTTAAACCCCAAATGTGATTATAGGCTATAGCAGGGCAGAACCAGGAGTTAATGTTCCGAGGCGCTGGTGCAAAATACTTCACTAATACTATTTGAGGCCATATCATAAATACTACTTTTAGCTTTCAAAACAATACTTTTAGCTGGTGACTTCTATAGGGTGAGGGTTCAATTAAGTCTCTCACGGGTGGAACCCAAAAAAAACACCTTTAAATTTAACCAATGGTCCAAATTTTTAAAATAACAAGGAGAACATCTACACATTCTCACACATGATCTTGGCCACCTCTCCCATATGTGTGCGCGTGACTGTATCCCAAAAGACATCCAAATCCTCCTCCAACCAGAGCTTGCCCAAATACTCTCTCTCCTTTATGCCACTCAGTGGCCTCTCCTCTCCTTATTCAACTCATGCCCCATCCCTTACCTCAACCCTTTGCTATATTGTTGTCGAATATGATCCGTATATTACTCTTTGCCTTCGAAAATTTGAAGAAGTGGCTAGTTCTTCCATTTTGTTGTGAATATTGACGAGCATGACCTGTTCATGGAGCCATAACTGTTGCAAGAAGCTCGTCATCTACTAACCGCGACATTTGAATAATAAACACTGATCTAACATTTGACTTTGCCTTTTCTTACTAAATTAAACTCGAACAATAAAAAGAAAGTCTTGATTAAGTGCTAACCACAGGGAAACATAAGGTTGGGATGGTGGCTGGGGTGGGCAAGTCAAGGATTGAAGTGATAAGGATGGTCTCAGGTTTGATTCCCACCTCCATCAAATACTATCAAATTAACAGTTAACATGCTAACATTGATTGTTTCAAAAAAAATAAAAGTGTTAACTGCTTCACCGGAAAGTTTCCTGAAGACTGATGTTCTTCGGTTACCAGAATTGAATTTTCTAGATCTGACATTTAATGAGCTTGAAGGAACCATTCCAAGGAAGCATTTTGACAAAGATTTAGACCGATTTCTCATCAATCACAAAGATTTATCTTTGATTTATCAGATAATGTACGGTTTCTGTGATTGTTCCTGATAATAACTATTTCCAAGTTTTTAATTTTCTTCAGTAGAAAAATGTAAAGAAAAAATAGAGAAGAAAAGAAACATACAAATTCGTTGACTATAACATCTGGTGTGGATTCCCCAAGAACATCACCTTCGTAACCATCTCCCAAAATATCTTTATTCTCCTGGATAACAGGCATTTGATATATCAGTAAGAATGAAGAACCAGAAACTGTTCAATCTAATTAAGACTGGTGGAATTACTCCTGTTTATCTCAAACACAATTTTAATGTGGTACAATTAATTATACATTTTATGCACACAAAGCCATTCAAATTATTACACAAGGAAAGGTCGGGTAGTAAATAAATAAATAGATCAATATCAAGGAAGGAAATTTTGGTAAACACGTTTACACTAGGTTGATTAGATCAGAACAACATCAGTGGGTCCATAGCTCAGTGGTAGAGCATTTGACTGCAGATCAAGAGGTCACCGGTTCGAACCCGGTTGGGCCCTTTTGAAATTCATCATTTTTTATGACTAATTGTTTCTAAAAAAGCTTTTTATTTTATATAATGCTAAAGAATTTATTTTTTAACAAAATAGGAAACCCTTTTCAATAATTTTGCCTACATATTACTGCAAGTTTCAAATTAATTAGTCTCATTTAAAATTGTTAAAAAAAGGACCTATGGGGTAATAATACCACGAGTGGGTCCACAACTCCGTGGTAGAACATTTGACTGCAGATCAAGAGGTCACCAAATCGAACTAGTTGGTCCCTTTTTTAAATTCATCATTTTTATAAAAAAAAAGGCACTTAAATAACTAATAGTTTATAAAGAAGTTATATTTTAGTAGAACCGGGAAACCCTTAAGCCACTAGGATTTGTCTAGTGGTGAGTAATTTGGGTAGTATGCACGAGATTCTAGGTTCAATTCTCATAGACTCCTTTGTGCCCTCCCCCACCCCCACCCCCACCTCCACCGCTAAAAAAAAGAATTGGGAAAACCTTTTCGATCATTATGTGTGCATACTATTGCAAGTAGTTAAATTAACTAGTATCATTAAAATTGTCAAAAAAGATCTATGGGGTATCCACATCACCAATGGGTCCATAGCTCAGTGGTAGAGCATTTGACTGCAGATCAAGAGGTCACCGGTTCGAACCCGGTTGGGCCCTTTTTGAAATTCATCCTTTTTATTAATGTTGATTATTCTCTATATTTGGATTGATTTTTTTTTGAAGCAATATTAGGATTGATTTAGTTTCCTTATTTTCTGTTTTTCCTTTATTGAGATTCTCTAATTCTACATAAGTTTGTACAACCTCATTGTTAGATACAAGTTGACCATTCTATATAATTCAACTATTAAAAGAAACAAAAAATAACCACTTAAATGACTAACTGTTTTTTAAGTTAGGCTTAAATGCAGTTTTACCCCCCCTATTTTGATTGAATCAGAATTTTAACCCCCCTATTTTAAAATTCGGAATTTTAACCCTCCTATTTTGTAATTCTTTGGATTTTACCCCCCTATTGACTCACATTTGCTTATGGCACTTTATCTAGACTAATCTTATATCATAAGCACCAATATTAATATAAAATAGCTTCATACATGTTCATAAACTGCCAATTTCACAATTATGCGTTTCGTAGGCCTGTGATGTTCTTTGCTATATAGCAGGATGTATTTCTATAGTTTTTGTCAAGATTTCTTTACTGATATTATTTAGCCTGTATCAAGTGCAGAGCCGCCTGCTATTGCTAGAATGGAACTTATATTAAGAATTCTTTTGGCTTTGTATGTACTCTGGTGTCATTAGCTATTGGTGTGGAATTTTGTAGCATCTATGTTTGATTCAAAAACATTGTATTCTATCCCTTAGTACAACTTGTACTTGGGATTTATTACATTAATATTATTATCAAAACTAAATGAATTTACTTCCTCTGTTTGGTGGAGTCATCAAAACTTATATTGAGATTAAGTACTCTATGTAATTTATAATGTAACTTCCGACTACTTGTATGGTAAATATGCCTCAAACTTCTTGAATGAGATTAAGTAATGAATACGTGTTTATCATAGGTGTTTATATATAAGTTATTGTATAAATTATAAATTATTTTTTTTCATAAATTATTATGAAAAGCTTATTGAAATTGGCAGGTTACAAATGTATGAAGCTATTTTATACTAATATTGGTGCTTATGATATAAGATTAGTCTAGCTAAAGTGCCATAAGCAAATATGAATCAAATAGGGGGGCAAAATCCAAAAAATTATAAAATAAAAGGGTTAAAATTCCGGATCATTTTGCCTAGATATCACTGAAATTTGCCAAATTAATTAGACTCATCAAATTGTCAAAAAAGACCTATGGGGTAAGAATACCACATGTGGGTCCATAGCTCAGTGGTAGAGCATTTGACTGCAGATCAAGAGGTCACCGGTTCGAACCCGGTTGGGCCCTTTTTGAAATTCATCATTTTTGTTATTTTATACGGTAGAAATTCATCATTTTTATTTAAAATTTAAAAAGTAACCGCTTAAATGACTAACTGTTTGTAAAGAAATTATTTTTTAGCGGAATCGGGAAACCCTTTTCAATCATTTTGCCTACATATTACTATGTAGTCAAATTAATTAGTCTAATTAAAATTGTCAAAAATGACCTCTGGGGGAAGTATACCACCAGTGGGTCCATAGCTCAGTGGTAGAGCATTTGACTGCAGATCAAGAGGTCACCGGTTCGATCCCGGTTGGGCCCTTTTTGAAATTCATCATTTTTATTAAAAAACAAAAAAATAACCACTTAAATGACTGATTGTTTATGACTTATCAGAATTGGGAAACCTTTTTCAATCATTTTGCCTAGATATTACTGTAAATTATCAAATTAATTAGTCTCATTAAAATTGTCAAAAAACGACCAAGCAAAAAGCATATATTACGGTGCTGAGTATTTTTATATATTAGGTATGCGCCTAAAAAACAAGGTGTGTTTGAAGCATTAGATTAAAACTCACCAGGGAATTTGTTGGAACTCCCGCAGCAAGAAATACAGGTTGATTGACATGACAATAACCCATTAACCGAGGTATTGTAGGTATGATATCTCTGTGATTCACAACTCGCCAGCTATCTTTAACTTTCTGCATAAGAGCAAAACTATTAATAGTTTTACAAACATAAACAGAGAAACAAATAACTCTAGTTTCACCTAACATATAACAGCTCGGAAGACAAAATGGCTCTAAATAAAATATTCCGAGTTTGCTATGACTTTTCACCTCGTGCTCCATTCATTTTGTGATTTGGTGCTGTTGTTTATAATATTTCTTAAAAATTTGAAGCCTTTTCTTTTAGGACTAGTTGAACACCATTCTCTGAAATATATGTTTTGAGCCATACTAAGACAGCAATTGACTTTAGCCAAAATCCCAAAGAAATGAATGTTTCTTAGCATGATTTACATTCATCGGATGCATATTCCCTCACAACTGCTAGTCTGAACATGCACATGAATTATTCTCACAAAAAGAGAGTTTATGTTCCCAAAGGGAATTTTAAAGATGTTCAACAACTCATAATCTTAGAATTTGGTCATAGTCTTGCTACAGATATCTCGGCAATTTGGGACTAATTCCACCCCCTAAACTCGGCAAACTAAAGGTGTTGTACTGCTGCAATGAAGGTAGACAAAATGCCTAGTAGCAGACCGTGGCTACAATTCAAGAGGATTTTCCAACATATGGCAACAAATATAAATTGATACTCTTAAAAGAACTACAGCATAACTTGACAGTACTTTATATGATGGAGAAAAAGGGAAATATAAATTGAGCTAAATGCTCTTTCTTGACTTTAGATGCTACTTGTTGCTTAGTTTCCGAATATTAGTTATTCATATAATCATATCGTAAATTATGTCCTTATACACACACACATGCACATATATGTAGGAGTGGGCATGGTTTGGTTTAAAACCAAAACTGCATAAAAACCGAACCGAACTGTTTTTACAGTTCAGAAAAACCAAACAGAACCGTAATTGTCTAACATAAACTGAACCGAACAGTTCGGCTAACCAGTTAACCGGTTCGGTTCCTTGGTTAACCGTAACTGATTTTTTTTTTTTTACAAAAAAATGGTTCAGTTTTTACTATGAACCAAACTTTGGTGTTCAGAATTCAGAGCCAAAATTTTCTTGTTTTTACTCTGAGCGGTATCGTATCCCTAAAATATCTATGCATACGCAGATTTGAAATCCAAGTCTTTGGAAACCATTGAAACATCTATCAAATACTGCTACAAACTTCAAGCGAGTTAGATTATCGAAAACAGCCCTACATATATGTACATACAAGTTCAGAGTTTGGTGAAGTATTGGCTGCGGTTTTGCTCACCCTATTTTACAAAATTCACAATTTTGGTCCCACCATTTTAAAAAACTCAGGCATTTGGTCCCCTTTCTTCATCTAGCCCTTCAATTTTGATGGCGTGGCACTTCATTAAATGACATGACACTTAATTTGTTTCAGTATGGTCCATGGTGCCACGTCATTTAATGAAGTGCCACATCATCAAAATTGAAGGGCTAGGAGATGAGAGGGACCAAATGTCGGAATTATTTTAAATAGGGGAGGGGGGGCCAAAATTGCGGGTTTTGTAAAATAGAGGGATCAAAATTGCATTTAAGCATAAAGTATTCCATCTCTGAGAATAAGCAACACAATAAAGAAACATAATAACCAATAAACCCTAAAATTATGGGATGATGTGATCCCTCATAATATTCTGGATTTCTGTCCTACAATAAAAATATTACACACACACACACTACTTCTCCCTTAGATATAAATAAGTCCCTTTTGAAAAAATAGCTGTCTCTAATTTGTACACTTATTAATACTACTAATTTAATACGTCTATTCACAAGGATTTTTTAGAAACATCCATATATAAAATGGCCACATTAAATACACTGCCTACTTTTTTTAACATATGTGAAAATAACAAAAGGGAGTTATAAAAGGGGATGGAAGTAGTATATACTAAATCCTTCAATCGCACTTTATGCATGATAAGGGCGAAAAAAAGTAGGATCAACAGTTTTAGTTGTTGAGACTATAACTAGGCAGATCTCAATTTAAATCTGATTTTGCTGGATAACTACACATTTGCTATTAACTTGAGTAGAGGATGATCCTCCATATAACTATTCTACAGTCTACTACTCAAATGCCACAACAAATAATGACACTGTTGCCAGTGGCGTAATTTTCAAAGCAAAAGGTATCTTTCGCACAAGAAAAGTATTATGCACACACTTGGCAATTCATAATTTCCAAATTCAAGGACATTTTATTTAATATAGCATGTATTAAGGACAAAAACATTGTCAATCAAATAATTCGATAACCTTTTCTGACCTCATTGTAAACATCTGCAAATCTTTTGTTACCAACCCTAGGAGAACCAAAATTATACATAGTGATAGAAATCGCTCCCCGCCTGATGGACAAAATCAATCAATGTATCAAGATTGTATACAGTAGTTACCATTACAGACTTTTATTTCTCTAAAATAAAGTACTAAGTACTAAAACATAAGTAATTTATGTAAACATGGTATAATTTAAATAAAGACTAAAGAGTATTTTTGTATAACTCAAAGTACATAATGGTCATGAGTTTTTGTCCGAGTCTGCGAACGCACTTTACAGTGCCTTTATCGACAACATCGGTAAAAACTGTTAATTTTCATCCTATATCATACGGAGCATTACTGAATATATGACAGCATTATCTTACATAGGGTCTTGCATGATGTTGTTGGAATTAATGTCAGTAGTGGGAGATGTAGCAAATAATTCATGTACCTAGGTAATATCATCCATGTACTTAGGTAGTAGCAATATCATTAATTTCCTCGCAAATGTAAATTATACTTATATTATTGTTAAGAGTGTGTGAATAAGGGATCAAATAAGTGAAAATCAGACAAGCATTTCTCATTCTTCTTAATCTAAACCTCCAAAAATTATCTTCTCAACTTTTAATACTAAACATGATACTCCTAATATTGAAATTTTATCAGAAAAGATCGCAAAAAATTTATAAACAGAAGAAATACAACCAGGCAAGAGTAATAAACTTACTTGGCTAATTGATTTGATGAAAGTTCAAGAGCAAGTAAGGTAGCCAGTGCACCACCCAAACTATGACCAGTCACATAAATTTGCCATTTGTGGATGAACTCAGAATGATCATCTCTAATACAAAAACAATATACCTTTCGTTTGTCAATATGAAATCAAATTCCGAGTAGTAAAATTAATAAAGTAAAATGTAAAAAACAAATTAATAAGATCAACGTAAATGACAATACTTATTGGAGTATTGTGGGAGAATTGGTAGTTATATCCAATAGGGAATACATGGTAATCACAATCAAGAGAAAAATAATGTAAGAGATTTATTTCGTAAAGTAAAAATGGGCTGGAGTATTATCCGCATACCACATTTCCAACCTAAAGGCTCAGAGAAGTAATAAACAACTCATATGCGTTAACGCAAAACTCAAACTTCTGAGTTAGTTGGTCCATGGCTGTTGGAGAATCAAGGGATATTGTGATCTCTTGGATTTTATTTTGTTCTAGCCAGACCTTCCTTCATTACATGTATTTCTTATTTCCTTCCAATTATTTCTTGATTCAAGGAAAAGATTTTATTGTAGTCTTTGACTGTTCATTAAATCATACCAACATTTTTCCACCGTTGTATCAATTTGTTACATGATTCACGAACAAATGAAATCAATGATACAAATTAAAAGCTTAAATTTGGCAAGAAAAGTATGTTTTCATTAACCAAAAAAATATTCTAAAAGATACATGTTTTTAAGGCAGTGTTAGGTGAAATAAAATTTCTTCGGAATTACAACTTACACACAACCAATTGCAAGTCGAATCAGAGAAATGATCCTGGTCCTTACTGAATCATATGCACCTAGAAAGCCACTGTGAACCTGCAAAGATCTCAGCACTGTCAATAACCAAAGTTTTTTTTTTCTTGTAGCCTTTTAGAGATCTAAAAAAACACCTCCCAGCAATTAACATACTTGAACCTCTTGCTTGAAATCTCCACCTATCCTTTCAGGATTTAACCTATGGAAGTCATAGCAAAGTTAGTTATGGAATAAAATAATATAGTGAAATATAAAAGTCATAATAAATCAATCCCTAAATTGATTACTCCCGCCGCCCTAATCTTTCGCCTTTTAGTTTTTTATTTTTGTCACAAAACTTTGCTTCTTTTAGGAAACCAATATACAATTAATGATGTTTTTTCTTTTGTACCCTTACAAAAACCACAAACATGCATTGAATAAATTTTACTGAGTAAACAAATTAAGGATAATATGCAGATATAAGGATGATTTGGTAGCTGGGGTGAGGGAGTGGAGTGATAAGGTGGTCAAAGGTTTGATCCCCCACCCTCAGCATAAAAACTAACAATACTAACTTTTGCCGTTTCAAAAAAAAAAATTGTAGGGGTGTGTTAAGAATCCCTTATTGGTTGAGAGATGGCCTGAAAATATGTTTATAAGTGGGGGAAAACCTCACCTTACAAGCCGGAGGTTGAGTTAAGTCCAACCTAGAATTCTAAGAGGGTGATATGGAAAAGTAACACATTTTTTACAAACTTATTGATACGTCTACTTTTTTCAATACGCTAATCAAATATCATACAGGTCTGATATCTCACTGTCACAAAATAAAAATTGTATCACAGTGGAAAGATACCAGAACAATATAAAAACAAACCACTAAAGAAGTCACAACTAGGTTAGAAATGAATGTTACCCGGCTGGAACAAGCATTAGATCTGTTATTAAGTCCTTCCATTGTGTCTGAAAAATCAAAATCATAAGCATTTTGAAGATAAACTCACAAACCAGATGGCAGAAGAGTACTATACCTAAAAGAACAAGAAGAATATAAACTACCTGTTCTGTTCCCCTAAATGCAATCACTAACCTTCTTCGCACAGAATCACGCCAAATTGCAACCTGAAAGTTCAAATGATTAAGAAAATAGAAAGCAATGCATGGAAAACTAAGTTGGCAGTAAAACACAGAATTTGGGATGATACAGTGCCAATTTTCAAATTCATAACAGATAATGTTAACTCATTAATGGAGGTAACAAAAATACCTGTGTGTCAGTGGATGCATTATCAACAAAACATATCTTTTCGAACTCGGACTTAATGAAACTAGGTTGACCTAGTGAAGTGGCCAGCATTGTCCAAGCCTCCATGGCACTTTCAGCAGTTGAAAAAAGTGCTTTCATTTCTTCAGTTTTTTTATCATCCAACAATGATCCATTTTCCGGGATAGGCGTCTTCTCACTAGTAGAATATTGAATGTCACTGCCTACTCCTTTGCTAGAATCTTGTCTAGTTTTCCTCTCTTCAGAAGAACGTCCTTCATCTTTCATTTTGGAAACTGTTGCGGTCAAAAGCATTAAACCTCCTAAAATTGATTCAGTCTGCTTCATCAATTTCTCTGTTGTCTTTTTGACCTCTGGAAGTGAAGACTGAATTGCAGCAATGGCAGGTTGACCACTTGTTTTATTGACTGATTCTTCTGTGCTTTCAGGCATCACAAGACCAGATTGAATGTAAATATCTTCTGCAATATCTTGGGATTGCAAGCCAATTTTGTTTAGAAACTCCAGTCCATCCCACTTTAATTTCTCAGGAACAGAAAGACCCAGCTTTTGAACAATGTTAGCATTGATAACATTAGAAAAATTCTTCCAAAATTGTTGATTTGACAGCTCTTCCTCACTAGCTTGTGTTGATGATTCCAAAGAGTGTTCATTTTCAGTTTCACTGTCACCTGAGTGAAACTCTTCGATGTTTTTTTGTTCACTAGAAACTTCTGAACTACTTGCCTCGTGAGAAGCAGATTCATTTGATTGCACAGAACTTTCAATATCGTAGTCATCGTTATCAGTATCAGACATCCGTCCCTTCTCATTGTTAAATGACTTTAACTGCCCAAATGCATATTCCACAAATTGGCTGACTTGTACTGTATCGGAACCAATAACCTTTCTGAGTGCAGAATCAAAACCATTCTTCTTTAGAAAGTCTGAAACAAAAGGTATCTTCCACCACTTTTTCTCATCTTCAATTTCATCAAAGGTCTTATATTTAACCTAAATTCCAAAATTTATTACAGAAGTCAACTACTTATGACTCTTAAAAGGCAACCTCATATTATTCACATAAGCAAATTGACACCAAATTAAGCATACATCATTGCCACTTTGAATGATAAAGTGAATAGCTTATCTCAAGAAAAAGTCAACTAAATAACAGCCAAGCGCCATTTTACATTAGCCATGGAGAATTTATTAACTAAATTAAAAACTATCAAGACCTTTTCAGAGAATACTGATGACTTTACGTTATTACGATGTTTCACACCACTTTAACAAGGCATTTTAGGTAGCTTTTTAATGTTTTCCGCAATGAAATAAAGAGAAAATAACAATGTTACAAGTTGGCTTGAAGCACAAGAAAATTGAAGAAAAATCAGCACAATTTGCATCATGACGTCTGCCCGGTATTTTGACCATATCTGGAGTTCCGTAACTCGGAATGACACGGGACTTGCGGCAAATGAAAGCTAAGATCAAGAGCTACAACTTTCATGAAGAGCAGAATTGCATATTCCTTACCATTTGCGCCCAGGCGCCGCGCCCAAGCGCGGGCCCGTAACTTAGGTCTATAAATTGAATTTTCTGCCACAATTAGGAACACATAATTTTACCGGCGAAAAAAGGCAACTTTTGAGATCAAGTCCCAGAGCTAGTTTTCCTTCTTGTAATGAATTCTTTCACTCTTATTATTGTTTATGCTTTGATTATGAGTAACTAAACTCTTTGATTGGATCCTAGGGGATTCTAATTGTTATTGTCTTGAACTATGTATTTCTTATGATGTGTTAATCGAATTACGAAGTTAGTATTCATTCAATTATCTCTTAATCTTAATGCTTTATACAAAGTCGCGAATTGTGTGATGATTATAATTGTTTGTTTACTAAGACATTAGAAACAAATTGATTGACCTAGGGATAATTGTTCAATTAACTTGTACTTTAGACATATTGGTTTGTTAATTGAGAATTCAAGGATTAAAGGGCAAAAACCTAACTTGATTATAGGTCATCCTAAGACATTAGGGATTGATAATCAAGTTAGAGGATTATGTACCAAGACATTGGACATAGTTATTTAATTTAATCGAATCATGAAACTAAGTTCGTAGGTTGTTAACACGCGAGGAATACCAAGACAATAGTAATTAGATGAACCGAAAAGGTCCAATCTTCTTCTCATCTTGAAAGAAAACCCTATTTTCTTGCCGTTTATTTTCTTAAGTCTGAAACCTAAAAACTCCCCCCAATTTATTTAATTGCAAATTTACTTTCGTATGATACCAATTACTCGCATTTGATTCGGAACAATCCCTGTGGAATCGATAATTTTTATACTTACTTTGACACTTCGTCAAATACATTTTAAGGCAAGGAATAAGCATGTGAATTTCTAACTACGTAATAGAAATACATAATTTTGTCCACTAAAATGTACACGAACAAATGGCAGACATTATGTTGTTCACCAAAATAGACATGCTGACAATTTTTCCTCATATGAAGGGCTTGTATTGTTGGTTTGTTTTTATTCCATTGAAAGAAACATACCTCCAGCCAAACCTCTCCACCACCACCCATTCCTTCCAACTCGACCAGTATTTCATGTGTATCTCCTACAAAAATAAAACTATATGGTAAAAAAATTGTAGTCACAGTTTAATATGACATCTTAACTTAATGTTCAAGTAATCATGACATTTAGACATGTCTGCTAGAAAATATAGCATAATTGAACTCGATTAAATTTTAAAGAGCACAAGAATCTTTCAATATCTTGCAAAATTTTCTGGTACTCACCGTCACAAAGCCATTCCAAATCAACAACTGCATTGCCCATGCGTTTGTGAGGAGTTACAAGGTTTGCATCCCAAGCTGCAACCTAAGATAAATGCCAATTGTTAGAAATTTCCCATTAACTTTTTTTTCTTTCTAAATGTAGCAATTCCTTAGACTCACATTTTAAACATTGCATTGAATGTTCTTGACTAATCCATTTTATTCCCAAGGGATATGAGAGTAACATCCATTAATAAATTTTTCTGGACATATATCTAAAGTATGATATAAGAAGGCAACCTAACTTCAAGTCAACTATGAACATTCCCTCAAGCACATTAAACTCAATGGTATCAACTTCTAACTTCTAGAGAGGAGTACAATAAATAGATGAGAGTAAAAAAGGGGTTATGTATATCTATTTAGTATAAGTACAAAGCAAAGATTAGTTGCTTTCACAACATACCAATAGATTTCATGCAAGTTCCATTATCACTGCCACATTTACTTAAAAAGATTCCCATTCATTTATTATTTTTATATATGCAGAAAGGATTCTCATAAGTGTGGACATGTCAATGTGTGCCTGTATGGGTACACACACAGATGAGAGAGAGAGAGAGAGAGAGAGAGAGAGAGAGAGAGAGGAACCATGCTTCTTAACCTGTAGATGTTTGGTTGGAGACCGCTTAATATTTAAAGTAAACTCCTCATTCCATGTTGGCTCTTTTGTCCTGCCATCAATTAATTTTACATAAATGAACCAAATGTACTTACCAGTTATGATAGTAAATTAGTAATTTAAAACACTGTATAGCACTGCTGTAATTATTTAGTGTAGAAACTGAAGAGATTTGTTTCACAGGATTTTACAAATATAAACCAATAGTTCCACCAAAATCATTCTTGTTTCAAGTCAGATAATACACAAATTCAAAAGAAAATGAAAAATCATAATAAGTCAAACTAGAAAGTGCTTGAAAATGCAAGGATAATCTGCAGTGTTTGTATAGTTTACAGTCATTGTCACTGCAGTGTTTGTATAGTCATACAGACGGTAGCCTCCTCTGACTGTAAACTATACAAACACGGCAGTGACAATGACTGTAAACTATTTAGAACGATTAAAAGTCATTTTGACCATTAGATGGTGACCTTTGCATAAGTGAAATGATAAAAATAAATAAACAATATAAAAGCTCACCCCCATTTGATATTGCTTTTAGCAGACTGAGAATCCATCTGTATGACCACATATGGATCACTTGTTCCCTAGAATAAATGTAAAACAACAACAGAAATAAAAGGAAAGTCAAGTAATTGTGTAAATTAGCTAAAAATGGAAGGGAAAAGTAACTCAGTTGTGTTGCAAAGAAACAAGAAGTGCACTTCATCTCATTACATTACAGAACTATCTGGTATAATAAATAAATTTATTAAGACAACTGACCCATGGATCCATGGCAGGGAAGCTGGAACCTTTTTTCAACTTTATAAAGAGCTGCCCATCATAAATTTCACGAAAGAATTCCCTGCATATATCCAAAAAGATCTTGTCAAGCATGCCCGTAATGTAGACATCTGAGATTAAATATAACAGCAATAATCAAAGCCTAATCCGTCTAGATGAAGTTAGCTACATAGATCAAATGATGTCACTTGACTCGGTAAACAATGCATTTGAATAATTTAAATACAATGACAAAGAGAACAGTTCTAAGGGCAACCATGAAAGGCAATTGGTACTTACTCAGAAAGATAAACTGTCTTGCTACCCGCAGCATCAGCTTCACGCCTACCCAAGTTTTCCTGAAACATGTTATAATGGAAAGAAAAAGGATTAAATAGAGTACAAACACATCACAAATAAAAAAATATTAGGTTCAGTGTCACATTATGATCATTTCAATTTTTTTCCTATTTCAGTCTCTCAAATGAAATCATACTTTGAAATTTACTAATAAGTTCAGGTTAGCTCTTTTTTCTCCAAAAACACATCAAATTACCGTTTTCAACATACATAAGCATGTTAAAACCAAAAAGTTAGCAGCCTAGTCAATAACTCCAAACTAAATAGTAATTTATTAAAACACAAATAATTTTAGGGTATGTTATTTTTCTCCTCCAAAAATAGAAAAAAATAAATAAATTTACTTAAGTACTTTAACTACAAACATTTCTTAATTTGGACGCAAGTGGTTAACAACCTCCTACGAACTCAATTGGTAATCGAGTTTGATCTCTGATAATAGTTATTTATCTCTCGACTGAACTCCATATAGACCCTCTTTTGCCCACATTACTATTGCTAAAAATCAAAACAAACTCCAAACTTTAAAAAAATAAAAATTAAATCATATACACCATTGGTTGACCAATCATCATAATTGTCCTATCATTAAAAACTATAAACTATTGACTTCAATCGTAACTATTTCTAAATTCACTCATATGATTGGTTGATAGAGTAAAACTTAACTAACTAAGTTGAATCAAATTAAACTAAACTAAACTAAACTTTTAAATCAAACTAAAATAAGAATAATGAAATTGATTCTACTAATCTATAATAATCAGCAAAAACTAACATACAGGAGGAGTTGTATAAGCTTCAAAAGCGAAACCAGCAAGAATAACAGCAAGGTTAATATCAAACGGAGGCCGTTCATCGTTTTTCTCAATAGGATTCTTCTCAATCTGAGAAGAATCGGTTTTCGAGGAACACCAAATCGAAAAACCTTGCTTCCTTCTTATTCTAATTCTTCTTGTTCTTCCATTGATCCCTGGCAAAGAAAGAAACCGAAAATTTCTAGGAAAGTTGTAGTTAAGCGGGAAAGTGCGGGAAAATTGGGGGTGGTTTGTGGAGTGTGGAGAGAGAACGTAACGGAATTGAAGAGAGTTCATGTTTCACAGGTGTGTGTGTGAAACTGTGAATAGTGGTAGAAAGTACTAGAAGTAGGAAGAAGGTAGTGGCAATTTGTGTAATTTGGAGAAAAAGGAAGGGTGGATTGATGTGATAATAGATGGTGGTTTTTTCGTGTACGTAACACTACAGTGTGTGTGATGAGAGCGTAGAAGTTTATGGGAAATGGTGGTTGGTTGTGGAACATGTTGGGGGTTTCTGTCAATGGACGGTGACACGGTGGTAGTTAATGGAGTAGTATTCAAAGTCAATCAATTTTTCTTCGGTGATTATTGATGAGTTTAATTGATATGTACCGACGGATTAAAATAATTTTACACAGTCATCCAATAAAAAATCACAAATTTTTCATATTATATGAAGAAAGTTGGGTGATGTGGCGGAACACATGGTTGTCATTGGTTGATTGATGACTGACTTTGATTTGAGGGTGGTTAACATAACTCTCAATTTAATGGGAAATTTACGGATGCGTTTGGTTTGAGAGAGAGAAATAGAGAAGAAACATATACGAAAAATTGATAAAGAGGGAGAGATAAGAGATTTTAATTGAGGGAGGACGGGAAAGAAAATGTGTTGGAACTCCAATTTCTACATATAAAATGTCATGTTCCTAAGCTGAAATCACAAGACTTTTATAACACCTTTTTTTTTTTTACAAAAAAATTATTTGTTTCGGTTGTATATACTCTTTTCACAGCCCACATTATTTATGAGTGTTTCTTATATTCATTATATAAGAGCATCCACAATTTAGCTACTCATTTTTTAGTATTTAAAGGGATTTCACTTGTATACATTACTCATTTATAATTTTTTAATAATAGTACCTAATAAACACCCGATCTCTCCAATCTAACATTTCTTAAAATGTTTTAAAAGGGTTCCACAAATAATACATTTTACCAATAACTCAACATCAATTTAAGCGGGTCCCACAAAAATAAAATATATATCAATATTTATTTAAGAAGTAGTATCTGTTAGATACAATTTTCTATTTTGCTTCAATGAAGGTACCTATTAGATACTGATATTTAAAAAAAAAAGTTTGTCTAACATGTGCAAGATTGCACATGATAAAGCAACTAAAAGTAGTAAATATTTATTGCAAAGTAACAAATATATTTTTAAAAATTATACATTTAATATAAAAGACACAAGTTTTCAATGCAAACTTACTATTTTTAACTTGTTAACATGTACAATCTTGCACATGATAGATAAACTCTAAAAAAATAGGTACAGCTTTGAAGATGGTCTAAGTCACATTAAATTCTTGCGTGAGTTCTAATGCTCCTCTCATAAATACAAATTAGCATTATCAATGAAATGACATTAAATATACTCACTATACTTTATTAAATGTTAGCGCATATTAAATGATTGTGTGAATTTCTCTGAAGCCCCGATACTCTAAAATTGGTGAAGTATCGTGTCCGATACGCACCCGATACCGATACTCTTCCGATACGTCCCGATACTCGTATCGAAAGAGTATCGGTTAAATCTTTATTTTTAAATAAAAAAATAATATCCGATACGCGTCCGATACTTCCCGATACTCGTATCGGAAAAATATCGGTTAAATATTTATTTTTAAATAAAAAATAATATCCGATAGAATCCGTGTTTCCTAGTGAATGTCAAACTATTATGTTGTTACACAGGTAACTAACAATGTCTTTTTTTGGATAGTACTAATGATGTTGTATAATACTTAACTTAAGATGTATAACTTAAAATGTACTGGTGCTCATTATTTTTTAGGACAATATTAATGAAACACAAATACTTAACTTAGTATTAATGATTTTAATTTATTATAATTAGTATTTTTTTTGTCTTTGTCATTGTTCTGAAGTCACTATGGTGTCCTACTATATAACAGGTTGTTTAAGTATTTGGGCTTGTCCCAAAATTCTAGTATAAGAATGAATGTTTTATGCTTTTAATTGGTCAGCTGCAGGACCTATATAATTGTTTGATATTACTACAAGATGAACTTGTTGAAGAGGCTTGATGTCATGACTATTATATGTTTTTTGATCTATTATATGTCTTTAGTTAGGACTGATGAACCCTTGTATGTTTAGCCTCAAACTGTTTTGCTCTTGTGCAAGGTAATTGGTTTGTGTGTACTTTTTGTACAATGAACTAATTGGCATTTATAATAATAATAATTATAATAATTTTTTGTCTTTCAAAAAAAATTATCATTATTAATATTATTGTGCATTTATATATTTAATTTTAAAATTAATTTTTAAATAACGTATCGCGACAATATCAGATATGAATTTTTTAAAATTTTCACGTATCGGTATCGTATTGTATCCGTATCGTGTCGCGTATCAGGGCTTCATAGGTGAATTTCCTATACTTTCTCATTAAATGCTTGTGCGAGTTCCCTATTTAAATTTTGCACGAAGATTCACCAACACTATAATATACTATGGCATACCTTTGCATTTGGATTAAGTATTTGTATGGACTTGAAATGTTTTCATAGAGATGAATAGTTCGATAATACTCCCTCCGTCCCAAAATATAAGTAAAAATGGGTCAACAAAAGTTGATGTATCTAGTTAAAGATTTGAACCAAATACATCCATTTTTATTGACCACTTTTTGCTTATATTTTAGGACGGAGGGAGGATATTGTTTGTGACAATTCATTTATTGAATAATAATTTCCTTTCCACATAAACATTATGATACTATAAGCCTATAAAATATATTTGTATGTGCATAAATATTATGATATGTATAAAAAATTTAGTTGTTGTCGAAAAAATATAGTATACTAACAAAATTTAACTCGTGTGCCGCACGGGTGCACAGTCTATTATCGGTGTCGGGTGCACGACTAGTATCATACATCAGTGTAATAATAAGGGGAAACAAAAAGTTTTCTGAACTAACATCCTGAAGTAACTAACAGTCTAACATTCTAAACTTGAATTAACTACAATCAAGTTCCTAGATATAAGCTACAATTCTCAACTGTTCTATCAACACTACAAACAAACCTAACATTCTCCATAGGCTTATTCAAGATATTAGCAACTTGCTCCTTAGTTAGATAATATACTACTTAAAGTATTCCATTATTAACTTGTTCTCTAAGATAATGGAACATATTCTCAATATTCTCATTGTTGGCAAAGTTTACAGTTGATTTGTTGTCTATCAACAACTTCATAGGTTTCTTCTCTACCTCAAACCTCAATTCTTCCACACTAATCAGCATCAGAATATCCAATTAAGCCACTGTTAGTCTGATTGATGTTCCTCTAACATCTCAAAATTCTTTTGACAGTAAGTGTGTGTGACCTTCTTGGATCACAATAAACCTACTCACCGATCGTACGGATACATATAGCTGATGTCAGACCTGTTGTTGCATAAGTACCTCAAAGATCCTACAATTTTCTTGAAAATTGTTGGATCTGCTGGCTACTGCATCTTCCACTTTTGTCTAGCTTTAGACATGTCTCAGCTGGAGTAACTGCTGAATTGCAGTCTTGCATTATGAAATTTGCTAAGATGTCTTTTTTTTTTTGCTTTCGATTAATCTGGCTCGGGGGTCAGTTCTGTCATCAAGTGGTTTCAGCCCCATTCCGATCGCAGTTGCGGGGGGTGCTAAGATGTCTTTAGCAAACTTAGTTATGTTCATGCATAATCTATATCCTATTTACTTCAATATCTTTAAAGAGAATTTAGATCAATTTATCCCAAAATTTCCTTGCGATATATGTCAAGTCCTAATTCATTATGATTTTTGCATTAATTATGCATTATGCAACAATACAATAGTGATAGAGTTTGTGTAAAGAATCTGGTTTTGCAATATTGCATATATGTTTTTCTTACTTTGATCATATTAGCCAACATGATGAAAGTTTGAAGCTTTAAAACAAGACAAGATATTCCTCAAAAAATAAAATAAAGACAAAATAGATAACAGAAAGAATCCATGTTTTATTATAACTGATATTGGCCTGCTTCAGCAAAAGCACAATGATCAAGACTTAAGTAGTTTGCTAATCCCTATCAACTAGGAAAAAGCAATACACTCTAAAAAGAAAAGAAAAAAAAATACTATTATTATAATGTCCTTCCATTGGAATGGAGGTATAGCAAGACATTCACAAATGAATCAAGATGTCTAGTTTACTTTCTGGCAGATGCGGCGTTGGCAGAAGCAGTGTGGCCGCCGGCGGCAGTGTGGCCAGTGGAGGCGGTGTTGCCGGTGGAGGCAGTGCTGCCAGGGGCGGCAGCATTTCCGGGGGCTGCGGTGTTGCCAGCAGAGGCTGCGTTGGTGTTGCTGTTGTTGCTGCCATCCATGCCAAGGGCGTGCTTCACGGTATCCGCAGCACCTTGAGCCATGCTCTTCACTTGCTCTCCAGTCTACAAAAAAATATATATGATTTTAATTTTAACATTATAATTTTTATTTTTAGTCGAAAAATAATAACAGACAGATAGACACATTAGCGACCATCTCTATGCTAGTAACAATAAAAATTATATAAAAATTTATAACTAGTGATTATAAAAATCAACGACGAATATTATAATAATAAAATACATCATAACAAATCATGAGATTGTTAAAATAACCTGTTGGAGAAAACCAGCAGCTTCCTGCTGGTTTTTTTCTTGAGCCTGTCCTGTTGTGTTAGCAGCGGCATGAGCCCTGTCTGCAGCTGCAGAGGCTGTTTGCTTTGTGGAGTCCAAAAGCTCCTTTACAAAAAAAAATATTCAAAATATATAAATTATTTAGCATAATCTATAGTTTTCAAGGACAAAAAAGTGTTATTAAAATGTAATTAGTAATATATGGTTTTACCTGATTTTGGCCAGCTTGGGCTTGAGAGAAGTTTTGTTGAGCACTTGACATGATGATGATTGATGGAATTGAAAAGATAGAAAATTACAAAGAACAATAGATAGATATTAGAATTAAGTTGGTGATATTGATATTGTTTCACAAGAGGAAGGTATATATAGTGTTTTGGTTTGCATAAAAATGTGAAACGTAATGCATAGAGATAGGATGATGACCGCATATTTCTGCTCTTGAAATGGATTTTTGAATGAGAGAATACATGTAAGCCTCTAACAAGAGAGAATCACGCACCTCCAAGCACTATTTTATACATACTTATATTAATAATTAATCATTATTGTAAATCATTGGATCAATGAATTTCATGAGGCAATGGAATTTAATTTTATTGTTTAGTTGAAGCGTTTTTAAAATGAATGATATTTATGAATTATTTTGTTAATTTGAACTCCCGATAGATGGTGGGATTGATACTTGAATTAATCGATTTTTAGATTGGATATCGAGTTTCCACCAAAAGAGAAAGTTAAATATAAGAAATTTCAAACACCATCTATTTTTTTATTTAAATTTCTTCAATACTCTATACAATGGAAATTTCAAATTGGTCCTTATAATATTTTTAAATTTTGTAATTTAGTCTCTATGTTTTTTCGATTTTGCAAATTAATCTCTAAAAATGTTAAAATTTTGTAAATTGGTCACTTTATTACTTTATACTGTTGATTTTCTGATTTTTCCACTACTATGACCGTAGCACAACACTACAAGGCCGTAGAAGACTTCTACACACAAAGACATGCTTTTGTGATGGTTGGATTCTGCACACTCTTGACTTTTTGATGAATGTTTTGTGACATTTTGGCAATGCCCAAACTTGATTTCCATTGAATTTTCACTATCCCATCATTAAGAAATTTCTCTCCACTACCATAAATTAAGTTTTGATCTTCAAGACATCAATATTTGCATCAAATTCACTATTTTCTTCATATTCCAATGATTTACTCCTAATAATTAATAAAAAGAAACAAAAACAAGTAAAATATTCTAATTTTTTTATTAAAAGTTTAATTTATTTAATTGAAATACTACTAAAAATCATATGCATATTTGAATATCATCAAAAGTGCAACTTCCTCGATTTGCTGATATTTGTTTTCAATCCCCTGTAAGCCTTTGCTGGTGAAATATACATATTTTTGCCTTTTAGTTGTTTCTCATATAAGAGTGGTGTTTGCGGCTTTGGAGGTCACAACTATAGATATAGGACCTCGCCTTGCTCTGGGTGATGTAAGACTGAAGTTTTGGATAAGGCTTGCTTTAAATGTTGAAGTGTCGTGTTGCATTCCTCGGTCCATTCGAATGTGGCCTCTTTTCGTAGAAGTTTGAAAAGAGGAAGAAGAGCGTGTTGGGATGATTTTCCCATGAAACTCAACAGTGTAATGAGCATCTTGTTTAGGGTTTGTACTGGCGTTTCGATCCTGAAGTGGGATAGTTAAGTTAGCAATTTTGCAGCACTTGTTCGGAGTTACTTCAATTCCCTGTTTGGTTAGATAGAAAACTAGAACTTTTCCTGTTTGGAATCCGAACGTGCACTTTTCTAGATTGAAGCACATTTTGTATTTCATCACATGTTCAAACACTTCTTTCAGATGGAATATGACCTACATCTTGTTTGGATTTTATGATCATATCATCAATACAAACTTGGAGAATGTTTCATATTTTCTCTTTGAATAGTTTGTTCACCATGCATTGGTAAGTGACACCCGCGGTTTTCAAGTCGAAGTGCATTATGTTGTATTAATAGTTTCTTCCTTCGGTCATAAAAGCTGGTTTTTTTTATTTCATTTACAGGCCGAGTAAATATCCATAAACGATAGTAATTTAAAACCTAAGGAATTATCTACTAGTTTATTTATGAATATCGAGGGGATAAGTATTTTAGGACAAACCCTATTAAGATCAATATTATCATATTTCTTAACAAGTACATTATTGGAGAGCTAACTAGTATACTTGGCCTAAAAAATAAAGTTTACCTTTAGAAGATCTTTTACAACCTCCGATTTTTTAGGAGACTGCGTCCTACGATATTGTATTGCTGCTTTTGTTGTAGGATCAATTGCTAGGTGGTGAAATGTGAAGTCATGTTAAATGGATTACATGTATATCATTTGTGCTCCATGAGAAGAGCTTTGCATTCTCTTTGAAAAAAGCGCTTGGCTGTCTTTTCACCAACTCAGGGAGGCCAACTCTGATTTTGACTCTCTTGGTGGTATCCGTGCCGAGTGGAACGATCTAATACTCCCTATCAAGAGTAGGGCGAAAGGTTTCTTTGTTAGAGACTCCTTTTTCTTTTCTTCCTTTAGGTTCGAAACGAGCGTCGAGCTCAATAATACTAACCTCGACAACATCCTAGCTTTTTCTTTTCCATTTCTCGAGCCGGAGATGGCGTCCTGGTTTTTCTGAGCGGCTTCAAAGCATCTCCTTGGGAAAGCTATTTCTTCTTGGAGAGTGGCGACTTGTCTTCCTTAGTGTCATATTTCATCCTGATGTGGACAATCGAGCAGACAACAAAAAGTTCTGTTAGCGTGGGTCTTCCAATTATGCAGTTATAGGGGGGTTGGATAGTCGACACTACAAAAAATATGATTTTTTGCAGCGGCTGTTTTCGTTAAAAGTTATTACATGTCGTTGGCAAAACTACCTTTGATAGTTTTGACATTATACAAAATTATCCTTTATCTATAATTGATTTACAATAATTAAAGGAATATTTTAGTCCAATTAAAAAATGTGCACATTGTTAATTTACACCTTAATGGTTTTAGCTGGGTGTAAATTAGCAACCCCCATATGCATGCATATATAATTAGTATAATATATTTAATAATAATAATAATAAAAATCCTCAAACATATATATATTTAATATAGAACATAATAATTAATTAATTTTATAAAAAGAAAAAATAATAATAATATTCCTACATGTTTGACCATAACAAATGGTCGTATTTTCCTTAACATAATAATTAGTATAATATATGATACAGTATATAGTTAATAGTTAACATATTATAATCTTCATACATGTTTGACCATAGCAAATAGTCATATTTTCCTTGACATAATAATTAATATAAAACATAATGGTTAATAGTTAATATATAGTAATCTTCATATATACATGTTTGACCATAATAAATAGTCGTATTTTCCTTAAAAGATTTCTCCATATTGACTATAAAAAACTTATACACTTGCATATATTTTCTTCTGTATAAATCATTTTATACACAAGTTTGTTTTCTAGTTGAAAAGTTTTATAAAATCTGGAATTTCAAAAATGTCCGAGAGAATTTTCATCAGAAATGATGACGACAAGAACCGCAAGCGCAAAATGGAGGGCTTAGAGTCGAAACCAAAGAAAGAACCAAACGTATTGCCACAAACCTCTGAATCTGATGTTAAGGATTTACTTACTCTGAGGCTTGGCATTCACACCAAGCCTACTATCAAATCCTTGGAGGTTGGCCAACATTCAAGTTCATATCAAAATACTCTTAAGTCTTTATCTCAGAATGCTATTAATGAACCTTTACCCCAGAATACTACCAATGAACCTTTACCTGAGCAAGAAGTGAGAGAATTTCTTTGTCATTATTGTGACAAGAAATTCTCCACTTCTCAATCACTTGGAGGACACCAAAATGCTCATAAGCATGAGCGTGCCTCCAAAAAAATGGAAGAACAAAGGAGAAAGATGGAGGAAATGAATTCAACCCTAAGGTTTAGCTATATTAATCAGCTATACCCTTATCAATTTTCAAGTCCTATTCACTATCAAGGGTATTCGTATTTACATAGTCCTAACTTGAACCATCCAATTATCTCCCATATTAACAATACCATGCCTTCTTGGTCCATATTGGTTCTCCTTTTAACGGCTATGGAGGGTTGCATATGTCAAATTCACCTGCCACAACACCCCAATTTGGGATGACTAATTTTAGCGGTGGAGGTCAAAATGTTGCATTGCCAATTTCGCAAAGGCCAAACACTCTGGGTTTGAGACTTTTTTCTCAAGCTAATCAAACCCCTTCAATTGATGATGGCACAGAAAGAAATTTCAATGCTCAGTTTCCTTCCCATGCTCTTCCATTGTTATCTCGTGCCGATCCCATTGGAGGCGACCTAGTTCAAATAAATCACGTGTCTTCATCATCAACTCAATCAACCTCGGAAGTACTAAACTTGAATCTCACCCTTTAAGATTTGTTCCTAGCTAAAAAAACACATTATGCACATTTTGTGACATGTTTTCATGGTCACTCTATATTTTATTTTCCTTTTTATTGTTTTGGTTTTTTGACCTTTTATTTTGTTATTTATTTATTTTCTGCATATCTTTATGCACTTACATCATATGTTGGATGCAGTGCTTTATCATCATTTATGTACTTTATTTATTTATTTATTTATAAATAATCAAATTTATGTCTTCTTTACAAGAACTTGTTTTTCAAGTAGATAAATTACCGTTGTTTGAATTTTTGTCATGATTTTTCACTTCCAAACATGTGCAATACAAACAAATGTAAGAATAAAATTTTATCACTAAATTCATGAACTAATTAATGACTATTTGACAATTGTCGTATATGGAATTTAAACTTTGTCTTTTGATTACAAGGTCCAACTTTTATCACTAAACTTACACATCATGAACTAATTTTCATTTAAACCAAAAAAATGAAAAAAAGAAGAGTAAACCATTTACTCTATAAATCAATATTTCTTCATATTAATTAAATAATGAGAATTTGTTTTGTCTAAACAAGTTTTTAAAGATAAGTTTGGAAAAAGATTTGAATGAAGTAAAAGAAACGCACCTGCAGCCGTAGAGATATATTGGTGGTTATGTTGGTTTCGAGTCAGGTTGCGAGTCTGTGCTCAGTTAAAATCAACCAATTATTTGAATGATATTGTTGATGATATTTTTATTTTTCAAATTAAGAAGAAGAAGAAGACAAGGGTACGTAAGTAATTATGTTTGGTGTCAGAAACATCTTTTGAATTTGAATTTTCCACGATAAGGCTGAAGTTATTAATAAGGATAATTCTTATGCACGGTGTATAAGTGAATAACAACCATCAGATTAGCCTTCCACATATCATAATCGTAACGCGGTTTAACATACATACCGGAACAATTGAGAGAAAAGTGTTCCGGTATGAATATGCTTACCGGAACACTTTTTCTTATGCATACCGGAACAGTTGAGGAAAAGTGTCCCGGTATGAATATGCATACCGGAACACTTGAAAAAAAAGTGTTCCGGAAACCTTATGCATACCGGAACAGTTGAGGAAAAGTGTTCCGATAAACCTTATGCACGGTGCATAAGCAATTGCTTATGCACCATAACCGGACCCCCTTAACATTATACAATGACTAGCGGCCAGACTTCCGCGCCTTGTCTGTGTCAACTATGCAAATTTATGTAAAAAATTTGCAATATGTTATGGTGAGTTTAATAATAAAAGATTTTTGTTGTTCAAAAAACAGTTAAGGGTATTGTTGGTATTATGAAAAGTCCACACCAATTTTTTTTGTATCATCTTTATATATAGTAAGAAAGTATTGAATAGATATATAAGGGAGAAGTTAATAATTTTTTATTTGTGTAACTATTGGGTAGTTAATAAGGATAAAATGGGAAAATCAAAAAGTCTACACCAAAATCTCCAATTCCCTTTATATATACTTATAGATATAAACTTTTTTTAATGGAATTGAAATAAAAGAGTAATGGTAATTACATTTTATGACATAAAGGAACATTTTATTACAAAAATAAAACTTAAATAATCACTTATAAAATAAAATAAAAGGCAAAAAGCGTGAAATATTTGGCATTAAAAATAAAATTTAGAATTTGATTCATGTGTAGTATAATAATGCACTAAAGAAACCGTCCAATTATATGGTTCCGAGTCATAAAAAACAGATTGTGATGATAGTAATTTCTATCTACTAAGCCTCTTTTTCAAACCCTTTGAGCCATTAAGGGTCATTTTTCACTCTTGTTTGTTGCAGTCTCTTTTTGGTAGAATGAAATAGTTAATCATTCACCATTGATAGGGTACTATATATACTATTTATATATTCGTTTGTGTGAAAGGGCACAATCTTAGCCTTAGGAAACCAAACCATTTATTGGCAACATATTTGTCCATCCGTAATGGAGATAACATTGGTGGAAATATAAGCCGATACGTCTCCAGCTTGTGTTTCAATGACGGATAAGGCGGTCAATGTATCAAATATAAATATAAATAATAGAGCATTTTATTTTTAAGAAATAGTTGCTTAAATCTATATAATAAAACCATATTCATTCTTTCGTTCATTAATCCATATATGGCATATTCAGTAACTCTATATAAGCAAGTCCAAAAGAATTTTTTTTCCTAATTTTCATACTCCCTCCGTTTCTAATTACAAGTAAAATAGGTCAAAAAAGTTCGTATATTTAATTCCAATTTTACTTATAGTTAAAAACCGCAGGAGTATTTTGTATCTTTTTCAAGGATCAATAAAAAGACTTATCATAGTATTGCGCCCTTGCTTATTTTCTAGAGAACAAGAGGGTAAAAAGAAACTAAAATGAAAATAAGTGATTTTACTTGTAAAATACATATTAATCAACTCATATACAATAATATACCTATTTCAACCAAATTGTTTAATTTTGGATGTGTAATTTGAGTCAATTTATTTTCCCAATTTGATTTTCAAATGCTTCTCTTTAGTTTGAATTGAATTCTTCTTTCCATTCATGATCCTCAAGCTTTGCCTAAACAAATCAAATTCCCTCTCCTTTTTGTACCTTTCTTTTTCCACCGAAACTAATTGAGCTTTTAAAGATTTGATGCTTTCCTCTTTCTCTTGTAATTCCTCCTTCAAATTTTCAATTTGGATGCCATTTTCCTCTGCTTTCCAATACAAACCATCCCCTGTAAATATACAATTTCCAAGAGTTAAATAAGCTCGAGTAAATAAAAAACATCATGTAATTATATTTTTTTGAATCGGCTAAATTTTATTAAAAAAAAAAAAAACTCCTCCACAAGAAGTAAAAGGAATTGTTTGTGGAACATACAACAAAAGGTAACGTGATATAACACAATTACCAACACCTAATCAAACGCCCAAATCCACCCGTACACCAATAATGATTCACTAAACCTACCAGAGAAAACCCCTATCCGACCCTAGGAGACACCACTAGACACTAACTTTCGAACTCGAATTAAAATTACTCGGCCCATCAGATCCAGAAAGTAGCCCCAAAAGTCGAAGGTAGAGGGACACCGGTAGTCAGAGAATCGACAGTCAACACCTGAAGCAGTAGAGATCGACCAGATACCAGAGACCTGCAAATCTCAACAGACTTGAACACTCCTCAGCGACTCTAAAAGTCCTGCAAATCTCACCAGATTTGAAAATGGTCAGAGACTCTCGTATCAGGGAGAATCTACTCACACCCGGCATTAACCATCCAACACCTCTCCTTCACCAATACGTTCCGGAGGTACGATAAAACAACAACATCCGTCAACACGGAGTGTCTACATACCTCACCCTTTCGGGCGCGCCAGGACAACTACCAAGACCAAAAAAAGCCTCAGCCAACCACCACCACCATCATGTAATTATATATTTTAATGCGTGGTATATATATAAAAAATTTCACATAATTATAAGGAGATTCAGAAATTATTTGATGGTTTGGGCGAATGAGTTAGAAATGAGAGTAATAAACAATACTATACAAATATTAATTATTAACATAGATTGTTTTGATAAACAAAAATTTGAAAATGATATTAATAAAAGATATTTCTTTACTATTGTAAATGATATGCACAATACTATGAAAAGTCTATTTCTTCATGATACCATAGAAAAACAATATATAATTTCTTTTTTGGGGTCAAATTACTATAGTTAAACAACATATAAATTCATGGAGTATAAAGTAAAATTATTCACACAACTATTGTAACATCAATAATTCACAAAACTATTGTAATATCTTAATTAGCTTATTTATTAAAATAGTAATGTATGGGGATTTGAACCCCACTTCCACACACTACTTTTCAAAGGACATTGATAGCATACAAAGACTAAGACAAATCACAAAAAATACAAAGATTAACCATTTGAATAATGAGTTTAATTAAGTTGTTATAACATAAGTGCTTATCATATAATTTTTTATATATAAATTAATTTCTAATGAAAGGTAAAATAAACTCAAAAGTATTTTTATAAGTCATATCCTGAAAAATTTATAAAAATAAGCTAAAAATAACTTATAAATATATAACAAATTATTTTTATAAGTTCTTTCAAATAGTTTCAAATAAACTAAGTCAAAAAGATCCTAAGAGATTAACAACAAAAATTATGATTTGCTTACCATCATATGTTCTTTGAATGAGGTCATCCAACTCATTCTTAATAGCAAGATAGAGTTGTTTCCACTTCTCAATAGCTTCATCTCTCCTTGTTCTATCTTCCTTCATCTCTTGAATCAAAAGCTTAGTCCCCATTAATTCCCACTCAGTCTCACAATTCTTCTCCACAATTCCAACATCTTCCATCTCTTTTATCTTTTTTTCCTTCTCTCCCACCATTTCCCTTAACTCCTTCACTTCCTCTCTCATCCTCTTCATCTCTTGTTTCCAATCTACCTCCTTAAAAGTAAAAACCATAATCTCCCTTTCATAATTTCTACTCTCTTTCTCTCTCTCACACATTATCTCCTTTATTTCATCTTGTAGAATTCTAACTTTCTCTTTCAAATTCATTACATATTTTTGTGAACATTTTTTCTTATTGTTTTTGCTAACACTAACACTTCCTCCCATCTTTCAAATTAGTCACTTATGACAAATGTTGTAGTTTGTTCTTATAGTGATGAGAGATGAAAAGATAATATATAATAATAATGAAACTAAAGTTATGTAAATGTTAAGCTCTCTGACATTGATAGGAATAACACCAAGAATTTCTGGCTATTTTATAAAGTTAGATAAGGGCCATAGATAGTTGTACTTTATAGTAAATTCAATAAATTCAATAATGGAGGAGGGGGTGAAAATGAGGATAGTGAATTCCACTCACTAGCTAGGATTTTAAACTAGACATAAAGATAGGATAGGGCACTACATGATATGGCTACAAATATACATCCTATATATGCAAAATTTTCACATTACTACAGAACTAGATTCAATAAAGTCACAAATTCGCACAGTCATGCAGTCGGCATGTTGAAAGTTGTCTAATCTTAATCAAATGATTAAAATTTCAATCTCAAATTTATTTTAAATTAAAATTAAAATCTATTTAAAAATTTGAACAGTTTAATTTTAATCGGACAACTCAAAAATGATAACTGCAGCTGACTGCATCAATCACCAATTACATCTAATCCATTTCCATTACTACACATATTAAAAAAAAAGTTAATTGCATATAATCTATTCAATGGCAATAAATAAAAAATTAAATATTATATTTCTTAGCTTCATTTAAAATTTCACTCGAAAACATAAATAAAAAAATACAATATGAAATAAAGAATTTCACATTAATTTTCACATATAAATACTCTCTCTATCCGTTTGAAAATATAAGTTACTTTGTAAAATAAATTATTCTAAATTATAAATCATTTTAAAAAAATCAATTATACATTCATTTTTCTTTTTCTATTAAAACCCATAATATTTATTACTATAAAGTTCAACCCCTATGGGGTACATAAGCTGTTTTCCTCTTTCAACATATTTTTCTTCATAGCAAAAACTATAAAAACATATAATCTTCTACCATCTGTTTAAGAGACCCAATTTTTTTTACTTTAGATCAATTTATTTTTGGCTCTCATAATTTCTTTTTATGATTTAAAATTACTAATTTTTAAATTTTCAAAATAAATTAGAATTTAGGAGGAAGTGAGTATTTCCTATGGAGGGTACGTAGGGTATACTATTTATTATGACTTCAATATATTTATAGACTAAATCCAATTTGTCCTATTCCTACCCCAACACCTAGTTTTCTCTTGAAATAATGCATAATTGTACAAGAGCATCCCTCCACAGTAACTTGAATTTGGCACATGGATATAGTTCATTAACTAATTCTCGTGATGTTTCGTTGGAGTTTATTTAAAAATGAGTACTTATAGGTGTAAATCCATTAAATGAATACATCAATTTGATACCCAACTATTTGTGAAATTTGTGATGGTTGATGGCGGACGACCGACGATAGAGACCAACAGTATCACAATTCTTGGTGGTGCGTGGAGTTCTGCCTCCGGCAACTTTGTGGTAGCCGGTGGTGGATCTCTAGTTGTCGGTTGTCGATCTCACACCACTACTATTATTATTCTTTTTGACGCACCACCACCAGTATTAGTAAAAATAATAATAAAATTAATTAATTAATACTATTAACAAAAGTGCTGATTATAATTTAAAAAATCATTTTTTAATATTTAAAAATTGTTTTTATTTATTATTAAATTATTGAGTAAATTACATTTTTTTTCTTTAAAATATACACTTTAATCAATTTCAACATATTTTTGTGATAACAATTAATTTTAAGCAACTATTTTATGTCAAAAAAAATTTAAGTCATCATTTAAAAAATGAATTTTCCTTTTTTTGAAAATTTTATCAGTTTAGAATATATAATTTAATATAAAATAGTTTTTCTAATGAACTTTAGTAATTTATCTGAGATTTGTATTCTACTTTGTATAATTTTATAATTTATAACAACATTTAACATTATATGCAGGGACGGATGCACGTTGGCCACTATGTGGGCTAGTGCCTGCACAAAAATTTTGATTTTTTTTTTATAGTATATATATTATACAGGTTATGCTAACTAGTGCCCCGGAATATTAGTTAAAAAAATTTAAAAATAAACTTCATATTAGAATAAATATTATATATACTTTTAAAAAATAAAATACACTTATTTATCATATTTAGTTTCTTAACTAGTGTCTTAGGGACATTTTTTTTATGAACAAGCCAAAATGAAATATATAATACCAAATAAGTAGTTGCCTGAGCACAAGGTGTGCCAAAGAGAACTACGATAGTCTTACAAAGGTGTCAAAACAAAAGAAATAACATGAATACAAACACAAGTTACTTATATAGAGAAAGATACTTTTGTTGGCATTGAAAATGAGAAAATCATTAAGTATTTTCAGAACATGAGTTCTCGCATAGAACAAATATGATGTATATTTATGCTTTTTAAAATGAAATGTAATAGATATTACTTTTTGAAAAATTGTTATTTAATGTTGCAATTTTATACATGTGGTGCCCCCACTATGCAAAATTTCTGGATCCGTCACTGATTATATGTGAGAGTTATGAGATAAAAATAATAACGAAATATATGCATTAGAAGTGTAACTATATTAAAATGGAGTTTTGTTAAAGGAGAAAAACACAAGTTAAAATATAGGAAGGGAGTGTAAATTTCTTTAATATATTTTATATAAGAAGAGAGAAGAGAATCTATATATATATATATTATTTGAGAGCCTTTTCTCAAAGTCTTATGTACAAGTGGCACTCCCTCATGCATTCTTCTCCCATATTGATTTAGCAATAAATGATTTAATGATGTAGCTAAAAAAAAAAGATTACACTACAATGTGAACAAAAATGTAAATGTAGACTCATTAAATGCTAAATCATATATATACTCACATCATGTAATAGCATAAAAAAATGATATTCAATGATTTCTCTCAATTATGACCATGTTATATCTCAATTATGGCCATGGTATCTGATCAAAAGTAAAAATGTGATTTCTCTAAAATAAAAAAGATCAATATAAAAAAAAAAATCACACTAAAAGCATAAAAAAAATCGTGATAATGAATGTAAAAAAATAGTGTAAATGAATTTTGATGAAAAGCTTAAAAAATAGCTATTTTGAATTTTGAATATATATATTATTTGAGATTTTTTTTAAGGCTCATTATAGACGTGGCATTCTCATAATGATTCTCCTCTAACATTATTTTGACAATTAATTGATTTATCATCAAACGTTTGAAATAGGAAAATATCATTAACTACATCAAATTGCACAAGACAATTACAACTTTCAAATCACAATTTGATTGACAATCAACAAATGTAATTATTTGTATTTACTATTTTTCCATTATTAACATTTTTCCATTCACATATATATAGTGTCGTATCCTAGGTTCTTACCATCATTCTTGAACATTTTGTTTTGTTTATGGAATCAAATAATTTAGTTTTCTTTTTATCTTTGCAGGTATGGTGATTATCAAATATTTTGCTGCAATTCAAGGACCAGTCTTTTGATCATGTAATCAAATACATATAAAATTTGCTTCTTTTATGTTGTTACTAAAATATTTTGAAATTTGCAATTTTCTTTCTTTTTAATTTAGTTTTTTTTTTATCTTTGCAGATATGGTGATTATCAAAGCTTTTGCTGCAATTCAAAGACCGGTCTTTTGATCATGTAGTCAAATACACATGAAATTTGATTCTTTTATGTTGTTACTAAAATGTTTTGAAATTTGCAATTTTCTTTCTTATTTGTATTTTTAGCAAATTAGGGATTCTTTCTTATTTCCACATTATAATTATAATTTTTCTCCATTTCAAATTAGGGATTCTTTGTTAGTTGATGAAATGGGAATTGCTATCCCTAGATCTTTATGTAATTTTTCTTTTTCGAACTTAGGCCTTCATTATTATAAATAAAAAAATAAAAAATACCAACGAGCCATTTATTTTGGTACGTGTATATATCATTGAAGATTAGGTTTCACGCCACTGATTACTTCTTTAGACGTAAAGCAACATACTCAAAATTAATTGTATATAATTACGCAATTTATGGCTTATTATAGTTTTTTTTTTTGTCAAGTAGCCGTATCTAGAAATTACACCCCTTAAGGTGGATAAGTAAGATGATTGGTGTTCAAATCACTACCCCTTCATATATATATATATATAAGATCAGTCAAACTTACGGGCACTATCACATGTTTTTGTAACATGAAATAACTATTAACTAAAAAGATAGTAAATTAATTTTTATTCAGTAAAAAAATTATTCCAAAAAAAATAATCTTTTATTTAGTAAATAATTCAAGAAATTATTCTTTATTCAAATTGTTCTATTTATTTTTACTGCTTTCACTAATTGTTTCATATTTTATGAAATTCTTAATTTGTCTATTCATTTATTACAAATTAATAGTATTAAATTTTTTTTAAATTTTTTTTTTGAACGGCATTAATAGTATTAAATTGATTTCAATTTTATAATATTTTTGGATTCCTTCAGAAATTTCTGCACAATTGGAAATTGTGGACCAAAAAAAAAATTTGTACTATTAATACAGAATTAATAAATAACAAAATGGATTATTTGTCAATTTGTATTTATTAATTTTATAATATAAATAAGTACATTTTTTAATATTTTTTTTTTTTTTAAGCAAATAGGGAGCATATGGTGAAACCAGCTGCAACACCCTAAATATATAGATAAAGAAAAGCGAAACAAGTACAAAAAGAGAAGGGGGACAAACACCAAAACCTTCTCAGGCAAACAAACCAAACAAAAGCCGGGGGCTAAAGCCATACCCAGCAAAGAGAAAAAAAGAGGGAAAAAAAGAAAAAGAAAAACAAACCAAGTGAACAAAAATACAAACTCAGCCTGGAGGCCTACCCCTAGAGCGGGTACTATGAATCTGAAAGCCCTTCTGCATATTCTTTTTCTTTGACTTGGACACAACCTCAGTGAAAGGCTCTTCCCTAGCAGCTGAACGATTGTTCAAAAAGTTGATAGCTGCCGCATTCTCTTCTTCGTCGGTATAAACTCTATGGCCAATGTCTCCAACATCATTTCCTTTCCAATACTTTTGCAAAATCTCTATGTCATGAGCAACCTTAGGATTTAAAATCTCATTAGAAACAACGACATTTGGAGAAGTCAAACCACACAAAGATGTGGGATCTTGAAGATGGGGGATCTCAAACACCTCTTCAACATGTACATTATGCACCGGGATCTCAGCAACAGAAAAGTTACGAGATAACTCTTCTTCAATGTTTAAAACGTCTCTTGTCAGTACACTAGCATCTACCTCCTTAGATCTTATAATATCAATAATAAGAGGATCTACATCCTCCACAACATTACTGCAGTTCCCCACTATATCCACTTGCCTTTTTGGAACAAAATGTTTAATGTTTTTTTTAACAGGTTCATACTTAGAGGAGACCATTTCTCGAACAAATTTATCGGCGGTTTCTTTTTTGCAATGATCTGAAGAATGGCCAATAGAATTGCAAGTGAAACAAAAGTAAGGCGGGTTTTCATACTCAATCTCAATGTCAAAAGCAAATTTTTCTCTTTCAACCCACAAAGAATCGGGAAGAATTCCAGCCATATTGATATCTACTAGTACACGGGCATAATGACCAAATGAATGGTTTCTAGTGTTTTCATCTATTGAAATGGGAGTACCTATCGCCCCAGCGATCTCAAATAAGATTCTAGGTTGCCAATATTCTAAAGGGAGATAATGAAAGCGCACCCATACCTGGCTATGTGTTTGTTTCTGATTAAAAGGATTAAAATCCGGTGACCAACGAGATAAACGCAGCAACCCTGGATTCAGATTCCATGCACCATTAGACCAAACACTTCGAAGGTCGTCACCACAAGAGAAGCGGAATTCAAAAAATCCTCGACCCAAGGGAATCATCTTCCAACAATCAATAGGCTTCCATAATTGCAGGAGTTTTTCGCGCAAGTCTTTAGAGGATAATGGCTTATCCCCTCGAGACAACACTAATCTTCCATGGAGATAATTGTTGCAATTAGCTAGACCCGATTGGTAAACTTCTTCCGAAATTTTGATTGAAAGAGAGTTACCTTTCATACAAGGTTTAGGGAGTTGAGTCAAAGAAACATCAACCTTGTTGAGGAGAGCCTGAGCAAAGCTTCGATTAGAGATCACAGGAGGAGGAGCTGCTGAGAGCTTAGGAGGAGCAGAGGCTACACAAGCCCAAGGACACACAAAAGACATGACTGGTAGCAACAATTCAACCTACAAAGAACCAAAACTGAACACAACAACCCAGAATTGAAAACGACGGTGGCTCCTATTCTTGAGAGAGGATCGCGAAAAGAATCAGAAATAGAAGTCCAGATCACGAAACACGATGAAAAACCAAGGAAATTCCAAAGTAGAAAGCTTCAGACAGCAATGTTAGGGATTGCTACAGTACCTGCGGCGACGAATAAAAGATACGAACCTATTTTAGGGATTGAAACAGTACCACAGCGGTGACTTCTTCCTGCTTCTGAGTTTCTTCACACTAACAAAGTTGAGATGGAAGAAAATAGAAGGTAGAATCAAGGATGGCAAATGTAGGTGGTGATGAACAGTAACTCTATAACCAGAGCCATGGTCTCGTCCCCAAATTTCAAGTACATTTTTTAATATATAAATACATAAAATAGAATTTTTAACTATATTTTTGTGTAAAAATATATTTATATATGTTTTTAAAATTTGATGTATAAATAAAAATAGTAAGAAATATAATTGATAGTGTAAAACAAAAATCATATTGAAAAGAGAATGAATATAATTGTTATTAATAGGTTTAATTCTATATTAAAGATAAAATTGCTTCTTTTTTTTACACAATTAAAGATAAACGAGCTTTTAGTAAACACTATCATTCACATATTTTACAACTCTTTTCTTTTTACTTATTTCTCTTTATTCTCTTTAGTTATTTTCTTTGTTTTGATTTCTTAGAATTTTTAAAGCAAATAACTCATATATTAATACATGAGCCTTTTCTTTCTTTTTTTTTTTTTTTTTTCTTTCATTTTTATGGGACCGATGTTATTTTTTATTTAATTTATTAATTTATACGAGGCTTACTTTTTAAATTTATATGAGACTATATATATATATATATATATATATATATATATATATATATATATATATAATTTACACGGGTTTACTTTTTCAATTATATTTTATTTGCAGCTGTATAGAAAAGCTGTGAAAGAAATTAATGAATTAAGACCCAGATGGTTGCAATTGAACTTGACGGATCAATGATATTCTCTTCTTATTTACTCTATATATATATATATATATATATAGAGAGAGAGAGAGAGAGAGAGAGAGAGAGAGAGAGAGAGAGAGAGAGAGAGAGAGAGAGAAGCTTTTGAAACATTTGTATGTATTGTTTCCGACTATGTTATAGTTTTTCAATAAGTATAGTTGACTCTCTTTTTCAAACTCTTTGTCCCTAAAATTATTATCAAATTTAAGTATTTCACAAAGATTGATTTTATTTTCGAGGGACAAAAATTTATTCATCTATTTGAAAGATGATGGGAGATGAAGATTATCAGATTTCTTATTTTTGTATGAGGATGTTAATATGAAATTTCATAACCAATGATCATGATTGTTGATTCATTTATATATTTTGTATTTATTTAGAAAATTATATTGTAGTTTATGTTTCTACTCAAGTTAATACGAAGACCTTTTTTTTTTTGCTAGATCTATATTTCAACTCATACAACAATACGGATACCTATTTTTTATTAAAAATATCTACATATGGGTACATATATTTCTACTAACATATTAATACGAAGCAACTTTTTTTATAATTTCTACGAGAACTTATATATCTATTAATGTATATTAATATGAAGACCCATCCATCTTTATTGTAATTTCTACGGGAACATATATTTTTACTTATGCATTAATACGAATGACTTTTTTTTAAATAATTTCTACTTGGATTTATATTTTTATTCATATATTAATACGAGTATCTATTTATTTTATAATTTTTGTATAATTTATATTTTTAGTCATATATTAATAGGGACAATTTTTTTTAATTTCAACAAAAACCTACATTTCTGCTTAAATATTAATACAAGAATTGATTTTTATTTATTTATATCTATATTTCTACTAATATACTGATACACTAAGATTTTATTTTTGTAATTCATATGCATCTCAAAAGCCTTTTTACAAAACCTCAAAGTCTCTTCCATATATCCCATAGAGAAATTATTTTTTGTCACCTTTATAATTTTTTTAGTGCAGAATAATAGAAACAACAACTATGATACATTTTTAATTTGATAAAAGAAATAGAACTATAGGAATCTTCTCTAAGAAAATCTTTGACACTATGTAAATTTTACAGTTAATTTTTATCACATAATGTTATTTTAATTTTTAAATTATATAAGATTGTAAATATTTACATAGTTGTTATTAATTATCTTTCAAAATTTTAAAAAAATTCAGTTTAAAGTAAAATATATTAAAATAAATTATTTATATGTCAATAAATCTATAAACGTATTTCTACCCGTGCTTGGCACGGGTCTGGATACTAGTATATTTTAACATAAGAGAATAATATAATTTAAGCATCCCTCATGAATGACGAGTGTAATTTACTCTAAATTATTTTGTCAAATGGGTGTATGATTTTTTTTTTTGGCGTAGATGAAACAATAACCATTTAAGAAATCACACTTTATCTTAAATCATAGATTTAGTGACAAAGAAATGGGAAAATAATTGTACTTACTATAGCTAACCGACAATTTGTGACATTTATGTGACATGGAAGAAGGAAAAAATTGTAACCCCAAGTCAATTTCAATCAAATTAAAGTAAGAAAACTCAATTATGCTTAATTACACTGTAGATTTGTTATTAATGGTAAAATTTCTCTATGATTGTTTATTATTATGGATTAAAAAATTGTTTTCATGGAGAATGGAATAAGCTAGCTTCTGCCCCATAAGTCACATGACTAACACTTAAACCCCACATATTTTTTAGAAGAAAAGACATATTAATTAGTTAAACAATGAAAATATGCATTGGAACAACTGTCAAGTTGTGTGTACATGTGTAAGTATATATCTATTATAATACAACTCCTATTGGTCCATACAAAACTATAGGATAAATTAGGCCTACAACAATGGTATAGTCATGGGAAGCATAATCAAAAAGTGTGACAAAAATATTCTCAAAACTATAACACTAGCCATGCTGGGACTTTATTTTTGCATGTTATTAATTGTCTTTTGGCTTCATAAAAACAAAATTTTCAATGCATATATGGTTTTTGTATATTTCCCTATACACGACACATATTATCATGCTAGTACAAAAATAATTAATAATTGTTTGTGCTTGCCACCTTTGGATTCCCTAATTGAAAAGGACTTGAAGCATTCTTGTTATTGGCTCTGCATTCTTGTTTTCCCTTCAACAAGGACCAAGTTTTAATAAATTGGTTTGTGTTTCACTTCATCTTATTTGGTGTGGCATTTAATTGTTACAATTATTTTTACTCTCTTTCTTTTGTCCTTTTCCGTATGTGTGATGCAACTATGTTGGCTATTTATGATCAAATGAATATGTTAGAATAAGCCCTGAAAATGTAAATTCAAGTGGGTGGAAGATAAAAACAATAAAAATTCAATTGAAATTAATAAGATAAAAAACACATCAAATTGTTTTGGTTTGGAAAAAGAAAATGTACTCAAAGATGCAGGAAATTCAAAGATGTAATCAAGTCATATACAAAAGCCATTGAAATTTAACTCATTAAATTAACTCGGAATAAATGTTTGTTTCATTTCGTTGTAATTTTAAATGAATCTGAGAGCGCATAATGAGATGACGCGTGTTTTTTTAGCTTAATCAAGATTCTGGACTCGATTTTTTATTTTGGCATGTAGCAACAATAAAACTTTTAGTGAGATAGAGTTTGTCATCCATTTGGGTTCCACAATGTTTAAAAAATTAGTCTCTACAGTTGCGCGCGAATGATATATAATTTACACTAAAAAATTAGTTTGAATGTAAGGTTATGGTATACAAGTGTGACAATTATTTTATCTTGCACAAACTTGTTTTTATCATTAGATCAAATGAGATATATGATATGACATATGGTAAGAATAAACTTGTGCATAATGAAAGACTTTTCTCACTTGTAGGAAAAAAAAAATCACTCTTAGAAAAATATTTAGCTTTGAGTTATTTTGTGAATAAGCTACTTGGTTTAGTTACCAAGTTCCATGCTTGCTTTCCTTAGCATAGTTAAACGCCTAGAGACTTTTGAAGCCCATATATACCTCCATAATCTCTACTCCATTTATTGTCGCCCCCAAGATAACCAATGTAAGCCACTAGATGATCCACTACTATGACCCCACCAAAACTGTTCTTGCTAAGGTTATTTGTGAGATTTCTCTAGTCAACAAGAGAGTTGAGCTAGGGTTTAGTCTGCTTAAAGTATTGATCGCGTCCGACCTAATGATCGCCCGAGAGAGGTGGCGAACATACCTCCTGAATAGGAGGAGCGGTTGAGCGGCTTGAGCCCATGCTCTCTAGATTATCGGCCTATGTGGGCCTATATAGACGGGCTTACCCGTTACCAGTGACTTGATCCGTCCTTATAAAAGGGATATATGTCTCTAATCCTTCATGGACGTTTTGGATTCCTTTAGAGACAAGTGTAATGTTTGTGGAATAAATAGATGTTCAGATTAACTCACATTTAACGTAGGATTTTTTTAATAAGTTTTTTTTTCCAATATTTTAAAATAATTGAAAAAGAGCATAACTAAACCCTTGAAAAGTTCTTGGAAGTTGAAACCCATGTTTCTTTGAAACACATTACAGAAAAACTGGAAAACTCAATTGAAAGATGCGGTTGTTAGAGTTGTCTAAATCATTACAAGTAACTCAAATATGTAATAACAAAACAAAGATCCAAAGTGTCGTCAATCATTATACCGTGGGATGCGCATTCTTGCTCACACTAAGGCACCGATTTGTTGCGGTGGAGATTTGGGTCGATACAAATATTGAAGTAGTTAATTACTTTCGGGGCTGTTTAATATTGAGTTAGTTTGTCCCATAATTTCTAGCTCAACTGGCAAAATATGCCGAAATTGTTAGGCTGGATGTCGTGACCTGGGTTCGAATCCGGGATTTCACAATTATGTGAGTTTAATTTCCAGTGGATTACCACTTCAACTAAGACTAAAAAATAAATAAATAAATATTGAGTTAATTTTAAATTATGAAAAATAGTTTATGGAAATAAATAAAATTTATTAGAAGTCTCATATCGGATAGACACTTTTTATAAAAGTAGTGTAAATTTCAACTCTTAGGATAGTTTTTGTAGTTGAGTGTTGTGGCCTGTTTGAATGAGTTCAAATTTTTAGTTTTTAAAATGTGTTTTATAAAAATATTTTATAAAACTGTTTTTAAGAGAAAAACAAAATTTCTTGAACATATTTTACTTTTTTAGTTTTAAAAGGTGATAAACAGAAAATAGTTTTTGAAAACACTTTTGTAAAATTTGATTACTAATAAAATTTTTTAGTTTTTAATTTTAAAAAACTGTTTTTGAGAAGTGAATCAAACAGACCCCTCTAAAATTCTAATATGGTATCAGAGTCTAGACCTCCCATATTTGGGTCATCCATTGTTGTTGATTTCACGTTTTAGCTTGTTCAGTTTTGAACGTGAGGGGGTGTGTTAGAAGTTTACATCGGCTAGAGATGTGACATAGATAGCTTTTATAAGATTAGTGCAAACTTCAACTCTCAAACTACAATTTGGACTGCTTTTTAGTTAAAAAAGTTTCTAAACCGATGTAATCTTCATCGGTTTGGTTCGATTCAGTTGATCTATTTATAATGCTTTTTCTTCTCAAACAATACATTCATCATGTGTATTCTTTGCTATCTCGGTATATTTCTTGCTATCAATTTGTTAAACTATCATTTTCTCATACAAACTATTTCATGCTCTCTATTTTAAAAATGATTTCAAATTAAATAAATTTATGCATGACCCATTATTTAATGTGGACATAAAAATAATAGAGATTAATTAGAAGCCCTTAAAGTACAAAGGAAATTGATAAGAAATGAGAAGTAAATAGTGAAAATAAGATTTGACACTGGTCATAACTTGTAACATATGAAACACACACCGGTAACACGACACTGACATATAGATATCGGTAATAATTTGAAAAAATTAAAATAATTATATGTGAGATCAATAGTGTCAGACACAGTTTCAGTATAAAGTGTTGGTACTACATAGGTTGTGTGACCAACTATGAGATACTATGGGCTGAGGGGTCAATGTGGTGCTCCTAGGTTCGGTTAAGAACAGGTAATATGTCAGTAAAAGCCCAGAAGGAGCAATATTTTCTGTTTCTAATAGTAACTTTTGAATTAATCCACTATTGGTGAGCACAACAATTCAAATTTTCTACATGAGAAGATTTTAGCAATAACAACATTTCAACCATTTCATAAGTGTTCATCATTGATAATAGTGCAAGCTAAATACTTAATTATACAATGAGACATAGATGAAAGTGATCACCATAGTCATGTCATTACAGAAACCATGTAATAAGTTATAAAATAAAATAACACTTCATAGTAATAACCAAGTTTGAAGTTAACATCATTGTTGCATCCTTGCCTCATTCCTTCCTAACGACGTGGACCCTTATCATTTCTATTGCTTCATTGTCACGCAACACAATTTCACACAAGCATGTATCATTTTCTCTGATCTTGCTCATTTTACAAAGATCTAACCACCCTAGCACCAAGATTCGGCCGTTTGTCCATGTACGTACTTTTCCTCTCTTTTCGATATGGTTTGTGTTCATTTGTGGCAGCATGTTATGATAGTATGCTATATCATTGCTTTGAATATCCTGTCATAACAGAAAAAAAATGGATGCAAGTTGAATAATTAATATCCATTTATCTGCATAATAAAAGTGGACATCATTTCATAATTGTGAAAAATGGAAGGTATATATAGATTAGAATTATACCTTGCAGTTGCAACATACAAGGTTGATATATTTTGTGAAGCAAATACAGAAATCCTTGATAATATTCTTTGGAATGTGCTGCAAAAGCGAAAGTGATGCCATAATTAAGTACATGAAAGAAGGAAGATGTAACAATTGTAAATTATGAAAACTGATATTGCAACAACATGGCTTGTTTAGAGTGTTAAAAATGGTCACAAAAATAATAGAGATTAGTTTGGAAAACCACTATTTTGTTGTCATATTAGTCGCTGAATGTATCAAAATTGCAAAAAGATCCACAAATGTCTATTTTATTAGCCATTTTGGTTCTTGAATATGCTTTTAGATAGTGAATTTAGTCCTCAAATGTATTCTTTGTTGGTCAATTTAGTCTTTGAAATTACTATAAAATGAGATATTGGGGATGCATTTGCAATTTCGGTACATTCAACGATTAATCTCACGAAAATTTACACTTTCAGGAATCAAAATGATAGTTTGTCCGAGATTAATTAGAAGGGCTTAAATTACAAAGGAAAATTGATAAGAAATGAGAAGTAGAAGGTGAAAATTAAGACTAATTCCTCTACCTATGCTTAAGCAAATGGACTAATCACTCATCTTACAATGCTTCCATGTCAAATTTAGAAAGAAAAATAAAAGGATTTAAAGAAAAGAATTATACCAATTCATTGGGTCTGTAATGAAGAGGTTTTGCAATGAAGTATGGATTTCCTGGTTGAACATACATTTCAGCATTAATTTCATCATCTTCAAGTATTGAACCTGCAGAGCTACTTCCATTGTCCCCTAAACCAAAATAAATCATCAAGTAAATGCTGTTTCATGCATGGCTAAATGCATATAGAAATGAAACAACAAAATTGTATATTTTTTTCTTTAGTATGATGTAAAACTTACAATTTTTGCAGGTTCTACAATGTTGAGGTTCACTTTTATTACATTTCTTGTACACTTCTTCATTCTCTTCTTCTTCTTCTTCTTCTTTAATTATGTACTCATCATCGTCTTCCTCGTCATCATCAGCAACATCATCATCATCATCTTCTTCATCTTCCTCTACCATGATATCATCATCATCATTGCCATCACCACCATCATCATTTTCATGATTCTCCATCATATTAATGTTTTCCTCCTCATCTATTACCTTCACCTTTTCACACATTGATGACAATTCAAGGATTTTGAACTTGAATACATTATTTTCAATATGTGTAAAAAAAAGGAAGTCATTTTCCTCTAAAGAGTTTTCTTCTCTGAATTGCTTCCAACCATCCTCAAAATAAAGCTTGTCGCCAATACGACACACTTTGACATGCCAATCTCTTCCTCTATCATCTCTTAGGATAAAATCCTTAATTACCTTCTTTTTTGAATGCATTAGCCTCACAAAAGCAACTGGGATAAGCTGCAATAGATTAAAATAGATGATGAAGATCAATGTTACTTAAGAGTTAAGATATCATATAGTTAATAGCTACTAGATCACATATTATTTTCAGTGATCTTAATAATTCATTCAATGTGTTACAAATACAATGTTGTAAATATCATGCAAGTGTTGACGTTCCGTATGATTAGTATACTCTAGGATTTGGATTCAGTGCAGTCGGAGAGAGGTGACTGCACTACAGTCGGACATATCTTAAAATCTGAACCGCCTGATATTGGTCGGACGATCCAGATGTCCTGACTGCACACAATCCAATTCCGTATACTTTGAGGCACCAGTATAGTTGGAATTTCAAACCCTATTGTATACCAAACTGATTTTTATCAAAAAGCAAAAAATATAAATATAAATTGGAGGAAGTAATAATAAGAATAAGAAAATACCATTCTATCAGAATGCTTCTCAATGAGGAAGACTTTGAAAAAGTCAGGGAACTCCTTAGCAGTGTTAGTCATAATTTGGTTATCTGAAAAATGCCAATAATGAAATTCTTAGAAGATTTGAAAACTCAACAATTTTTTTGATATTCAGTATATAAACAAGGAGTCTAATCAATTCAATATATCCTAATTCATTTGACTATTTCTGACAAAAGGACCATGCATAATATTTTAATTTCCAAAATCCATAAATTAAATCAGAATATACAAGGTTACTCAAAAAAAAAAAATCAGAATATACAAGGTTGTCAAACTCCAAATTTTAGGTAAAAATATTTTGTCTAGGTGAACTCATCATATGATAATATACCATTAAGACAGTAAAAATTCAAACTTATAACTCCACAATAAAATAAAATAAAATAAATTAGCAAATAATTAAAAAAAACTAGATATGATGAAACTATATAAATGATTAAATCACACACATATAGAAACAGAGAAAACAGAAGAAAAAAGAAGAGAAAATAGATTCAATTTTACCTTATAGAAAAAAGAAGAAGAAAAAAGATAAGATGAGTAAAGTTGAGCTTGGAATGAATGGAAGAAACACTCAGTTGAGCAGAGAGAAACAGAGCAAAGTAGACTAACTTCCTTTGATGAATAAATGTTGGTAGGAGTCATTTTCATTTTCCACAATTCTATCATTATTATTTCTCTATTTTAGGAAACTTCATTATTCTTAGTATGACATAGACACATTTTCCTTAATAAAGATGATGATGATGCATGTGCAATGCAAGCATTAATAGTAAGAGTTTGTAGTATGTTATGTTATCAAAGCCTATAAGTGGTCCTTCTCAAATACGTACTTGTATACGAATTCATTCATTATTGTCCATTTGATTTTATTTCTTGATTTTAGATACATACTATACTACACACATTGCTGTTAAAGTGGTTTTCCTCTCTCATGTTCATAATTTAATACAATGATCAATTTAAGAAAGAAAAAAATAAATGATAAATTTGTAATTAAATACCTCTGAAAAGTAATTTTGGCTGAAATGCATTACTTTAACTTTTAAGTCGCTAGTGGCTAGAAGTCTATTTTTAAGTTAAAAAATGTTGGAGAATTTTCAAAATATACTTCATCGGTTGTAATGGTTATATTGAAATTCAAATCTACAATGATTAAAACCTTTTAAGGGTTGTGTCCTTTCATGATTTGACATAATTAAGTTTCTCTGTAAATAGAGACACTTTATAGACAGAATAAAAACACAAATTTTATACTTGTATGAATAAAATTTTGTCTAAATTAAATATCTAAATTATTTCTTCATTTCTTCAGTGTACAAGAGTTATTGAATGACTTTTATTCTTCAAACTATCATTGATCGACATATTTGACATGAGTGTGCAATTCATGTCAAAGTTTCCAAAGTATCATGAAGGGGATTTGCCGGTTAACTCATTTGCATCCGGTTTGTATAAACCGGTGGGAGCGAATCAAATCTAAAGCTTAGTGTGATACACATGCTTTGAAATTTATGGACAGGAGTATTTTGATAAATTTGTAGAATGTACGAAAAAATAGATAGGGTGACAAAAGTAAATCCTATTTTCTTTTATTTCCTGGGCAAATTCATATGAGGTCTAGAGGCCATTTTTTGTAATCTTTTATTTCAAGAATTTTGCTCTTTATGCCCCCCATATTCATATTCTCCACAGACCTTCAAATATTTAAAATTGCCCGTAAACATTGGGCTCGTTTGGAGTAAATATTATAAAAAGGTCTTATATTAAAAAAAATGATTTTTCAAATTTACATTAGAAATAATCTTCTTAACAAACTATATTATTGTGTGGAACAGAAAAAGCCACATCAGTCTTTCTTCTGAACCGAGCTTACTGCTAAACAATGTCTTCTTCCTTTGTTGCCAAACTCACCTCGCTACCCTTTTCTCATTCTCTTTCAATTCGATCTTCTTCATCACAAGGTAGGTTCTTTCTCTGCATGCAACATTTCTTCACTTCTCTTTTCTCATATCAATCTCATCCTTTGAAAGCAGATGCTGCTACTTCAAAACAGGACTGGAGAAAAAGGTCCAAACCTATCCCACCTGGTGGAACCTATCCAGCAAAAGATCAATGCAGGTATATCTCATTGTTTCATTCATTTTCTCTTTCAACGAACACTTTGTTTGGCAAAAAATAGCGGATGGGCCAAGAGAAACATATAGATGATAAACTAGCTCATAGCTTATAGTAGATAAGATAGTTGATTGAAATTTTAGCGTTTGAACTAGCTTATAAATATGAAATGATATAAAAAAGATCTATTTAATTAATATTTAATTTTTTTCAAGTAAGATGACAGGGGTATAATTGGAAGAAAAAAATGATAAGCCATAAACTTTAAGCTATAAGCTAATTGAATTAGCTATAGTCTATAAGACATATAAGTTCATGAGAAAAAAGGTTACTAAACAAGTCTTTTTTTCCCTTTCCAAAATGTGCTTATAAGCTATAAGAGATAACCTCAAAATTTGGCATTGCCTAACAGATGTTTCTTTGTTACAATTTTTTACATGTGAATTATTGAATTTTATTCATTCTTGTTTTATGACAGCCGTTGTGGGTTGTGTGACACTTATTATATTGCTCATGTTAAGAGTGCTTGTGCTTTCTTGGGAGATGGAATGTCTAAGATTGAAGTAAGTCTTTTTTTTATTTTTTTTATTTACCCTTTTAATTTTATTTATTTGGATATATAAGCTTGGTGAAAGGTTCAAATTGATTCTTAATGAGTGATGCTTATCCATATCATGTCAATAAGACTCATCTATTTGGTTAAAAAAAAAAACACTTCACTTTTATTGAATAATTACTTATCATGACTATGCAAGCACATTTTGTTGGACAAAACAGATAAGAAGTTATATCAAATTGAAGTTTCAATATGCAGAAGTTATTTGTTTGTGATTTCAGCATTAAATTGAACTTTATATTTTGTATGCCTAATTCCAGCATTACCTTAATACTCTTATAAGCATGGTGTATGAATGCTGGGAGATTTGATAACAGATATAACTACATCCATAAAATTGCAAAAGTTTTACAAACCAAAATTTATCCGATGCTATATAATTCTTTTTCCATTTCAGAAATTGGAACCTGTTGTTCATGGTAGAGGGAGAAAAACTGATACCTTAGATGAGACCTACTTAGGAGTCTATGAGGAACTACTATATGCTCGCAAACTTAACCCTGTCGAAGGTATATTCTACGCCTGCCTTACTTCCTCGTTCTTATGAGTATGAATATATGACGCTAAATCAATTTTAAGTATCTTTGAGTACGGTGTATTTATTGTGCTTTAGTTTCAGAGTTGAAACTAACATTTTGTTATGGTAGATAAACAAGTGTTTTACTTGTAATATTTTCATTGTGTTCATAGGAGCTCAGTGGACTGGCATAGTAACAACAATTGCAATTGAAATGCTTAAATCAGGCATGGTTGAAGCTGTCATTTGTGTACAAAGGTATCAGCAAGAATCTACATGTTTCGATTCGAGAAATGTATTTAAATGTCTTTCATTCATAAACCTTACTTTGTTTTCTATGTAAATAACTTTGACATAACTTTGTATATGTCATAGTGATCCTGATGATAGATTTGCTCCCCGGCCTGTTTTAGCAAGGTTTGCATCTTGACATTTCAATTTTAAATGAACCAGTTAATAACTATTGCTCACTATTTATTTATTAAAATACTTAATTTGTTCACTTCCGAAATTTATTGCAGAACACCAGAAGAAGTGTTGGCTGCTAAAGGTGTCAAGCCAACGTTATCTCCTAACCTTAATACCCTTGCGCTTGTTGAGGTGTGTTAATCCCTTTCGGTTGTAGAATCTGTCATATAAGTACTGTTTATGTCTTTTGAATCTTCATGCAAATAAAATCATCTATTCATTTAGAAAAGATACCTTTTTACGTCGCTGTTTGAATTTTCATTATTGACAGGCTGCAGGTGTGAAGCGTCTTCTTTTCTGTGGTGTAGGTTGCCAGGTGCAAGGTACTGCCGAGTACCGACTCCTACTGTAACGATGTATTCATTGCTAGGTTCCTATCCCTTTCTCCACTGTGACTGCTTATGTTGTAATGCAGAATAATTTCTTCAATTGCAGCACTAAGATCTGTGGAACACCACTTGAATTTGGATAAGCTCTATGTTTTAGGCACAAATTGTGGTATGCAGGTCTTGTATTTTCTATAAATGATTTTTTATTTTTTATGTTTTGAATATATTGGACTGATTCTAAAATTCTTATTCCACACACAGTGGACAACGGAAATAGGGCAGGACTGGATAAATTTCTAAACGCTGCAAGTGATTCACCTGAAACAGTTCTCCATTATGAGTTTATGCAAGATTACAAGGTTTTCTCCTGAATATATGCTATTTCTATAACAAAAGATAAAATAAAGTCAAACTGTTTTTTGTACAAGATATAAGCTGTTTTCGTAAGCTATCTTGTAGAACTTTTTGCAAATAGGCTGTTTCAATAAGCTCTCTCAAACAGTCTCACAGGTGCTTATGTCAGTAGATAAGCTCAAATAAGCCAATCAAAAGAGGCCTTAAGGAGATGAAAGGGTGTTTTCCATAAAGTAAAAGAGGACTATCATAGTAGCTAGGAATAGCCAACGCAGTTAGTAACAGTAGATTAAGTTAGATAAATGTGGAGATAAAAGGGTTTTGATTAATGGTTTAGTAAAGCCTCTTGCTTTATCACTAAGGTTATATTGCCATGCTCAATTTTTGTTTCAACTCCATGGCAGGTTCACTTGAAGCATTTAGACGGTCGTATTGAAGAGGTAAAATGAAACACTATTTTAGTATGTCCACTGGTTAACAAACAAAAAGCTTCATTAAGTTTCAAATTTTAACTTGAACAGGTTCCTTATTTCTGTCTACCAGCAAATGATTTGGTTGATGTTATTGCTCCATCTTGCTACAGGTTATTTGTTCTCTTACTCTATCTCAAGAGTGAGTTTGTTTTTGTTTCAATTTCTTATTTGTTCCTTCATTTTATGTTGCACTAATTTGTCAGAATCTCTCTTTCTACAGCTGTTTTGACTATACAAATGGTTTAGCAGTAAGTCCTCGTCTTCTCCCGAGTTATTTACTTGTACTTATTTACTTGTATACAAATTGTTCCCATTCTAATTTCTTAACCATCTGTTTTTTCATGTTAAAAACTATCCTTTTATTAGATGGTGTAAAATTTTCAGGACTTGGTTGTTGGATATATGGGCGTGCCAAAATATCCCGGAATCAGCATGACACAACATCCACAATATATTACTGTCAGGTAAAGCTACTTTTAAGATAACTAAGTCGACACATTTTCTTGAATCGTGATACATATATGTTTATGTCCCTAAGAAATTATGCAACTGTTTCTTCAAGGAATATGGTTTTGTTAGAAGTTGAGTCTACATATTTTGTTCTTGAAATGACAGGAATGAGCGTGGAAGAGAGATGTTGAGTCTAGTAGAGAATTTACTAGAGATTACTCCAACAACGAATTCCGTAAATTCTCAGCTTTGTTGCTTTTAAGAATACTCTCTCTCTAAAAAGTAGTGTGTAATTTGTGTTGTATTATTCAGGGGGATAGGCGACCATTTGTCATGGAGACTGTTAAGGCCGATGATAAAGCTAAATTAGGTATGCTTAATATTCATTTTATAATGTATTTATTTTATAGAAGTTTCTGTTACTCGTTTTTGGTCTTTGACATTGTAATGACCCAATATAGGCCCAATAGAATAGAATAGGCCCAAATTGCATTAGATAATTTTTAGGTTATGAGTCATGCTTTTTAGAAGCTTCTAGTAGGATATCAATGCTATAAATAAAGACATTGTGGAATGAAATGAGCAAGCAAAATGACTGAAGAAATTAGTTTGTTAGTTTAGTGTAGTTTTTAGTATCTTTTAGAAATTTATCCTTCATTGATGAACACATGAAAAGGGTGTTCATTGCAGACATAGATCCCACATTTAGTGCTTCTGGACCAATGTTGTCAATCGTGAAACGTTGAAAATAGTAGTCTGTTCAAACTATGCTATGCTATAATGCCATTATGGCCGCTATTTTACTACGCTGCTCATGATCTCATGTTCACATACTTCAGTTATGAATATTTTCTTTTTGATGATACTTAGATTATGTGGATTTATCTTTCCACGGGAGAATGTCAAGTTACCATGTTGTTACCTCGCGTATATTTACCTTGAGTATCTTTCCGCTGAATATTTGATTATTTTTCGTTGGAATGACTTATTTGATTAGGAAAAGGTCCTTCTCAGCCTGCGCCAAAATTTGTTGGAAACTTGCTGGCTTTTATACTAAATTTGGTAAAAAAAAACACTTGAACAATTTTTCGATTGACACACAACATGAACAACATAATAATATTTTTGTTTCTTGGCTCTTCTTTTTATGTTCAGATCGGTCCAAAGGGTATTGAATTTGCACGATATTCGCTTGATTATCATACCATTCGGAACTATTTATACGTAAATCGGTTGTGGGGAAAGGAAAGGTAAGCAGAATAATTTATTTATGTCCTGCTTCAGTTTGATGCAAAAGTATGATTTGTTCATATTGTTGAAACATAAATGGTTGCAGGGCCGATAGGCACATGCCTACATATGCAAAGAAAATTGTCGATATGTATAACAAAAATGGTGAAATTGAAAAGATGCTTTCTGAGAAGTGATTCTAAAGGATTATATGTTCCAATCAGTGGCATAGGTGTGACTTCAAAATGTGCATTGAGTATCTATTTTCATTTTGCATTGTACTCATTTTGAATTTTCATCAAGTCATAACTTTGTGTCAAGCTGTATTAATTAGTACTGTAAATATACACTATCAGTAATAAGCTTTAGGCCTATATATATAGTTGTATGAACTTTTATGGTTGTAAACAATACAAGGAGAAATAAAAATCAATCATGACTATAAACCATTATATACATTTTGTGAAACTTCAACTTAATAGATGACTAAAGGCATGTTTGGATTGTCTTATTTTTGTGCTTATGCAAAACAGTTTATGCAAATAAATAATTTTTTATGTATTATTATAAATTTGTCAATGTAGTTTATGATAAAATAACTTATAAAAATACAATTTTTCGTCAGTAAAAACTTATAGAGTAACATAAAACCTTATTTATTTGCATAAATTGTTTTGTATAAGCTCAAAAATAAGCTACTTCAAACGGGATTTATTCTGGTGTTTCATAAGCACTTATTGTTTGACCATATGTTTTCCATGTAGCATTGAGATAAATTTTGTTTTCTTTTTCTTATAAATCTATTGGAAAACCTTCCTTTTAAGGTTTTCTGGTGCAAATACTCATGAAGTTCAAGAAATCTGACTCAACATTAGACATGTGCAGATAAGGGATCTAGAATAAGATAAACTATCATATCTTGTTATTATCACTTGTTTGATGAACCAATAATTAGTTTATGCACAATTGCAATTACTCACAATTTGCCACATGATGTAATGTCTAACATAGTAACATGTTCAAATGGATAATTTTGCTTGTGGTATGGACAGTAATAAAAGGCTGGGCCATATCAAAATCCCTGCTTTAGAATTAGACCTTTAAACATTATTTATTTATTTATTTATTTATTTATTTAATACTCATCAAGGTCTCTAAAATATGTTGAGCTCGCTTGAGGTGAGGTCACTCTGAGTATATATATAGACAGATAATCAACTTCAAAACATATTACAACTACAAATTAATTAGGATGTGTTAAACATACAAATCAAAACGTGTTAGTTTTTTTTTTCAAAAACGCCAAAGTCAAAAAATTACTCCCTCCACTTCTTTTGAAGCGATCAAAATGGCACATTAACATATGTGCAGCGGTTAAAAGTGACCACTTAAAAAAAGGAACTAAGAGTGTAATTGTTAATGTTATTATTTTTCCCTTTACCAAAACTTGAATCCGAGTTTTTTACACCTTAACACATTTAATCTTTAGCTCAAATCAGCTGAGCTATCCCGTGATCCATGTTGCTAACTTGGCATATCAATAAGTTTAAACTTTCATGTAAATGTTACTATAATCAATTAAGCTCTATACACTTAATGTTGTTCTAATTAAACTCACAAGATAACATATATAATTTTGTTGGTTGTAGCTCATAAATATTATGTCTGACTGGTTTATATTTGCAATATATATATATATATAGCTTTGAACGGGATGAACTAGATGGTTCCTTTGGTGATATGAGGTGCAGCTAACAGTGGTGATAAGGCTCGGACATAGTGGGAAAGGCACCTGAATAATTTGTTAGTACTATAACACTCAAGTCAGTGATAGTTCAAGATGAGTGTCTATGTACGAAATGAGTGAAATGTGTGTACCTTGAGGATGAACGTGATAGCGCGTATATAGAAGATAGTGGGAATAACCGTCTTAAGGGTCTCACAGTGTGAGTAGAATGAAGAGTATATCTTTTAGTACATCTGTCATTTATTTACTGTAGATAGTGTACCATAGAAGAGCAGATATGAGTCATTTATTCACTATGGATTGTGAACCATAAGAGAGCAATATGCCTTGAGATTTACTTCTACCACCGTACTAGTTTTTCGTGCACCCTATGTCTTACCCATTTTACCCTTCTTCTACTTAAGTAGCGAACATTATAAAAACAATTCTAGTAGGGTTTTCATTACCTAAGTAGCGGACAAGTGTATTTTGGTAAAATCATAGGGTGACAAAAGTAAATCTCATATGCCTTAGCTTGGGACAAGAGTGGGCTGTCTTGGGCCTTGGACGTTATTGGGTTGTCAACATTGTGGGCTTTTGTCCAGTCCAGAACAACCATTTTGGTCCCCTGAAGTGTAACTTGCTTTCACATTGATATTTGAATGCATCGAAATTGCAATTACATTCACAAGTGTCTATCTTATAATCATTTTGGCTCTTGAATATGTTTTTACGTAGTCAATTTAGTGTTCAAATGTATTATTCGATGATCAGTTTAGTACATAAAGTTACTAAATAACATACACTAAAGATGTATTTGCAATTTCAATACATTTAGAAACTGCGGTGATAGCGCCTCACACATCTAGAATCAAAATGATTATTTGCATGTATACAGTAGACTGGAGCACTCAAACAGTACTTAGTAAAATAAATTCTAGACCAAACATGGAGGAATGGGCTTTTGATGTTGATAGAAGAAGAAGGGGGGTGGTGCCACCCCATGTGTTTTCTTATGTTATGTCTAAGTGAATAGCTGCATAGCTTTTATGGTAACATTGGAAGTTCTATAATGCAAGTCGACAAAATAAACAGAAGTGTAGTGCATATTGCAGGCTGCATTTAATGTATATGGATTCCACATTCTAATAGTAAATCTTTGTTCTTTGACATGAAACATTGAAGAAATCAATGTGTATAAATAGATGGGCGTTTTCTGTTCCCACAGTTTTTGATTTCCCACTTGCAACTCTATGTGGTGCTAAGTACAGAACAGATGGGACATACACACTGTTGATGATTTTTAACTAATTCAGAGTTCGATCAAAAGGTAAGTAAAGTAATACAGGATCAATTATTGTTCTGGTCTATAAACTCGAATGATATTTGTTCGATTCGACTTTTGGAGATACATAATAACTACAATTATTTGCTTTGAATGTATCTATCTTTGCATGAGTTATTGCATGCTGTGGAAGAATTGAAGATTGTGTTCTCTCTCAATATCTTCTTATATTGACTTGATTTGGAATTAGTGTGTACCACAAAAGATTGATGAGGTAGAAGTCATATAATCTATCCTAATGGCCCAAACTGTGGACTATTTTGTTTGATTTGTTCTCCTTTGCCATGTTTCACATCAAGTTTGGAAGAGTGAAGATTATTTTTAGGTTCATTCAATAACTGATGTATCTGGTCTATATTATGAACCAGATACATCAGTTATTCAATAAACTTAAAAAATGAATCTTTGTTTATATATAAGACTACAAGGAGTATATCTTTGACTTAACTTTTCTTTTTCTTTACTTTCTTTATTTGATTTGTGCCACCCAAGTCCAATATCATATTTTTCATGTTATAACTCGAGTTTGAATTTGTTTCATTTACCTATTCTCTATATATTAATGTTCATTTATAATAGAGATACACATTAATAGAAGATTTGTGAGACCCATTAGTGGGATCCACTTATTTAAATGGATCTCACTAATCATCATTATGTTTATTTCATAAATAGACAACAAATGAAGGATAAGTCAATGGAGGAAATCCAAACTTATATTCGCTTGAATTTGTTTCATTTACTTATCCTTCATTTATTGTCCATTTACGAGAGAAATATACACATATAGATTATCACTGGGGGAGAAATTCTTAGGTGAGTCCTCACCTAAGCATTAATGATTAGGCACAACCAATTAAATCATTACAAGTCATTAATATATTAAATAATTACAAATTAATTAATAGAGTATTATTAAAATCAAATCTTGATAAAATCTGGAAAATAAGGAAATAAAAAAAAACTTGTGCTAATGTTGTTACTAACAGTAGCATTCCCTCTAAATTCTCATGTACTGTGCCGTCACCACCGAAAATGTTGTTTTCTATAGGGTAAGTTCAATATTCATATTAGCATGTGGCCTAGCTTGATTAGGATCTTAGTACTAATTTTGTCAATATAAGGTTATACATGCATCACAATCCAAACACAAGAGTAATATACATTCAGACATGCAATGCTTCATATTATAAAAATAAAAACTGTACAAAAATACATGCATCATTAACAACCCCGAATTAGTTACATTTTCTTTTATTACATAATTAATTAATTGAATAACTAATAAAAATAAAAATAAATAAATATACAAATTGGGTGGGAACATAAATTAATACTCTCGAGCAAAAAAAAAAATATGGAACATGACTTTTTTGTTTCTTCCTATTTTTTTAGATTTGGTTTTAATAATACTCTATTAATTAATTTGTAATTATTTAATATATTAATGACTTGTAATGATTTAATTGATTGTGCCTAATCATTAATGCTTAGGTGAGGACTCACCTAAGAATTTCTCATCAGTGGGGCCTATTAGTGGGGTCTACTTATTTAATTGGTCCCACTAATACATTACTTGTCTCTCTCTCTAGTAAATATTGGATAGGTAAATGAAACAAACTCAAACTCATATATCATACATGATACACCACCACCATTGAACAACATCAGTATCTTAGATTTTGACCAAATATACCACCACTCATAAAATATTTCTTCCTTCAATATCTTCAAGTAAACACTATGTCAATTCATTATGAAAAAAAAAACACAGGTACACACTATGTCAATTCCATATTAGTTACTTTCGCTACAAGCTACTATTTGAAACAAGCCTGCATCAATTGTATGACGCATATATAAAACTCAACAAGACTGAACAGTTTCTCCAAATATATAAAATTCACTCATCTCCAACCTATTCATAAATCATAATAATATTCAATCAAAAAAGCTATTCATTATATATAATAAAACTCAATAACACATTAATTATTCGAAACCCACAACAAGAAATATTCCAAATATGATGAGCTTGGTGGCTGAGATTTGACTTAAATTTTTATAAATAATTTAAATTTAACTAAAAAATTTGTTTGTGTTATCAATTTTCATGTGCAAAGAGGCTTTATAAACTCAACTTAAAGTTTCAAATCGGAAGTCATGAATTCAGCGGGAGAGCTTATATAGAGTTGAACAATTTTTCTCTTCAAACCATATCAGATTGGTCTTCCTAAGAGAAATGTTTTACTAATACATGAGTGCCATAATTTTATTAGATTGAATGTAAAACTTTCGTGGAAGAGAAGAGAAAAAAATACATATAGATAGAGACTTTTTTTTAGAGAAATTATATACGACTAATATTCACGAGATAGGTGACATGTACAAAAAATTATTTATTTCTCGCGAATATTAGTCTTCTACGAAGTTAATAGAGACTTTTTTTTTTTCCTTTTGATGTATACAATTTTTATTAATAAAAGTCCAAACCCAACATCATATTAAAAAAAAATTGTATCCACCTTTTATGAAGAATTATAGATGACTCATAGAGTCATAGTCTCACACAATCATGTGTCGAACATAACATCTTACATAGTCTTTAAAAAATGGGGAAATCGCCACTTTAGTCCCTTAACGTGTAATTCGCTGTCATTCGCGTCCCTCACTGAGCAAAAACTACAAAATAGTCCCTCAATGTGCACTCCGTTAGTCACTTTAGTCCTCGGCGTTAAATTTGGCCGTTAATTGGACAAAAAAGCTGACGTGACACTTTTTGGACACACGTCAGCACGCTGAGGTGGCAAAAAAAAGCTGATTTGGCATGAGGGACTAAAATGACAGTAGGTGAAGGACGAAAATGATAGTAGATACAAAATTTTCCCAATTTAAATTCCAAAATTTTCCCAATACAAAATGTTTAGTTTGGGTCTCAAATAGGCGTTAATTTTTCAACAACTCATGACATTCAATTCACTAAGGGGCTGTTTGTTTTGAGAGAGTTACACAAGAGAGAAAGAGGAACGAGAGAGTTTGTGAAGAGATATCCATTTTCTCTCGTTTGGAACAGAGTAGAAACAGCAGCGAGAGACTAAAATCGTATGGGTCCCACACATTTTCTTTTCTTCGCTGAACTGCGAAGAAAACTCTTCCTTTCATTTTTTCCATTTTTGCCCTCTGTTTATTTGTTTCTCTGCAAACAATTTAAAGACCCACAACATTTCCATTTTTCTCATCTAGTTTGCAATCGCTTTTTGGTGGCTTACTTACCCATGATGGAAGTTTATTGTTTCTGTTATTCAGAAGCTCTTGCCTTGTTGAGAGAAAAAAAAGAAAAAAGGAAAGTGTAGCAGTATTGACTAGCGGTGGAGGTAGGAGAAACTTGTGTGTGATGATGGATTAATTTTTATGACAAAGAGTGGTGTGCCTATTTTTTACGGTGGTTTTTCTTCTTATTTTTTTAATAAATGTATATGGGATGGAGAGGTGTAATAATGGATAAACAAGTGTACCCTTGTTAATTTGAGTGTTTGACAATTGGAATGAAATTAGTTTTATAAAAGAAAATGTTTAAAAGATTAATTAATTAATTTTGATTGAAGATTTTAAATTAGGGGTATTTTGGACCTTTTAAAAATAATTACACTTCTTTCTTCTCTATCTCTTCTATCTTTCTCTTATACCAAACAATATCTTAAATCTACTCTATTTCTCACCTATTTCTCTCTTCTCACACTCTCTCTCACCTATTTCTCTCTTCTCACTTTCTCTCCATAACCAAACACACCATAAATGAATAAAGGATACTCCATATTCCAGTTCACAGATGACAAAACAATGGCTAACATAAGTAGTAGCTGTAACACCCGTACTTTGATGCTAAATGGCAGTTTTGTTGTAGTACTTCTTTCTTCACTTTCTCTTCCTACCTCTCTATTCAAAATTGAGAGATAGAGTTATGAGAGCTCAACCAAAACAAGTTGCACTTCCTTATCCATCTCCATGGAACTAGAAACATAAAAAGCCTTAGAAATGCTTCTTTTGGGCTTAGTGAGAGAGTCACATTATAGCCAAATTTGTGATTTTGCTCTATTTCAAATTTATGATTTACTCTAATCCACAATTGACTTGCTCTGTTCTAAGATTGGATTTTGTTCCACAGGTTATATGCTTTATAGATCTATGCCTTTCAAATTTGGGATTTTTTCATGTATGGGTTTGATTTTCATAGCAGAAACATAAAAGCCAGGAATTGAATTATAACCAACCAACCTTGTGATATGTCTTTGTTGTTCTCAAGTTGAACAAAAATCAAGTATGAGAAGAAGATTAATTTGGGTCCAAGGCCATACGACTGAGTGGGAAGAAGATGATGGGTCAATTGATGAAGAATTGGGTTGAGCTAGGTGATGATGGATCGATTTGGGAAATTAAAGACTTTTATTTTTCAATTTTATTTCAAAATAAGGCTAACATTTAATTTGTGTAAAAAGAAACAATAATATTTGTGGACAAAAAAATAATGATTATTTAATAATTATTATTAGATTGATTTATACATGATATCTACTAACAAAATAAAATTAAAAATCCCAACATTTTGTATTGGGAAAATTATGATAAATTTAGGGATTTTAATCGGCAAAATTTTATATGTACCGTCATTTTCGTCCTTTACCTAGTGTCATTTTAGTCCCTCCTGTCAAATCAGCTTTTTTGCCACCTCGTGTGCTGATGTGTGCCCAAAAAAGTACCACGTCAGCTTTTATGTCCAATTAACGGCCAAATTTAACGTCGAGGACTAAAGTGACTGACGGAGTGCACATTGAGGGACTATTTTGTAGTTTTTGCTTAGTGGGGGACGAGAATGACAACGAGTTACACATTGAAGGACTAAAGTGATGATTTCTCCTTAAAAAATATGCTTGCTAATTACAACAAAGCTACCATCATTTCCTAACACGATCAACACGAGCTTGATTAAAATTTAAGTGTATGTGTACGAAAAAGTTTCTGCTTGAGGGAGAGGTTATACGATGAACATATAAATTTATACTTGAGGATTAGATTATTTCAATATCAAATGTAAGTATGAAGTCTTGAGCAATATGTAAGTTATAACTAAGTTATAACAAATTACGGGGACTAATATTGTGCATTATGTAAGATAAAGGGACTAAAATTGTGTAAAGTAAAATAGAGGGATTAAAATTCGGCATTTTATAAAATAGGGGATTAAAACTGCATTTAAGTTTTAACTATAATATTGTTCTTTTAACTATAAAATAATATTGTTTTTTAAGAGTGTGTGTGTGATTATATCAGTGTGTGTGATTCTCAAACTTATGATATAGTTAAAATAATTATATTCATGACCATGAAATATGGATATTGTAAAATTACTAAAATCTCAAACTACATCAATGTGTGTGATTCTCTTTCTTTCTCCATGACTAAATAAAATTCCATTAATTATAAATAAAAAAACATATAGAATTCAAAATCATGTTATAGAAGAGTAAAATTGCTTCTTTTCTTCCCAATTTTGTTCCTATCCATAGTATCAAAGCATCTCAATATTTATTTTCTTATGACATCAGGATCTGTCCATGTGCTTTGCAACATGGGAATATATGAAGTTCACAAATTAATTTCCTTCTACCTTCAATGTCAACATTTATTGTACAATTTTTGGAGGACAGAAGCCCTTGAACTTGCCCTTAGGATTAAAATTTAGCATTTGACCAAAAAATAAATAAGATTATAGAAGAGAGAGAAATAGCTTTGACTTCATTATTAAAACCTGATGAAATTTGTGATACAATACACCATCATTAGAATGTGAAACAATATATTCCTTACAACATTAAAAAACAAACCATATAATTAATCAAATAAATAAGCCTCATCATCCTTTGTACAAAGAAAAAATAATAATATCATAATTTTTATCAAACATTAGGATTTTCTTTAGGAGAGGGCTAATTTTTTGTGTGCTATAATTTGTATACATTAACTTTTGTGTGCTATTCTTTTGCCAAAAGAAAGCTAAACAAACCCAAAATATATTTTATGAAAAGTAGTTTTATTTTTTTTCTTCGTAAATCAGGTATCCTCTGTGCGCTTTATGCGCAACTGCAGACACCAATTTTTTAGAAGTGTGATATGCATCTCCTATGGCGTGCAGCCACTGTTTTCTTTCTTTGTTTAGTTTCTTCTTTCCAACTTTTGGCAATGTCTTGTGACACACTAATTGCATCTAATGATGCACCCGAAAGTCCTCTCCTTGTAAATCCAACTGCATAAAGACCAGCTTTTCCTTTCCATCCATTTGGAAATGGATCTTTTGGTATACCATCATTTGAAAAAAATTCATTCTCCTGTTTTCAATACATAACATAGTAATTAGAAACAAATAAATAATCAGCCTAAACAAAATTAAAACTACTAACTAATTCTAGTTGCATAATTATCAAAATTTGAATTACTTGTCCCTAAGAAATTAAACATACAATTTTTATAAAACACAAAAATACAGGATTAGTGTCGGATCGTGATCGTCTACGGTCAAAATAATAACACATTCACGTAGTCAAACATAGGCATTCAATCAAGATCAGACGATTTAGATTTAAGTTCATTATTTTTAATTTTAAACTAAAAATTGAAGTTTTTTTTTTTATGGATCATCCTATTAAGATTGGACGACTACCGACATCTTTAACCGTATGAATGCGTCAAAATCCACTACAATAACTATTAGCAAGAATCCAATGCAATTAAAACAAGAAAAATAAAAATTATATTCACATTCACAAATTAAATATAAAATTGTAAAGAACTAATTAACTAACCTTGAGCCATGAAGGTACATTGCTTCTATAGCCAGTAGCAAGAACAACAGAATCAATATCAAGAACATTTCCATCAACAAGTTCAACTTTCCCTGCTGAAAACTTCTTAATTCCAGGAACAACTTTAATTTTTCCAGATCTAATTTTCTCAAGTGATCCAATATCTAAAACTGGTGTCTTCCCTGAAGTGTTCTTAAGTTCCAAAGGTCCAATACATGGCCTTTTAATACCATACTTTTCAATATTCCCCAAAATCAGACGAGTCAGAACAAGTAATATCTTATCAACCATCCAAATTGGTAACCTTTTCATCAAGGTAACTGCTAGCTCAAAAGTTGATTTTCCAAATATTTCTCTTGGCAACACATGAACCTAATAATCAAAATCACAAAAATGGGTCAAAATCTATACACTTAAAAATGCTAACTTTAAATCAAAATTTAAGAAAAAACTTACATTTTAGATTTAGTGAATACATCAGTTATTCAATGAATCTAAAACGTAAATTTTTTCTTATACTAGAGACCGGAGGGAGTATATCATTTTTGAATACTCACCGAGCTTCGAACAACCATTGTTGGATTTGCATTATGGTTACAAAGATCAAGAGAAACTTCCATGCCAGAATTTCCACAGCCAACAACAAGAACTTTCTTACCTGTATAACTTTCACCAGATTTATAATCACAAGCATGCATAACATGTCCACCAAAATCATTCAAACCTTCAAATTCAGGAACAACTTTCTCGGAATTTTCGCCGGTAGCAACCACAAGCCACCTACAAATATACTCAACTTCAACAACTTTATCACTTTTTTTTCTAATAGTCTTAATTCTCCAAAGACCAAAAGTTTCATCATATTTAGCAGATTGAACTGTTTCATTGAAATTTGGAGTAATGTTAAAGTTTTTAGCATATGATTCAAGGTAGTTTATGAATTGAAATTTTGAAGGGTATTCTGGGAAATAATCAGGGAATGGAAAATTGGGTAGTTGACAGAATTGTTTAGGAAGGTGAAGTTTAAGACGATCATAAGTACGATTTTGCCATAGGGATGCAATGCAGTTAGCTCTTTCGACGACGACGAAAGGGACATTTTGGTCTTTTAAACAAGCTGCAACTGCTAAGCCTGATGGACCAGCTCCAATTATGACTGGTCCATTCACCCAAATGCAACGGTTTTTGAAAATGTCTTCTGGGTCAAATGTTTGAGACATTGGTGGCATGTTTAAACTAATGTTATGCATTTTGTTTTTGTGTTATGATGATTAAAGAGGTTGAGAAATGGAATGAAATTTGAAGAATGATGAGAAGAAAAGAGAATGAGAATGAGGTGAGATATTGTTGTTTGAATTGAGGAGTGGAGAGGGAAAGGGGAAGTGTGGGGGTATAAATAGGGAAGGAGTGTTTGTTGTCATGTGGATTCAAAGTAGCATGTGATGTCATTGGAAAAATAATAATAATCTATGGCTTATGACTTATGATTAGAGATATCATTATGAATGAAATAAATAACATCACCAAGAATTAATAAAATATAATTGTTTAAATTTTACGATGTAAAGATATTTCGATTTTTTGTTTTTGCTTTAATTATCAGTTTAATCTGATTCGGGAGTCAGTTTTGTCATCAAGTGGTCCAAGTCCCCTTTTGATCGCAGTTGCGGGGGATCGAACTGTAGTTCTCTCTATCAAATTCAACATTAATTACTATTAAACGAACTAACGATCGATATCGATATTCCTATTAAAGGGGTGTCTACTATCATAATCAGAGATAGGTGTGTATGATTCAATTTAATTATTTTATTTTAGAAATTATTATTGGTCTCGGCATATTAGTGTTAGTGTTTGGATATGTGTTTTATAGCTAAATATGTCAACAAAATTGATTCAATTGATAAGAAGTTGATTTCTATTATACAAGCATATGAATTCAACCGTTGATGCCAAAGTACCAACATAAAGATGATATTAGTCACGTCTATGAACTTTCTGATATGTTTTTGGTAAAATCATATTCATCTTACCTAAACTTTTGTCATTAAAAGTAGAGCTGGGTATACGGGCCAAGGTCCGCGGGCCGGCCCGTTTAACCCACAATTTTGACGGGCTTAAGTCCAATTTTTTTGGCCCGTTTATATTTTTACCCGTGTGAGTTGGACCGTTAAAACCGTGGGTTATGCGGGTTAAATCCGCGGGTTTGTGGGTTTGATCCGTGACCCGTTTTATTTTATTTTATATATATAATTAATTGCAAATTTTATCTCTTTGGTTGTATTACTTAGCTAAAGAAGATAGATAAACCCAAAAATGTCACAAACTTTATTTTTTTATTTGTTACTTATGATTTATATGATATAACATAAAATTGTTAACAATATAAGATTTTTTAGCATTTATTATATCAATATTTTTCTTTTTTCTTGAAAAAAGTGATTTTTAATTTTTTTTATAATACTCCGCGGGTTAACCGTTTAACCCGCGGACTTATGCGGACCGAACTCGGACTTATATATCTTAACCCGTTTACATTTACTGACGGGCTTGCTCGCCCCGTTTAATACGCGGACTTATGCGGGGCGGGTTAAACGGGGCGGGCCAGCCCGTATACCCAGCTCTAATTAAAAGAAAGGTTAATGCTACGGTAGACCACCTTCACAAGTGGTCAATCGTGGACAAATGATCTACCGAATACGAATTTTACAAAATTTATTGGTAGATTGAAAGTTTATATCATATAAAGCATCCATAAATTTTTTTAGAAAAATTGGAAATCATTTGATATTTTACTGGGATTTATCAAGATTTACAGTATTTAATAAACCGTTAATCTTGATGGGTCTCAATAAACATATCAAATGATTTTCAATTTTTCTAAAATTTTCTATAGATGATCTATATAATATAAACTTTCAATCCAACAGTGAATTTTGTAAAATTCGTATTCGTTGTAGATTTTTTCATGAATGGTCCACCATGGACCACTTGAAGAAGTGGTCCATTTTAGAATTTTCCTAAGAGAAATAGTCTTAATAATTCATCATAGAATATAAGAACTTTGTAATTTGGAATTATTTAAGGAGCTGGTCAATTCAATACTTATTTGTAAAAAAATAAAAATAAAATTAATCTAATATTTTAGATGGACCTAAGTACTTTTAGATGCATTTGATATCAAATCAAGATAGAGGGACGGACTTGATTTCCAATGATGATTTTGCAATATTGATATGATCTTGTGAGGACTAGGATAATACAACACTACAATTTCAAGAATTAACATATGTATTTACTTTTTTTAAAAAATGAAAAAGATGGCCACTTAAATCATGCTCAAAACCAACTATAGACTTAATTATATAGTAACAAGTAGAACAAATTTTAGGAGTTTAATTTGAGGCCATTTTTCATGTATCCCATGTAGAAAGGGATTGCTCATTTGAATGCTTCTTTATTTTATTATTATTTTTATTTATGAGAAACATCTAGCAAGTTGCACTAACATAGTAGCATATGCCTCACATTTTTGTGTTTAATTAAATGGTCAATCAATCATGTGGTTCATGAAAGAAAATAAAAAGAAGTTCATAATATGATGTTGAGTTTTCATAGGATCTTATTGTTGATACTACTCAAAAACACATAAACTTTTAATTTGATGTTATGGTCTCTAATTAAAGAACCAACACAAATTTATAGTGCTAAACACTCCATTTGTAGCATCACCAACCTCATGTGTCACTTTACCATTTTTAACCCATGACACGTTGCAGATGATTGAATACATAGACAAAACAAAAGTTTATCAAACCTTGAACATCTTTTTTTGTTGATATTTCAATTTATTTCACATTTTTCTAGAATATTCAAAATTATTCTAATATTTTCCAAGTTTCGAAATGGAATGTATGCCGAGACGTATCAAAACGACAATATTTCTAATTAAAATTGAATGAAGAGATAATTTTCTCCAAAGATTGTAAAGTTATTTAATTAACATGTGGCTTTTTCACCTTAAATTTTGTCTCTCTCGTCAAATGGTAAATTCCTATGTAATAGTGTATGTAAACATGTTAGTCTGCCTGAATGAATCCCAAAGTATAATTTTTGTTTGCCAAATATGTTCGTAGCTAGAATTTCACCCTTAAAATTAATAAATAGAGTTTTTAGAGTTTGAATCATAATCCTATATAAAATTCAATATTCATATCAATTTAATTAAATTCATGAAAACTAGTTTTTTTAAAAATAAGAAAATTGATCTAACTAGTCCGTTTTTTGTACATTAGCTAGTTCCTATTTAGACATCCATTTTCATATTATATATAGTTTGCATATGTAAATGGACATAAGAAGTTTTTTCTTAAATCGGATAAAATCCGACTTAACAAATCAAAACTTCTTATGTTGTCAATTGTGAAAACAGATACAAAACTAACTCAAAAAGTCATTTTTAACGACTTAAAAAATATTTTTAGTACTATTGATTCTTTCTAATATTTGTGCTATCGCTAATTATAGCATTCAATAGATGTATATGGTTCACTATACTAAAAAACATTGAATTACGAAGAAGAAATTGATCAAAGAGTGTTTTTCACCTGTGAAATGTATTTTTATATATAATGTTGACAAAGAGACTATTAAAGTTTATAAATTAGATCATTTCATTCACTTATTCTCTATATTTATCTCCTAACTCTCTATCTCTCTTAATTTCACTCTATGTTATTTCTCTCTTGATTGTTTTATTAATTTTTAATGAAGAGAGAGAATGAATTTAAGATTGAGATAGAGAGTTCAGAGAGAGATATAGAGAGTTGGTGAATGAGAGGATATAAATCCAAAATTTTAAGGTACATCTTGCATTGCATATACTTGCTCCATATATAGAACCCAAGATATATTAAACATAGACCCAAGATATTACTGACATAGAATCGTACATATCACACCAAAAACTTCACTCGGTGAATTTTTTTAGGAAAATGTTATTTAGTGCGGAAAAAAAGCACTAGCAAATGGCATGTCATGATTGGATATATATTTGTTGACTTACATTAAATATAGGTAGGTAGACTTGTACGGTATGACTCATGCATCAGGAGGAGGACTGATGGTGGCTTAGGAGCTAACTAGCGTAGCGAAGTATACGGTTCAAGAATATCGTTGTTGTTATTTGGACCGAAGTATTATATTCAAGTTAATAAAAATAATCTATGGTTTATCAAAAAAAAAAAAAAGTTAATAAAAATAATCTATGGCGATTTTAAAGTTGGAAACGAACATACAATTTGGAGTTGTTATCAAACATTGTATTTTCATTGGTTGCGTTTATTCGTTAGTTTTCTTTTATTACTAATTGTTCCAACAAGACCTCCCATATTTTCCACCAAACATCACAATTTCATTGGTGACTTCGTTTTCGCTATGCCTTTGTGAAGTTTTTTTCCGCTCGATATATAGCATTTGTGTTATTCTTAATATGGAAAAGAGATTTTCCTCGGGAGCCACTTCAAACAAACACTTTAGCAAGTTTGCATCGAAAAAGTTTTGATTCAATTAAGAAAAAACACGAGAAAATACCCACTTGTGTGATTAATTAATAACATTATCTTGCTAGCAAGCCCAAACTCCTAATCGAAGTAAGTAAGGATGACAAGGATAACCATATGTAGAGAATTTGAATATAGACTCCTAGATTCAATATATATGTATTGAAATATGAACTTCCTAGCTCAAAGGCCAATAAGTTAGTATTGAAATTTGGAATATTGAACATCCCCACCATACACACCATCAAGGTTTTAAATCAAGGTCCGTTACCGAGAAAAAGGCCGCGACAAAAAGGTTTTCGAGCCTACCGTTACCGTTTTTTACCGTTTTTATGTGGTGAAAAGAAATCACGCCAAAACACCGATACGGCCGCGACGAAACACCGATACAGCCGCAACAAAACGCAATACAGCCGCGACAAAATGCTAATAGATAGAGACTTTCATTTTTTTCCAATAGAAATGAATAAAAGTCACATTTTTAGTACAAATATGAACATAAATTATAAAGTGTTATTTCTTTTAACTCTTTCCTAGTTCAAAACTTTACATTTATCTCAAATTTAAGTTGTTATACATATATTATAGTATAAATAATTTTAATAAAATTTGTGCGATATTGTGATTAATTCACAGCGCGACGACCGTAATCCGTAACGCAACGGCCGTAACAGCCGAAATCGCGAAATCCTTAACGCGACCGCGACCGTGACCGCGACCGCAATTTAAAACCTTGCACACCATTGTACCTCGTTCTCTTTGCGAATGTAGTAACCTAGTAGTATTAGTAGTGCTAAGCTGTATTCTATATAACCAAAAGAAAGATCTTTATCCAATTAAGTGTACACCATATGCATGCATTGAACACACTACTCATTTTCAAATTGTTGATTGAGGAATTGTTTGAATTAGGGATCAAGTAACCGTCCTCACGTGCATTACACTTTGATCTTTGTAAATCTTCCCATAGAGGACTACGTAATTTATTGATCTTTGTGTTAATTACTCCTCCGGTTTTTTATAAAAAAGAAAATATTAACTAGTATTTCTGTAGTATTATTAGTTTAAAAAAATTAATATAGTAAAATTACATTGAAATTTATATAGTCAATATTTATAAATTATAAAAAAAAATGTTGTTTCCAATACACTTTTTTATACTTGGCTAGTAACTCAGGGGTACTAGTCAATATGACCCAAAATAATTTACATTTTAGATTTTTTGAATAATTGATATAAAGTCTTTTATTCAATAAAATTGGGTATAAATTTTGGCTACATTTGTTTCCTTTCTTAAAGTTTAAAATTTTTTGGGAACGTAGTATAGTAAAGTTTCTGTGGGAGGCAGTATTTCTCCACTTTCGGTTTAGTGTGCTTAGGGCATACAGCATGAAGAATGTCTTCGTTTTGATCATGTGAAAAATATTATAAATTATTTTGAAAGTGTAAAAAAACAATCAATTGATTGAAGCAAATCATTGTATCAACGAGGAATAAATGTAATTTATACGAAGTCAAAGCAAATAATTGTGAAAGTATTCCCCTTATATATAAAACTCTTCAACAATCATAGATTCATAATGTACAAATCATGTTGTATTTATGTGACTATTTATTTGTAGATATTGGCTATAATGATTGAATCGCATTATGGCCATGTTTAGTTATCAAAGATGATTTTTTTTTTATAATTTTCTTTATTGATGATTTTCGCTACTTTTATATAATGAATTTTTTATATTTAAAAATTCATATTTAATTCGTCCCAAAATTGATATTGAACTTGAATTCATATTTGTACTATGTGAATTGAAATTATGGCTCTTTTATTTGCGGCGCTTCTGCTATTGACGAAATTTGGATCTTTTCATGTGTGAAAACTTGAGAAGAGTATGCTGATAATCTTATTGTTAAAATTTATTGGACTTCACTTATAATTTTATAAATTGTTGATGCTAATACATTTTAATAGTCTGATTATTCACATAACTCAAGTTTTTTTCACCTATAAAAGGATACAAATCCAATATAAGTATATAAAGTTTTCTCCTTATTTCATTTTTCTTACCAAATTTTCTCAACTAATTTAATGACTAAACTCATATACCGTAAATATTAAAAGAATGAGAAATTTAAAATTCCAACTTCAACTTTTTAATAATGTTCGTGGTAGCTAAAATATCCTTAAGGGTCAAATGGTGTGTTTGGTAAGTCGGACTACTAGCTTATAAGCTTGTTTGAAAAAAATAGATATGTTTGATAACAAGCTTCTCAAATTAGCTTATAGTGTTTTTTTGAAATACTATTAAAAGTAGTGTTTGAGGTTATAGTTTATAGTTTTTTACGCTTTATTTTATTTTTATCCTTATAGTAGCTTATTTCAATCTATTAGCTTTTCATGTTATAAGCTATCAATTATCCGCTATCAGCTATAAAATAACTTTTCAACTATTAGTTAACTTATAGTAGCTTATTTTTACCAAACCTCATCTCTCTTTAACTATGTTGGCTTGATACATTGCCCCAAAATGGATGCATAAAACTATATAGTGATAAATTGGGATTGGTAAAATCAAGTGATAAATTGGGATATGGAAAAGTTTTAAATATGAATCTTTTGATGTTTTTTTTAATTTTGACAAACTATGAATCTATATTGATGTTAGATACTATTTTCTCTGGTCTTTATTATAAGAAAAAATTTGCTTTTTAAATTTATATAGAATATTTTATATATTTAGACTATATTATCAATTAGATATATTAAGAATCTATAAAGCATACTTTTTCTTATAATAAGGATCAGAAGTTATAATATTTGTGTATGTAGAACTCTGCATATATTCGAGACTTTCAATAATCCTATAAACAACCAAAGCTGCAATATGATTTTTTCTTAAGGCTGCACAATTTGAATTTCTTAGAATTATGCCTCGATACTAATAATTATTATCGGGTAGGCTGGAATCAAATGATTCACAGCACATGCTTAGATTGTAGTAATAGGCAATTTCTAGAACAATGTTCGTTTCAATGAAAAATTCTAATGTTTCATGTGAACCGCACTATGCACCATATATTAGTATATCATATGATTAGTTATTGTGTGGAAAAATTGTAAATTGATTTTTGAGAATAATAATATTTTTTCAAATTTTAAATTATTAGGATTTTTTCTAAATATTGGAGATTAACAAAAAAAAATCATAATGCTTTAAATTTTTCTAAATATTGTAGATTAACAAAAAAAAAAGCATAATACTTTAAATACTAAAATAATCATTATTCAATAAAATCTATAAAATATGTCAATCTTTTAAAAATTACCGATAAATTTAAAAAGTTGATCGAAATTCAAAGCGGAACTTTTCATAAACTTAGTGGATCACGGCTAATCCAAATTTTTATAGGTACTAGTTTAGATTCTTGACGTTGTCCAGATTAAAATAAGTTTGTGTGGATAAACAAACATATAAATATATTTGATTGAAATTTTTTAAATTTATAATTAACATAATATCTTAAAAGTAAATATAAACGGTGAGATGAATATCCAATGCAAGAAAAAAAAAATTATAATAAAATAAAAAATGTAACTAATTTTAATTCTATTTCATTCCGTTTCACTCATTTCATGTTTGTGCACTCACTTGCTGCACATTCTGATATATTTGTCCTACCTGAAAAAATAAATAAAAAGGAGTGGGATAAAATTTTGTTTTTAAAAGAAGCCAAATGAGTGGGATAAAAATAGCATTTAAGCACAAAGTGTGCCTAACTAAAAGAGTTATACAACCATAAGAAAAATGAAAATAACCTCAAAGCCATATACCAAATTAACCCCTAAATAGGCTAAAAGATTAGACCATCACAAATTCAAATCATAATTAAATCCAAACTTTCGCGTTTTCAACCCCACAAAGAAATAATTTTCGCTTTCTCTACCAACACCTCTACGGATGACACATTTTGTGCAAACAGTATGTTATTTGTTCTTTCCAAAGAGACCAACAACAAGCTAACCATACTACTTGAAGGTCAATCCTCACCTCTTTAGCAAAGAGATAAGTATTACAAAATATGTGACATAATCAACAACAACATTTTGTAAAGGGCCAAAAATACCGAGCCAATATAAGATTTTAATCCAAATAGACAAAGACATATTACAACCCACAACCAAGAGTTCAATAATTTCATCAACATTGCACCCTCCTACGCAAAGCGTCGAGTTCTCAAGATGCATCCCTCGACGAATCAGATTGTCTTTTAAAGGGAACTTGTCCTCAAGCATTCTCCAGGCAAAAAGTGACACATTTAACGTAATAACTTTATTCCAAATAGCATCCTTGTGTGCTGTCATATGGACTGGAACTAAATGTGTTAACATATGATAAGCACCTCTTACTGAGTAACCATTGGTAGGATCAGGGAGTCACATCCATTTGTCCACAACATCAACTTGTAAAAATAAATTTTCCAAAACAACCAGCTCCTCCTCCCACACAAAAAGTTGTCTACGTCATCTCCACCCACCACTCCCAACGACCCAAACCATCCTACACATCTCTGCCAACGTAATATTTTTATCAAAAGCTAATTTAAAGAATCTATTAAAACAAATACAAAGAGCATCACCCTCCAACCATCTATCTTTCCAAAAAGGTATCTCTTCTCCATTTCTCATCTTTTGACTAATATTATTTTCTAACAACCGACCAACGCTCAGCTCACCCCTTCACTAACATCACAGAAATCTTTCCGGCACAAAGATGTCTTCCTCCCCTCACTTTTAAGTCTACCATCTGACATCTCATACTCATCAACCAATACCTTAAACCACAACCCCTCTTGGTCCACCAACAACTTTCAACTTCACTTCACTAAAAGAGAAATTAAATTCTCCAACTCTACGCACTCCAATACCACCCTCATCTCTATCCAGACACACCTTATCCCATTTTATCCAATTAATTTTATAATTAGTCATTGGAAACTTGTCTATTGGTTGATCATTGAAGGTAAATTATTCATACATTGTCTAAATGAATCATAACAACATAAATGATAAAGGTGTGACACGCAATTAGAATATCTTGGTCATTTTATATTTTTCATAACATCTTGAGGTGAACGGGTCCCAAGAAGTCTGCTATCTGATTGTTGCAACAAAGATCATACGCGAGTGTTCTACACTCACAATTATTGCTATGCGGCGATCCAATCTAGGAATTCCAACCAGCTACCAGATTCTCATAATGTGAAATTTGTCGGGTGCCTCAAGGGCCATACTATTAATCCTTTTAAGTCATATACATACATATCCCATATAATTAATCACAGATGCTTATTCCTTACTGTGATTTTGTTGATTAACTGAAATAACTTCAATTATCTAACTTAAAGTCAATATTGTTATATTAACTTACTTTACTATTGAACTCAACAAGACTTAGGGTAACTAATAAGTGAGTTACTGAGTCGGGTCTAAGTATTCTAAGGGTACTTAATTTTTCCAATGTTTCTTGTGATCAATTAGGGCTTTAAAAAAGTTTTTCTTTTTAATCACTTTTATGTTGTTTGAATCGATTCAAATCATAGAGGTAACATTGTGAATCAGATCAAAAATTGGTTCAAAATGTTGTGTGACTCGAGTCAAGTCCTATAGGGGATCCTATGACTCGGTCATAGACTTAAAAACTCAATTTTTTCAACTTTTTGCGCCCTAACTCGAATTTTTCAGCTCTTTGAGACTGAATTTTATTTTTTGAGGAAAAAGAGACTGAAATATTAATGTAAAAGCATAAAAGAACCCGTAAAAAATATGATAACAAATCTAGTTCAAAATAAGAACTATGAATTATATTGCCTCAAATAAAACAGAACTAAGAATTCTAGTTATTATCATCGCCGCCATCTTATCCGGAAAGAACCTTAGACTTGGTTGCAAATTGCAAACCACAAGTTAATTTTGACCCCATTTTATCTCATTTGCACATTCTCTGTGCTTTTGCATATGCAGTGTCAAGAGAGGGGGGGTGCGATTTTAATCAATGTCAGAAATAAATTACTTGTGGGGTCTGAAATTATTATTATTATTTTCGTTTTAAAAATTGAGGTAGGTAATTTTGTATAAAAAAAGGAAAAAAAATTGTGGTAGGGAATGACCTATATCAGAACATGCATTTGACTTATCAACTAAAATTGTCATACATATGATATAGGTGTGACCAAATTTTGTAGAGAATTGATCCTTTTAATTTTCACATCTCAACCATTAATCAATTTTATTTTTTTTATTTTTAAATTTAAATATTATTTTATATTTATAATTTAATGGTTCATTTCCCACATTATTTTTTCAATTTATTTTTCCAGAGTCCATTCTCAATTTTGTATGACAATTTTGGTGGTTACATAACAAAGCAAACTAACTAATCATTTCACCTTATTTAATTTGAATGAATTTTCCTATAATTCTTTTGTACACATAAGGGCACAATAATGAACGTTTTATTTATTTATCATGCTTATTTTCTAAGCTTTATATTTTCAAATTTTTTTTAAAAATTTTCTTAAAAAATAAAAGCTAGCTTTTATTTATAGAAATCTAGTTTTATGATTGAAGAGAATCTCAACACATATATAGAAATAAAAGGGAAAAGAAGATCAATATAGTATTATGAATGGAAAATTAAGTAGGTTCTCGATAGTTTGTCCTTATGCTTTGTCATAATAATATCTCGTTTTCCATGATTTGATATGGATTTGATATTGATCTTCTAATTCTCAAAGAATTTTTTTTTAGTAATTTCAAGTTTGATTACGAGATGATAAGATTTATATTATGTTTGATAAAATTAAGCTATAAATTAGTTAATAATTGGTAGTTTATAGTTAAAAAATTAATAGAATGAAATTAAAGTGTTTTGTCAAATATAATTGTTGTAAGTATAAAATGATATAAAAGTATATGATTAGTGAGTTGTTATTATATTTAAAAAAAACTTAAGAAATAATAAAATTAAAATAATAAGGTTAAAATTGGCATAAAAGGTAAAAAAAAACTATAAATTAAAAGTTCAAACACTACTTGAAGTAATATATCAATAAAAACTATAATCTCGAAAGAAAAGTTATTAACCAAACACGCTTTATTTTATTAAACAAGCATATAGTTAATCTAATAAGTTATATAAGATAGCTTATTTGTTTGTTTTTTTTGTTACCATGATATTGGTATGAAGTTTCCACCGCCGTTAGCGACGACTAATCTCCGTCGGAAACCTGTGAGTAGAGCTGTAAAAATGGGCCGGGCTATCGGGCCGGCCTAGTAGCCCTATAGTTTTATACGGGTCGGGTCGGGCTTCCCAAAAATATTATTGCCGGGTCTATGGGCCTTCATGGCTGGCCCAGCGGGCTTTTGGGCCAGCCCATTAAAGAATTAAAAAAAAAAATCTAAAAATAAGGAATTTTAGTTAGCATAAAATCTTTAGATAAAATAAGTAACAAAAGATGAGTTTTTTTTTTAAGGAAAAAGATGAGATTTGTTAGTTAGGAGATAATTATTAAACCAAATTTGTTATGATTACCTTTATTTGAAAAAAAAATAACAACTTAATCAATCATTATAAATAGAGAAGTATAAGAAGGAAATTATAAGTTTTAGTATCGGAGGTCGTATCTTAAATAAGTATAGGAATTGCTTACTCCCAAAAACTGTGCAAGCTCTTATTTGTACACGTAATTGGTTGCATGATTTTAAAGAAATCGGACCTTCTGGTAAGTTTAATAAATAATCCTTTTATTTTATTTGCAATTTGAATTTGCTTTTCAGTTGATGACTTATCAAATTATCGTGTATTATGAATTGCAGATATACCCGAAGTAGAGGAGATACAATTGTATGAAAAATCAAGTGGTCAAGATCAAGAAGAGACTTAGGCCGAGAAGTTACCTAATTTATAATTTACTTTTTTTTATAATTTATAATTTAATTTATGTATTTTGAATGGTTATGTTAAAAGTTTAGTGTCTGATGTAAGCTTGAAATTTATTAGCTTTGAGGATGCACTTTATGAATCATCATCCACAGATCTCTCGACTTTTGCATGGATATTTTGAAGTATTTATTATTTCATTTCATGAAATCATGACACTCAACTTTTTTCTAGATATTAATTTGTGTGCGATGCATACGTAGTTTTATTGTTCATTGAATTTTTTTTTTACAAAAAATTTGTCAATTTTTTATAAAAAAATGAAAAAATTTGTCGGACCGGTCCATGTAGGCCCTTGCTTATTGGGCTGGGCTAAGCGGGTCGGGCCTTAATGGGCCAGCCCACTTAAGCCCAGTAGATGTCTTGGCCCTATGGGCCCGGGCTGGGCTGGGCCGGCCCATTTGACAACTCTACCTGTGAGGCACACAAGATGGGTTCTCCCCACCCAACCGAATTTTCTCCATACGCATAGGTCAGGAATCGAACCCCTAACCATATACTTAAGTGGATAATATCTCTTACCACCTGGATCAATACATTGTTGATAGATAATTTATTTGTGTTAGTAAAGAAACATTTAATCAAAAATCATTTTCATTAAAAATTAAATTTGGATTATTCCAAACAATTTGTCAGTAGAAAGTTCATTAATTAGAACTCAATTGTTTAGTTTTTATGGCCGGTTATGTTAATTAAGTATATGCAAGGGTCCACAAACTAGTTCTTTTGATCTTGATCATTATAGTTATTAATTTATAAACTACGTTAAAGATCGCATTATTGAGCTAAACTAACTATTTTTTTTCTTTATATTGAAACTAACTACTTTTTAGAGGTATCAACATTTTTTATTTGATTTACAATACTAAAGTTTGGCTTCCAAATCTTTGTTGCAAATATATTGTTAGTGCCTTTGACCACCATCTATGGCATATAGTACATAATAAAAAATATATAACTAAATATGGTCATGTGATGATTGATCTCCAGATACATTCTGGTACTTATTTTATATTTAGATTGTGACTTTAGATTGTTTGTATAAGTGGAGTTTGGAATTGCCTAGAGAAGCGTGTTATGGAGGGTTGGTCCTAAGATTTTTAATGGCAAGTCATTCAATTTGAAGATTAAAATAAGAAAGTGTTTCAATTTGAAATTGATGACCATAATTAAAGATAAAAGAAAAATAAATTAAAATTATGATTTTTTTTTGGGCATAAAATATCTACACACACCTTCAAAGACTATCCTCAAGTTTTGTGAGATCTAAATAAGTAGTAAAAAATTTCTAAATATTTTAACGCTGCTGAATTTCCAAATAAAAAATTAATTACAATTTTTTTTTTTATTGGGAGCAATCTAAAATTACAAACTTATAGTAAAATATAGAAATACTAAAACTGCATTTAAGTTAACTAAAATTGGCTTCTTTTAAATATGAGACCCGCCCATGTTTAGGGCAACTACTAAATTATATACTATGTCAAATGTCAAATGATTAATTAGTTACTGTAGTTTTTTTGGTTTTGAATCCGAGTTATGGTCATCAAATTACATATTAAATTTGCGGTTCGATCCTCCGCAACTGTAATCGGGAGGGGGATGGAACCACTTGATGCCAGAACTGATCCCCGAACCAGATTAAACTGGTGGTGAAAAATCAAAAAAAAATTACATATTAAATTTTCTAGTATTAGATTAAACTATTAAATGGAGTGCAAATGGCATTCAAACCCTTTTATGAATCCCACATAAGTGATATAACACCTAATAATAGACTGGTTTTTTTTACCTCCCTTAGATTTAAGTGATAACAATTGGTACTTTCATTAAATTATTTATAAATTGGATTAATTCAACACTAGATATTGATATATTAATGAAGCCTCCAAAGAAAAATGACTACCATTATATTAAATATCAATAGAGTAAAAGTTCTTCGTCTCGACTCTTACATGTACAGAGTGACAATGTTATATATGAGTGATCTCACATTGAACAATTAGCTGGATTCTCCTTATGAATTTGAGTCATAACAATTATATTTTCTATTGAGAGTTGGGCTAAAAAAAAAGGATAAAGTATAGCTTTTACATAATTTACAATTTTTAATTCTCTATTTCTTAAATAATATTTTTTCCGATGGCCAAGTTCTCGCAAAAATCATTCAAATACATTGATATATATAAGTAAATTTTAATTTTTGATACATTGAAAAAGTGATGTATCTAACCTATATTATTAACCAAATATATTATTTTTTTAATGAATCTAAAAATTAAAATTTGCTTATATATAGAACCAGAAGGAGTAGTTGATATCAATTGAAATTGTGTTAGTCGGTTGAACTATTTTACAAAGGTGTGCTTCTCCCAAATACAATCATTCTAGTGCACCGATGAACTATCAAATCAACTGAAAACATATTTTTCAACTGAATTATTTTCACATGGGCGTATTCCATCATAAATTTGATATGAATAAACCCTTCGTGATAAGATACTTTGTGGGCTCATTATGCTGCTCACAAAACCCTCAAAAACACATATTTGGGAGGTATTTTAGACAATTCCCCGAGGGCCGAAGTTTGGCCGTTGTGAAATTGTCTTTTTTATTGTAGTAAAGATTTTCAAATTTTCAAAATAATCGAAACATGAGTGACTGTGATCAATTATATTTCTCAATATATTTTTATTTAATGAATAAAGATATATTGAATGATTGCCAATGATTATATACATGAGAAATATTAATTAATTTCTTACAATGAATCATCAAATAATACATTTGATCACAAAAATATCAAATAATACATTCTAAAATAAATTTAAAACCATTGACAACTATCCACTCATATATATTCTTTTAGGTCAAGGATGTGTTGAGAATACATCTTTCATATAGAGGTTCATCAAAATCGACTCAATAAACTTGATAATGTCAACTAATTAAATTAATTAATTAAATTGGTTAAGATTGATTAAGAAATTGAGTTTTTTGTTTTGTTTTTAACAACAAAAGAAATTGAGGCCTACACACCACAAGTCATGGGCTCGTACCATAGTGATGTACCAAACTTATAAAGTATTTCAAACGTTATAGTTAGTTTAAAGACTATACTCGTATTTGTTACTTGAGTAACCAAAAAGTAAAAAACGATAATAATATGTTACTAGCAAACTCAGACAAATTTCTCATTCAGTATGGGATTATAGCTTAAAAATTGATATTAGTAAATTATTAAGATTCTCATTTGAATGAGATAAGCCCGTGAATGTTATAAGCGGAGTCTTAAAATTTGATTTTGTAATGATAGCCCAACTCAAATATTTTGTTCGAGCTGCTTCGCACCTCCGCATCCCAAAGCGCGCTGCCCCCCTAGGCGCGAAACACTAAGTAGTGGATGCTTTATATAAGCTATTGAATAATCTCCAACTGGTTGGAACGATCCATTCTATTGGTCCTGGCGATGATTGCCATATCATTTATAATCGGCGTGTGGTTCTTGTGGACAATACTGGTAAGGTAGTAGTTCTATAAGAGTACGGTAATTGTAAAACGTTATTGAGTTTATCTATTCGACCATAGATTATCATATGATTTTTTCCAGATAGTTGTGTGTGAAGAGAGGATGTGCTAAGACCATCTCCAATGGTGTAGTACTTATTAGGTACTACCATTGGAGTACCATCCATTTGAGTACCTATTAGGTACTACTTCTCAAATAAGAATCCTCTATCTCTTCTTGGACCTACCTTTATTTTCCATTAAAATATTATTTTTATTTAACTCTTTCTCTTCTTGCACAATTTTAAAAATGTGGAGTTATTGATGGGACCCTTTTTAAAACTTTTTAAGAAGTGCTTCATTGGAGTAGTTGAGTACCTATTAAGTACTATTATTAAAAAATGATAAATTAGTGATGTGTCCATGTGGGACCCATTTAAGTACTCAAAGTTTGAGTTCTCCATTGTGGATGCTCTAAGAGTCTCACATTGAATAAATAAAGTTTAACAATGTATTTTATAAATGAAAACAATTCTCACCTTCCAGTCCTATGAATCGTATCAAGACAAGAGCCTTATTTTCATGAGCTCTCTTTCATTTCATTCACATGGTTAGATGATAGAAAACATGCACAATTAACTCCAAAGGCTTGGTCTAGTGGTAAAAAGACAGGTCTTGAATCCGAGAGGTCCCGGGTTCGAGCCCCGCTAGTGCCTTTGGAGGGAGGTAAATGTAATTACCTTTGTAAGTGTTCTTTGAGCCCTAAGGTCTTCCCTGCCTTGGACTGGGGCACCATCCCCTCACCCTAAATTTTTTTTCCTTTATATATCAAAAAAAAAAAAAAACATGCACAATTTTCCCTTGATTTATATTTTTTTTTTCTTTTTAAGAATTTTTCACTATAATCTTTTATACTATTTATTTTATAAAAAAAAACACTTATTTCACCTAAGTCGGCCTAATAAGGTTCAACTCATATTAGTCATCTATTTTTCGCAAACAAATCAAATTGAACTAATTAAGTCCTAGAGGTGTTAGCTTAATGTATTTTTCGTAGTAGTAAGAATTTCTTTTCTTTTTTGGTTTAAATTTGACGGCACAAGTTATGGTGCATACGCCATGTTTATACACCGTGCATAAATACCCAAAATTGTTTAGCGCACCCCCAGATTTCTAATGCACTTCCCAGATTGCTTAGCGCACCCCCCATATTTTTAGGGGGGTGCGCTAAGCAATCTGGGGGTGCATTAAACAATTTTCATTATTTATGCATGGTGGATAAGGAAAAAGCTTATGCAGCATAACCACTTCCAAATTTGACTAGGTAGTTTTAAGAATTGTAATTCAAATTTCATCTTAAACATTTGTATTATGGCTATTAATATCATCATATTGTAAAAATAAAAAAAAACTAAGTCCAGACAAATTTAATTGGATTTGAACAAATCTTTCTTCAACACAATTCAAACAAAATTAAATCAATTGATAAAAAAAAAAAAAAAAATCGATTATTGAATGTTAAAAGAAAAAAAAAAACCATTGACTTTTCTTTATTTACAATTAGAGCCGTGAAAATGAAACTATTGCTCAATGTCCTACAAATAAGTGATCAATGTAATCAATTTTCTTCATTTTTTAATTTGTAGACGATGTGATAATCACTGCAAAAAATTACACATAACCTAAAATTTCGAATATAAATTCGAGTGAAGATGTTCAGTCTAATAAAGTAAACATTTATCATTTAAGTTAGATCTTAAATTAAATAAAAAATTAAACAAGTTCTATAAATGTTGTTTTTGTGAAAATTTCAAACATGGTTTCTCAATGTGTGGACTCTAGAGTAAACCCGTTAGTTCAATGAATGTAGAATTGGATCAACGTTTGAACCTCTACGCATTAGAAGTTACAATGTGCAGCATGTAATTATTGAGTCCAATCCATGTCTCCTTCATAGTGTATATAAAAATAAGTCATGTAATTCAAGTGGCTATTATAAAAGGAGCTTCCAAAGCCACTAACTATATAATTGCAATAAAAAACATCTTATAAAATATGTTGGAAATATATGGATACAAATGCAACTACCATAACCATAATAACTGAAAGTATATCTATGATATATAATATTTAGTCAAAATGTTCCCTAGTGAGAAAGAGAATCATAGATGTGAAACATGGGGACACATGTGAGCACATGAATGTTTGGAGAAGGAATAGGACAAGAAATTGAGACCTTAGCTAAGGAAATGGTCAATGAGCTTTTAATGAACAAATAACTTATCATGGAGAATACCATGTGCTTGGCAAATTGCAAATATACGCCAAAGCTAACTAATTAAATTACAAGGAGAACCTAGCTACCTCCAAATAATCTATTATATAAAAAATCAGCAATCAATAGCTTAAGAGATATGAAATTTGATAAAATAAAAGTACAATATTTTAATTTTTGTTTGCTATATTAAAATACTATCATATGTAAAACTCAATTTTTAATTCAAGTTCCCTTAGTTACATGTATGTAATGTTAGGCTACTCAACAAAGATGAGAGCGGGGCCTTTTCTGTGAAATTTTTCCACTTCCGATGAATATTTCACTGAAGAGGATCTGCTCTCCAATAAAGATGGCCTAATCTAAATCAGAATCATATTAGTTATTTAATTTTTTTCAAAATAGATAAAGTTAATATTTTTTAAAAAATTTACCTGAAAAGTTAAGAGATAAGTCATTCAAAAACTCCGTAGACAAACATGTTTATCCAAATATAATGAATATAATATTTTTTATTATTATTATTATTTATAAACAAGGGCGGCCCCAATAATTTGGAGGTGTTAGTTGAAATTGAACCAATAAATAGAAATAAGAGATATAACTAGTAATTATTAAATGAAACCACAAATTAGTGAAGACAAAATTAACAATAAAAAAATAAGAAAAACTGAACAATTAATAAATTAACCTAGAATTTGGTTTTCTCTTATTTTGGTTTTGTTTTGTCAATTTTTCTTCACTGAACTTTTTCCTTTTTGTGTTGCTTTTAGTGTTGAACTATGGACCTACTATTTACTACTATAAAATTAAAGTTTTGAAGGGTCCTTCTAAAGAGCTTGATACACCCCCTCTAGGTCGACCCGTTTATAAATAAGCATTTTTCACAAAAAAAAAAGGCTAACTCTTTTCATGAATAATATAATAGGACAAATACATGTTAAAATATCATATAAAAATATGAGAGGTGGCTACTTTTGTTTTGACGAGAACAAAACTTCCTAGCTCACCACAATGCAAAATCAAATACTACCCTAATCATTTGAGAGGAAAATGATGCATCAATGTTACATTTGAATATCCTTATGCTCCCATATCTTTAACAAGTTTCTAACATGAAAGAGCAATTTTGCTCGAACAACAATTTATTGAGGGACTTTTATTACATTAACCTTAGGTGGAGGTTAAGGTGGGAAAGGTTGTTTATTTTCCCATGATGGGAAGTTAATTGTAGCCATTAGATCAAATAAAAAATAAAAATTTATTATAGTCCTTTTAACATTGGATTTTTTTGTCACACTCTTTTCCCCACTTATCTCCTTCACTTTTGTGTCTTTTTTCCACCACAGTTTGGATTATGGAATCTGGTATCACCATTCACCCCACCGCACTGCTCTAAATAATTCATATCAACAAACACAATCTATCCTTCAATTTGGGTAACACTCCAAATAGTTATCACTGCTCTAAATAATTTGGGTAACACATCACACATACGGCTGAGATACATTAGCTAACATAATCTGTGTAAAAATTATTTAAATCTTTAAGTTTTAATGACTCTAAGGTTCTGGGTCTAAAAAAAAGTACTTCATTCTTGTAGTAGATTTTTCCAACACAAAAGCCATCAAATTTCATATCTGGATCTAAAAACAATCCATTGTTGTAATAGCTTTTGTTAGCAAAAGAAATGTATCAAATTCTAGCTTTTCCCTTTTCATTTTGATTTTAACTTGTTTTAGCAGAAAACTGAACCAAATGGATGGAAATGAGATGATGGTGGAGGATAAAGATTGACGAAAAAAGTGGAGGACAATGGTGGTGGAAAATAGTGTGAGAAGAAGAAAAGAAAATAATCTAGTGTTGAAGGACTATGATAAAACTTTATTCTCTATTTGATCTAATGGCTACAATCAACTTTCCCATCATGGGAAAATAAACAACCTTTCCCACCTTAACCTCCACCTTAACCTTAATAGATGTAACATTTTTACATGTCCAAACTAAAATTCAAACTTCAGACCCTATTTAAATTGGAGGTGTGTCATTTCTTGTCAGTATTTGATAATGAAGTAGTGAATTTATCTCACAAAATTAAGTAAAATTCCTCTTTTTGTAATTTTGTTTTTTGGAAAAAAAACATACCTACTAAATATTAAGTTGCCTTGGGTCTTACATAAAAAAATCAAACAAAAATTAAGTTTGTGGGCTATATCTCGTTGTTATAGACAAATGATGGAAAATTTCTCTTTACACCCATGTTTTTTTAGACCCCTAAAATTTCTTTTTTTTCCCTTTAAAATTAATCAAAATCTATTTTCCAAAGTATTTTTTAAAAAAGAAAAAAATTAGGATTCTAGAATCCAATATTTTTTTTAAAAAAAAATTCATTTGTGTTTTATTTGTATGTTTTCATTTAGATCTTATGTTTTTATGTAAATCATTGTTTTTTTTCGTTATAGACTTATATTGTTTGAAGCAATGTTTTAAGAACCGGACCGGAGCTCGAACCGGTGTGGCCACTGGTTCAAGGTTCAACCGGTCGGACCGGTTCAACCGTTATTGAACCGTTTACGTTGAACCGTTCATATGATTTTTCTATTTCACATTAAATAAACAAATTAACATGGTAACTTCAACAATATTCATATTTCATCGTATTAAAAAATTAAATTCACTCAACAATTTCTCATACTTTTAAATATTAAAATGATAGAGTAATTTTTTTTTGTAATAGTAATTATTTATATTTATAATTACATGTCAATTGATACATTATTTATTAGTTTATTGTATTTTATGATTAGTATATTTTGTTGGGTTAATAGAAAAGAGAACTATAGTCTATAGGCCCAAGCCCATTTGTAAACTTAACCCTACACTTGTTATGAGAAGGAAAAACATACTTATTCACTCATAAGAAAAAAGTAGCAGCCGCCACTCTTACCATCACTCATCCTCATTCACTCATTCATTCTCATATGTTGCTTGATTGAAAAAGAAATATAGTCATCATCCTTCAACTTTCTTTCTTGTTTTAACAATCAATTTTCATTTGTTTTTTATTATGAATCTCCATCTTAACTTTTTCTACTTCCAATTTTCTTCCTAGTAAATCTGATAGTTTGAAGAGTGCAAATATAATATTCTGTAACTTCTGTTCTTTGTTTGTTTTATTGGCACTCATGTTCTATTCTTCTTCTTTCAAAAAGAAAAATAACATTCTGTTACTTCTCTTCGGTTCTTCGTTCTTAATTTGTTTGTTTTATTGAAAAACGAAAATAATAAAGAAATAAATGAAAAAAAAATTAAAATTTATGTTTTTTTTAGTACAAAATCTGAACCGGCCGGTTTTTCAAAACCGCCACCGGTTCACCGGTTCCACCGGTTCGTACCGGTTCACACCGGTTTTTAGCATTTTTTTCCCGGTTCTGGGGACTAGCGGTTTACAGCATCTGCCCGGACCGGTGCTGTGACCGGTTCCCGGTCCAACCGGTTGAACCGGCCAGTCCGGTCCGGTTTTTACAACATTGGTTTGAAGTTTTTTTTTAATGGGACATGTTAAAGTTTTTGTTGAGTATGTTTTAGGCTCTGTTTGGATTGATGAAATATAATGGAATAGAGCGGAACAAAATGTACTATAATAATGTTCAATTGTTTGGATTTGAAAAATAATAATGGAATGGAGCGGAATGAAATAGTATGAAATGAATTTAATATAATACTACCACTTACCATCAATTTTGTTCCTCTCTTTTTAAAATATCCAAACAATGGAACGAAATATTTATTCCATTCCGTTCCATCTCATTCCACTTCACTTTATTCCACTCCGCTTCATTCCATTACATTCCATCAATCCAAACGAAGCCTTAATGAGATATATCATTTCTTTTTTCTGAATAAAATGTCTATTGATATTTTTTTTATTAATATTCCAGTATATCGGATTCTATTTTCCAAAATAAAGCGAAGTTCAAATATTTCAGATTCTTTTTTTCAAAATAATGTGCATTTTGAAAACTTCATTCTATTTTCCAAATAATGTGTTTTGAAATATTTTGCAACGTAGAATCCGAACTCACATTGGATTTTGGCATTTTTTATTTATCTTCCAAGATTTCGAAAATAGAATCTGAAATATTTCAAAATGATTTTAGGCAGTTCAGATTATGCGTTCCAAATATTTCAAAATGCACATTAGAATTTTTCCAAATGATATCCACTATGTTCAAACATGATCTTTTGGGCCTAAAAAAACACATAAAGACAATGGATCATTTGAGACTTCTATAGCCCACCTTCTTGAGAGTTTTTATTCAAATAGTTTTATTTTTTCGACCAAAAAAAGTTTTATTTTTATTTTTTATTGTTATAATTTAGTGATGCAAGAAGAGATGCAACACAAGTACGCGTCGTGTCGGCATCTTAATATTACTCATGTCCAAACACTTTTAAATTTGAAATTCTGATTGAATCCGATACATTAATATTGACATAATCACGTATTCTTTTGCCTAAATAGTTGTTTTAATCAAATCAAACCGTGACAAAAAAATAGAAATAGAAGCAAATGAATTCTACGAGCATCCAAATTCGGCCTTCGTTTTTGTTTCGTGATAAGTACTATTTGAACTAAACTTTTCTATTACACCTCCTTAGTATATACAGTACATTTTTATTGTTTCATTAAGTTGTTTTACTAGACTATTTATATATTAAGGTTTTGTTTGAGATAATTTTTTAATATTTTTGGCAGAATATTCTTGAGATTTTTCTTTATTTCTTTTTATAAGACATCTTTCAAATTTCTAAGATAATTAAATATTTTTTTACCACAACATACTTCTACTTTTTTTTTAAAGTGCATCTTTTTCTATAAGCTCTAATAAATACAATAAAAAACATCAACTAATTCTTTTTTTTTAATAAATAAAATTGTAAAAGTAATATCAATTATTAACAAATTTAATAGGACAACCAACTTTCTTAATCTCCGTGTTTTTGTCAGAGTCTTATATTTAGCATTTTCCTTTGTCAAAGAGTCTTATACTTTCCTCCGTCCCAATTTAATTGACACAGTTGACTGTTGTGCACTATTTACATATGTTGCTTTGATCTTATTTTTCTAATAATAAACAAAAATAAATATTAGCATATAAGATGTTATTTGATTCGTCTCGATAAGTATTTTCAAAATATCAAATTTTTATAATTTTTACTATTATACAATTAAAAATATTAATCATCAAAGTTATGTATCGACATGCGTAAAACAGTCAACTGTGTCAATTAAATTGGGACGGAGTATTTAAGGAAAAAAATATCTATATAATTATCACATTGAGATTTCCTATGATTAGTCTCCCACTAATGAATCATGAAAACACCAACATTAAAGTAACACATAAATTTTCTCAATGTAACCATATAAAATTCATGTCCATTACTTGACTATTATAGTGTCATTACTTGTCGGATCCACAAACCCATCAGTCCAAACCCGAATAGCCTTGTTCCTTCTGCCTGCACTGTTGACAGTTCAAACCTCTCTTTCTCTCATTGTCGTGTTTTTTACGTTTGATTCTTCCTTAAACCAACCAAACCCTCATCCTCAAATCACTGTTCCAACCCTTTTTTCCACACCCCATTTTTCATACAATAAACCACTTGGGTATTAATTTCTGCATCTGATTTCACTTCCATCTTCAAACGGAAGTGTAAAGTTTTGATCTTTAACTTAATCTACAACTGGGTTTTTGTTTTCTGCTATAACCCTTCAACCCAACAATCTCAGCATCAAGGTTATGTTTATCATATGTTTGATGTATAAAAAAATTATGTTTGATTTAATTTGTAGATGAAAAATTTCTAGTATTTTTTTTATGCTTTGTGTATATTAATTATGGCTTCTTATAAGAAACCACGCCTTAGAGATGTGGCTTTTCGCCGTTTATTATCTGTGGTTTTTGTGACTTTATGTGGGGTTTTGCTATTGATATTTTTACTTGGAACAAATTCAACATCAACTATTGGTACTAGTGATTTAGAAAGTGTTGATGATGGTGATGATGGTTCTGGTTATCATCGCGATTTGAAGTTTACAAAGTTGCAAAAACTTCCACAACAGAGTGATTTGTCACTCAAAGTGGAAAAGCTAAATGGTTTGCCTCCAAGAAACTTAGATTTGTATCCAAATCTTGCTAAGGATGCAATCATTGTTGTTTTGTATGTTCATAACCGGCCGCAGTATCTTAAAGTAGTTGTTGAGAGTCTTTCGAAGGTTGTAGGGATTAATGAGACTTTATTGATTGTTAGTCATGATGGTTACTTTGAGGAAATGAATAAGATTATTGATGGTATTAGGTTTTGTCAAGTTAAACAGATATATGCTCCGTATTCGCCTCATTTGTTTCCGAATAGTTTTCCTGGAGTTTCGGCTGGTGATTGTAAGGAAAAAGATGATGCTAAAGAAAAACATTGTGAGGGGAATCCTGATCAGTATGGAAACCACCGGTCACCGAAGATTGTTTCGTTGAAGCATCATTGGTGGTGGATGATGAATACGGTATGGGATGGATTGAACGAAACAAGAGCACATTCTGGTCATATTCTTTTTATCGAAGAAGACCACTTTATATTTCCCAACGCTTATCGGAATTTACAGATTCTTACTACGTTGAAGCCTATGAAATGCCCTGATTGTTATGCTGCAAATTTAGCACCTTCTGATGTGAAATCGAGGGGTGAAGAGTGGGAAAGTTTAATTGCAGAGAGAATGGGAAATATAGGTTACACATTCAACCGAACGGTTTGGAGGAAAATACACAATAAGGCTAGAGAGTTTTGTTTCTTCGATGACTATAATTGGGATATCACTATGTGGGCAACTGTTTATCCCTCGTTTGGTAGACCTGTCTACACGTTACGAGGCCCAAGGACCAGCGCTGTTCATTTTGGGAAATGTGGTTTGCATCAGGGTCAAGAGGATAATAAGGCTTGCATTGATAACGGAACGGCAAATATTAATGTAGAAGAACATGACAAGGTTGCGAACATTGATTCGGATTGGGATGTCCATGTTTATAAAAACCAGCCAGGTTATAAAGCCGGGTTTAAAGGTTGGGGAGGTTGGGGGGACGGCAGAGACCGCCACTTATGCTTGAGTTTTGCTGACATGTATCACTCCAAAGGCACTGCAGCTCCCTTGTAAGAGTTCAGTTTCTGGTTGCTTTTTGTTTTTCCTTTGTTCTTCTTCATTTATACTTGTTTTTATTTTTAATTTGGTCAATGTGAGAAAATTAGGTTCTTCAATACATGAATTCATATTAGAGCTTTAGAAACAGTTTCTTAGGGTCCATAATTACTTTGATAACTACCACTAAATGTTATGTATTAGTTGTAACACTGAATGAATATTCACTCATATTGGTTCTTCCTCAGATGAAGGAAGCTTTTGTATCATGTGAACTTTTTTTTCTATATTCATGTTTTCCCATGTATTAGTCACTGCCACTGAATCTGAAAGTATTCATTAGTTATCTATTTATGCTAATTGGAGGGTAAATTTCTTGTATGTATTTGTGTCTCTCTGTGAATTTGCGGTAAATCCTTAATCCTCGATGCAAAGCATGTTAAACATGTCAAATGTTAAATTCCACTTAAATGTTTTCAAATTTTGCAGCAAACCTCAAACACCATAATAGTTCAACGTTTTATACTAATTAGATGGACAGAGATACGCAAGAACAAAATTAAGTCAATAGTAACATTTTTTAAGTTTTCACCCTGCTTGTTCTTTCTCTTGTTCCATACCCTTTTTACTAGGGCTATTTTCAGGTCTTCCACTGGAATCATACTAGCAGAAATGTCGTGTAACCCTTCCGGACATGAATTCAAATTAGAGCTTTAGAAACAGTTTTTTAGGGTCCATATTTACTTTGATAACTACCACTAAATCTTATGTATTAGTTGTAACACTGAATGGATATCCACTTATATCGGTTCTTCCTCAGATAAAGGAAGCTTTTGTATCATGTGAACTTTTTTTCTATATTCATGTTTTCGTTTTTCCCATGTATTAGTCACTGCCACTGGATCTTTCTGAAGGCATTCATTAGTTATCTATTTATGCTAATTGGAGGGTAACTTTCTTGTATGCATCTGTGTCTTGTCTGTGTGACTTTGCGGTAAATCCTTAATATTTGATGCAAAGCATGTTTAACATGTTGAATGTAGCGTTACCCTTCCATAACCTTCTTACTAAGGCTGATTTAGGTCTTCCACCGGAAGCATACTAGCAGAAATGTCGTGTAACCCTACCAGAGATGACTTAAGTCAGACCTTGTGTTTTATCTTTCCTAAACTGAGTCGTGCTGTTCTGTTACTTATTATTGTATTTTTTTTATTTCCCTTCAGGAGAGACTGAAAAATTACGTCAACATAGGAATTATAGCGTGTGGAGAAGTAAATAGGTTTGCGTAGGAAGAATTAACAATGCCATCATAATAGGTTGAGGCCGACTTCAGTTCCCTGCTCTTGATCTTCTGCTTTTGTTGGATGCATTTGATTTGCAACAACTACTATTCAATCGGTAGCATGTAGCAGGCATTACTAGTTTTTAAAGATATGCTCTTCTAAGCAAGCAAAATAAACTTGAAAGGTTCCCTATGGTATAAAACCGACAAAATATGAGGCATAAAGAAGACTTTTTAAGTTGTAGTAATTCATCAAAAGGGTTTCACTTGAATCTTTTCTTTAACCTTGTTAATCTGTTTTTGCAATGTTATTTATATAGTTGTTCCTTGAAGTTTGTTATTTATGACTCATGAGATATGTCAAAAGATCTTTGTAACTTCATGTCTTCTATGATATCCTTTTAGTCTATGTTTGGGAGTTACAACGAAAAAAAGGTAGATAATCCATAATCTCTGACCTTGTTTGGAAGGGACATTAATCTCCTGGTATACCGGAACTACAAAAATAAGCATCGGATGAGTTCCCTATGAGTTCCTTTGAGGGTTTATAAAGAAATTCTCCTATGATGGGAGCTGAGCTTATCGTAGACCTTTCTTTTCCCTCTGTTCACCCCCTCTAAAACTCTAGCTCCCAAACAAAGCCTTAAGGACTTTACCATTCAAGAATATATCCACTCGATTTGTTAGTATTATACAAGTAAATGTTGGCTACTACCATTCTCTGATGAGAAATTAATCTCATCGAGTCCTTGACTAGCAGTCCAACAACAATTATAATTTTCACCATAAATAACGCTGTTTCCTTAAAGGTCAAGATTGTTCAATGACTCTATTTTGCACAGAAGCAATTAGGAAGTGACATGGTTTGTAGTAGTGAGGTTAAAGTAGAAGAGTTGATGTGGCTATTTTTACATGTCAGAAGTTAACAGCTAAATTTTCTTGCAGTTTGTCTTGTCCTTCCAAAGAAGTCTTAGCTCTTGAATTAATCCAAAAGTTGAGTTTTGGTTGGAGAAGGGCTCAGGGCCGCCCTCAAGGCCGCCCTGTGAGATTTTGAGTGCTCTGTGCAAATTGAGAAAAATGTGCTTTATTAATTGCAGTGATTGCGCATTATTCTCTTGTATTTTAATAGCAAAATCATTATTAATACTATCATCTCAAAAAAAAAAAAAAATTAGTATTATCCTAAAAGGATATCATTAGTACTATACAAAAAGAACATCATATCACTACTTAAGAGTTAACACTAATTATTTTCAGTCTCTTCTTCATTCACATAATCATGAAACAGTGTATCGTGAACGTGTGTCTAGTTTTTTTATTCAAAAAATAAAATTTAATTATTGGATATTTCTCTAATACATATCGGGAAGTATTGCAAACATATCTGATATTTTTTTATTAAAAAAATAAAATTTAATAGTTGGATACTTCTTTGATACGTATCGGAAAGTATCAGATACGTATCTGACGCGATACTTGAGCAATTTTAGTGTATCGGGGTTTCCTAGATGTAATTACACAGATTAAAATCCAAGATGACAAAATCAAATTGATAATATCTTAAGTTTTTGGTGATGTCTGCAAATTGCAGTTACAGTAAATTACAATCCATTATCAGATTTATTGTCATTGGCTATTTTTACAAAAGAAAACAACTAGAAGTTGGTTAGGGTGGTTGAAACTATATCCATTAATTTCAAATTTCTCTTTTTTTTCTTCCTTTCTTAAATTGAGTATGAAAACCTCTAAACTGTCAATTAAATATTTAAGAGACTGTCTAGAAGTCCTAGCTCAACTGGTAAATGCTGAAATTGTTAGGCCGGACGTCATGACCTGGGTTCGAACCCGGGACCTCACAGTTGTGTGTGAGTTTAATTTCAGTGGATTACCACTTCTTCTAAGACCCAAAAAAAAATAAAAATTAAGAGACTAAATTTTTTTATATATAAAAATAAACTTAAGTAGAGGGATAATGTCTCGGTCCAAAACAAAAAATACCTTCAGACTCAAGAAACACTTACGACCGAAAGATTTCAACTCTTATAATGGTGGCATTTAACATGGGAAAGTGTATAACTTTCCCACCATGCACAAGTTCAGTCTCCACCCTTAGATTAAATAGGCATACTGATTTTATTCTATTCTGCCCACACTATATCTTTTTCACATTTTCTTCAATCTTATTAATTTCAACCAACTCAGTAAACTCGCCCACCAACATAATGAGTCAACTCGCTCGGAACAAGTTCTCCAACAACTATGGCATAGATGGCTTTGAAGCCATGACTGCTGCTATCGAAGCTTTAGAAATCAGTCCTCAAAATCAAATCTTGCAATGATAAAAGAATAAACCAGAGTCAACATATTGATGAATTGTTATTGTTAATTTTTGTTGTATGTTAGGATATTGTTAATTCCATGGTTGGCCACTCCATATCGTTTTCACATTGTCTTCAAACCTTGTAAGATCTTGGAGTTTAAGCTGATTTCTAACTAAATCAATTAAAATGGGTGATTAAGAAACAACTAGGAATTTAGAAAGTGGTTCTACCTCAACACACTTTCACTTTTCAACTTCATTTTCTATGAAAATTTTTCAATAAAACAATTGCAGGATTCAGTTTAAAAAGTAGTTAAGATTTAATTCAGTGAAGGTTTGAAAGTTTAAACAATGTCATGGTTGTTGTCCCTAAGTGGTTTTTTATTGAAAAAAAAAACAGTTGTGGTTTTGTTTTGCTTTTGTTGATTTTGTTAGGATGCAAAATTGTGACTGCAAACAAGTGAAAAAGGCACAGTGGAGACCGGAGAGAGAGGGGGAGATCTGGGTACATGGAGGACAGAGAATAAAGATGGAAGATAGTATTGAAAAGAGAAAAAATATAGTGTGGAGAGACTATGATAAAATGATGTTCTTTATTTGATCTAAGGATAAAAAAGCAACTTGTGTATGATGGGAAAGTATAAGAATAACAAATGAATGTCACTATCTCAATAAATAAGAATAAATGACATGTTTGAAAAAAAGAAACAAATGATGTAAACATACTCTCCTTCCTTTGTTATACAAAAATGAATCAACATCAAATCAAATGGATGATAATGAATTGTATTAATACAAGTACTCTTTGAAAAGTAAGGACCAGAAATGCATCTACTATTACTTACTATTATTGCTGCTACATTTTCACATGTATGCACCATCCTTAATACAATGTCTATTTCAAACTCAGAATAAGTTTCCAAAAACAGAAAGAACAATAATCAAAGTATTTTGGAAAAAAGTAAATGACTATATCTCATATATGGAAATATAAATGGACAGCCACTATCTTTTTTTTCATAAAAAGGAAACAAAACAATTAATTAATAATAGTAATAATCAAGGAACAAGAATATGAATAATGACTTTTTGCTGTCAAAGATAATAGTAAGTGTTATGAATCATCCATTCTTTTGCAACTTTGTTTTCATTTTCTATACCATTACAAGTCTAAAGCTCTTCTTGTCCACTTCCATCTCCGGCGAGGCGGTGACGAGAACCGGCTGTTCATCAGTCATCTGTGAGCAAAACAAGCTCTCATCTATCTGGTTTTTTACTACTTGCTGGTAATGTATCTTCTCTGTTACTACAAAAGGGACATAACAAATCTTTTGTTCTTTCCTTTCTCACTTCAACACAAAATAAAATGTTTAAAACTCCAAGATTTTTTTTTTCTTTTTAAGTGAATTTTTTTTCTACTTGTTTTGTTTTAGTAGATCCATTTAATAGAAAATATTCACCAACTTTTTTTATCAGAAAATATTTACTAACTTAAATTGGTATTTTTAAACTTTTTCCACAAGTTTTCAAAATTTTATGAAGGGTTTAGGAAGAAATTAAGATGTTTATGACATGAACAATATTATTTTTTGGAAATTATGTCTGATTTGATCATTTATGTAGTTTTATCATATGTAGAATTTTAAGTTTGACAACTTTGTATATATTCTCTGGATTTTGTAAAATATAGTATAATGTATGTTCCTTTTATCAGAATAGTCCAATGAATTTTATTTATATTGAACTAATTTCAGTCATTTTTTGTACTTAAGCAATTTATTTGGACACTTCTGCTTTTCTAATAATTTGAATATTGGCATTTTTCAGATAACCAAATTATGACTAATACTCCGAAGGAGTTCCCTGACTTTTTCAAAGTCTTCCTTGCTGAAAAGCACACCGAGAGAATGGTATTTTCTTATTCTTGATATTGTTATATATTGTATGAATGATCAAGTTTACTGAAAATAACATGTGATGTGTAGTAGTTATTGATTATAAGGTATATTAACTCATAAGTAACGTTGATCTTCATCATTTTATTAATCAATTGCAGCTTATCCCTATTGCTTTTGCGAAGCTAGTGCGTTTAAAAAGGAGGGTAATGAAGGATTTTATCCTCAGAGATCGTAGAGGTAGAGATTGGCATGTCAAAGTGCGTCCTATTGGCGGTAGGCTTTATTTTGATGATGGTTGGAAGCGATTCGGAGAAGATAATTCTTTAGAGCAGAATGATTTCCTTGTTTTTACACATATTGAAGATAATGTATTTAAGTTCAAAATCTTTGAACTATCATCAATGTGTGAAAAGATAAAGGTAATTGATGAGGAGGAAGAGAATAATATGATGGACGATAAGGAGGAGGTGGAGGTGGATGACGATGACAGCAACAAAGAAGATGATGATGGCGATGTTAATATGATGGCAGAGGAAGAAGAAGACAATGATGAACATCAACATTGTAGAACCTGCAAAGACTGTAAGTTTTGACAGCATACTCAAGGTATTTGTGCGTGCATGATCGGTATTTACCTGATGATTTAATTTGGTTTAGGGAGCATTGGGAGCAGTTCTGCAGTTCCAAAACTCGAAGACGATGAAATCGATGCTGAAATGTATATCCAGGAGGGAAATCCATTCTTCGTTGCAAAACATACGCATAACAGATCCAATCAATTAGTACAATTCGAATTCGAATTCTTTGTCATTTTTTTATAATCTAGGAGCATTGTTGGATGAGTAATTAATCCATTGCTTAAGCCTAGGTGCATAAATTATTCTTATTTCTTGGTTTTTGCAGCATATTCCAAAAAGTGTTATTAAGGATTTCTGCTTTTGCTTTTCAAAGCATATCAACCTTGTATGTTGCCATTGCAAGGTATAATTTTAATCTGCACCTTACATTTTTCACTTTTATTGATATGTGCTTACATTGTTTTCATTATCGTAGGATGTTCAAACAAATGAAATAGCAGCCTATCATCATGTGTTGCCACAAATGAGCACAAAACATATCGGAAAGAGAGGAGAAATATGTCATTGGAGGGACGGTCGAATATTTGTGAAAGGGTGGGCAGATTTTTGTACAATGAGCAATATCACCGAAAATGATCGATGTTTATGTGAAATTGTGTTGCGTGAAGACAGAACAATCGAAACGTTAATGGTACACATTGTTAATGTTGAGCAGGAATGAACCAAGGGGGAAACAATACTAATAGTGATTCTTAATTATGTATTCTGCATTTTATATGTATTATTAATTATGGTAGATCAAGGTTTGAGTTTGTCCAGTTGATTGTGTTTCTTTATTTATATGTATTCTTAATTATGGTAGATCATGATTGATTATGACATGTACAAAGTTGTGCAATAGTAGAACTTTGGTTTGATTTCTATAAATGATTCATATACATAAATTCTTCATTTCTTTGCTTCATACACAACTTCCATATCTCTTACCTCTTGGTTACAATTTAGGAGGAAATTTGCTTTTGAAATTTGTAATGTCTCTTATCTTATTATTGAATTATACTAGATTAGGTTTCAATCTTGTTTTTGGAGCTAAATCTATATATTAGCATAATTTTCATTTGAATAACTATTTGTTTTGAAATTGAATTTGATTTTTGCTATCATAAAATTACAATTTTCAAATAGTTCATATTTATAGGAAAGCATAAAATAAAATCAATAATCAATGAAGGACAAATGAATTCCACATCAAATAATACACTGAGAATCTAATATATATGTCATATTTTTGGCAAAAACTATACTTTTCACATATCAAAATACTACACAAGAAGATGATCAATTCTGCTCTAACATATTGCTAAGTCAAAAATATTTGGCGATAACCACCAACCAACAAAAAATTATAAACTAAATCACGGAGAAATTAAAACGTCGGTTATATTGATCCCAATGTAAGCCAATTTTATCTCCTTTCTTTAGATTCCTTCTAAGAACAAAATCTTTGACCCATCCCGTAGTGAACACGTGGCTTTTTGCGGACGTCCATATCTTGAAAACGAGAGAATGAGGAGACTTTGTGTCAACGTCCCATACTTGAACTTCCACTCCATTTGTCTCGGCAACTTTAGCACCACCCAACAACACCGGAATAACGAACTCTTGAGTCAATTCTTTCTTCAACAAAAGCCTACTCAAACCGCGACAAACATCGCTCGTTTCAAGAACCTTCTTGATCTCCCATTCATCATCAACATTACAAGTCTTCTTAGTTTCTTGTTTGTTGGCGATTATTCTCTTCTTCGATGGAAGATCATATTCACAATAGTCCCCAATTCTCCCCTTGATCTTTCTCTTCTTTATTGGAAGATAATATTCCCAGTCTTCCCAATTTCTCCAAACAGCATCATCATTATTAGTGCCGTTGCCAAGATCACTCTTTTCCTTCATGATCTTTCTCTTCTTCAATGAAAGATCCCAATTTGTCCCAACAGTTAGGACATGATCAGCCACACATGAATAAGAATTGCAGTGAGCCATGATGAGAGGTTTTCTTGTTTCTCAAGTAATATCTAGAGAGTATGAGTGAATATGATTAGGGTTGCAAGTGTGAGTTAACAACCTCTCCTCACTTTAGTAGTATATATAGTAACACTATGTGTGTGTTTTCCTTTCTTGCTGCCCAAGTAATACATATCACATTTTTTTTTTTTTTTAAGGCTAAGATATGACATATCTTTTTATTTTAGGCAACATATCGTATCTTCTCGTAAAAAAGAATTAATTTAATGCATATCTTAGTTTGTTGCTAGTTTTATTCCTTTTTTTACGAATGGATTAGTTTTTATTTAATTAATGAAAATGTCGATCGAAATATGACCCAAAAAAAAAGTAATGGACCAAATTTAGTTAAAATAAAGTGTACTAATAATTTTAAATCTAATTATATACTTTTTTTTATTGAAAATCTATAACTAATAATTAGGTATTTAGATTCTCTAAATTGAGCAAAGTGTAAAGTGAGATAATCAAGGATTGAGATTGTATAAATTCATAATTTGTTATGATCTACGAAGCACGCACACAAACATGGACATCAGATACGATACTGACATGTCGATACCGATAATAATTTTAAAAAAATAACACAATTCAATGTAATTATAATTGTCGGAGTCATGTCAGTGTCCGACACTGTGACACGCCTAATTCTAGGAGTGTCGGTGCTTCATACGTTATGATGTATCTATAATATCTATCAGTAACTTAACTTTAAAGTGAATCATTCATTTATACTTGATCCAAATCTACTAATTAATCAGCTTTTTTTTGTTACCGTAATATTAGTACGAAATTTTCACCATCATTAACGATAAAAAAGCAAATATTGTCACCTACAATTTTCCATTTAGATTAAAATGTTTTAGATTTAAATAAGATATTATTAATAATTTATATTTCTGGTAAGAATTTTTAAGATTTGTTTGTTTTTTGAAGATATGATTTAAAAATTTGTTATTTGCGATTGTTATTGGATAATCAAGTATTGCTAAGTTAGAGATCAAAAGTTAGATATTTTGATTGAGAATTTAATTTTTGAACTTATTATAAAATTGAGAATTTTATTTTTGAGTTAAAAATTTAAGTTGCAAATTTGAATTAAAGAGATGGTGCAAATAATATATCAAGATGTTTAAATTCAAACAAAGAAAATGAATAGTAGATTGTTTTTTGACAAAATTTGAATATTAGATAAATATAATACACAATTGATTTTTTGTTTCTCATATCCGGTGTCCGTGTGTCTGTGGTTCATAGATATACACCACAATCAAGTATCAACCAACTCATGATACCACAATATACTATGAAGTTAAAATTTTAAAAATTAAAATTTGAATTTTAACAAATCATACAAAATTGAGTTACTCTTATTCTCATGCATGATGCATCAGATATGACTCTTGGGCCCGTTTGAATTGATGGAATATAATGGAATTGAGCGGAATAAAATGGAGTGGAATGAGATGGAGCAGAATAAAATAAATATTTCATTTCATTGTTTGGATATTTTAAGAAAGAGAAGAACAAAATTGAAGGTATATGGTGTATGAGATGAAATTTATTCCATTATATTTCATCTCGCTCCGCTCCATTGAACTATTTTTTTCAAATCCAAAACAATGAACATTATTTTATTCCATTTCGCTTTGCTCCATTCTATTATATTCCATCAATCCAAACAAAGCCTTAAAGTAATACGTATCAATCACAAAAATTCCCTTGTATTTTTTTTTTTTTGATATATAAAATTCCCTTGTATTAAAACATAAATACATTTATATTTTGGTTAATTTGCATATACTCTTTGTAAAGGAAGAACCATAAATGCATCTACTATTACTTACTATTAGTGCTGGCTGCTGCTACATTTTCACATGATGCACCATCCTTATTATAATGTCTATTTCAAACTCAGAATAAGTTTCCCAAAACAGAAAGAACAATAATGAAAGTATTGTGGAAAAAAGAAAATGACTATATATCATATGTGGAAATATAAATGGACAGCCACTATCTTTCCTTCTTTTTTTTTTTTTTTTTTTTAATTTCTTTGCTTCATACACAATTTCCATATCTCTTACTTTATTGATGACAATTTAGGAGGAAATTTGCGTTTAAAATTTGAAATGTCTCTAATCTTATTATTGAATTATATTATACTCGTATTAGGTTTCAATCTTGGTTTTGGAGCTAGATCTATATGAGCATCGCTTTCATTTGAATAACTATTTGTTTTGAAATTGAATTTGATTTTTGCTATCATAAAATTACAATTTTTTAAATAGATCATTTTATAGGAAAGCATCACATACAATCAATAATCAATGAAGGACTAATGAATTCCACATCAAATAATACACTGAGAATTTAAATACATATGTCATATTTTTGGCAAAAACTATACTTTTTCACATATCAAAATACTACACAAGAAAGTGATCAATTCTGCTCTAGCATATTGTTAAGTCAAAAATATTTCGTGATAACCACCAATAAAAAATTATAAACTAAATCACGGAGAAATTAAAACGTCGGTTATCTCGATCCCAATGTAAGCCGATTTGATCTCCTTTCTTCAAGTCCCTTCTTACAACAAAATCTTTAACCCAACTCTTAGTGAAAACGTGGCTTTTTGCGGACGTCCATATCTTGAAAACGAGAGAATGAGGAGACTTTGTGTCAACGTCCCATACTTGAACTTCAACTCCTTTTTTCTCAGCAGCTTTAGCACCACCCAACAACACGGGAATCACGAACTCTTGAGTCAATTCTTTCTTTAATAAAAGCCTACTCAAACCGCGACAAACATCGCTCTTTTCAAGCACCTTTTTGATCTCCCATTCACCATCAACATTGCATTTCTTCTTATTGTCGTTCTTGGTTTCTTGTTTGTTGTCGATTTTTGTGTTGGCATGGCCGGTAGAAGAAACATTATTTTCAATGGAAGACGAGAGAAAAGAGACGTCGTTGTTTTCCTTATTGATCTTTCTCTTCTTCAACGGAAGATCATATTCGCGGTATTTATACCAATTTTTCCACTCGATTGTTCTCTTCTTTAATGGAAGATCATATTCCCAGTCCTCCCAATTTCTCCCAACATCATCATCATCATCGATGCCATTGCCAAGATCACTTTTTTCCTTCTTGATCTTTCTCTTCTTCAATGGAAGATCATAATCACAAACATCCCAATTTGTCCCATCATCATTGCTTATTTTAACGTAGAGCTTGGTGTTGTAGTCAACCCAATTTCTCTTCTTATTGGAGTGTGTTGTTGTATAGGAGCTAGAACCAGGTGTTATTAGGTGTAGACAAGCATCATCAGCCACATAGGAACAAGAATTGAACTGAGACATGATTGAGTGAATCGGAGAACAAGAAAACAAAGTTTGTTTTATTGATTTCTTGTTTGTCAAGCAATGTCTAGAGAGTGTGAATGAATATGATTAGGAGTGCAATTGTGAGTTTAACAACTCTCTCCACTCTACTTATATATTTGTTTTTTTATCCTTACTTGCTACCCAATTAATACGTATCATATTTCTTTTCTTTTTTAGGCAGCATATATCACATATCTTCTCATATTTCCTTTCTTTATGGGATAGACTAGTGTCGATTGAAATAACACCCACAAAAAAAAAGTGACAAAATTTAGGTTAAAAGAAAAAAGTGTACAAATAATTTTAAATCTAATTATCTACTTTTTTTGTTACAAGAAAATCTAATTAATTTACTACTAATTAGGGATTTGGATTCTGTAGCGAATAGTGTAAAATGAGATAATCATGGATTGTGATTGTATAAACTCATGATTTGTTATGATATACCTATTTTTAATCTACTAACAATTTATTAAAAGTAATTACTGTATTAAAGTAATTTGTCCTTATCAATTTTAATAATATTTCAAATTTTCTACCTTTAAATGTAATTTTAAAGATATGAAAGACAACATATAACAACTTTTTTCAAAAATAAAAATCAAAGAAGATTATGCAAACAATAAAAGATTTTAATATGAAAAAAAAAAAGAGATTAATACATTTTTTTGTTAGTGTCCCTGAACAAAAACGACGATGTGATACTGATATATGTAGGTTATGCAAACAAAAATAGAAACAGAACAATAAGAACAAAAACACGATGAAAGATATACATCAAAGTAGAAACTCAATCTAACATATAACAAATTGTTAATAGATTACTCGTCAATTTTAATAATATTTTAAACATTCTACCCTTAAATATAAATTTACCTTTGTTATTTCGAAATTTTCAGATAGTCCACGTAATAGTGTACCAAATTAACAACCACCTCTATTTTTTTTATCCATGTAAAATATGTGTACTAAAGCCTTAATTAGTTGTAGATGCCCCTGTGGGTAGATATCCGTTAAGGAAAAGCCATATACTAACTCGGGTTTAAAGTTTTTTTTAAGTAATAAAATTACGTTGGAAACACTCAAAGGAAACCTGATAATAACACACTACGGAGGAAATAACTGGAAATCAAGTTGAATAACTGCTATCAAGAGAAATTTTACAAAGTTAATTAAGATATAAATCTAAAGATTTCCATAAGTAATTTTGAGATTTAGTAATTTTTGAAAATTGAGGGACCGACGACACACATATTTGGAGATTTAGTGGAAAGTGGTGGTGATATAAACCCCCAGTTGTTTCAGTTAGCATTTGTGTGATTATAGAGCTTCTGTGAAATTTGAGAGCAAGCATCATCTTCCACCAAAGAGTGAGCCAGAGGGCTTTCATCCTCCACCAAGAAGGGAGCTTGAGAGGGAGCTCCACCCTCCACCAAATAGGGAGACGAAGAGCAAGCTCCACCGTCTACCAAAGACAAATCTTGAAGATTACACCATGGACATACATTTATCTGAAAAAAGGGGGAAAATGATTAAAAGGATTTTCTCAAAATAAATATTTTTAAGATACATAAGATTACGATGCACTAAGGCATCCTAGTTTTAGATAGTTTTCCTTTTGTCTAAGACTTGCGGAAGAACCAAAAAAGAATTATTCAGAGCAATACTAACCAAAAAAAGAAACTAAGCAATTGTGTACCTGTTTGGCCGTAAGTTTATCAAGGTTCAGTCGAGCAAGCCTTTGCGGACCGTACTTCTGGATCGGAGGATCAGAAAATTTTACTGGTGGCCGCATTGATGGTATCCTTTCATATATGAGTGCCTAACATAGGAGTCAGATGTGAATGACGTGTATAGGAAAATGCTCAAAACGGACATTGTTAATACTGTGAGAAGTTAGTTGGGCAAAACATACCTCCAAAACTGGAGCAGCCCCCTTGAAACAATGTTGTTCACCAGGCTTCCTCATCTTTTCTTTCAAATCTTTGAGAGATTCACAAATGTGATCAAATACGGCTTTTGCCCAATTGACTTGCTCAAAAGCCTCCAGATCTTTGACGAATACCCAAGAAGAACTACGAAGAGTCTTTGAGTCGCTTGAGCATAACAAAAATTGCTCAACCAGAAAATAAGACAGCAATTGTTTAAAATACAACTTGTTGTGCTCATCATCTACCAACATATCTTTCAAGACTATCCTAAGATGTGATGGTTTGAATTTTTTGCCATTGTCACCAACAAACTTTTTTTTAAGGTCATACATAAAAGTGGGAAAGTTAGACCTTTCAACAGGGGGATAATCAGTCCCGATATCTTTAATACCAAGGACATTTGCAACCTCTTTGGTACAAAACTGAAAAGTTGTTTTATTGTTAAAAACAAATCTTCGCTGTATCGGGTCATAAAGTTGGCATAATGATGCAATGAGAATTGAAGAACTCTCTTTTGAGTTTTCAACTTGTGTCAATTTGTAAAACATAGAGTTTTTCATGAGCATCTTCTTTTCCTTGGTCAATTCAAGATTGGTAAGCTTTGTCAGGCTTGATGAAAGCTTAATAGGCTGTCTAGTCTTTATCTTAACTTGGTCCTAGAAAAGAATAGGAAAAATATGTAACTAAGAATCATACCCAAAGTCATGGCATTTTGATTTGTATTTGTTTATCAATATTGCACAACATAAAGATATTGAATAATCATGCCCAGCCTCTTGCTCTACAATTGAAGTAAACTTGCACATTTGGCATTGACATCAAAATAACACATTTAAATATGCATGGTATGAGTCTATAGCACATAGCTAATATATCCTAGATCAAAATAAATTAAGAGAACTACACAAATTTATAATGAATGGAAACAACTCATCTAGGAAATATAAAAGAGGAAACAAATGAAGCACACAATGGATTGGTATTACTATGAATGTAACGTTAGAAAACAACTTTCAATAACATGAATATCGAATTAATTTCGTTCATTGTTTAATTAAAATAAAAGCTATAGCTTATCAACAAAAACATCACTCCTAAAAACACACTGATGAAATAATTATAATCATCAAAGTTTTGTTTCTTATCATTAGAATTCATCCAAATTCATATTGATGGCCAACCTTCTGAATTACAGCTTCTATCATTTTCTTACTCTTTACTATAGAATGAGAATAGAAGAAACAGATGGGTTTGTTTTATAACTAACATGCCACAACGACAGGAAAGGAGAATACTGATGATGAATGATTATTTTTAGTTACATTGTCAAAAACATTAACAGTGATTAATAAATGCACATTGATTATTTTCTCACCTGAACAGTGAAGACACCTACTGCTTCTTTAAGCCGTTCACCTGCAGCTTGCACTGCTTCAGAAGGATCCTTCAGTTCACCTTCTTCATCTATTAAGATTATTATCCTTTTTTCTTCTTTAGACTCTGCAGCTTGCACTGCTTCAGAAGTTTCCTTCAGTTCACTTTCTTCATCTATTAAGATTATTGGATCATCAATTCTTACTCCTGCTTCGGAAGTTGCTTTCTTGACATCATCAATTCCATCATGGATCTTTCTATGTCTTTCTAGCAACTGGACATGTTTCTCTTCCAAATTTGCATACTGTTCTATTTGCATTGCATCCTTCAGTTCCTTGGAATACTTCTTCTCAGCATCTAATTCATGCTTCGTCTTTTCAGCTAACGACCTGTTAGCTTCAACTTCAGCTCTGAGTTCTTCAGTCCTGCTTTCTGCCTCAGTCCTTTGATTTCTTTCCTGCTCATACAAATTCTGATACTTTTGTAGCTCATCTTGTACTCTTTTTAACTCTATCTTCAACTTCAGAAATTCTGGATGATGCTCAAAATTATCCTTCAAAAGCTGTTGAATGTTTATAGCGAGTCTTAAGCATCTGATACAACAATCATAAAAGAGGAACCTTAAAAAGAACTTAGTTTTACCTCATGTTCATGTGTGAGGGACACATCATCATGCATTACTTCATTTACAACAGCTTTGTTCTTGATAGCTTTGCCACGTTGTGCGAATTTCAATGTATAAAAAGTTTCACTCCTACAGCTGCAATGCTGAGTCATGTAAATATCTATATTCCATAATACATAAAGAGAATAAAAAACGAAATCACCAGTTGTTTACATATCTACCTTTGTGCAGGGGAAATAGCACAAAGCAATGTTAATTTTGCATTCCCACCAAGTGACTCTTGCAATAAAAATGTCAATTTGGAGTCTCTATATGGTATATGCCTCTGCTTTCCTGTCTGAGAAACTTCAGCAAGAATATTAATCAGATTCCTGCAATCGGATTTAACCTCAGTAAGCACTTGGAATGATGGGAAAGTGATTGTAGAATTTGTTAATCAAGGTATAATTATGATGAACTGGCTATAAAAACAGCGAGCAATAGAAGTTTCAGCTTGAAACTAGATCCAATCGATTGTTAGAGGAAAGTATGTGACATGCCAACAACTAAATCAGCCAGCAAACACTTAAGTATAAAATGATAGAAAGATATATAACATGTATTAAAACCCTGTTTCAGCTACACGTTAATTGAGGCTATACCAATAGCAGGGTTTGATAGAAAGATAGAGAGGGAAATAAACGGGAAGTCCCGTGGAAGGCCTAACGGTGTACCACAAAGCAGTCCTATGGAAGGCCTTATAAAAAAAGTACTTTGTTGCAAATATTCAAACTACAATGGAGCAACGACTAGAGTGCAAATATCTGGAGTGGCAACAAAGAATTTTTCATACCAATGGAATACACAAGAATGTTAAATCATACCCAAGCTGGGAAAGTGATCTATTAATGTTGCCAGCTTCCTTTAGACAGTTTCCTGCTGCACCTGTTGATTTCTGACGTTCTGACCCAGCTAAATCAACAAGATTGATTTTACTTGTTTTACATCTGATAATACAATTTGCGATACTCTGCAAATTGAAAATATGAGCTTACATCAGTTACTCTTTTATTTTCAGATATACTGTGATGCAGAGAAATGTCTTCTGAACAGTTTGCTTTAGCAAACAGGACATGAGTTAAAGATCACTAACTATCGGAACTTCTTACTATCTGCACCCGAACCATGATATAATACAATCTCTAATAGTATATTACCTTGGATCGAGATTCAACTACACAAGTAAAAACAGTATGTGAACGGGAGCTTTCAGAATTTGCACTGGTTGCACCTACTGTTCTGTTTAACAATCCCTGCATAGTGAAAGGTGCTTATAGTTAAAACACATAAAAGATATAATAATCATAAGATTTCCTCAAACAAAAAAAGGCTAATCAGAAATGTGGACCCAAAACTATTAACATAAACAAAAAGTATATCAATTAACTGGAAAGCTAAAATTTAATAATTATTACTACTTGTTACTAGCATAAAAGCAAGGTCAAACATCAAAAATAAAAAAGAAGACATATGCAAGTCAGCCTGTAAGCAATTAAGCATTTCATTTCTCTTGATGACAAAATCAATTTTAACTAAATCTGCCAACACGCATTTCATACAAAATAGTTGTAATGAAATATGTAATGAAGTGCTCTTACTCTTTTAATGCCAATTTAAAAGTGACAAATTTAGTTGAAACACGTTATATTAAGAATTTACATTGTATGCGCCTTAAATGTTCCTAAAACTATAAAGATTTGTCGCAGTGGTGATGGAAGAACACAACTGTCCAATATAGTTGATCAAATAAAGTCCCAACTCCTAAAATGAACCATAAACAAATCACAAATACACATCTATTATGTTGTGCCTTGTGCGTATACAGTTATCTGACATTCTGACATGAATTATGGTAACTCTAGTAAATAATATGTGGAAGAAATGAAAACAAAATACATCCTACAAATCCATATTAATGAAACCAATCTAAAATAAGCATTTCATACAAGTTCCTAAAGATAAAATTAGCTCTTCAGAAAAATTAACAAGAGAAAAACAATTACATTTAAATATAAATGCATTTACTATAGATTCATGACACAAAATCATTTGATTTGCCAACTACTCAACAGATAAACATTCGGCATTGAATTGTCTCTGGTTTAAGAGCATCAAAGGAGTGCTACAGAATAGCAGTCCAAAACTAGTTTGACAATGGCTAATCCATATGACAAAGCATACCTTTAACAAAAGCTGATTCACATCCTTCAGTGTACTCACATGCACCTCTGTAAGATTTTCAACATAGATACCAGATTTGACATCTTCTCTAATCTGAATAAACAAAAATAAACCAGTTACAGTATAAACACAAGTCAAACATGATCAAGGGAAAACTAAGATGGTTTGGATTTCACCTGTAGGTTTCTTTTATTTGGATCTAATAGATCGGTTATTTGCTCATTGTATATCTGCAAAAATCAAATCTGTGCGTCAAAATACTAGACAAGAGTTAAGCAGAACAAGATATAATTATCAGTCGTTCAATTCAACCTCAAGAAAAGAACAGTGACATTGATACTGGAGTTGATCGGTTTGCTCCTACACAGGAAACGCAACAATTAAGTTCATAGAATCATCAAATGATTTACGGCCTGTTTGGATTAGCTTATTTTTGAGCTTATACAAACAACTTATACAATTTGTATGTATTATTATAAGTTTGTCGAGGTAATTTATGATAAAATAGCTTATAAAAATATACAATTTTCACTAGTGTGAACTTGTAAAATAACATATAAAACCTAATTTATATTGCATAAGTTGTTTGCATAAGCTCAAAAATAAGTTAATCCAAACGGACCCTTAATAAAGAATATAACTTGAAATTGATGCTAACTTCATTTATGCGGGCAAAGAGTCGCTCAAAAACGCGAGGAGCAAGACCTCCTTGTTGATCAATTATTAAGTTCTCGACTGCCAAAGAATCAGGAGGACCCCACATTGTGTATGTCTTTCCACTCCCAGTCTACATGGAAAGAAATTGAAAATTAATAATCAAAAAACAACAACCTGCCCATAAGCGAAAATGGAAATAAACCTGTCCATAAGCGAAAATGGAACTATTGAAACCCGCCAAGCAATTCTCTACTAGAGGCACACCAATAAGTTCAAAAATATCTAGCTGAAAAACAATAAACAAAAAACACAAATTAAGTAATTGCAATAAGATCAGAAGAGAAACAAAGCATATAGAAGAAAACGTGCCTGGGTAGAATCCATGTGAGCAACGGAATCAAACGTGAAATCTTGACCGTTGATTGACAACGAATCATGAGAAATCTTCTGAATCACGGAATCTGGTTCACCTTTGTCATTGCACACGGGCTTCACCCTCACAACAACCTAAAAAGTAAGATATAATATCAAATTCAAAAACCCTAAATGTTGAAGAGGAAAAGTGTGAAGTGAAAAACAAAAACCTTGACACCGGAATCGGAGGAGGCAGAAACGGTGTCATCGGAATAGAACTTGTGCTTTTGAGTGCTTTTGCATGGATTTGCGGGTTTGCGGTTTGTTCTCATCATAATCACTTTTTCTACAAAGAAAGCGTTGGTTGAGTTGAGCGAGGGAAATGGAACAGAGAAAGAGAGGGAAGCACAAGAGCCGTTGTGAGAATTTGGATTTGAATGTCTACTTCTACTATTACTAATTTACTATTAATAAACTTAATAAGCTTAATTACCACTAAATTTCCATAATTGTCCTCAATTAAGGAATAATTAAATTCACAACTTTTGGTGTAGGTTCACAACTTCCGAGTCTGAATAACATAAGTATCCCTCCGTCCCATATTATTATAAGTAAAAAAATTACTTTTTTTTTTCTCAAATTGTAAGCAAAAGCAACTCATTTTTATCATTTTTAAGATTTACTTTTATTTACTCACATAAAATTTAATACAAATTGCATTTAATATATTCTCTCTCTTCTTTTTCCACATAATCAATAACCAATAAATTTTTTTTTATATCTTCCTATGAAATTTATTTCAAAAAAAACACAAAAAGTCATACTTCAAATTATCACATTTCACTTTTCTTAATAAGTGTGAATTTTTTTTCCTAACAATATGGGATGGAGGGAGTACATCCATCCATAATTATAAGACATTATTGAAAAAATTACGGAAATTAAAAAAGTTGGCTTTAATATTAAATTTGTTGATAATTGATAATGTTTTTACAATTTTATCTTTCAAAAAATTAAAAATAATATTTTTTTTATTTTTTCTAAAGTATTTATTCCGGATTGTTGAAAAAAAATTAATTAAGGGTATATAGGGACGGAGGTAGTATTTTTTTCTAAGCAATTAAATTTTCATAAGACACAGCAAGTCGGCAACTAAAGTTTCGATACTTACATTTTATTAATTTTTGAATAATATTAAAATGTAATTTTAGAGTATATGTTAAGGTAACAAATGTAAAAATTATTTTTTGAAACTTATGCATTTTAATTTTTTAATCATTAAATATTTTTCATTATTAACTATTCCTTCCGCTCTTAAGGTCTCAGGTTCGATTTTCTCTGGTGCCAATTTAGGTGGGATAATTTAGCTTCTTCAAAAAAAAACCTTCCGGTCTCATATATAAGCAATAAAACAAAAAATTGAAAATCTCAAATATAAGTAAAAGTAACCTCTAATCATTACAATAAATGTCACTTTTCCAAATATATCCCTACTTTTTTTCACTTTCTTATGTTTTTAACGGTTTCTAAGTTAAAAGATAAGGGTAAAATTAAAAAAGTGTATGACTTAAATTCATTTAGACATTTTTCGCAAAGGAATAACTTTTTTGTAAATTTGCTTATATATGAGACTGAAGGGAGTACATAATTTCTATATTAAAATACCTTTAATTTATTGTTAAATTTCTTTCGTGAAATATCATCGTTAGTTATTAAAATAAAATAATAATAATAATAATAATAATAATAATAATAAAAAACAAAAAAATACTATATACCAAAAAAAAATTGTAATTGAATTTAAGGAGTAACCGTCCATCAGAACCCCATCTCTCACGGATAAGAATTCACTAACTTTAGTCCTAAAAAGTTACTCTAACTTTCAATATTTTTGGACCACTTGATAAATCCTACATATGCTGCCACGTGTCATGTATTTGTTTTCTTTCTAAAAAACAGTAAAATCTCAGTGTTCTGCAAGTTTCCTTCTTCTCTCTTTTACTTGCTACCATCGTCAAAGCTAGCCACCGGACCACCCAAAAATCTGACCACCACTATCAACTCCGACCAACACCATGGTTGTAGATCTTGCTTCAAAAAAAAAACTATGTTGTAGATCCAACTACCACAATCATTTCAAATTTCCAGATCAAGTTTATTGGAGGTGTTAGTTGCTATGCTCGTTAGAAACAAAGAGAGTGGCAGTGGTCGGAAGAGGTCGGCGACCGTGCACAAGTGATTGACCGACAGAGGTGAGAGTTTGGTGGTGAATTTTTTTTTTTTTTGTGTTTAGATGCATCCATTTACATTTAAGAGAAGGACATGTGGCTAGTTATAGTACACACGATTAATCAAACGCGGGATAATGGCCCAAAGTCACTTGTCTTTCCCGCGTTAAAGGCATAGAATAGCGATCCCTCTCTCACTTGTTTATTAACATCTCGTTGGTTAAAGCCATCCTATATATGTCTCACCAACTATTTGAGAATCTATGTTCAATGGAGAAAGAACAAATTAAGAGAAAACGAGACTTGAAAAATTAAAAGTGAAACATTTATCCACTATCTTGGTGTGGAAGACGGTGAAGGAGTAGATTTTTTATTTTTTTTTTGAAAAAATCTTGTAAAAAATAATAGTGGCAGTTTGAGTATTCATATGTTTGAAAAAAAGATGGTTGAGTAAAAGATGGATATTCAATAAAAATAGGTGGTTTAGCAAACATAACTTTAATTATTATTTTTATGAGAAATACTTGGTTTAATTTCATATATTTGCAATTATTTTATAGGATATTCTTAAAAATGACATGTTAGGTGCACTTTCACATAAGATGTTTTTTATAGATGGTAGGTATAAAAAATAGTAATTCAATCTAACATATAACAACTTATAAAAAATAAACAAGAAAGTTATAACAAATTAAAAGAAAAATAGAAAGAACCTAATAAAAAAAGATGCGTGAGAAAAAAGAAAAAGATTATGCCAACTTATATAAAAAAAAATGGAAAAAACTTATGTGCATTTTTTTATGTGCTTTTTCGTATGATTCTTAACATAAAATTCATATTTTGTGGATATAACAAACAGAAAATCATGAATTTGAGGAAATCATAGTTTTTATATTAAGAATCATGCAAAAACACTTCTAAAAAATGCACCAAAGTTTTATCCAAAAAAGAATATCATGTCAACAATAAAAGATTAAGAACAAAAAAATAGAAAGAAAAATGCAATATATAAATTTTTATGTTAATATAATGAGGAACTTAAATATTGAATAAAAATCAATAGACTCGTGTGAATACATATGTCTTTAAAATAATTTGTTTTACAAATTCACTACTATGACAATGTTAATATTTTCCATCATTTAATTTTTTTTTGTTAAGTAGCCTAGTGGCTAGATTCACATTTAAATATGGAGAAATGTGGAATCCAGGGTTCGAATCCTGGTCACTCCAATAATGTCATGGGTAGCTACCATTTTTGAGCTACACTCTACACCTATGGAACTTGTTTTTGTTTTAACTAAATTAGTTTTCTAATTCATAAATTATCGATTAATATATTAGAACGTACCACGAACCGAAATAGCGTACCGACCAGGGGCGGAGCTACATGCACCACTTTGGGGGCATGTGCCTGCACAAATTTTTTGAAAATTTGTATATACCTATATGCCAATACCACCTAACATGCACAATCTTTCAAATGTGCAACATGTATCCTAGATAAACTTATTACAGCCATTTATAAATATAGGTGACCATAAATCTAACATATAAAATTGTAAATGATTAAAATTTAAAGGATTAACTAGTGTTCTTAGAGCATTAAGTAAGCAAAAAAAAAGGTCAAATTTATATTGAAAATAATATTTTTTAATATTACACAAATTTTAAAATATTTTTACTCTCTTTGCTTCCTTAACTAATGGGAGCACCGATTAACATTTTTCAATTTTAAATATAAGCATCAACTCTTTTGATCTCACATATATAAATAAATATTCACTTTTTAGGTTTATTCAATAGATAATGTATTTAGTCTATATTATATATATATTCATACAATAGAAGGTGTATCTAGTTTATATTATATATACTTGATACCTATGAAGCACGGACACAGACACAGACATCAGACACGACACTGACACGTCAATAATTTGAGAAAAAAACATAATTCAATGTAATCATAAGTGTCAGTATCGGTGTCGGACACAGACACATGCGCGACACTGACACGACTAATCCGAGGAGTGGTCGTGCTTCATAGCTTGATACATCGTCTATTTAATGAGTCTAAAAAGTGAAAAGTTGCTTGTATATAAAATTAGAGGAAATATTCTTTAAATTAAATCAAAAGAAACTGTTACATATAACACATTAACAACCACTATATAACCTTCATTTATTCTGGAAGAGGAGTGAATATGTTTTCACTTTTGTTCAAGTGTGATATTATGAAACATTTTTTTATGTTTAACTCTATCGCCCCCACAACCTAAAATTTCTGGCTCCGTCACTGGTACCGACTATATATACCCCTTACATACTGAATTCTTTCAAGATTACGTACTACGTACTCGAATTTGTACCACGTACCAAAGTAAATTGTGAATCAGGTAAGTATGGTTTAACATTGTCTGTCATTGATGTGTTTGTCTGTCATTGATGTGTTCTATATAAACTTCAGTGTAGCATCTTTTAAGTTGCATGCTTAAGAATGAATAAGGTTCCATTCCACTTTCCACACATCTAACTTTAATTCCTCGTGAAATTAACTAGACATGTTAACTGAATTTGCTATAGCTAGCATGAACAAGTTATAAATTAAAGATAATTAAAGAATAGGCCACAGTTACTCAAAAACATAGCTACTCATCATGCAACTTAAACAATTTCTTCTTTTTTGTCTTCTTTCTGATTTTTATCTACCTTCTCTCTACTACTTTATTTTTTCAAAAATTATTTGTTTTTTAAATAATTTTTTTTCTTTCTATTTTCATTTATTTTTTTAGTTTCAATTCATTTAAGTTATTTTTTGGTTTAATTACAGTTTTGATCCCCTATTTTGCTTTTTTCACAGTTTTGGTCCCCATATTTTAATTTCAATCAGTTTTAGTCCTCCTTATGCAATTTTGGTCTTATATATGTGTCATATTTTTAATGACATTGACAAACATAATGCTGATGTATCAGAGTCCACATGTATTAGCATTTTTCATGTCAAATTACATTTATTTTAATTAATAATAAAAATACTAAAATTAAAATAATAAAATAGCAATTATTATAAAACAAAAAATAAAATACAAAATCATATTGTTATTATTTGATTCCATAAATAAGAATCAAGAACCCTAAAATAGAAACAATCAACCCCAAATTTCTCAAATCTCATTCTCTACATTGAAGTATAAAGCAAATACTTTTGTATTTTGCAGTTGTGCATATCAGCTTAAGTTTTAATGAAAACTTAATTGAAATTAATTTGGAACTTGCAAACAACAATCTTGTTTCTTATTTATAGAATCAACCAGTAACAATTTTATTTTTATTTTTTTTTGTTTTGCAATTATTATTATTTTGTTATTTTAATTTTTGTGTTGTTATTATTAATTAAAAATATATATAATTAGTGACATGGAAAATGTTAGTACATGTGGATTCTGACACATCAGCACTATGTTTGTCACGTCATTAAAAATATGACACATAAAAGCAAAATTGTATAAAGGAGACTAAAACTGATTAAAATTAAAATAGGGGGACCAAAAATGTGAAAAAAAACAAAATAGGGGAACCAAAACTGCAATTAAGCCTTATTTTTTATAAAAGAAATCTGGCCTTTTGTGGCAATTTGAAATGTCACAAAGTAGTAAAATTTTTTTTGTGATAGTTTTTTTTTTTTGTTTATACCACAAGTTTAATCTGGTTCGAGGGTCAGTTCTGGCATCAAGTGGTTCCAGCCCCCTTCCGATTGCAGTTGCGGGGATCGAATCGTGGTCCTCCCTACCAAGTTCAGCGCCAATCACCACTGAACCAACTAATGATTGGTGTTTTTTGTGATAGTTTAAACTGCCATAGTTTTTGTAAAAAACATCACCACCACAAAATTGAATTTTTTCTTAATATATTTTAGATTGTATTCTTTGTGCCCGTAAAAACATTAATATTTATTTTTCTGTTATACTATTTACTTACTCTTTGTTAATCGATCCAAAAAACAAATTGTTGGGAATTCGAAAACATCATTGTTAATAATTTTTTTAAGACGTTGCTTGATTTATTATAATAAAATATGAGCTCTTTTTATAAAGTAATTTATTTAAGATTTTTAGAGCTCTAAGGCGTGATTGCCGTGATAGCCTTATCTTTGAATTGCTCCTAAAAAAATGGTCTATGTTGATTTATTAGGAGGAGAGGTTGCATATATATGACAGGAGAAAAAATTTAAAAGAGATGGTATATGACTATATGGAGAATTCTACATGCAAATATAACTAGAAAAATATCGAGATTATAAACTTATTTTAATCAAGATTATTAAAAGTTGAAAATGAAAATGTGAATTTATGATGAGTATACAAATATAAAGTATAAATTAATGGACTTAATTAATTTTTATGGGGGCTAAAATAAATATATAATAGATTTTTCTTATTACAAATCCAATCCATTAAACATTGATTGATTCACCCCTGTTTTCATTTCGATTCTGTTCTGGGCCGGCTAAAGCTCAATAAACTGAGGCCCAAAAGCCAAATAATGTACATTACACGTCACACCTATACACGACTACGGACCAAGAACGGAAGCTTTCTCATAAGCACGACGCGAGTCCATAGTTCCAATACAAGTCATATACACCGAATAAGATGAGCACATGGAGGACCCTTCAAAATGGTTATTCGCATATGCTCCCTCTCAATATACGCACATTCTACCCCAGTTTAAAAATTATTTGGGGAATGGTGTGTCATCTTTCTAAAAGTTGTTATATCAAAGGTGTTAGTAGTAGTACAGTGGTAAAAGTTTAACTTTGAATCATTAGTGTGAGGCTTATGGATTTATAGATTCCCTTCATTTGAGAATCCTAAAAAAGTTTAATTAAGTTGAATGAGAAATAGAGAAAATGAAGGTGTTAGCAGATTAATTATATTATAAATTTGATTATAATTCATGATTAGTGATGTAGTGTATCACATCAGAAAGTGTTACTGCATAGCACATGCACCAATGCACCATGACCATTGACCAATACCTAGTACAATGTCTATTTCATACTCAGAATAAGTTTCCAGAAACATATACATAATAATGATAGTAACATGGAAATGATAGTGACAAAACAGCATAAGTAGTAGTAATACAAATGGATTTATTCATTAAAGAAAACAAGTTATTAATAATAAATATTAAGGGACAAGTAGTTTCTATGAAATTTATGTACAATAAACTCTTAATAAAACAAATATTGCACAGCTTTCTCTCTACTCAAGTGTGTCTCATCTTCATCCATCCATTCTAAAGGTGAATCAACTCTCAACCAATTTCTATTTCTTGCAACTTTCTTTGTAACTTTCTTTCCATTTTCCAGTGAAGAAACTTTCATATCTCTGTTCTTCCTCTTTTTGTTTACTAAGGAACATAGAACCAACCAACAAACCCTTATGTTCTTCACTTTCTCACTTCCATAAATAAAGTAAAATGTTCTTTTTATGAGACAATGTTATAGTGTTTTGTTTTTTGAGAAATAAAATGTTAAAAACCAAATTTTACTTAATTTTGAGCTTATGAAAACAACTTATGCAAATAAATAAACTTTTATGTTAATTCATAAGTTTTTACTTACAAAAATTGCATATTTATAAGATATTTTTTCATAATCTATCTTGGAAAACTTATAATAATACATAAAAGTTTATTTATTTGCATAAATTGTTTCGTATAAGCTCAAATATAAGTCAATCCAAACGGATCCATAGTTTTTTTTTTCTTTTCTGTTTTTTTTTTGTCTTAGTTGAAGTGGTAATCCACTAGAAATTAAACTCACATAATTATGAGATCCCGGGTTCGAACCCGGGTCACGACGTCCGGCCTATTTTTTTTTTTCTGTTGTTTGAGAAATAAAATGTAAAAAAATCATCATCAACTTAAATGGTCTTTTTTTTTTTTAGAAATAAAATGTAAGAACAAAAGGGTTTTTGGGATGATTTATCCGGCTACAATGCTTTTGAGTTTATTGTCTTTGCTAGTGCCTAGTAGGGAGAATTTATTTATTTTTATTTACAATTCCTTCATATTAATAATAAAAAAATTCAGTGAAAAAAGTAAAATAATGTATATAATCATTTTATTAAAAGGGTCAGGATCAAATGACACCAAGGTGTCAAACTTAGTAACATGACACCTCCGATAATTCTTTACCGGATAATCGTATTACAAAATCAACCGTTGGATTCAAAGCTATTATTATATAGATCATGTCTATAAAATTTAACAATAATCGGAAATCATTTGATATGTCAATGAGATGCATAAAAACCAACGTCTTACAAAACTTCGTCAAAACCGTTAATTTTTATCCTTCTCTTTAACCCATCAAATGGTTTCCGATTGATGTTAAATTTTATAGACATGATCTATATAATAATAGCTTTGAATCCAACGGTTGATTTTGTAATACGATTATCCGGTAAAGAATTATCGGAGGTGTCATGTTACTAAGTTTGACACATTGGTGTCATTTGATCCTGACCCTTATTAAAAATAGTCAAATGAACTTAGGAAATTGAATTAATTAGAGTTCTTGTTTATACAGACTAATGTATATGTACTGCATTTTCATATCAGATGTCTTCTATCATTTCAATTCCTTGAGTAATTTATTTGAATATTGGCATTTTTTCAATATTAAAAAATAAATGTGTTGAATTTTCAAGGCTTCTAATAATTTGAATATTGGCATTTTTTTCAGATAACCAAATTATGACTAACATTGCCAAGGAGTTCCCTGATTTCTTAACAGTCTTTCTTGCAGAGAAGCACTCTGAGAGAATGGTATTCTTTTTTTTATTCTTAATCATGCTTTCTACAAAGTTTATTCTTAAGTAAATTGATTTTCATAATTTTTTAAAAAAATCTATTGCAGCTTATCCCAGATGCTTTTGTGAGCTTAATGCTTTCAAAACAAAAGGTATTGAAGAATTTTATCCTAAGAGATCATAGAGGAAGAGATTGGCACGTCAGAGCGCGTCCTATTGGTGGCAAGCTTTATTTTAATGATGGCTGGAAGAGATTTAGAGAAGAAAATTGTTTAGAGGAGAATGGCTTCCTTGTTTTTACACATATTGAAAACAATGTATTTAAGTTCAAAATCCTTGAACTATCATCAATGTGTGAAATGATGAAGATAGTGGATGAAGAGGAAATTAATAATAATATGATGAATGTTGAGGCTGAGGAAGAAGAGGAAGACGAAGATGATGATGATGGCGATGACGCTGATGATGATGATGATGATGATGATGATGATGATGATGATGATGATGATTATACAATGGTACAGGAAGAACATGATGATGATGATGATGATGATGATGAGCAGGAGGAAGACGAGGATATTGATGATGACGATTATGAGGAGGAGGAGGAGGAGAATGATGATGATGATGATGATGATGATGATGATGATGATGATGATGACGACGATGTGTGTATAATAGTGAAAGAAAAAAAGAATGAAGGAGTTGAGAAGGGAACTAGTAGAAGCTGTGAACATGAACATTGTAGAACTTGCAAAACACGTATGGTTTGATATCATACATATTAAAGAAGAAAAAAAAAATACTATATTGCTTTTTAATTTCTATATTTATTATTCTAAGCATGAGTCAATATTTAACTAATGATTTATTTTGGTTTAGGGAGCATTGGGAGCAGTTCAGCAGCTACAAAATTTGAACATGGTGAAATTGATGTTGAAATGTATATTCAGCCAGGAAATCCACAATTCTTTGCAAAACATAATCCTTGCAGACCCAATGAATTGGTATAATTATTAATATGTTCTTTATTATATATACACATTTTATTTTTTGACATGGAAGCATGGTTAGATGTGTGATTAGTCCATTTGCTTAAGTCTAGGTGGAGGAATAATTAGTCTTAATTTTCACCTTCTACTTCTCATTTCTATTTAATTTTCTTTTTTACTTAAGCCCTTCTAAATAATATCTTTATAATTTTTATGTCCATATATTGCAATGTTGATTGAGTCATTCTCCATTTTATCACTGTAAACCAAGTTGTTGCAATTTCATGAGTTTTCATAATATACAACTATTTTTACATGTTTCTTGTTTCATGTACTTATGGTATCACACTATCACTCTTGACTTTTGCAGCATATTCCAGCAAAAGTTATTAAGGATTTCAGTCTTTGCTTTACAAAGCATATCACCCTTGTATGTTGCCACTGCAAGGTACATATATCTTACATTTTCTTCACAATTAGTGATGTCCACTTTTATTGATTTGTGTTATGTTGAAATTTTGATATTCAAGTTGTATTTATTGTTTTTATTATAATAGGATGTTCAAAGAAATGAAATTGTAGCCTATCATCACATCTTGCCACAAATGAGCACAAAACATATCCAAAAGAGAGGTAAAATAAGTACATGGAGAGATGGTCGTGTGGTTGTGAAAGGGTGGGAAGCTTTTTGTAAAAGGAGCAAGATAACAGAAAATGATAGTTGCTTATGTGAAATTGTGCTGCGTGAAGATAGAACAATCGAAATGTTAAGAGTGCACGTCGTTGGGAAGAATTGTGCTGCGTGAAGATGGAACAATCCAAATGTTAAGGGTGCACATTGTTAGGAAGAAATGAACCAAGGAAGAAACAAGAACAAATGCTAACTTCAAACTTTTTTATTTATATTTGTATAATACTTTTATGAAGTGTGTTTTTATAGCTTTCTTATGAAATGGATTCTGCCATGAATTTGATGACCATCTAAGTCTGGTTGTATAATTATTTAGCTTGCACTATCATATTAGTTTGACCTCAAAATTTAATCTGTGACCATGCTAGCATTGGGTTTAAAGTCCACTTGTTTTCTTTGTAATAATTGTCTTTTCATATCTAAATTTTAGGTATTTAAAAAGTTTGAAAGTTTCATTTTCTCCTTTTGATTTTGAAAATGGAAAACCATTTTCACCTTTTTATATGTTCTTCATGTTTGCTTCTATTGTCTTCCATTTCCTTTTAATTATATATTGAGCATCATTTGAGCTACATACTTATAACTTTATAGCTTGAGAACTACTTAGACATGTTAACTAAATCTCTCTCAGCATGAGCACACTTTTTCACAGACCTTAAACAAAGTCTTGTATTTTAAATAACTGGTATATTTTTGTTTCATTATACTTGGGAATGTAGTGTTCATAAGTAATGTAAAACTCTGAAATACATCAATAATATATCATGTTTTGCACTTGCACCTTGCATATACAGTCAACTAAAGTTCCACATCTCATACTTGTATTGAACAAAATGGTCCCGTTCCCACAAGGCTTCTTCGTAGCCTCTTTCATATCCAACTACTATCGCACAAAATTTGGATTGAATCGAGAGATAAAACCGCATAACATATTTATTGCCATCTTCCAAAAACAATTGCAATAAGAATTGCCAATCAATAAGCAGCTTTCAATTCTTTTGAAGAATTTGCTGCATAATTCACTCAAATATACAACAGGTCACGTCCTCCACTTCCCCGAGGAGGTAACGAACAAAAAGCAACTCTGTAAACTTTGTTGACCCGTTACTGATGGATCTGGGTTGAAATGCGCTGGTTCTTTACCTTGTGATTGGCATACTGGAAAACAGCTTCATGATTCACCCCAATAGCTGTGTATGTATTTTCGTGACAACAATTACAAATCTAATGTAAATCAGATCAGAGAAGCTTGCTAGTTCTTCGTTTTGACGGCCCACCAGGAAATAGCTTCATAATCCATCCTAACACTCTTTCCACCACCTAAAACAAGAAAAAGATATATCAATTCCTTTTTTCAATTCAAGTTGTTAACCCTAGTATTTCTGAACAATCACTATTCCTACTACAAGCATAGACCAACTAGGTCCACACTTTACCATGAAATAAAAGTTTTTCCATTCTTACCTAAAATCTTGCATCACTTACAAGCAGTGAAGCTTACAGTTACAAAAAATAAAAACTGGGATTATTGACAACACATGAGAATGTATAAATGATATGCTTGTCTTTAACACAAGTTCACTTGACCAACATAAAATGTACATGTATGTTACCTCATCACCCTCATCAGCATATGGAATGTTCTCATACGTAGCGCGAGAATCTGGTAGTTTTTCAGAAATATTTTCAATATTTTCATTAACCATGTTTTGAGCAGTCAAAAGCTCTAATCTTTGTGTCTGGACCTCTAACTTCCGGGACAACTCCTTGTTTATTTCCTACAATAATGAAAAGAAACAACAGAGATTGTGCGGTTAGGCTAAGACTTTTTAGGCAAAATTATGCAATAAGTTTTTAAAACTGAACTTTTTGACAGTGTAAACTCATTCACATCATTGGTCATACAGTTCATAGTGACCATTGATTGGCATTAGATAGGAAAGAAGAAAATATTTTAGAGGCTGTAAATATAGGATATGTGTGATTAATATGGTGCATATAGATTATAACGCAAAGCACTAACAAGCAATTCATATAGATGATTTGATCTAGTAATTGCGTGCTTGTGCAAACACAGGCCGCCCACAGTTGGAAGGTTATATTGAGGTTGATAGGGTTTTAGACAAAAAAGAGAAGACAATGAAAAAATATATACTGAATTGATACTATTGTTTGATAATTAATCATTATAATGATTTGGTTTTTGATACAAAAGACCAGGACAAGAATCAGTGCCATATAAAGCAACTAAGAAAATAATAAGCGTCAAACTATAACTGGGATAAACCTAGTGTTTTCAAGGAAACGTGTCCTTGATATAAAAAAAAAAGAAACATGTCCAATCCAATGGACCAGAGCAGATCTAATCTAACTTGGAGATCCAGACCAGACCAGATCAGATCTAATCTTATTTTCAAGAATGTGCTCTATTCCGCACCTCCACCATTACATAAAAATTAAATGCCAAGTAATATACTAATAAGAAAATAAGTGTTCATTAATTCATGCAAAATAGAATTCTGATTGCATTACCTTCATCCTGGAACTCTCAGATGATTCAAATGCCAAAGATTTCACCAATTCTTCTTTCTCCAATGCCAGCTGCAGTAAAATGCTATACAGGTGAATATTTGGGCTTATTTGAAGACAATCTCACAATACTTAGATGAGACTAATAGAAGCAGGATCGATGAAAAAAGAAATTCTCCAAACAGTAATGAGCAATGTGAGGTGGTCGTTATATATTAATGATCGAGTTTTCAACAGAACAAATCCTACCTCAGAAATTAGTGCATTGATGTTCTCAATCACTCTTATCTGATCAAGAGGAATATTCACAGGAGAAACCCCAAAAGATGAGTGTGTATTTTCAGGAACTACAGAGGATGTTTCAGCATCACGAACAGCAGCATTGTCATTGATTTCTATGTTGGAAGAGTTTGAAGCAGGATCTTCACTCACTGCATTTCATAGATGTATGAACATGTATAGAAAACTAAACCACCAAAAAAACCCAAATAATTTTGAGTACTTTAATCACATATAATTTTGAGTTATATCAAGATCCTTGGATTAAGAAAACATGGGATCTTCCAAAATTCTTTATTTATTAGTATATGGTATCCAGAAGTAAATAACTACAAGTACCAGAAAGTTTATATTTGCTGTAAAATATCTCAGTATGAGGCAGTTTTATAAATGTTGGAAATATCTGATACCAGATATACAGACAATTTTATATATGCAGGAAAGATATGATACCAGATATTGGTTATCTACCAGTATAAAACATTCTGGGTTTGGCAACTAGTTATCTGAACTGATATATTTTACAATGAAAAAAAATGAACCTAAACTAGATACACTACAGCATATACTTGGATGCTTGGTCAGCAGAATCTTATAACGATAAAACTGTATAAACCTGTCATGAATTATTTTAAAAAATTCATTCAAGCATCTTGTTAATATACACGAGTTTGCATAGTAGAAACATTTGCTTATCTTATTCGTATTAAGAATAAATTAACCCAAGAAACATGTTTGAGAGTTGAGTGGCTTTAGCATGCAAGGAAAATATAAGTTGATGACCTGTGACAGAATACCTAGAACAGACAGAGTAATAACCATACTGAGGAAACAAACCTAAATCTTCGGTAGATGTAGAACCATCTCTTTTACTTGTTTGACTCTCAACAGACTTCCCAAATCCTGAAGCCTTTCGCAACTTAGACAACAACATCTTCTTTTCTGCATCAGTGCAATTACAAAAAATGAACATGGTTTCAAAGTTCATATATGACCCAATTGACATGAAATTTGTTTACAATTTCGTAAGAATAGTATCCAACTTAGATAGTCAAAATTTAGTGCCCAATGAATAGCTAACTAGCATTATTAGTATGTCCCTGATATTTGTCTCATCATAAAATAAGAGTAATATTATCAAAAGAGAATAAAACAAACTACAAGATATCCACACAAAAAAAAAAGGAAATACATTCAACTCTATATATACCAGAAGCGCAAATGGTTTAGGTCCTGAAATTATCAACCAGAAAAAAATAGAACATTTCATGCAAAAAAGAAACCATTCTTATTTCTAACAAACATTAGAGAAATTAAAGGAGTATCTATAGAGTTATAGGCATATAAATATCAGACTCACTAGCACAATTAACACAGCAAAAAGATGTATTTTAATAAAATATAGGGTTAATCGCCAACGAGAATTTGTGTCGCAGAACATGTTACCATTTGTCAAAAAAACACTAAAGACCATATGGGCAGAACACCACAATTGTAAGATCATCATTATGTATTCTGATTATCGTATTTAAGACAATCAAAGCATAATTATGATGACTATTCTTGTAAGCACGTTCACAAACTAAGCATCCTAAATTCGGAATTAATTTGAGATGTCAAGAAACAAGATAGAAGAAAGACTGGACAATCCAAAGGCGGTGTTTCTCTATCTTCTATTACCATTGCTAGTTAACATCCCTTCTGTTAGGGCCCAACTGTGCGCTCATTCTCCCCAACACACGGTGTGGAAAATTATGTGGGGAAAATAGCGAATAGGAAGTTGCTGCTGATGTGGCAGAGTGGGGTTAGTGGGGTGAGCAGTTGTGGGTGAGAAAAGATTTGATGCGAACACGGTTCACACAGTTGCAATTAACAGAGAAATTAGATCAATTATGAAAATAAGAGTATATTATTTGTGAAAGTAAACAATAACTCCAAAAGGATGAATATACTAATTCCCACTAAGCCAAGCTCCTACGGAGAACAATATTCACTGTCCATAACTACCCCAAATGATTTTTCAAGATACCCTTTCTCTCTCACCTCGTTCCATGTATAATTGATCCCCCTAAGTAGGATAGTATTCTCTCTTCACTCCCTGCCACATCAGCGTTCACTTCCTTCCCTCTACTATATTTTTCTAAGAACTCCTCACAATGTGGGGTCAGGGCCCTAACACCTTAGTCCCGGTCCTTTCCTTCTTTCATAAGCATCAGATAAGTAAAAGCCCTGGCCCTACCGTCCCCAATGCCAATCCACATTGACAGGCCAATAGAAAATTACAGCAACTCCAAAATCAGATGCAACATTAAAATATATGTGAATCCGAACTGCTGTGATAAAATAAAGTTGAAGTCTGGTTACCTTCTTGAAGAGCATCAATGGTTGACTGCAAATCGTGGCGGTCTTTTTCAAGGCTGGACATTTTTTTTCTGCAATATTTAAAATGAGCTGTCATTTTAAAATGTCCCAGTATCTTTATAGATAAACTCAGTCAGGAGAATCATCAAATCGAAGGAAATGGAGATGACATCAATTCAAATTCCAACAGAATGAGAATAATATATTTGAAGAATACAGCTTTTTAACTAGATTGTGTGGAGGGACACCAATAAAAAAAAAGTGATCATGCCCAAACCCAATTAGGATTCCAATAATTATTCTGCCAAAATCAATACTTTATTCATGTGGAATGTAAGTTTAGTATCTCTATTCTAGTCACCGCAAATTACATGTAGGTGTGAACATTCCCAAACATAAACTTATTCTTTAAAATGGTTCAATTATGTATTTCCCATACAACAAGAAATTTTAGTAAAAGAAAGCAGGGGAGTACTTCAAGTAAAGGAAAATAAATCCTTCGAGGAGAAGCAAAAGAATGGAAGAAATATTGAGTGATTCTTTACGAAATTAGTTCTTCCAAAATAAATTCCGCAGCAAAAACTCTAGCAACTACCCAAGTATGCACTAAAAGCAGAAGTGGTTCCAAAGAGACTAACATATAGTCAATCATGGATGGCATCATTTTTTTTCCTTTTCAATTTTTTGTCAAAACATTGATGTGCCTCTGCAGCACTATGGCAATCACCTATTTTCAAATTTATTCCATTCTACTCAATATGGATGTCAGCCCTAGTTCTGATTTATACTCTGTTCAGTTATTTCAAACATTGTTTGAGAAAATAAAATTTACTACAAAATTAACATCTCAATCAATGACGATACATACATACTAACACACTATTAGCAGGAAAAACTCCTGCAGATCCCACCATTCAGGGAATTGATTCCACCAAGTAATAGAACTCACCTAATTTAGTGTGATTTGAAGTATTTCACCTAATGATAGTGTGTATTGGCAAAAGTGTTTAATAGAGGGTGTTGGTAGCATTATTCATGAATCATGACAATAATATCATTCAAGAAAGAAATTGAAATAATACATTAACACAAGAATGTCTAATTGTAACTGCACCTGTAACATAAGACAGAACTCTAGATAAAGCAGAGATTCAAAAATAGATCCCTTCAAATTCAAAGAAGTGCAACCATTTCAAGCAGAAATCATCGATGAATATTCAATAAATCTTAATATTTCCATCTAAAGCATTTTGTTGCATACTTAGAAATTCAAAAATACCTGTACGAAGAAATTTCTGCTTGTTCAATTTCCAACTGCTTCTGAAGCTTTAGCTCGTTTGATCTTAGTCTGAGTGCCTAAGAAGTTTATTGAACACAACAATAAATTAAAAGTTGGAATCTAATATATCTATTATTCCTAACTTTTAGTAATAGTCAAGCTTCGTGTGCTCAATAAAAAAGTGACACATATGCCTGTGTTTGGATTGATAATTTGAATATTAACATTTCTGTCCTGTTAATTTTTGGGCTGAAGCATAGACATTTGGACTGATGAAGACGTGATCCGCCCCAGTTGGAGCCCATTGCATATAAATTTAGTCACATTACAAAATCAACCTTTTTTGCAAGCACGTCCTACAAATAGCCTGAGTTTCTGTACATTTATATTACAGGTTTGTCTAATTCGTATATACTACAAGACTTTGGATGAAGAGGTTATCATTTAAAATTTGAGGTGTTTTTTGTGATATTACTAATTATTGATCATTTAAGTTGATATTTCGAATGTCATTAATATATAACTTCTAAAGAAATATTTAATCAATGTTAACCTACTAATTTTTTGTTCAAAGAAGGGTGATGTGAACAGAGCCAAACTATACTTCGTATCTTCTGCAAGCAAGCACCTTTAACTTGCCACAAGTAGCCCCTGAATTGTTATAATGAGTTTGCTTTTAATTTAATTAATTCAAAACCTATGACCAAATCATAATCACTGTAGACGTTGACAAATTCAGATGAGTGTAGATTAGTTAAATTTAGATGTGATAAATTCCTCACCTAGATGAAAATATGCAGTTACAAAACAAGTTCTGATGACACTTGATTTCAAATAGAAGATGACACTTTTACATGGTATTCAAAAGTAAATACAAAACATACCAAGAAAAAATACTACCTTCTCCTCTAAGCCAATGACTTCAGATGCCAATAACTTGGCACGCTCATCAGCTGCATTACACTCAAGTTGCACATTTGTATATTCACTCCTCATAGACTCCAGCTCAACCTGTTGATGTGAAATGTCAGATATGTACCAATAACAGTTAACAGAGGAAAAGGGGGGAAGAACAAAGTGGAAAGCAACTATAAAGATATGCACAGAAATCAATCTTTTTCCAACAAAAAATTATCAAACGTCAATGAAGTATAAGCTTTACTTAAAGCACTAAAAATCTGAAATCCAAAAGAGGACCATGGAATGTATATATATATATATATATATGGAAAAACACCACACTGAGCAGAAATCATTGATGAGCATTTATTTGGGTGGGTTCACAAATGGGAACCCACTATAAAAATTTCAAAGTAATGGGACTACAGAAAAAAGTATTAAAGACATAGGCAAGGAGAGAGTAAAATGATTGTGTATAAGATATTTGATGAAATCGAACGAATTTTGTTGTTTTGATACCTCCCATAGAAAGTGTGTTAAGTCAAATAATCCCATGGTGATGTACAGTTTCAAGAAACCATGGATATCAATTAAAATGGAAGGGGTTTAAAAAATGTATAAAAAATGCTATTCTGTATAACCAAAATAAAATACAAGTATTGCAGACAAAAGGTTACTCAACCATCCAATGCAGCTAACCAGCACATTTCTATTCACCAAAGATTTGAGATAGGAATAAAAATGATGTCAATAAGAAGCTCAGTTGAACAGACTTTGTACGCTTGGCTCAAAAGATGCCTGAGTTACATGGAGTTTAATGAGACTAAATAAATAAACTGAGCCGAGCCTTAACAACCTTTATATCCAGATTAAAATACTATGACCCAGCTTGATTAATCATATAATATTATGCGATTTAGTATTATAATTTATAAATGTAAATAAGTGTCAACATGAACTTGTAAAGCTAGACTATGAATGACTGCATAATAGAATACTAGCACGGCAAAATGGTATGCAAATATAGATAGGGAGTATTGATACAAACCAGTTGTGCTTTGATCTCTTGCTGTAAGTTCTCCATTTCTGATTTTAATTGATTGACGACACTTCTCTATGAAAAGAAAAAAAAACAAATCATTATAAAACAAAGCAGAAGACTGATGTGTATCCTTAAAGACGACTATTGTACTCCAAATCAAACACAATGTACCAATTTAAATTCAAATCCGAATACATATGATGCCAAAAGTAACAAAGAAACAAGTACGAAGACAAATTATTAACCCACTAACACAGGACTAAGAAGAAACTACGTCTTCCTTTCAAGACATATGCACAATTTCTATAGACAATTAAGTTCCTTTTCTAAGTCCCCAGACACAAAATATTCAAATGTTTCTTAGGCACTGATTTGAAGAAGTCACAGAAAACACTGCTCCAATTATTGCAAATATAATATTATTCAAGAGTGTGTGCGTGTGTGTGTGTTCACGCGCTATAGTGGATGGACATCGATTCAGCCTATGCAGGACTGTAGGAGAACCCATGTTCCAACCTCAACAAGAAAAAATTTCATGTTAGCAAAGCAAGCTAACTGGACAACACACACGTTCAGTTTACAATTGAATCGATCGGACTGGCTGATCTATTCCAACTACCTCAACATTTTGAGGGGAATCTTGGCACAACAGGCAGAGTTGATGTTGAGTGACTGGAGGTTATGGGCTGGAGTCATGGAATCAATCTTCTGTGAAACCAAGGCAAGGCTGCTTACAATAGATCTGAATGGGTACAACAATTCCGTGAACCCTACCATGATGGAAACTTTATAACACTGGGTTTCCCCCAACATGAAATAGCAAAATATGTTTGCAAAAACGCAATGTGATATAAAATCTAAAAGTACATATATTCTACTATGATAACAAAGAAAATCGACAATGCCGATGGCAAGTGATTGACCATGAAAATAAGCAAAAGACATAAAAATATGATGACAATTAAAATCAGAAAAAGTCTCAGTTGAATATTCTACAAAATGACACACTATAACTCGTAAACCAACCTGATTATTATAATTTTCAGTCAGAGATGAATTTTCAGTGGCTAGTGACTCGGCTAATACTCGAGAAGCCTCAAGAGCACGTTGCAAGGAAAATTTTTCTTGTGTTAGATCTTCAATATGCTGCATGATAACAAAAGGAAAAACAAATATAAATATATGAACCAACATAAGATATGTGTGTGTGTTCACATTTAACAAAGGCATGTATAAGCTAAGATGCTTAAAAAAAATTAAGGCACTTATAACATGCAAATACACCAATATCCTTCCTCCCAAAAGCTTTCACTTTCATTTTCCACACAAAAGAGTGTTAAACTAGAGAACTGTTCGGCAAACAACATAGCTAAAGTGCAATGGGTGACTCCAAAGTTTTCTAGAAATGAGAGAATAACAAAGAAATGAGAGAATCAAAAAATATCTATTGATGTTTATAGTTACACAACTAATTTAGAGGTTCTCATTGTTGTACTAAATAATAATCCAAATAATTTGAATACTTCTAAATAATTTGATTACCACAAACCAGAGAGAATCCCCCAAACAGTTGACATATGAATAAAATCTAGACATATTTTCCCCCACTAAATAATGAGGTTACACATACCAAAATTCTGCTGCTCGAAACTGGCAAACGAATATGGTGAACACTTATATCCACATTTTATTGGTTTAAAGTAGACAAGCATGGCACACTGCATAAATTATATTGGCACATATCTTAGTTCTAATTTATTGTCTTTCCAGTCACAACATATGCAGGAAATAATGCTGTCAAAAAATATCTATGACACCAATGAAAAATTAGGTGCACAGTTTAGCTCATATATCTAGTGTATAATAGACTACATAAATCCCCAACGACCAAATACTTTAACAGCCACAAATATCATCAATCGATGTACCTAATAAATTGAGCACATTCATTATAACCAAATTGTAAAATTGAAGCACCACAACATCATAGAATTGGCGTCAAAAAAGAAATGCTTTGACCATAACTAGTGGAAACCACCTGCTCTAAAGTAGAAAAATCTTCATTCTGTGAAGATGAGTAATAATCATGCTTTTTCTCCATGCCATTTTCCTTAGCACGTATCATCAGTGTGTCCTGACTATTATTAAAAACTGGAGCAGTTGTAAGATTTGAGAAAAGTCCAACAGTTTTAGTCTCTTCAGCTGGCTTATGGAAATAACTAGACCCTGATGTGTCATTGCCGCTTGATTCTAAATGACTAAACTTAGAGGCATCTTTCTCTGGTTGATGAAATGGAGACCCCATAGAAGGTTTAGTGACATTTATAGAATCAAGAAAAGATGGACCAAGAAAAGATGGACGTGACTTTCTAGCACTTGATTCCGTTGACACTGAATGTATTGGTGTGTGGTTAGAGGAATTCCTTGCCTCATAACCAGTAGAATTATATTTCGGTAGTGTTGCACCATGGAGACTGGGCAAATCACTATCTGATCTAATGGTCTCTCTAAATAAAGAACTGGTAGAATTGCTGAAGCCTGTAGTACATCATATATTGTGCAAACTTCATCAGCAGAGTCCCAAGTTATTGTAAGGTTGTATGAAAATGTGAAACTATTGAAGAACAAAAAAGAAAGTTATAGTGTTACCTCCAGAGACCGAACCATGTGAATAGCCACTATCCAAAGTGCTTGAATTTGTCTGCTTAGTTTTCTGTAGTGAATCAACAGAGTTCTCACGTATGATTTTTGATGGAAAGTAAGGTGAAGAACCATCAGTAACTGCATAATCCTTCAAAGAACTATTATTCTTGTTTGAATGGCTTTCATTGATTCCATGAAGGCTAGACTGACTAGTACTGCTATCGAACTCTTGACTTTCTTGCGAACGTAGAGAATTACTTTGGTTGTTTGTTGTTCCATACGGAAATCCATCAACAACACCGGTATGAATTCCATATATATCACTCGCTCTATTTGCCTCATTATTTTGACTAATATCTGCAGATGTAATAGAAGTAGAAGCATTATATCTTTTAGCTTCATCGATATCTGAATGTTCCTCCACCGGACTAGTAGAAGATGTACTAATATCATTTCTCACAAGACTACTTGCACCAGCTAAAGACCCTTGATTACTACTTTGGTTATACAAATTCACATTCTTCTGGTTACTTGTCCCAGTGTCAATAATAACAGCTCCTCCAACACCATCAGATGTGGTAACTCCATCTGACTCATTAACTCGGACATTTTCAACTTCCGAAGGCTGGTTCTGATTCTGGCTGGCATCAGAATTTTTAACAGAGCCAGAGGATGCAGCCTTCTTGGCCCGCTCAGCGGCTTTCTTTTGACGAAACTCCTCCAGCTACAAGACCCAAATAATTATTTAAGATCGGAAAAAGGAAACAAAATAAAATCAAATATATTTTAAAACACACACGCACACGCGCATGCGATATTTTATATATAAAACGTAGCCAATTTATGATGCTAAAAATTATAAACCGTTGAGAAAGATTATATTTGGGGAATTTTTTTTCCAAAACTAAAAAAAAAAAAAAACCTAACAAATCCAGATAGTCACACTTAAATTTCTCTCCTATCTAGCTTCTATACCCTAATAATTCTCTAAAACTGAACATAGCCTAACAAAAGATTCCAAAATTCAGTAACCGAAAAAACCGATATTCGGGCAAATTGCAACTATATGGTCTAGGCCTAGTTCCTTCCAACAACGGAATAGACTTTATTCTTCGCTCTATATGCTCATGCCCCATAATTGAAAATTGCGCATTCGAAATTCCTCTTCCTTTCATCTTCCTCCCATTTCTTTACACCACTTCCTATCTCCCTTCATTTACCCTCCACATTCCAAAACATAATCAGCTCCACAAATAAATACAAAAAAAAAAATATTTTTTAAAAAACCACCCACATTACTCTCACATGCACAAATTCATAAGATGATAACAAACACAACAATGCACAACATAAATAATCCCAAAATTAATACCCCTAATTCTAAACCTTCAAAAAGCTAATAATCAAAATTGAAAAATAAAAATTGAAGAAACAAAATGAAATAATACATACCCGACGCTTGCCAGCTTCCAGATGCTCTTGCTTCCGCGACGAAGCGGAGTTGTTCGGCAGCACCTGAGCCGACGCCATTTGAGAAAAACAAACGATCTAAAACAGAATTTCAAAATCTAAATATTCAAAATCTCAATGCATTAATCACCATCAGAATTGCAAAGAATTCGAATCAAATAACCCAAAACCCAAAAATTTGAATCGAATTCCCAGATCGCATAAAATTTGGGAACGAAAACGATTTCTGAACCAAAATTGATAATTTTTTGAAAGAAAAAAAAAAGGAAATTGAAAATTGAGACGTTAAAAGCAACGAAAGAATTGAAATTGTTGGATTTTAGACTTATAGGTGCCCGATCTGATCGGGAGAGAGAGAATTGTAGAGAAAATTCTCTCTCTTCTTGGTTTTCTGGTTTTTGGGGTTTTATTTTATTTTGGGTTTTTATTTAATTTTAATAAAAATGAATGATTTGGCTCTCTTTGGTTTTAAACGTTTTTAGTTTGGTTTGTTTGTGACGATGCATTCAGGTGTTGTGTTGGTGTTCTAAATTGGATGGGGGGTTGAAAATGACGAAAGAGGACATGTGGAAGCACCAAAGGCATGTGCTAATGTCATCTATTCCCAACCCTATGAGTAATTTTCATGATAAAAAAATAAAAATATGCATATAAAATAATTTTATACAGTCAATTAATTATAATTATATTTTTTTTGTCATATTATCGCACTTAATCCCGTTTTCTTAATATACCGTAATATGGAAGATTAAACCATCTTATTAGTAATTTTACACTAATAGTGTGTAACACTCAATTTTTATTAAGTTTTGAATTTATTTTATTATTAAGTTTTGAATTTTGCATAAAAAAAAGTTTTGAATTCATTTTACTATCACAAATAATAGAAACAAACAAATTTTTGGACTTCGGCCCTCTTTTATACAAAAAAATAAAGAAACAGACAAATTTTTATCTTGTTAAACCGTGATAAAATTTTATTTTTATTCTATTTAATATATAAGATATATTTTCCTCTTTGAAATAAATTTTTCTTTGTACACAATAATTAGAGATCAAACTCCTAGTTATTTATTTATTTTTTATTTATTAATAAAAGGTATTTCTTAGCAGTTATATTAATTTATTGTATGTTGATTTACTAATTAATTATTAAAATTATTAAAATAATAATAATTTATTCCTAAAAGATATAGTATTAATTTAATTTAATTCATAATTAGGTAATTAATTTGGTCAAAAAATAGTCTAAGCAATTAAGGAGCTATTTATAGAGAAGTTAGTAAGATAAAAAGTTGCATGTCATTTTCAACCCTCCGTAGCAATTACATCACTACGATTTCATAAAGACTTTATTATTTTTGAAATCTCATATAGAATTGTTGCTCTAAGAGAAAAAGATGAATTGTGAATTTCTTTATCTTAAATCAAATTACTCGACAAAAGACATATGTTATAGAAAGACCTTACTGCTCAAAGAGTAAGGGTTGGCGTATAGTCAAAAGTGGAAATACCTTACCACTCAAAGAACAACTCAATATCATAATTTTTTGATTCAATGTCTAACTTTTTATCACTGAACCAAACATCGACCTCCAATAATAACTTTGTTAACTACCAACTAAACTATGTGACAATTCTAATTATAAATTAACTCAATTAATCTAAGCTAATACTAACTTAAGTTTTAATTGAAAATAAAAAAAAAATATCAATACTAAATATTTTGATAAAAATGAACTAAAGAATATAATTTCTTTCAAGACTTCAAGTTTTTTTTTTTTTTGTTTAGAATGGAGCTGAAGATCAAACCTACAACCTCTAACATACTACCAAAATCTCTCATATTCAAAATTATTCGAAAATAGTGTCGAACAAACACTAACATGTCCGTTCGCACATCAATATATTCTTTTTTCTTAAATAGTTGAATACTTAAGTTCCATTATATCACAATAAAATATATCAATTCATCAAATTTATTTTTTAACCGAATTATTAATATTTTTTTAAAATTATTGCAATGAAAACAAAGATTGCAGTATATGTTTAAAGCGAGAGTTTACAATTTTTTTTTTTTCCTTGATGATTTGCTTGATGTTATAAAATACAATTCTAGTTATATTTGAATATGAAATATAATATTTTAAATTATGAAATTTTGATTTTGTTTTAATAATTAAAATGAGATTTGAAAATAGAAAAGGAGAAGACAAAACAAAAAAAATTTAACCTTGAAAACTTAAATGTTTTAGAAAAATGATAACATAAACCGAATATAGAAAACATTTTTACCCACCAAACAGACCCTAAAATTCAAGGAAAAAAAAGGTGTATTTTTGTTTGTTCAAATTGATAAATCTAAGATGATTGCTCTTTACCCATCCTAAATTGCTTACACTATAACACTACCGGAAAAAATCTCCCGATAAAATTTGCACTGTCGAGAGATATCTACCGGTAAGATTTGCATTACCAGAAGTTATCTCCCATAGATTCTGATTAATTTAGCGCTACAAATAGCAACACTCGCAATCTGAAGGAGTGCGATTTTCAAGAAATGGATGGGGTAGAAGTAGATTTCAAATGTTAAAGAAGGCCACAGAAACCCAAAGGTAAAGAGGTGGCAAAAAACCAAATCTAGGTTTGAAGGAAAACTAAAGTTTAAATTTTTCGTTACACAAAAGGGTTGTTCAGAAGTAGGCAACACCATGATTGGATTCAAATGGACGAAAGAAAAAGGCAAATGCGTGTCAAAGTAAGCATTAAATCAAATTACAAGCAACGAATTAACCAATAATTTTCTGGCATTTCAAGTTCACTTTATTTAGGTGACTTGTGAAAATTGGTTAACAGTAACACAATTGACGAATTAACCAATTGTTGGAATTATTTTCCATACCACTTACCATCATCAACAAGGAGTGAAAAACCACTAGAAAATCAATGTTCTATGCCAAGGATGTGCATACATCTTGATTTACATGAGAGGAGTAATAGCCATCATGAAATACAAATTTGAAAAAACATTCCTGTTTTTGAATTCGGCAACGCAATTACAATGTTCGGATACAACTTTATTTCAGAGATACTGGATGAAAGTAACACAATGTAACATCATGCAGGAAGCAGACCAATTCTTGATAATGATGACCAAAATAACATCACCAGACATCAGGACGCAACTCACCGCTTGATGGGGGAACCCATCTCCCAGAGTTATAGACACTTTCACCAACCTTCCAACCAGGGACGTCCTTCATGATGTCTGCCTCATACTCAAGATATTTATGCCACTCCTTAACAAATCTACAGAAAGGAACAGACAAAAAAATGGAGATTGCAATGAGTTTTCCAAGCTGTGATGATATGGATTTAGTGAAAAAAATTCATATACCTCTCATCTTCTTCAGCCTGTAGCACAGGCAGTATAGCTCGCCGGGCAGCATATTTCTCTTCCTTCAGTGCCCTATAACGAAATGAAATGTTTTGATACATCAGTTAATGTGTAGAAACTGAAAAGAAATGGGAGGGATCTATTTCTTTCTTAAACTATTTTTTTACACAATGTGAAACAACACCCACCCATCCCAAAAACCAATCACAAGACAATAAGGGCGAACAGTGAAATCTGAGAATTTCATATTGGGAAGTAATTTACCAAGAATATGCAACAAAATCCATTTGTTTCTGCAACTTTTTTCCCACAAGCACGGAAGAGATAAACAATTTTCCAAATTATTAAATTAATTGGCAAGAAACTACAGGCTTCGTTCTAATTCCTGTACATCGAAAATTTATCCAGCCTAGTTTCTTATAGAAATAAGATTAATAAGAATACGCCCTATTTTCCAAGTCAACTCATACAACCCATATCAAAGGAACAGAAAACAACTTCTAATTTTTTCTGAATAATATTTTTTTCACCTGAACATGTTTGCAGAGGAAGTAAGTATATCATCAGATAATATTAATCAAGAAGCTATTTTCTACTATCAAATTATTTTCTCTAATTATAAATGGTCCTTCACTGTTTTCTAGTATTATATTCATAGATTAAATAAAGCCTTTTTACAATGCAAAATGCAATTCATTTACAGATATAGATTACTTAATTTACTTTTGTAGGCATAAACTTCATATTGAAGGCAAACACAAAGAATCACATCCACAGCTAAAGCCATATTAACAACCTCTGATGAAAACCCTCCCTCTCAACTCCCTAGCTAAAATAAATAAAAACAACTCAAAAAACTCTGATATAAGCCCTCCCTCCCAACTCCCTAGAAAAATAAATATAAACAACTAAAAAAAAAAGAAATAAAAATGTAAACTGCCATTTGTCATGAAAGAAGAAAATTCAATATTTTATTAGAGAAAGCTAAAAATACATAAGGTTGGAGTATATGGAATCTTTAATAAAGAGAAGTTTAAAAGTAAAAAACCTTCTAAATTCTAGTCAATTAAGGAGAGCTGTTCAGTCACATGGCATATCCTGTCATCAATACATACTCTTAAAGAAACATGCTATTAACACTAAAGGGTAAACATATCCCATAACAAAATCAGAGGTGAGGAAATACACTTGACGATGCAAGCATTTGTTTCAAATAACAGGTCCACAACACAAACATCACATTGCCACAAGATTTCGTTTTCCTTCTTATCAACCTATCAAAAACAAATGTGTAGAAGCTGATCCAACAAACTACAACACACACCCCAAATGCCTATGAAGCCCATTCAACAACTGATCCGTCTTATGTATAAGGTATTGCACAACTGATCCATAAAGAAATAAATGAGGCACAGTTTCATTCTCACGACACACATTTCACAAGAGAGTAATATGAGGCCATCTTACATGTAACAAACAAGTCATTACTCATTAGTTTAGTATCACCCTATGATAGTAAGTAACACCATATTTTATCACAAACAAAAGTGACAATCCCCCCCCCCCAATAACATTCGTCGTCAGCAACGCCATTACCCTCTGACCCTAACTTCCACTCAATTGTTTCTATTATCTATCATCAATCCTTAAAAAAGGTTTTCTCTAGTGATACATCGCAAAATTCTACACCTCTATTTCTCGCCCCGTTTTCCCATATCCATGTTGCACGAGATCAATCTTTACTAGTTTGCATATATCATCCTTCCTCTCTAACAAGCTCATTTCCAATAACTAACTAACTAATTGGGTTAGGGTTTCTCAAACATTGAAGCAATTGATAAAAATTGCTAAAACAAAACAAAAATCTCTATCCTAACAAATGAATTAAAATTCAAAAAACAAAATGTGTTTTCATTTGCAAATAATTTCTCTCCCTATAAATTATAATCAAAACTCGTCCACAACATTCCTTCAAATCCTATGTTCTTCCCTCAAATCAATAACACAATCCTTCAATTAAACTTAACATTCAATCAATAGCTCAATTTGAACCCTAATTATAAAATATAATTTATAAAATGAAAATCGAAAATCAAAAAATGGGAAAACGAAAGCACCTTCGGATCTTGTTACCCTGTCCAACCTGATACATGCCCCAAGAGAAAGCACCAAAAGTAGTGAGGAAGATCGCAAGGGCACTTGGACCGGTGTTAGGGATACGGCGAGCGAACCTGGCTGGAGCAAAACCGCCGGGAGGTGGACCGTCTTGGAGAAGCGGCATGTCCTTGACGCTGGCCATTCCTGGCTTCTTCCTTATCATCGCTTCCGTCATTTTCACTTTTTTTCGATTATTCTTTCTCTCTGATTCTTCTTCTTGTTTCACTTTCTGAAACGATGCTGATTATGCTCTCTCTCGATTTTCAATCTCTCTGTGTTTTTGTGATTTGTGTTGTGTTTGAGAAACTGAATGTGGTCGAGCTTGGTTTGGAATTTTGGAGTGGGTTGGATCCATTTATTTGAAGGGTTTTTAAATACACCTCCTTTTAATTCTTACACATCCTCTACCTTTGTTAAACTAACTTTTTTTTTTTGTAAAGTAGAAATTTCACCTTTAAGGTGAATAAGTGAGATAATCGGGGTTTAAACTCCGGTCCCTCGTATATTTAATGTAATGTCTTACCAATTGAGTTAAGCTCAAATGACTATTTAACTAACTTTTATTCCCCAGTAAAATAATTCAAGTGTCCACAAATCCTAATTCAACTAGAAAAAATCTCGAAATTGTTAGGTTGGATGTCGTGATTGAGGTCCGGTCTCCAACTCATTCACTTATATGCATGAATTTTTAATGACGATTGAAATTTTGTCTATTTATCAAGAAAATAAAATACCTCAAATAAATTTGTCATAACTTTTTTCCTCTATATTATTACTTATAAGGCTGGTTAAGTAGTTGCACACGGGAAGAGTTATTATGCATAAGGATTTTCCTTATGCATGGTGCATAAACAAATCTCCACCATTTGTACTCCAAAGTACTTAATAATGTCAAAACCACTTTGGAGTACAAATGGTGAAGATTTGTTTATGCACCATGCATAAGGAAAATCCTTATGCATAATAACTCTTCCCGTTGCACACTACTTTTCGTTGGACAATTAGCCAAGCCATAAAAATTTGAATTTTTTGTCTTATGTCGCTGATGGAGGACACTTGGATATGCAATGCTAATTTGAGTGGATGGTATTCGATGCATAATGGCTACTCTCTTGCTATGAAGTAGAAACCTCTCAAAAACTTGGAATTGGATTTGAAATTATTCGTGACAACTAACGCTTAATTCTTTATTTGGCAATCTTGTCACGGTTCTATTCCAGTCAAAGCAGTCTTAGCGCATATAGGTTTCAATGTCTCCTACTTGTTCTTTATCGTCATGCTGAATATGAGACCATTCTTCATTACCTTAATCAATGCTCGCTCGCGATCTACCGTGTTTTGGAAAGGTTGTAGTTTTCCGAATGTGCTCGAGTTTGGATATGGATAATATAATATAGCTAGGGTAATCCACAAAATAATGAGTGGCATTGAGATTCTTGAACCTTTGATCACGTCGAATATTTGGTGCACAAGAAACAAGCTAGTGTCTAACAATATCTAGCCCAAATATACACTCAACGATTGCATCAGTAGTACGACATAATTGGGAATCAGGACACCATGATTCTCAATGTTTATGGTAGTGCTTTGACAAACTAGGCATGTTATGGCGGACTAATCCTAATCCATAAGTACGACATAACTGGGATTCAAACTCTATTGACCGATATAAAGTTATGTTGGAAGACATGTTACAGAGTTGATGATGGAAGACATTTTAAAGTTTCATCACTATACAAATCTCTTGAAACTCAAAACTATCTTTCTAAGAATTGGATTAGATTTATTGTAAAAAAAAAAAGGAATTGGATTAGATTTATTGAGTTTTTAATGTATAAACCAAATATATTAGAAACTCAATAAATCTAAAAAACAAATTTTCATTTTTTATATTAAAAACCGAATGAAGTTCTAAATTGAGAGCTAATTGTTTAGACCGTCTCATCACCTTTAATGAACCCCTGCCATGCCTATCATTTGCTTTATTATGTGATGCTGTCTATCATATGTGCTTTATTAGGTGGTGCAATAGGCGTATTGTTTTCAAAGACTGCACGGTTTTTTTTTCCCCTTTTCTTTTTCTCTTGTGGAAAAAAAATGTAAGCTGCCTTATTTAAAAAAGTTAATAGAAAAATAAATCGTTAAATAGACTAAAATGTATTATCAAGCATTCAAATAGGTTTAGACCAGGCCACAATTGTACACTACACATACACAGAATATTCTCACCTTTTCAGGTCTGGTCTTACGATGAAAGAAAAGAGCCATTCACAAACCACCGGAAACTAAAATGACACAGTACGTCTTTGGAATTTATATAGTTCAAACTTTTCCAGCAATGAGAACTACATAAGCAAAGTTTCAAGGCCCTAATAAATCAAACAAAATAACTAGCCTATATAAAAATATTATGAATATACACTCAACAAGTTTAACAATGATCCTATTATTCTGCAAGTCTCACTTGCCTCTCCGGCGATTTCTTGTTGCTGCACAAGTTGAACAGTACCATTTTCCTTTTGGATGTTCTTTCAAGCCAACACAGCCAAAATGAAACCACTCTATTTTGCACTGTAATTTATAGATAGGATCAGAATATGTATAAAATATAGGTAAAATGGATATAACCATACAAGTATAAGAAAAGAAAATGTAAAAGTAAAAACATACATCTGGGTTATCGCAGGCAACCATTTCTCCATAGCTAACTTGGTTGCAAAAGCAGTATGTGGGTTCGTTTGGATCAACTGGTATATCTAAATCCATGCCAGTAGGGTTTGCAGATGTGGCTAGTGCTTCTGTTGCTGCTGCCAATGCCGCTGCTGTTGCAGTTTGGGTAGATGCTGTTTGGCGTGTTCTGAAGCAGTTTGAAATTCAGACGATATGCATTAGATTGTAAATTTTTGAATTTATTTCTTTGTATAATGTATGATAAGTAGCAGACACGAAATGAAGTATAGTGAGAAGGTAAAATTATAAATAAATACCACGTATTATAAGCTTATATTTAATGTAGGAATGATAATGTTAGTACATGATTAATGTGCAATCTGCTACCATTATCATGTAAATCACATGAAACTATAAGATGGACTTTCTGATATCTGATGAGATTAGATGTAAAAATTAGTATAAGTTTTATCACTGTGGTAAATATTTTGGAGGATAATAAGATTTAGCTTCAAATTCCCATACCCAGATTTAATATGAGTAGTACTTGATGATGTACTTTACATATGTATACAGATCACTAGGATTGATATGAATGTAAGATAGTCATATAACAAAGCACCATGTGGTTATGTCAAATATCCCACAACGTAGGTCGTATAGTGGTGGCATTGTCAACTCAGACACAACATCTTCAAATGATGCTAATTTTTCCCAAGACCCATAGTAACCTGAAGAAGTATTAACTGATGATAGGCCCATTGATAGGGCCAACTTGGGAGGAAATGAAAGAGAAGCGGAAATGGGGACAAGAACAAACCAAATGGGCCCAAGCCTCGCACAGGGGCTGCCGAGTTAGGAAAACAGGAGAGGGAACCTACATAACATTAGGACACGTGGCCCAAGGAGGGTGGAGGGAAGGAGAATGCTTCAAAGAGGGTGCATAATCACGGGGGTTGAAGAATTCCAAGTGCTAGACGGAAGGTTGGGGATGAGAAGAAAAACTATTCTCTCTCAGTTATTAGCTGTTTTCTTTATTTCATTGTTCATCTTGCAAGTAATTCATCGCCATTCCATAGCATTGTAGTTGGTTTCTTCCTAACTAATACATATTTCATTTTCAGGTACGGGAACTCATGCCCTGTTTAGAGTGAATTTCAAATTTTCAATACAGTTTTCGTTCATCTATTTCAATACATGTTCAATAATGTTTTTCACTTCTTTTCGCAACCTATTGGCAGCTGTTATATACACCAATCTGACATAGTGAAATGCCTTTTCTGGAACTTCTCAATTTTTATTTCATGCAATGTCTAGTTAAACTTTGTTTCCATATTCTCAGATAACTAGTGTCTACTTCTAGATAATTCTCCTTATGTCAATCAATATCTTACATAGCAGAATATATAGAGGCATGGATCAGGAATCAGGAATCAGTATTTAGGAAATAGACAGTTGAAAAGCACAATGATAATAACCACATAAATGATAATCTATCAGAAAATGAATCACAGATACTCCGAAAAGTGTTACGTACTTCTTTCTGCCTCCTCTACCGCCTTCATTCTTTCCAGATTTTGTATTACCATCTGGACTTGAAGCATGCACTCCAGTTATTGCAGCATTTTCTCTTTCTGTCAGAAATAACATAACTATCAGGCTTTGTTCAAACACGTGAGGGGATTCAGTTATCTCTGATTACAATATGATTCAAACTTTAATCGTCATTTACAGATTGACTGACACAAAAAGGAAGAAAGTGAAATACCACGCCGAAGCTCCTCATCAAACTTTTTCAGATATTGATCAAGTTGTTGTATATGTGTATCTACCTACAACAAAACCATGAAACATAATTACCAAATCCAGAATCAAGCCATCAACTGTTTGCATGTATATTCTGTTGGTAAAATCTGTGATTTCTGTATTTCTTTGTCTAAAACACAGCACACCTCACCTGTACTAACAATTTATAATGTAATTACAGTCCACACAAAATGTAAATTGCTTAGTCTACTCCTAATCACTGATTTTATACAGGAGAGGATATAAACATGTGATGCGACTACTAAATGCGTTTAACAAGATATGAAGACTACCAAATCATATGCCTGGACAGCCAAGCCAACTTTTTCATCAGCAATCCTTATGCTATGCTTTTGTTCATCAAGCGCTTCATCAGAGAATCTAATAACTGAAGTATCGGGTGTGATGTTTCCAGATCTTACTCCTCGCCTAATATCTTCAATTTCTTGCTCACAACGCTGTTCATTTTGCCTTTGATTATCTGCTCATACATATCACAATGTTTATGTAGATTTGAATCTGAAACAAGACTGAAGATACGATAAACTAGTGGGAGGGGATGACAACCGCAACTAAAAGCATTTTATTTTTTACTTTTCAACACAGGAATAAGATCACAAAAATGATGAAGAGTTCAGCATGCCTTGAATTTAATATATAGCAAAGTAAGCAGCATATAGCTGAAACCTGAAATTAATGTTCATATGACATAATCAAACAAGGCCACAATAAACTGAAGCGGTAAATTCATTCACAAACTAAGTGTAATGTACCCAAATTACCATTAGATATAACAAATCCAATCGAACAAATGCACTTAACAACTGAAAAATCCAAAATGTCATAAATTATAAATGAAAATAATAACTACTATGTGGCATAAAGGATAGGACACAGCTTCTGAGTTTGTGTATACAAAGGATTTGTATTATGCTTTTTACATCAAAGGACTAACATGGTTATCAAATCGAGATTCAAACCGGGAATCGGAAGACATTGTTAAAATCGTGAATCGAATCTTATTATGAATCGTATGATACATTGCCAATAAAAATGCCATTTTTAAGTATAAAACAAGTGACATGACAAAATTGTAAGCTGATATATCATATATGAACCTCAAAATAATTTCAGATACAAGTCATGTATCAAATGACAAAAGAAAAATGGTTGGTAATCATTATACAAAGTAGACAAAAATATAGTTGGCTAGTTTAGTTAGTGATTCATTAGAGTGAATCGGGATTCATTATAGTGAATCGGGATTCAAGATGAGATTCACGTCTAAATGTCCAAATATATACATACTAGAAATTCATATATATTGGATTCAATTTAGCATTAAATCAAGATACAACTCACATGTATCGTAAGATATTGATAATCGCGAGGACTAATGCTAACATGACATCTTGCTTACTTTCGCAATAATAAATCACGGAACATACAGATTTGAGCTTAAAACATGTCATTGAATCCTGATGGCTTCTAAGACACCAAGAGAAGCCTTGGCCGAAACACCTTAGCAAAAGACAGTACAATTCTATGGGAAGCACAATAATGTTACTACTTTCAACAACGACACACACGCTATATCCACATTCTAATAGAAAATTGCACTCAGTTAACTACCACAAAGAATGACGCACAAAATCACTAAATGACTAAAATCCATTAAACGCGCATTATTACAATGGATTGAATTCGTATGCATTCACACTATAAAGATTTTTCACTCTATCAGTCAATCATAACCGTTTGATTATTAGAAATATTAAACTTCGCTCATAACTACCTTAAAAGTCATACAAATAATGCATTGTAATTGGTTGATAGTAAAAAGTTTTACACTGATAGTGCATCAAAATTATTCTCTTATTGTGTTAGTATGATCAAGAACCAAAGTGACACCAAAAAAAAAAAAAGATACATTCTCTTAAATAATCATTGTTTCAGTCATATAAGGAGCAATAAATAAATAAATAAATAAAATTGTAAAATTAGAACTACCTTGTAAACTTTTATCTAGGTCACGTAACAAGGCATACTTCTTATGAAGAATATTGGGCAGTGAATCCAAATCTGCAGAAAAAAAACGCAAAATTGTTTGTTAATTTTACATAATAATTGAGCCCTAAAAAAAAATTCCAAATTTATGGAGGAAAATAAATTAAATTAAAATTAAAATTGACAAAAGAGGATGATGGGGGAAGAGATTACTGGCTTGAAAATCTTCAAGAAATGACATTAGGGTTTCTGGGGAAGAACGATAGCTTTCGTTGAAGGCGGTGATATAAAAAACAAAAATTCGATAAAAAAGAGGAAAGTTTTACTATGGACCGATGCTAAAGGTGGACCATCATAATCCATTAATTTGTTAATTGCATTTTGATCCTTAAACTGTTTGAATATCTATTTTTGTCTCAACCTCTGATGGTGAATAGTGTGTGGATTTGTTTCACCGGCGTTGGCTCCTGTTACCGACAACCACCGAGTGCGGCATTCTCTACGTGGAGGTGAACCGGAGAAGAAAGCTCGTGGGAAAAACAGGGTTTGGAATTTGTGGGGTTAAATTTGCAAAATTTAAGATTTGGAAGACTTTAATAGCAATAACTAAATTGTTTAGATGGTGTTGTTCACGGTAAGACCACTACTAGACAGACTCGCCCCTGCTGTGCTGTTCTTTGGTGATCAAAATATTATTGAATAAAATAATTTTGAAGATGTACCATTTTTTGATAAAATAATTTTGAAGATTCTCTTTATATATACTGGCCGCCGTTCCGTGCCCGTTTGTGTAATCGATATTCTTTCTTATTTTTCGTGTGTGATCGATATTCTGTATTGTGCAAATATAAATAACTACTCAATCTCCTTTTTTATTGGACTTTGTTAATTGATAACTACGTAACCTCTTTTTTTTTTGTGATTAGTTATAAAGAAGAAAAAAATAAATTTTTTTTTTTTTACTATAAAAAAAAACAAACCTACTTTTATGTGGAAGTTGTGCTTAGTTATTAAGAAGAAAAAAAAATTATTTACTAAAAAAAACTGAAAATCTATTTTTAGGTGGAAGTTATTTTTTAAGGGTAAAATTGGAATAATAAAAAAGCCATCCAAAAATTTGTATCCCCTTTATATATTAGTATAGATATATATTTGGTCTAAAATATAAATTAAATACATAAATAATTCAATAAACCTACACAAAACACAATTTTTTTTTATATACTTGAGATTAGATAGCCCACTATAATAATGTGTGTATATATAAGTCAGAAGAATTTTTATTGTGATAGATGAGAAGGTTAAATTACAACCCTTAGATCAATCTTTATGGTGATTTTTAATTTTTATAATTGCATTTTATCTTTATTGTCAGCTAGTTTTAGTTACTTGTTATGCAAGCTTCTCATTGTAACAGTTTTTTGCTTACATTAGTGATCACAATAGCTATCTTACACCTAATGTAATCGCATATAAGCATATTACAACACTTCAATAATATCTTCTTATTACAAGTTTGTTAGCTTATCTAACTCTTCGATCCAATTTCGTTGCATTTTAATCATCGTTTTCCATCTTCTTCTCCGTCATGCCTCCATGTATGGCTCTCTTGATCCAATTTTTGATCAGTCTAGTCTATTTTTCGTGCATCCAAATGATGGACCTTCTTCCGTCATCATTAATCCAATGCTCACCGATTTGAATTACCATTTTTGGATGCCGCCATCTTATATGCATCCTGCTTTGGACGGGAAGATAAAACTTAAATTCATTGATGACACCATCGTTGTTCCTGTTGATCAGTCGATCCCACTAAAAGTTAAAAGGTGTTTGAAGTTATGAGTTCAACTCCGAACAAAAGGAAAATAAAAATCTATAGACTATTTTAAAAAAAATAAAAAATGTTATGATTAGTTATACAAGGAGACATAATAACGGTTGCTAATCCGTATTGAGGAGGCGTGGGTAGGGAGGTGTTTGAATTAGGGTGGGTTCCATCAAGCAATGCAAAGCTGGAAAAGTGTAAATCAATTGTCTTGGCCTTGTTTGTCCACATTACACGTTTTTTCATTTAATTCAAACTATTTACTCTACCTCTTAGACCTTTCCCCATCTCATTGTTCTCCAATATTTTTTCTTTTTCCCAACCTCTCATAGTAAAATCGAACCTTCTACTTAGATCAATGTAACAATTTTTTTAATTACTATAACATAAGTATAAAATTTTTACCACCGGTGAGATGATTAATTTCCATCAAAGAACATGTAAGACACATAGGATGAGTTCTTCTTTTTCAAGTAAATTTTTTTCAACATAGGAATTAGAAATCAAACTCCTAATCACCTAGCTACTTAAGAGATCAATCTCTTTAATACTTGAATCAATTCATTATTAGTAGATCAATCGAATATTTATACACAAATATCTAAATAAATCAAGATATATCTCTGGTTTTTTTTTTTCAAGTAGTTCAGGGGATAGAATTTGACCTTTTAAGATGAATAAATAAGTAGACAAACAAAGTTCAAACTGTATATTACATACAATATCTCTACCAACTGATATATAATAGGACTAATCGAGACACATCTCTAAGCAACTACAAATATTTATGTTTTAAAATATATTACTAGGGTCCAACTAATATGGAACTAAAAAATGTCTAAAAATGCACCTACCATTTGAAGTGTAAAGTAGTAAATATTGTACAAGAAAGGAAGAATGCCACATTTTACTAAAGTTTGTAGTATTCAGCTTTGGACTTTTTTGAATTCAAAATTAGAGGAGCCATGACATTGATATTATTGTAGTTATTATAAAATGTGGTCTATAGTATGGTTGAGTGACTTATAAGAAGGATAAAAATATTATTGTTAAATCAATTCATCTCGTGACAAATTTATCAAACAGCTGTCTTGTTCTATTTGGAAAAGATAATCAGTTTTGTTTACCATACTTCTTGGCAGGTTTTCTGCATTACCAATATAGTTTGAAAATTTAAATTAAATTAATAATATAATATTAACAAGAAAAAGATGAGGAAACTTCATGAGAAATGAGCTTCTTGCACCGAAAATGTGAATTATATTTACATAATCATAATCTTAGCACAAAGTCAAAAAGATAAGACAAAAAAAAATACATTTGATATGTAAAAGTGTGTATGATAGGGTGTGAGTAGCATATATGGTGCGCATGGCATGGCATGAAGGAACATCATGGCATCATATATATGGACACACATGGTGGTTTATATGAACCTAATATGCTTAAACACAAGTTGCAATATATTATCATACATTTTGCTTCTTTAGATAGTAGTGTGAGAAGTAAGAACATTTGGTTCCTAATAGTACTTTTTCATTACTTTGATATTGATTGCAATTAGATTTGATGTATAATAGTTATATTTAATTGTATAGTTTATTCACTAGAAATTCAAAACTGCAATGATCAGTGTTGTAATCCACTTGTTATATTTAAAGCATTGCAGGTGTATGTGTGACACTAGCACTGTTTGATAAATCAAGTGATTTGATTTTGAATGAAGAATGAGTGCATATGAGGGATCAGCTGAAGCAGCAGCAGTAGCAGGAGAAGCAGTACATATTATTCATTTTAGTGATAGGCAGAATATTCCTTTGGAATTAAACAAGGATGATTATGCAATAGAAAGAAAGAAATCACTGCATTCCCGATATTATTTTGGCGTTATATTCTTGATAATGAATCTTGTTGCATGGTTTTTTCGCGACTATGGACAAAGCATTCGACCTTGGATTCGTTGTAAGTCAATTTTCAATCTTTTGCGAATTTTGAGTCACTAGTACTTTCGTTTCCATCACAATTACTAAACTCACGTGATCCCGACAGTACAGATCAGGGGAAAACTTGTAATATGGTCCGTAGTATTTAAACATCTATTTATGATCTATAGAAATGCATAATAGAAAAAATTGTAATAGTTCTCCGTGAGCATAACTCAGTTGGTAGGGGACATTTCAATATATAGGGGTTGAAATTTGAAATTCGAACTTGAGTTTCTCCACTTATTCACTTTAAGGGCAACTTGAACACAAAAATTACAAATAGTCACTCTATTGTGAAAGACGTAAGCTCAATTGGCCGTACTCCGTGATCAATTTTTATGTTGTTGTGTGCATTTATATATTTGTTTTAACACATATAATCTAGGGTCTTTTCTTCTGCTTTTAAACATGGTTAGATTAGTGATAGATAACTTTGCTATAAAATGATATTATCACTATGTGTTACCAATTATTGTTATTGATCCTTTTCTACTTTGTACAGATATCAAAGTTTGTGGAAATGAAGGAGAAGATTGCTTTCATTCATTAGGGGTTCTCCGTGTCAGTTTAGGATGCTTTGTATCTTTAACTATGTCTGTTTCTTCTTCATTAGGACTCATCATATTATATCTATGAAGTTCTGACACTGGCTCAGACACGAACACGGAACACGACATTGACACATAAACATCAATAATAATTTGAAAAATAGACGTGATCACATGTACACGTGTCAGTGTCGTGTCCGTGTTGGATAGTAAATTTGAATTCAATCTGAAGTACATGTTCCTTAACAATGAAGTCAGATATTTTTCTTAGTCATGTTTCTCAGTACAGTCAAAACAAGGAAATTATGTGAAGGTAGAAATTCATGGCATTCTAGATGGTGGGAATTGAAGGCTGTTTTATTGCTTATATCAGTGACACTACCATTCTTCATCCCTTCACAATTTGTTCAAATATATGGTTGGTATCTTATTTTCTCTCTTAATTTGACAGTTGCAATGTAGTAAAAAGAGTGTGTGTCATAATGGATAAGAACCACACATTAGGATAAGAAAGAAGCATAACACAACTATGTTTTTGTAGGTGAGATAGCTCGTATTGGTGCAGGGTGAGTTTCTTCTGCTTGTTCAACTTTCATTCAATTCATGTAATGGTTTTGAATTGCGGATTCGGTCACGGATGTGACTACTAGGATTGCGGGCATTGTGGCTGTTGTGATGTGTATTGCAGTCGTTGCTGCGTGAATTTATATTTTATTAGCATAAAGAAGAAGGGAGATGGAAAAATAATTTATGCGAGAAATACCTACTGATACGGTGCGATGCGTCCATTGTGCCTACTACATTGCAGCCGTTGCAGCTTGGCGAATGCAGTTTTTACTGTGATTTACAATCACACTGCAATTGTGTGATTGTAAATCACAGTTACGGACACTGCTGCAACTGCAATATTGCAGCCGCATCAAGTGTCGTTGATGCAAAAATAACAAAGAGATCTTCTGAATAAAATACAAAGTCGTAAAGTGACCTCTATTTAATGCCAACGAGAGCGAGAACCGAATGCTTTGGAAGACCGCGGCCCGTTGCTTCACTTGGAGCAAGAACCTTGGTATGATCTGCACAAAGACCAACATCCTATGATGAACAATAAACTTTGGTAGTGAAAACGCCACAAACCGGCTACGCCAATGGGCGTTACATTTGATAAGGTCCGGATTGAGCGCCATGGTTAGAACAATAACCAAAACTCAAGATAGAACTTAAATAATGAACAGGATATTTTAGTGATTGAGAGACCCCATCAGTATTTGGTATCTGGTTATTTCTTTCTAGATTGTTGCTTACATATATAATTTGGTTCATGTTTGCACAGGATTTTTCTTCTTTTACAACTTGTGAGTGTCATCCATTTTATCATATGGTGGAATAAGTATTGGACTCCTGATGAAGAAACGAAAAAAAGGTACATAATATTATTTCTGCAATAATTTTATATATCAGCTTACAGTCTATGTTATCTAGGACATAATAATTTGCAATATAAGCTCAATAAGTAGATTTTGCAATATAAACATAAAGCTTTTGAGAAAACTTAAAAATGAAATATAGGACATAATAGTTAGTGACATTTTTTTAACATTAAGACCATTTTGTTATCCCTTTAACTTCATAGAAATTTCTGCATTTTGATATATTAGCATCTAATTTGACTTGGTACAGGTTCTCCTTTGGACTTTTTATGTCAACACTGTTTTATGTTGTTGCTATATGTGGAATTGTGTATATGTACACTACATATGCTTCAAGATCTTCATGTTCTCTCAATATATTTTTCATCACATGGACTGCAATTCTTCTTGCTGTAATGTTGGTCATATCCTTAAATTCAAAGGTACACTGACAAGAAAAATTTACATCTGATTTTTTCATGCCTGCTATTTCCTCTTTCTTTATCATTGAGGTAATATAGTTATGCCTTCTATTTTATGTCATTTGAATAATTTACCTATTGCAGGTTAATAGAGGCCTTTTATCCTCAGGAATTATGGCTTCTTACATTGTTTTCCTATGTTGGTGTGCAATCAGAAGGTAAGGTTCCTTCATTCTTGTTTCCTATTAATCAGCTGTAGTTAATAAATCTTAAAAATTTGTCTTTGAATATGATATCAATTTCTCATAGATTAGGGTGAGGTTATACATTGATTTTTATAGTATTATTTGTTTTTCTTATGTGCTAATTTGATTCACTGTGAACTTGAAATTATCATGGAATTTCAGTGAAACTGCCTCCATAAGATGTGAGACAAAGAACCAAGAAAATGGAAATGGTGGTTGGATAACTATACTTGTAAGTTTTTCAGCCTATATATAGCTATCAAGCACGGACACCAGACACAACACCCGGATAATGACATGAAAGATATCAATAACAATTTAAGAAAATAGAAGTGTTTGATTTGAATGTAACTCTACATGTGTTGGTGTTGTATCGAATACATGATAAGACTTCAATCTGAACCGTTAATGCTATATATATATATAGCTCGGGGTTGTGTTAAACATTGTCTTCAGATGTATGGTTATGATGTACATGTTTTCCTCCTCGCAGGGCTTCCTTATTGCGATTTTTGCGATTGTTTTGGCAGCCTTTTCCACAGGAATTGATTCAAAATGCTTTCAGGTAAATCACTATTCTGAGATGTCTTAGGAAAAATATTCCCTACAGAAGATAATCATAAGAATAAACCACCTTCATTTCATGAAATTCTAAATATCCAAAATGGAATTATATAATCTAAGTTGAAATAATCAGTGTTTTGTCCTTGACAGTTTTCCAAAAATAAAATTGAAAATGAAGATGATATTCCTTACAACTATGGATTTTTTCACATGGTATTCTCCTTGGGGGCAATGTACTTTGCAATGTTATTCATCAGTTGGGATCTAAATAACTCAGCCAGGAAGTAAGGTTCCAAATTCATCATATGATTATAATTCAATGCTTTATTAATAACGCCTTATGATTATAATGCAAATTTCATATCAATAGGTGGAGCATTGATGTTGGCTGGATAAGTACATGGGTGAAGGTTATCAATGAGTGGTTTGCTGCAACAATTTACAGTAAGAAAATACTTATTTATTACATAAATTTAGGTGGAGCATTGATGTTATATTTACAAGGATTAACAACATGTTTAAGGGAGTGCAGTTTAATTTTAATTAATTGTGATGATGCACCCACCTCTAACTCATTTTCATTGCTTTGTTTATATTTGATTTAAACAGTATGGATGTTGATTTCTCCAGTTGTGAGACAAAACAAAGTTATGGATAATGATACAAATGTGCAGAACACAACTCACTCTCACTCAGTTGATGCATGATTGACAATGGAAGAGTCATCAATATTCTATTCCTTTTAATTTTTTGCTTCAAATACACTTACTCTCCAGTGGTCAAAAGGAAAAACTCATTATTAATGAAATAAAATGATGATTATTGCATGTTTTTAATTGTACAATATTTAAGATAATGTTTCTATTTTTGGATTTTTAACCTATTTCACTAGGCACATGCCCTTAATACATACAATACAAATCTTACATGTGACAGGTGTAAAGTTATCCTTAATTTCCATGCTCAATTTTCTTAAGAAAATGTTAGAGTAAAAAAAAAAAACTTCATTCATAACATTCAATAGTTTATCTATTTTGTCTAAGGCACAACTAATCAACTAAGTAATTTTATGTCAATGTTAACAACTTCATTACTCACAACAACTCCAACACACACTGCAGCATTCATTAATCATTACTATAAAACACCAAAATAAGCACTCATTAATTTCACTCATCTAAACAACATTTCTCTTCACTTTATACCAAACAAAGGAACTTAATTAGCCTCAACAAGATGTATTTACAATCACAAACTAAACTTTCCAAATCAATATTGTTTGTTACTATTGCTATGATGGCAATAGCAACAAACATATTAGCTATTGATCCTATTGCAGCAACAGGAAAAGAGCCAATCATTGAGTTATACATGCATGACATTCTTGGTGGAAGTAACCCGACAGCGCGACCGGTAACCGGTTTGCTCGGGAACATATACAGTGGTCAAGTTCCATTTGCAATGCCAATAGGTTTTAACATACCAAGTAATAGTATTCCAATCCCTAATGCAAATGGTGCTAATCCTACTGTCAATGGTGTTTCTGGTATCCCTTTAGGAACTGGTTTATCTGGTACTTCCTTTGCACCAAACAATAACAATAACAATCCAAACAATGCTCAGTTAACTTTAGGACCTGATGGACTTGGATTAGGATTTGGTACAATTACTGTTATTGATGATGTGTTAACAATTCAACCTGAATTAGGTTCTCAAATTGTTGGAAAAGCTCAGGGGGTGTATGTAGCAAGTTCAGCTGATGGGAGTAGGCAGATGATGGTGTTTTCAGCACTTTTTGAAGGAGGAGAGTATGGTGATAGTTTGAATTTTTATGGTTTGTATAAGATTGGAAGTACTATGTCGCGATTGTCGGTTATAGGAGGGACAGGGAAGTTTAAATATGCAAAAGGGTTTGGTGAATTGAGACCTCTTATTCCACCTGGACAAGTTGCTACTGATGGTGCTGAGACTTTGTTGAGGATTACTGTCCATTTGAATTACTGATGAACATTGTTGTTATGTGGAAGTGTGTGAAAGAATGTGGGAACTGTTTGATTACTGATATGATTTTTTCAGTTTGGTCTTTTTTTCTTTTCTTTTTGTTAGTTTGATTGCAGAATGTATTTGAAATCTTAGTTGTAATCTTATGTAAAAAACCATGTATTGAGTTTTTCATTTTTCTATATGGTAATCTGGCCTTGGTTAATGATGAGTTGTGATAAGCTTATATAGCATTATTTATGATTGAAAAATGATGTACGAAGGCATGCACTTAGACATGGAAAACAGACACGATATTGACACTGAGATATAGAGACATCGGTTAATAAATTAGTATAAGATAGAAGTAATTGAAAGTAAGCATATGTTCGGTGTGGATGCTGATATTGACACACGTCAAACACCGACATAACAAATTATCAGTTTTCTATTATTTGCAAAAAAAAATTATAATATTTGTAAAAATTTGTTCTTCAATTAAGGTAATCTTCCGGTGCAAGCAAGGAAAAAATATGAATGATATGCAAAGATAATTTTTTTTGCTTTGGATGAAAGATGTTTGAATCCACCCGTTTTAATGCTAGTAGCATTGATCTTCATTTGACTCACCCTGTCCTCTAACAAAGACCACCTTACACCATCCAATCTAATAAGTTTTAGAAATTGCAAAGGTAATTTTGGGAGACAAGAACTAAATTACACCACTTTGTCAATGTCTACATTATACAACTTTAGGTCAACTCAGCCAAGGCACAGAACTAAGGTTGAAAGCTCTTTATGAAGCAAGCACGGACACTTCTCATATTAGGCATGTCCCGATGTCGGACACGTGTCAGTGTCGGACACCAACACGACACCGGCACTTATAATTACATTAAATTATGTCATTTTTTCAAATTATTATCGATGTCGACGTGTCTGTGTCGTGTCTATGCTTCACATGTATGAGACTCTAAAATACATATTTGAATAACTAGTGTATCCCTTAGATAATTTTTACCTAAGTTAAACAGAGCATACTTTTGATATTATTACATTAATACAAATTAATTTTAAATAGTTTGTTTGATGTTACTAGCAAGTATTGAAGTTGAGACTTGAGGGGAGGAAGAAACTTCAATTATATATATATGTTTGGTTTACAAAAGGAGGAGAAGAATAAGTTGATTTGTTACTGAGAAAACCACAAAGAAATTTCAGCAAAATAAAATTTAAAAATATAATAGAAATGATCCATTTAAAAGAAATAGAACAATAATAAAGAGTTTACTTAAAAAATAAATAATAATAATAATAAAGAATAATCCTTTAAAAAACAGCTAGCTCAAGTAATTTTTCAGAGAATTTGGTTATGACTACTCTTAGAATTTCTTGTGCTACGTACAGATGAGTTTGAGGTTAATATGTTTTGCCTACTAAAAATATGGTAATTTGTCCCAATAACGTTAATTTGTTTGTGTAACCAACTTCACATAATGTTTTAAGAATGAATTAAAAATGAATTTTATTATTGTTGTTTTTTATATTTTAATAGCTTTTCACAAAAAAATTGTCTACCTGAAATAATAAGATAAGTATTTTAGATTGAATAAAGTTCAAAGATTTCTTATACAATTACCTTAACAAGTGAAAAATTGAAAATCTTCAAATGGTTTAACAATAAGATATCGATAACTTGGAATAACAATAAACGATGTTTGAAAATACTACTTATTTCATCCAATTCTCCCCTCATTAGAGGGTCAACTAGATATTTTGACTATTGGTTTAGTTGTACTTGCAACACCTCTCATGTGTCTGACTTGTCATAAAGAAAGCATTTAAAAAAGCAAAAAAAAAAAGTAATTGTGACAGCCAACAATTTGTTTTTTCAATGAATTTCAATACAAAAGAACCTCATTGAGTTATATAGTTTTTTTTCCTTTAAAAATAATATATGTAGCTATACTTGAGTCATATTTTTAAAAATAGACTTAGCATAAGTCTTATGAATTCAAGTGTTTCTTCCATTAAATCTCAACAACACCACTAATCAGAAATATTGACTACAATTTTGGAAAAAAAAGGTGATCTACTTATCTTTTATGCTAACTTCAACAACTTCAGTATGATCCATGTATCACAACCACTCCAACACACTCTTAATTCCCTCCTATATAACACCAAAACTTGCATTACATTGAACTCATCCAAACAAAGATTCATTACCACAAAGAAAAACAAATATCTATCTATATCTAAAAAACTTTGAAACAAAATGGCTATGGGATTACTGACTATAGTTCCCTTGGCAATGTTGGTTGTCTTTTCACATTTGACAATGTCTATAACAGCAGTTGACCCTATTGCAGCCACAGGGAAAGAACCAATCATTGAGTTGTTCATGCACGACATTCTTGGTGGCAGTAACCCAACAGCTCGACCGGTAACTGGTTTGTTGGGTAACATATACAGTGGCCAAGTGCCCTTTGCAACACCGATAGGATTCAACACTCCGCAAGGTGCGATTCCCATCCCTAATGCCAATGGTGCTATTCCCACTGTCAATGGCGTTACCGGTATCCCATTAGGAACTGGCTTGGCTGGTACTTCCTTTGCACCAAATAACAACAATCAAAACAATGGCCAGGTTCAGTTAGGACCTGATGGACTTGGACTAGGATTTGGTACAATTACTGTAATTGATGATATATTAACATCTCAACCTGAATTAGGTTCTCAAATGGTTGGGAAAGCTCAAGGTGTTTATGTGGCAAGTTCGGCTGATGGGAGTAGACAGATGATGGTATTCACAGCCTTGTTTGAAGGAGGGGAATATGGAGATAGCTTGAACTTTTATGGCTTGTACAAGATTGGAAGTACTATGTCGCGATTATCCGTAATAGGGGGTACAGGAAAGTTCAAGAATGCAAGGGGGTTTGCAGAACTGAGACCTCTTATCCCACCAGGACAGATTGCCACTGATGGTGCTGAGACATTGCTGAGGATCACTATTCATTTGAACTACTAGAACTATGTTGTAGAAATGGAAAAGTGACCGAGTGATTTTTAATTACCGATGACAATGAGATTGGTCTTGTATGTTGTCAAGTTTGATTGCAAAATTGTATTTGAAATATTATTTGTATGCCTATGAAATCATATGGTGGTGTTTATTTTTTGTTAAAAAACGGGTATTAATGGCATTCTACTGCTTACTTATTGCCATCTGATCAATCTTAATAGGAATTTTGAATGAGCTGAAGCTAGGAATGCCGCAGGCTACATGTTACACGCAAAAAATGAAAAATCAAAACAGGTAACAAGCCATCATAAGTGGTGAAACAATAGCTATTATAACACATAAACCAGAATGAAAAAGAGGTAAAACTGTAAAAGCACGATGGAACGAAATCACAAAAACCTATGAAAGCTAAATCCAAACAAATAAAAAGTTCACTGCATATTATGAACTATGAAGCATGTAATGTAAGAAAATGTTACACATTCCCCCATATATAGTCATCTCTACAGATCATCAACATAATTAGCAATGCCTCAGCAGTTAAGGAACATCTTTCAACAAATCAATTTCTATGCATGAAAGAGGTATTATGAGGAATTAACTTTCAAAATCAAACCCGTATGGGAAACGTTGACCAAACTAAATTAGTATGATAAAAAAAGCTCATACATTATTTCTAGCCAAGGAAGTACCGGTGAAACTAAATTGGTAACCATTTGTTATTACTAGCCAGTGATTATCGACAAAAATTGTAGAGGATCTTCACTGTCACTAATGATCCATCTTCAACTAATGGATACCAAAGATAGGCAACTATGAGCTACAATAGATATAAAATGTAATAATTACCAATTTGCAAGTCGTGCGTGCGGATCTTCAGATTTCATCACAAGCTAGTGATATTAACATGAGATTGCAAGGTAGCTTCATCAAGCCCGTAGAGCGCATCTATCAAGTGCATTCGTAACGATGCAGGGCCTTTTGCAATCTTCATTCCCAACTCACCGGCAACGCCAAATACAGCTAATGCCGATACTACTGCATCTAAAGCATTGCTCTTGTCAACTGCAACAAAGGCAGCAATGAGTGCAGTGACTGAACACCCAGTTGCTGTTATTTTTTGCATTAGTGCCACACCATTGTGAGCACCAACAACTTGATTTCCATCTGTGACAATGTCAGTGGCTCCTGACACTGCAACTATGGCACCACTTGATTGAGCCAAAAACTTTGCTGCTTCAACTGCATCCATTGAATCGTGAGTACTGTCTGCACCCTTTACAACAATAGAGCTAAATTACAGAGTGAAAATTCAAAATTTGTCGTAACAAAGGTGAGAGGAAATGAACAGAGATTTTTGTTTTAATTTTGGATGAGACCCTGGAATCTATTTTTTCCATCTATCTTTCCTAGGGAAAACCATCAAGAAACACAACAACAACCAAACCTTATCCTAGTAGGTGGGATCAACTACATAAATGAAACGAATAAGTATAATATTTTTTGGTTCTAGTGATTAAGCCATCCCACCCCACATATGATCTCATCTTTTTACTACAGAATCTACATATCTCCTTCATACGAATTTAGTTTCTCTAAATTTGAAATCCCTGAATTTCCCAAAATTTAGGCTAACTGTGATGCATTCATGGTAATGTATGTCTTTTTCTTGTATTTGCAGCATGCACTTCAAATTGTATCACAATTGGCGTAAATGCAATGAACTACAAGGAATTTGAATGTCTTTCATACATGTCCAAACAATCTAAGTCGATATTCAATCATCTTTTCTACAACTACTACAACCTCAATTATCTCTCTAAAGTCAGATTTGGATCCCTTGTAACGTAGACTAGATCAAAGTTAAAAGTTTCAGTCTTTGAACCAATTGCCTTGCAAAATATCCAAACACCTAAAATGTTGTCATTTGCATCTGTACTGTAAATTCATTATCATATCAGCTTTTTAACTCCCAATACTTATACAATAAAACTCTCCCTTTACCTTGGAGTGGTGCCATTTTTATCATATAAAATACCCTAGACTGATCAACTATGTAGCATGTTCACGGGACACGCCACAAACACCGACAATAATTGAAAATACGACATAATTCAATGTAATCATACGTGTCATGTTGTGTCGGTGTCTGACACCTATGCATGTCCGACACCAGATACCGGGACACACCTAATCAGTTAATGATCAAGTAGGTATTATTGTTTATTCTCATTGAACTTTTTTGAGACACTACTCCCTAAAATTGAAGTATTATAAAAAATAAATAAATAAACTGAAAATATTAAAATTTTGGTTGTACATAGCTTTAACCCTAAATTTCTTAAAATTGACTTAATAGACCTAATTCAATTCTACAAAATTGACTTGTAACGTATGAAATGAAGAAGAAGTTAGATTTTACAATTACCTTTGCAGCAGAAGTTTCACGGGAAGTTGAAGAAGAAGAAGAAGCAAGAGCGATAATTTCAGAAGCATTTCCTCTAATAACAGTAGGTTTCAATAAAACAAGTTGAACACAAGCATCAAACCGAAAAGAAGAAGCAGAAACAGCAACAGGATCAAGAACCCAAGGAATATTCAACTGAGAACAAACCTTCGCAGCAGAAATCATAGCTGGAAGAGAAGAAGGAGAGAGTGTACCAACATTGACACAGAGAGCACTGACACGTGGCGTGAAATCGGGAATTTCTTCGATTGAATGAACCATTGCAGGTGATGCACCAGCGGATAAAAGAGTATTAGCCATTAGATCCATTGAAACGAAGTTAGTTATGCATTGAATTAATGGAGATTGAAGTCGAATTTGTGAAAATAGTTTCCATGCTGTTTTTCCCCATTTCAATTTCTCTGTGTTGATTTTGTTGTCTTCCATTGAATTCAAACAGAGTGACGAAACTGAGTTGTGTGTTCTTTTTTCGACTCATGCATATATGCAGTGTCCTTGTTATCTGATTATAAAAAAAATTTAAATTAATGTAGTTATTTTTACGCTTATAAAAAGCTATATATATTTTTATAATTATTTTGCGAACATGTCATTATAAAAAGATATGATTTTAGTAACTACAAAATTAATTTTACTAATTTTTACTAATAATTTATTCATAACCCCAAAAAATAATGTGATACTTGCTACTTGAACTTCCCTTCGTCAAAAAACTTCAGATAATTTCTATTAGAATTAAAATAAAAGTTGGTATATTTATAGATATAAATTATTTTTATTTGACTCAAGTGATTAATGAATTTATCCAAAAGAGAACCGCTAGTTCAATTTGTGAGGAAAATAATTTTCGACAAAATTTTACTTACATTGCAACTGAACACCGAATTATCGATCGGGAGCCCTTTGTCTGAAATTGGGTGTTAATAGAAAAAGAAATTATAAGGCAAAAATAAGTTTTTTGTTAAAGAATGAACGACAAAGTTACACATAAATTATTTTAAATTAATAAAAAAAATTAAACTACTCCAAAAACTTATTTCTTTTATGGATAAATACAACACCAATAATTTGTCATCACGAGGAGAGAGATGCTCAAGTTTGTCTCAAAGGTGATATAGAGATGCTCAACTTGAAAATAAGGCAATTATTGTAGAATATTAATTCCAACATTTGCAACTTCAATTCAACTTTCCCCTATGCTAATTCATTGAAGATGTTAACACAATTGTGGGAGCTCATGAGCATAATGGTTCCAATACAATACCCTTTTAAGACCTCCAATTGAAGACTTTCAAGAATGAACTCACACAAATCACTTATTGCACTTACCAACTACAAGAGCTCATTTTGCTTGGTCAAATGGTAGAGCTTGTGCAAGACATATATAGTGATAGGAGATTAGACTGGTCCATCTGTAATCAAGCATAGTTGGACATTTACAATTCCATTGATTGCTCAACCCTAGTAAGGCATAAATTCAAGAGCTTAGTTTTAAGTTTTTGAGAATGTGGTCAGTGTATGATGATTGTAAGGATTTTATATCATCTTGTTTAAATGATAGAGTTATATAGGTTTGTACACCTTTGATACTCAAAAGGAATATTGGCTAAATATACACAAACTAATAATTTTACTACATATCTGCAAGGAAAAAGTGCCAAAACATGAATTCTTAAGAAAATGAAACCTGGGCTTATATTTTCCAAAGAATTGCTACAAAGGAAAAGGTGTTCATGAACATTTTTTCAAGAATAAATTTGGTTATAAATTTGAATTAATTTTTTCTTTGTTGTACTATCATATAAAAATAAAAACATTACCTCTCTGTTTGGTAAAAAATAGCGGATAGCTTATAAGCTAGCTTATAGCGGATAGCTTATAAGCTAGCTTTTAGCTTATAGCGAATAAGCTAGCTGATTGAATTTGTAGTGTTTGGTAAAATTAGCGGTTGAACTAACTTATAAGTATGAAATGACATAAAAATGATATGTTTAATTAATATTTAATTTTTTTCAAGTAAGATGATAGGGGTAAAATTGGAAGAAAATATAATAAGCTATAAGCTCATAAGCTACTTGAAATAGCATTTGAAAAATAAGCTATAAGCTAGTAAAATAAGCTATAAGCTCTTTTTTAAAAACTGTTACCAAACAGAGCTTTTAACTTATAAGCTAGCTTATTTGGTTTACCAAACAGAGCCTACCTCACTAGCATTCAATTTTACAGTGATGCTTCACTGAGATTGTTTAATTAACTTTGGCAATTATATGGTCACTCAATTCACTTGTTACTTAGGTGCAGAAATTGTTCCTTCTTTCACTAGACTCTTCCTGACTTAGCAACACTAAAAGAGGCAACTTATTGGATGAGCTGCCAAGGCGAATTCTAAACCGATTCAACACAAATGTCACTTCCTTCTCTTCTACTGTTATACTAGACATTTTTCCTAAACATGTACCGAAATAAGAAAGTCATGTATGTAACAGAAGTAGCAGCATAGCAGCACAATGAGGAAACAATCATCTAAATTATTTTGACATTGTGAGAATTGTAGCAGAAGTAAAAAACACTAAGCATTAAATAAGTTGTCAGAACTCTATTCTTTTGAAAGAAAAAAGAAAAACATGGGGCAAGAGTTAATTACATCACTTATAGTTGACTTCATAAACCAATCATGAATACTATCATTGTTCTGAAATAAGTTCATTACATCACTTATAAACTAGCGTTTGCAGTAGGCAATTGGAACCTACACAAGGGGCAAGAGTTGCCTACGACCAACCAATCTTGAATACAATTCGCATGAAACATATGCGAACATGGCAATCGGACACCGACATTAAAATCTTCGAAACAAATTACACACTTTGCAACTTCGTCAACTTTTACCATCTCCAATTCCTCGATACAAGACTTATCCGCAGGAATAAACCAATTAATTTCTTCTTCAACCATCATCTCCTCTTCATCCTCTTCTAAACCATCGATGTCTTCATAGCCGTAATTGTCTTCGTAATCAACTTCATAACTTTCACCCTCACTAGCCCTTGTAATAGCAGGAACCAACTCATTATCCTCTTCTTCTTCTTCCTCCATTTCCTCTTCATCCTCATCCAAACCATCGTTGCCACCATGGCCGGAATAGTCTTCATAATCAACTTCATAACTTTCACATTCAATAGCCCTAGCAGGAACCAACTCATTAGTTTCTTCTTCTTCTTCTTCTTCTTCTTCTTCTTCTTCTTCTTCTTCTTCTTCTTCTTCTTCTTCCAAACACATGTTCTCTTCGCCTTCACAACTTTCAGCCTTCATAGCCCTTGAAATAGCAGGAACCAACTCACTATCTTCATCTTGTGCTTCAACCTCCATTTCCTCTTCCTCTTCCTCTTCATCATCAGGCCTCGTAACAACTAAGTCAACTCGAATAGTAAGAACACTTAGGTCCTCGTATTCCCCACTAAGCATATCATTAGCACATTTACATATTTGATCAAACACTAACTTAAAAGCATCTTTACGAACATTACATTTAGAAAACAGTGATACAAAGGTTGTTTCTTGCATCAATTGCTCCAGTGACACGTTATAAAGAGCGTGACGTCGATTAGCTCCAAAAGATCCATGAAATATATAATCAAATTGGATATTGAAATATATATGGGATGAAATAGTTTCTTTGTTAAGATAGGTTGAAGAATCACACGGGACAAACTGTATTGGTAACAAAGAAAAATATTGCCGTGTCTTGACACAATATTCCTCCTCCATGGATAATGAATTTGTAAAAACCAAACTGAATAGTCGCACGATATGTAAAAAAAGAGTTTGATTAAACAAACTTGATAAAGTGAAAATAGGGTTATTGTTAATCCGCAAGTATATATATAAAACAGAGGTAATAGCCTTATTGTGTTACACTCTGTATATAAAACAGAGGTTTTGATAAAAAAAAAAAAAAGAAAAAAAAAAGAGGTAGCTTACATAATACTCCCTAAAACCGTAAAGCTTGACTACCAAGTAATTATCTAACTTTAGTCAAAAGCAATTATATTTTCCATTTGTTATTTAACTCATCTATAAACTTATTTTTTTTAATCAATTAATATATACTCATTTGCTTAACATTGAAATAAAAGTTAATATTATTTTTGTTATAAAAAAACAAACTTTATAAGATAATAAAATATATTTTAAATCATCTCAAAGTTATATTTTGTTTTAAATCTTTCAAACATATCTAACTTCACTCAAATACATGATTTCTTTTAATCTTCATATAATTAGATTTGATTTTATCTCCAAACAAATCTCAACTAACTCCACTAGAAGATATGATTTGTTTTTAATCTTTCAAAGTTAGTTATGACTCTAATCACATTTATCACATAAGTTTGATAATAAACCTTCTGATAGTAGGCAATCATCGTATATTCGCGCATTAGATAAGTATACGAATTTAGCCTACAACTCTGGGCAAGATGTCATACTCAATGCCGAATTGCACGGGATAATCAGTCTTCCATACACTTTGCAAGATATCCTAAGGGTCTGTTTGGTTCAATTGAGAAGGAGGGGAGGGGAGGGGAGGTGAGGGGAGGGATTTATTATGTTGACAAAATTACCCTCATTTTTTTATTAAAATTCAAAATTATCCTTATTGGAATATTAAAATTCTAGGTTTTATTTTTTTTTTTACAACAAAAAAAATTTAGGTTTTCTACTCATTAGATTTTTTTTTTGTTATATATCCATTAAATTTTTTTTTGACGTAATATATCCATTATAATTTAATCCTTATTTTGAGTTTATAAGGTTAAGAGTAAAAAAGTAAATTACTTCTCCAAAATTTAAAATATTCCCTCACCTCCCCTCCCCTCCCCTCCAAAAACTTCGAACCAAACGGACCCTAAGTATACGAATTTTGTTTGCATTTGTTTGTTGGTTCATATTTTTATGCATATTATTCTTTCTTGATGTTCTTCTTCTTTTTTCTAGAATATATGTTAATAGATTGAGTTCCTACTTTTATGTGTAGTAGATCGATATTCTTTCTTTAGAGGTAAAATTACATTTAAAAATTTAAAATAGAAGATTTGAAATATTATTAAAAATTGAAGAGGACAAATTATGTATTTTAGTAGTAAATTTTTAATATATATATATATATATATATATATATATATATATATATATATATATATATATATATTGATTGAATGGAGGGCCGTAGCTCAAGAAGAAATGTTACAAATTGACTACTCTGTGAATACTAGTTCCAGAAACATCCGCTAGAACAAATTGAGAAAGTTGAGTCGGGCAAGACTCATACATAATCAAACCTAGATCACACCCCATATGCGTAAGGACATCCGCGTATCTATTAGCTTTGGGGTACATATGTCAAATTCGGACTTCCCGTTCCATCTTCCAAATCTTCTTACACAAACTCCAGTCCTCTACTTTAGCATGCAGGTCTCTATTTTTTTGTTTTTAGTCTTTTATTGTAGACATGATCTTCTTTGTTGGACAAAACTTAGGTGCATTTTTTAGATGTTTTTTGTATGGTTCTTAACATAAAAATTATGATTTCCTCAAATTCATGATTTTCTCAAAGTTTGTTATATCCACAAAATATGAATTTTATGTTAAAAACCATACAAAAAACACCTACAAAATGCACAAAATTTTGTCCTTTTTTTATATAAGTTGGCCTACTATATTTTCTTTTTTGCTCCAAGTATCTTATTTTATTAGTTTTTTTTTTCTTCCAAGCTGTTATAAGTTTTTTTTTATAAGTTTTATATGGTTAGATTGAATTGTTATGTTTGATGTCTATCTTTTATCATGGTTTCTATTCTTATTTTATGCGTCGATTCTTTTTACTCCCTCCGTCCCAAAATTTTGGTCTTTTTAGAATTTTGTACGTGGATTAAGAAATAACAAAGATTGATAAGTTAAGTCATTTTTACCCTTACTTTATTAAGAAAGAGAAAATTCATTTAATGATTGCTTTAGTTTTTGTAAGGGTATAAATGGTAAAGTATCATTAATTGTATTTTGGTTTCCTAAAAGAACCAAAGTTTTGGGACAAAATTAGAAAGATAAAAGGACTAAAAATTTGGGATAAAGGGAGTAAGTTTTAACTATTTTTTTTTGTTCCTATTTTTATGTTTTGTATGTTCTTTTTTTTTTTGTTCCTATATTGATATTTTGTATCTTTTCCTTACCAACAAAAAAAAATCTATATTTTATTTTTATCTTTAAAGGAAAAATTACTTCTAAAGGTAGAAGATTTGCAATATCATTAAAATTGATTAGGACAAAATAGGATTTTAATTAGTAGTTCCTTTCAATATATTGTTTATAGATAAGTGAAGAATTCTAATTCGAATTTCAGCTTTTACATATAAAAGGTGGTGTCCTTATCAATTAAGTTATACATGTCTCTACAAATTTTGTATGCACTTAGTCCTATTGGATATTTTTGTGCCTATAAAAAATAGTATAATTTTGTCCCTATAAAATAATTTAATATATATATTTTTTATTATTATTTTGCGAATATGTTTAGAACATTATAAAAAGCTCTTGAGAAACTTAAAATTTGATTTATGAGTCAATATTTTCGTTGCTTTTATCTTTACCTATTTAAATTTAAATTTTTCATATTTAATTTTATTCATTTAAAAAAATTATACTGGGTCATTTTTAAAATTCTCAAGTTACTGTTTTAGATTCTTGCTTGAGTGATTAGATCTGTCCTTGAAGCTCAGAAACACAACCACGCAAAGTGTTCATTGAGATCAATCCAAAGTGAATGAGCATGTTACACCGAACCCAAACTCGATGAGAAGGATCAAACAAATCGGTTGGCATGATGTTTGAGTCATCGAAGAATTCACACTTCATCTTGCCTCCAAAAGGTGTGCACATATATCGCACCCAAAAATGGTTATTGGCACCGGTGAGCACCAAAGTAACACGAACGGTGGAAGGACCGTCGCTTGAATGGACAAAACTCTGGCAAGAGTATCATTAGATGAATGAAGTGAATAATCTTCTTTGATTTAATATTGCCGGTATTGTTAATATAGTTTGTTTGTTTGTTGAATATTCTTCTTTGATTTTATATCTCAAACAAATCAAATCTTATCGATTTCACAATTAACAAATCAAATCTTTGATAATAAAAAAACAAATCTTATTAGTTATTATTTTCTCAAACATATCTTACTAAGCGGCACAAGTCAAGAATAAATTTTTAGTTTTTTTTTTTTAATTAGTTTCTTGTTTCCTTAAATATATTTTAATAATATTTTAAAATAATATTTTAAATATTTTATTTTAAATAAATTTTTATATTAATATAATGACTAACTTAAATATCGATACATCCGTGCGAATGAACGAGTCTCAAAATTTGTTATATTAAAAAGCGGAGAAACTTAGTTGAAAATGAAGCTAATAAAACCAATTAAAACTAAGTTGCTGGGCTCCAGTGACAATGAGCTCATTCCAAGGACGTATTCGGAGAATACCGATTCGATTCTCAGAAGAAACAATATTTGACCAGTGCGCATGTCTCTACACACGAGACCGATTAATCGACCACCGGTTGAAAATCGATACGAAAGCAAAAAAACCAATCAATTAAAGATTTACACATAATTAAAAAATACAAAAATAAAATAGTTAATATATTCTCTACCAAAAAAAATAGTTAATATATAAGAAATCACTTGACCAAATATAAATATACAAAAATAAAGTGCAGCTAACAATTAACTTTTAAACCAACCAATTAAAAGTTTATACATAATTATAAACTATAAAAATAAAACAATCAATATTCAAGAAATCACTTGATCAAAAACAAATATATAAAAAGAAAATCAAAATCATTTTTTTTTCTCAAGTGATTTCATGTATATTAAATTATTTTACTTTTTTTTATTTTTTCATCTAAATTAATAGTGATAGTGATTAAAAAAGAAAAAGACAAAGAGCAGACACACACAACAAAACCAAACACCAACGCAACAACAAAGCACAGGTACGAGGCACTGTCTAGGGTGGGAGACCTTGATAGGTCTCTCACCATACATGATCTTCCTTTTCTTTTTTTTTCTTTTTTTTTTTTTTTCTTTTTTTCACTTGGGTTTTTTTTTTTTGCACTAAGTAGTAGGAGTGAAAATGAGTCGAGTTGAATTTGTCTGAACCGACTCTACAAAAATTGGTTCGGCTCGAGTTTGACATAAACTCTTTTTTTTAGCTCGAGTTCGGCTCGTTTAGAGTTCACAAGCATGACCTCTATGGATCTCTTAACGTACATGACCTCTTTTTTTGTTGCACCAAGGTTATCCTATTATTTATTTTATTTTTTTGCATCAAGCAGTAGGACTGAAAATGAGTCAAGTCGAACATGTTTGAACTTGACTCGATAAGAATTAGTTCGGCTCGAAACTCGACTCGAGTTCGACATGAACTCTTTTTTCTAGCTCGAATTCTGCTCGTTTAAAGTTCACGAGCACTTCGGTTCGATTTGTTAAGTTAAGTTTGTTTTAAATTCGAAACTCGACTCAAGAGTTCGACATGAATTTTTTTCCTTCTATTTTACTCTCCATTATTTTATATACACTCTGATGTGAGACTATTTATTTTTTAAATCCGTAATTAATTTAAAACACATCATTGTGCATGCTGTTGTCTATAAATTTTAATGTTACTACTAATTTTATCATATTATTGTTAAATGTTTATCTTAGAGCATCTTCAATGGTGATACCAATTTGAGTATCATACATCACTAAAAAGTGGTCCCTACAATGCCTTGTAATATTTATGCAACTCATACATATTTTGCTTCAATGGTGATACCACTTTTATATTTAATTTGATATACAAAAAAACAGTAATATTAAACTGATGATACGATACCTTATTTAAGGTACCGTATCATCAATTTTGATACCCTCAAAGTCACGTCATGGAACTCCAATAATAAAAATAAGTAAGATGCGGATCATTAGTTTATGAAACTCTCTATGATACCCTCATTGGAGATGCTCTTAGTTTCTTTAAAGTATTATATATTGCCAATTATCTAAATGTATAAAATCAATTATGTATCTAGAAAAGAAAATCAATCATATAAATATAAATTTATAAAATCAAACATATATAAATTTAAAATTATTTTTGAAGTGTTATTTAAAAATATATTTTAAAGTATTATATAAATCATGAACTGAACAAGTTAAACTATATAGAACTCAAGTTCAACTCATTTAATTAACGAACTTAATATTAATTAGTTCAAGTTCAGCTCATTTGTTTCATGAACCAAGTTCAATGAATCAATTATCAAATCAAGTCTCAAACTTTTTTCGAGTTGGTTCGGTTCACTGTCAGCCCCACTGTTTGTTGCAAAAAAAAAAAAAATGAAAGGATAATCTTGGTGCAACAAAAAAAGAAGGTTACGTACGTTAAGAAACCTACAGATGTCATGCTCGTGAACTCTAAGCGAGTCGAACTCGAGCTGAGAAAAAGACTTCATATCAAACTCGACTTATTTTCAATTCTATGTTTGGTGAAATAAAAAAAAAAAACCTTATAGAAAAAAAAAAACGAAGATATGATGTACGGTGAGAGACCTATGAAGGTCTCCCACCCTAGAATTAGCCTACGAGATCACAGTAGAAGCTATAGCTTCAGAAAGCAATCTTAATCATAGACGAAAAAAAAAAACAAAGCATCCTCAAAAAATGCAAAACCCAGTAACAACAACACCAACACCGTCACCAACAACAACACAACCACAATGTTCTTCTTCTTCTTCTTCACTTTCATCTTTTCTCACAACAACCTTATTCAGAGACCCAAAACCAATCTTATACACTTTCCTACTCATCTCTCTCTTCTCAATCCTCTTAATCCTCTCTCTCACTTCTTCTTCTTCTTCAATCCATACCCGACCCGACCCATTTCTCTACCCGACCCATCAAACCCACCGCATCATCTACGACCAAGACAAAACCACCCCACCACCTCCTTCCATAGCATACCTCATTTCCGGTTCAAAAGGTGATTCTTCTCGGATCCTAAGGTTACTTTCTGCAACCTATCATCCACTTAATCACTATCTTCTTCATCTTGACCCTTCTGCTCCTCATTCAGATCGTGCAAATTTGGCTCTTGTTGTTCAATCTAATCCCATTTTTAAAGCTGCACAGAATGTTTATGTTATGGGAAAACCTGATTTTGTTTATCCAAAAGGGTCTTCTCCTGTTTCTTTTACTCTTCATGCTGCTTCCATTTTGATTCGTTTGTCTCTTCATTGGGATTGGTTTGTTAGTCTCAGTGCTGATTCTTATCCTCTTGTTACTCAAGATGGTATGGTATGCTGCTTTTATATTTTTTTTTTAGCTTTTGTTTTGTTTATTTACTTTTTTGTAAAAATATGTGTTTTTTATTTGATGTTGAAAATCTTTTCTGGGTTTGTTAGATCTTCTCCACATCATGTCGTTTCTGCCTAAAGATATGAACTTTGTAAACCATTCAAGCTATATTGGGTGGAAAGAGTAAGTTCAATGTTCTTTTGTGTTCAAGTGTATATATTTTTCTTTATTTGTCTTATATCAATCATTCATATGGTGATGATACTAAATTTAGCTAACTATGTAGTACTGACATTTCATATTGAAGGCGTGTCTGGTGTCTGACATGGTATCCGACACTGACACACATCATATGATGTGTTTACTTCCGATCACTTACATTTTCTCAAATTATTACCAGTGTTTGCGTCATATTCGGCACTTGTGTCTGTACTTCATAGTTAGCTAAAGTGAGTAATATCATTCATTGTATCGGCAGTTAAGGTAACTATTTATGGGTGTGGTGGGATATTAAGGCTTGATTTTTTCTTTACTATCTACTCACTTAGAGGAGCCAATTCGAAGGTTTTGCATAGGGAATCTGAATAGTGAAGTGTTTATTGACTATGGTGATGATAATCATTTGTTTTGATGCTCTAGGTCGAAGAAGTTGAAACCCATTATCGTTGATCCCGGTTTGTATCTCTCTGAAGGGACTGAAATGTTTTATGCTACTCAGAAAAGGGATCTTCCTAGCGCTTACCGCATGTTTACAGGTGTGTTTAGAGCTCTCCTTATAATGTATCTAACAGACTTTTGTTTCTCACTTTTATTTGATTATAGACACTGCCATCTGATTAGATAGTTCCGTTGCAATACACATAATTAAACTCAGTATGCATGATTCAAAAATTTGTAATCGATATACAACAAATAGGTTTGAAACAATTAAAATCTAGTGTATCCAAATATCAGATATACAACAAATTTGAGATTGTGAAAATAGAGTTTTGACTTTGGAGAGATTTTGTGAAGGAGATGGGTTTAGCTACTTAAATAAGGAATCTAGGAATAAATTCAACAAATAGAAACATGGTTAAGGAACATAACAAGAAATGAAACCTAGGCATCACTATTAGTATCTCTGAATGATCATAGACCTCTGCACTGGAGATCATCTCTCCCTCCCTCTCGGTGAATTTGAAACTATGTCTTAATGAAAAGGAGTCCATCCAAATCATTTTACATAGTAACTATATCGTCTCAACTTGTTCAAGAGTATCCGATTTGACTGTATCCCCCTTCAAATCCATGTATCGAAATTCCATCTTGGTCAATAATGCCACTTAGTGGTCATACTGTGGTGTCCAAGGGATATTGCCGAGCAGCCTGTATGTTGAAAGCCTTTTAAGTGAGTAACCTAGATGCAATCGGTGGACCACTACATGCCCTTTAGGACCCCAGGCATGTTGTTGGTGCCTTCACACTAACAGGTAGTACTGGAATAACCTATTCTTAATACCAGAACTGACATTCGTGATTATTTTTTGAACCATCATTTAGTTGTGAAGATAATATTGTACGTGAGGTAACCTTTGCTGCGTGAAACTCGTTATCGTTTTCCCAGGGGTTTTCAACTTTCTCATGATGAAAGACTGGTTTATGGTACCTCTTTTGGTTCACAATAGTTTGCAAGGCCTGTAAATGCTCGGATTTCTGGACTTCATTTATATGTTCATTAGTGCCAAAAGCATGTCATGGATTAGTTAGAAGCAAATCTTTTTTGCCACTCTAGTTGCTGGCATAGGTATACAGTTGTCCAAAAATTGTACTCAATACTTTTAGGTGAATGGTTGAGGGTCTCTATTAAGTATGCTGTTGACTGCCTCTTCCTGTTTTTCCCTTTTAGAAGTACAAGAGGTTCCTCGCTGTTATCAAAACTGTTGGTTGATCAAGGTGAAATCTATGTTAGGCCTTGAACGTTGACAACAATGCTATCAGATTGTTGTGGCTTAAATTTTATTTTATTCTTTTGGAGGGTAGATGAAAGAAAAAAATTACTAGTAGAAGCATAGTAGGTGGAAAATAAATACTGGAATGGAAAGGTTTATTTATCAACAGGACGTAAACTCAATCAATAGACTCTTGACGAAGTGTCAAAGTAAGTATAAAATTATCGTTCCTCAGAGATTGTTGTGAATCAATAACGGTAATCGGGACCATACGCGAGTAAAAATTGCAATTAATTAAATAGGGGGGATTTGTTTGGAATATTGTTTCTTTGAGAAATAACGACAAAAAGAGGGTTTTTAAAGCAAGTTGAGAAAATGACTGGACCTTTTCGGTTCACCTAACTACTATCGTCTCGGTATTCCATGCATGTTAACAAACTATGAATTTAGTTCCACGATTCGATTAAATTAAATAACTATGTCCAATGTCTTGGAACATAATCCTCTCAATTGATTATCAATCCCTAATGTCTTAGGATGACCTATAATCAATCGAGGTTTTTGCCCTTTAATCTTTGAATTCTCAATTAACGAACCGATATGTCTAAAGTGAAAGTTAATTGAACAACTACCCCTAGGTCAATTGATTCGCTTCTAATGTCTTAGTAAACAAACAATTATAATCATCATACAATTCGCGACGTTGTATAAAGCATTAAGAATAAGAGATAATTGACTGAAACTAACTTCGTAATTTAATTAACATATTAAATGAAATACATGGTTCGAGAACGATAATAATCAGGATCCCCTAAGATCCAATTTAAGAGTTTAGTTACTCATAATCAAAGTAATAAAACAAAATAGAGTTAAAGAATTCATTACAAGAATAGGAAACTTTGCTCTGGACTTGCTCTCAAAAGTCGCCTTTTTCTCGCCGTCAAAAACTGTTTTAGAATGAGGAGAAAATCTAAATTTATAGAACTAGGGTACCGGGCCTGGGCCGCGCGCCATATATATATTTTTTCTCCTTTTTTCTTCTGTTTCTTGTGCTCCAAACAGTCTTGTAACGATTCTTTTTCTCTTTATTTCTTTGCATAATGCATAATAAAAATATACTATTTTGTCTTGAATTTGTTGTAAAAGCATAGTAATGACGTGAAGTCATCACAACCCCAAACTTGAACTTTTCCTTGTCCTCAAGGAATACATGTATCAATCGAAAAACTTGGCACTAGCTCAACAGTTTAATTCCAATCAGCAAAGTCAGTCAAGTCAATCATCATAATCAACACTCCTATGATCATGAATATTCTTGCACACAAAATTGCTATCGAAAAACAGAGAACTTTTCACAAAAATTGACCAAACTTTAATCACATCACTCCCTCACCCTATCTCTTGTTTGATAAGGTCAAATTTCACTCAATCAACACAGTCATAACTATTCAACCATAAGCTTGCAAACATTCTAATGTTAATCGACACGCATACAATTTCACACCTTTAGAGGACTTTTGGATTATAATGGGGTTAAGGTTAAGGGTGGATGTTTTTGGATGGTAAGCAGAAAAACTTGGAGTTTCTAAGATCACCTTTTTGTTTTGGAACAATTCTTTCTTTTTCCCCTTAAACTTTAACAATTCATACTAGAGAACTTATTATTATTGTTTTCAAACTCTTTGCTTTTCTTTTTATTCACATTTGTTTTAGAGGTTTATGAGATACCTCTTTTTTTTTGTATTTGATAAGCGTTTCTATTTTTTTTTTTATTTCTCTAGTATCCCACCCCAAACTTATTCAGTTGCTAATTCCAGAAGCAACCTCAAACTTATAATGAGCAATGTGCTCAAATATTAGTCATGTGTCTGAACTCCAAGAAAATCATCTTTTTTTGTTTCATTTTGTGAAATTTTTTGGTTCAGCAAACAATAACATTTTTTCTTTCGGCTCGAAGGGGTTAACGAAGAATATAACATTTAAAATGGGTGGCTTCAAAAGGCTCAAGGTAAAAACAACTTGCCTCGGTGTGTAAATTATAGCAATCAATAAATCAAAAGAGCATAAGCAAGTTCTAGAGAATTAACTAAGTTGTGAAATCTCTCATAACAAGAAAAATTTTAAGTGTTTAGGCTCGAATCCTCACGGCTTGGCCGGATTATCGAGTGGTCAATGTTTGAAAAATTTCCTCAGTTTTTCTAATATCATTCAAGCATACAAGGTAATCAACAAGAAAATCACATATTCATGTATCCTAGATGCTAACTCAACAGACTTCGCATATTTCAGAACAACAAATTTAAATAGTGCACTAGTTTTCAAACAGACCCAAGCATTCATATAAGACAAAATTAAATTCAAGTTCAAAGAATCAAGCATTACCACACGTCTCGTGCATCGACTTTACTCATTTGCTTAACCTGCAAACACAAAACAAGACTTATTAAAACTAGAAATAACTAAATAAATACATTGGGTTGCCTCCCAAGAAGCGCTCTTTTAACGTCAATAGTTTGACGGTCCATGACCATAAAGATCATGCGCTTGTTTAACGTCAATAGCTTGACGCTTTAACCACTGTTAGGGTGGCCTAAATGATAACAAAAACACGTCATCCTTCTTTTTTCTCTTGTTAGTTATGAAATCCATGAACTTCGGATAAAGAATCACATGCTCCCATGCTCCAATCACTAAAGCTTTGGAATATGGGCTCTCCCACCTTGAAGAAGATTGGTGCTTCTTTGGCAAATGATTTCTCTCTTTAAGCTCCATTGGTTGAGACTCAAATGTCAAATAGATATCAAAATAGTTCACTCTTCTTATGCTATTAATCTTGTTTTTCACATCTTCTTCTTCTATCACAATAGCACAATGTTCCATCTCACTCTCAACCAACTTCTCACACGCATTTGCCTTTTCTACAAGATTACTACATTCAACTCCAAATTCATCAAAAGCAAGTTGATTTGACCTTAAAAATTCATCCAAAATATTATTGAGTTGAAAGTTGTAATCGATGTTGATCACTTCGCGCTCTTCTTCCTTTAAATAAACTTGCTCACAAAAGTCATTGCGATGATTTGCTCCACAATATCCACATCTCTTTTTCAAATGCTTTAGTCTGCTATTCACACTTTCTTGCCAATGAGATAGTCGATATAGTTCATAGCAAATTATACCAATTCCTTCGCAATCAAGCAATATATTATCAATCCATTTTGCATTCATTGCTATAAAACTTAGAGAAATTGTTTAGTAGCACAACACAATGAAAAAGACTACTACTAATAACTAAAAAAAAAAAATCTAATAAAATTTAATAAAATCTACTAAAAAAATAAACTAAATCTATTAAGAAGAAAATAAAATAAAATAAAATAACTAAAGATCCTAAATAAACTCTAACAGAATCAAATCTTTTTGGATTTTTTGTTTTTTTGTTTTTTTTTTAGAGAAAAAAATAAAATAAAATCTTTTTAGAATTTTTTTTATGAGATATTAGCAAAAAATAAAAAAAAAGATACTAAATAAAAATAAAATTAATCCTAGTATGTTCCGATTGCCTTGTTGATTCAATCAACAATCCCCGGCAACGGCGCCATTTGACGAAGTGTCAAAGTAAGTATAAAATTATCGTTCCTCAGAGATTGTTGTGAATCAATAACGGTAATCGGGACCATACGCGAGTAAAAATTGCAATTAATTAAATAGGGGGGATTTGTTTGGAATATTGTTTCTTTGAGAAATAACGACAAAAAGAGGGTTTTTAAAGCAAGTTGAGAAAACGATTGGACCTTTTCGGTTCACCTAACTACTATCGTCTCGGTATTCCATGCATGTTAACAAACTATGAATTTAGTTCCACGATTCGATTAAATTAAATAACTATGTCCAATGTCTTGGAACATAATCCTCTCAATTGATTATCAATCCCTAATGTCTTAGGATGACCTATAATCAATCGAGGTTTTTGCCCTTTAATCTTTGAATTCTCAATTAACGAACCGATATGTCTAAAGTGAAAGTTAATTGAACAACTACCCCTAGGTCAATTGATTCGCTTCTAATGTCTTAGTAAACAAACAATTATAATCATCATACAATTCGCGACGTTGTATAAAGCATTAAGAATAAGAGATAATTGACTGAAACTAACTTCGTAATTTAATTAACATATTAAATGAAATACATGGTTCGAGAACGATAATAATCAGGATCCCCTAAGATCCAATTTAAAAGTTTAGTTACTCATAATCAAAGTAATAAAACAAAATAGAGTTAAAGAATTCATTACAAGAATAGGAAACTTTGCTCTGGACTTGCTCTCAAAAGTCGCCTTTTTCTCGCCGTCAAAAACTGTTTTAGAATGAGGAGAAAATCTAAATTTATAGAACTAGGGTACCGGGCCTGGGCCGCGCGCCATATATATATTTTTTCTCCTTTTTTCTTCTGTTTCTTGTGCTCCAAACAATCTTGTAACGATTCTTTTTCTCTTTATTTCTTTGCATAATGCATAATAAAAATATACTATTTTGTCTTGAATTTGTTGTAAAAGCATAGTAATGACGTGAAGTCATCAACTCTTTTAATATCGACAGTAGCAGACCGGAAATTCTATGGTCTGATTGGTGCTATGAGATAGAGTACTATAGCATATTTGTGCAAGCCAATATTAGATGACTGAACTAAATAGATTTTTCCTTGTAGCTATTTTGGCCACATGCTACTTCAGGCATTCAACCCTGTATCAAAAACTTGAAGCTCTAATATAATTGACTAGATTTTGAATTGGAAGGGAATTGATGGGATAATTGAATACAGATTTAGGATTTAAATATATTTTATATGCACTTTTACAGGTAGTCATTTCCCTGGGCCTATAGTATTTTCAACAGTACTTGAATCGTAAACTGAGGTCATGTCTTCTTCCCCTAGTATAGAGTGACCGATTCCCTGAAATTTCTTGTTGATTGCACAACAAAGAAAATTTTGGAATTTAATCATTCTATCAACAGAGACAGTTATGATAAATATTCTGTTGTTTCCGTGGCAAATGGACAACCAAAATTTTGCACTTATCAGTAAACAAGAAAGTGGTGTATCATTGTATGATAGAAAAGTTTTCACTTTTCACTTGCAATAGTTTGAAATGATTTTTGAACACATGGCACAAATGGTGTAATGCTCCCAAGTTTAGTATCACACGCATTTGAAATCCAAGCGATATAATATGACTACTACAACAAAACAAAGGGTTATTCATATTAAGTGGAGTTGGTTACCTCCACTTACCTGGATTCTAGTTTACCGTTGTATTCATTATACTATATCATAGATTCATAGAGCCCCGCTGCCCCGCATGCCCTTCACTCTTATTAATAGTTTTCCATTGTATCATGTTGAGTCTAATTCTACCATCTTTGAAGGGGCATTGTTGTAATGTATATTCACATCTAAACCAGGCATGTTCTAGTTGTTTAATTTTCCAAAACAATCTTTATGTAAACTTTCATCATTTTACTCTATCAGAACCATTCCAACTTTCTTCATAAAGCTCTTGGTCCTAAGCTTATCCATCCTGTTACTTATGCCTACTCATCTATTGCAACATCTTCATTTAGTGCCCAGTTTTGTAGGCATTCTATAACCGCACAAATTATCTATCATGCATCTTAAGATATAGATTGTGTTTTTGCCTTCTCTTGGGTGTTTCGCTCATGAATCATGATTGCCTTAAAGAAATTGCTATTATATGCAGTTTGTTGCATTCTTGAGTTTTCCTTTATCTTGTTTACATCACTTAAAGAAGTTAAGCGGATCTTTACTTAGGCCCTGTTTGAATTAGTTCTAGCTTACAGGAGTTCCAGAATCTCAATTAAAAGAGAACTTCTGAAACATTGAGACGCAGAATCTAATTCTAAGTTTAACTTGCAGAAGAAACTCTTATTTAAAAAAATTATGTAGTCTGTTAGGCATCGAGTTCGGGCCAGACTAACAAATGTGTTGAATAGGAGAATTGGTTACAATTGCTGATGTGGTCAGTTTATTAGAAGAGGAAACATAGGTATAAGGAGTGAACATGACAAGGGGGGAATTTTAGTTCCAATCAATAAAACACTGTCATTGCAAGATTCGATTACTTTTTGTTGAGAAGTTTAATTTAACTGACTTATTATTTTCTTGTGCAGGTTCATCTTTTTCTATTTTAAGTCGTAATTTTATGGAGTTTTGCATTTTAGGAGTAGATAACCTCCCTCGGATTCTACTGATGTATTTCTCAAACACACCGTCATCCCTGTCCAATTATTTCCCTACAGTTCTCTGCAATTCTCGACAATTCAACAAGACAGTAATAAATCAGGACTTGTTATATGCTGTTTATGACAGCCATAGAAATGATCTCCGACCACTCAATTCAACGGATTTTGATGACTTGATTAATAGTGGAGCCGCCTTCGCTAAAAAATTCAAGCAAGATGATCCCGTGCTTGATCTCATCGACGAAAAAATTTTGGGCCGAAGTCCTAGATCAGTTGTTCCTGGTGGATGGTGTTTAGGTGAGCCTGGAAACAACACATGTTTAACATGGGGTGATGCCAGTATCTTGAGACCTGGTACAGGCTCTCAACGGCTTGAGAAAGCAATCGTTGAATTGCTGTCGAATGGAACTTTTCGATCTCGACAGTGTATATAGGAATGATCTTTCTCCAGCTTCATGTCACACAATGTAACAGAATAGAAAAAGAAACTCAAAAGGATTGGTAAGAACTATAGGAATCAACTGCTTTGTGTTTAGTTTATCTAGTGGGAATCTATCAAAAGTTAGGTATGAGTATTAATTATTTGTGTTAGCCTAATTAAAATTTTGTAATTCTAATGTTTTTATTTTATAATTTAATGTGATAATGTGGATGTCATTCTATTTTCTACTAAACGGGGTCTATATATAGCATGTATGTTGAGATTTGGTTGATGTATTATTATTTATTAGTCATCATGCAAATATGTGTTTTTCTTAATGTGCAAATATGTTGATGTATTATTATTTCTTAACATTGAAAACAAAAGAAAAGTAGTAGGTGTTTGCCTATAGTACGATGTTTTCTGGTCTGATAATGAAGCTTTTAGTTTTCATCTTTACTTATGTTTTGTTTTGTACATTTATAGTTGAACATGCTGGACTAAGAGTTAGTAGCCTCACAAGTTCAGAGAATAGAAAACATTATAGCAGAAAATCATGGATCATGTTTGAGTGCAGTTGATTCTCTCTGATTGCACTGCAGTTGGTCACCTTTAGGATGTCTGATTAAGATCGGACGGTCTAAATTTTATACTTAAATTTATATTTTAAACTGACCAAAATCTGAACTTAACTTTTGGAGAAAGTTTATTTTGACAACCATTTAGTTGTCGGACAACTTTCATTTGCACCATTCATCTACCTTTTCAACTTTTTATTACATCTCGGGAAACGTGTATTGTGAATATGGTGTCAATCAGTTATCTATTTTGAGTTGTCAAAATATCACAATTGTCCGATGGTCAAAATGCAATGACTGCGTGCAGTTTGACTCCAATCCATATCCAAAAATCATAGTTTTAGGCCATGGTACCTAACAATCCGACTAAAATTATATCGTAACAATAAAAAAAAAAACTCATCTTAATAGGAATAATGAGATGCATAATTTTCATATACCTAATAATGCGGCAGCTTGAGCATTCTTTCTCCCTATAATCTGCGGCTGAGCATCTTCATTTCTCTTAGCCTACCAAGTTCAATAGTATCTTCCTTCCACTTTTCATTCAACTTCCTATATATACTCCAAAACTTGAGATTCAACTCACCATTCCTTGATATGCTATTCTTTCTTAATCATCATGCAAATATGTGTCAATGCGCATAAATAGTTTATTTTTTGTTTTCATAAATCATAAGTAAATTTTGACAAAAAAATAATCATAAAGTAATGTAAATTTTAACTTTTCTGTGAACCATCCACATTTATTTCTTACCATTTATTTCTTATCATTTCACCTGGGACATTAAATAATTATTTCACATAGCTATAAATAATAATAAAAAAGCTATATGAAATAAGCTTTTAATGTCCCGGGTGAAAAGATTTTAGTACCAAATTGATGTGATATATTATTCTAATAATTAAGGATAGAAAATAAATATAATATATTTTGCATTGTTGATTATTTTAAGGTCTTGACTATATATTTCAAATAAATATAATTTCAATCTTCATTTCTATTGACACACATATATCTAAGAGAGTGCGACATTGCTAGGTCCATCCAAGTTCAACCTTCGTTAGAAGGTGAGAAGAAGATATTTGCTTAAATCATTCTATTTCGTATGAAATATATATATTATGCCATATAATAAGTTGATTTTTCAGAAATAGAGAGTTATGTGATACACTATTATGGATCAATCAATTAATATCTAATAGTCTGAATTGCTTCTCCGTGTTTTAGATCCCTTTTTGAAATAGATATAGAATATGTTTTGACATGATCAAACAAACGTTATTTGGGCAAATTTATTGTTATCTTGATAAGATTGAACAATCTCAGAGAGTCTGACATTTCTAAGTCCATCCAAGTTCAACCCATAGTGATACAACACTAAGCGGCCAACCCTAAAATTGAGACAGTAGGATAACATATAGTGGGATAGCCGCTATTTGAATTATTTAATATACTCTCTCCGTTCATTTTTATAAAAGACAGTTGACTTTTTAGATTCATTCAATAATAAATATATTTAAGCTATAATATAGACCAAATACATCAATTATTGAATGAATCTAAAAAGTGAATTGTCTCTTATAAAAATGAATACGAAGAGAGTATTTATTTATTTATATATAACTATATAATAATTAATACTATATACATTTGAATATTTTTATTCTTTATGTATTTATTTTTATTTAATAATTACCAAAATAATATATTATTTTACTAATATTTAATTATGGTATTTGTTTAATTATATCAATCTCATATAATTTATTATTATTATTATTATTATTTGTATTGTACTGTTCAGTTAAACCTTAGAGGCCTGTAACCAAAAATAAAAAAACCTTAGAGGCCCACATCGGTCAAAGTCTCAAACAAAAATATAAGCCCATTAGGTTTTATATATATATATATATATATATATATATATATATATATATATATATGAGTATGTAACCCTACATCAACAATACAACGCCGCCAACTTCAATACTTTGCTTTCTCTTCTTCTTCTTCTTCTTCTTCTTCTTCTTCTTCTTCTTCTTCTTCTTCTTCTTCTTCTTCTTCTTCTTCTTCTTCTTCTTCTTCTTCTTCTTCTTCTTCTTCTCTTTCAAACATATGATGTTTTTGAATAATCAAACAAACCATCACAAAAGACCGTGTAACAACACTATAACAGATCTAGATCTGAATCACTCCAATAAAATCTAAGAGATTGCGACATTTCTAGGTCTATCAAACTTCAACTTTCATTAGGATCTGAAGAAAAGAGGTATGCTTAATTTTTAGCTTTATACTATCTCTTTGTTCAAATGTTTATTTTAGATCGGACCACTCTATCAAGATCTGGTAGCAATTATATATTGCTATTCAGTGTTTTAGATCTATTTTTGCAAACGAAATACAACATATTTTGATAAGATCGAAAATTTTGATTTGGGTGAATTTGTGGTTACCTTGCTTGTGAAAAACCAATGTTCTATTTTTTTGTAGGTAGAATAAACAAAAATCTGTATTGTTCGTAGGTTTTATAAAAAATGAATTGTTTGTACCTACAGGGTCTATTTGTTTCAGCTTTAAAAAAATGAATTTTTTCTTTGTACTTTTTATAATAGATTTTGTAAAACCGTGTTTTAAAATATTACAATTTTTTTTTTATTCGTTTTTTATAAATTGAAACACTAACTTTGACATCATATAACATAAACTAATTTTATAAAATCCATTTTAATAAAAAAAAAGCCAAAATAAACAGGTCCATAATTACACCGTTGTGTATCTAGATCTTTTGATTAAGACCATATAGTATTGTGTATTATTTTAGATCCACTTTTGAACAAAAAATACAAGATATTTGAATAAGATTGAATAATTATGATCATATAAATGTGTAAATTCGTGGTTATCTTTGACAATAGATATTCAATGTCTGATTTTTCTTTAGGTAGAGAAAAGAAAAATATTTATTGTTTCATAAAAAAAATTGAGTGTATTTAATTTACACAATTATAGTGTTGTGGATCTGGATAATCGAATTAAGATCAAATAGTTTATATTGTCATTGAAATTTAAGATTTTTGGTTAAAATCAAACGATTGTGGTTGTCTTAACAATCTTAATTAGATTGAAGTTACACAATTTTACTACTTTTTTCAGATCATGATCACATTAGTACTTCTTTCAGTGTATAATATTTATTCTGTCTTAATATACGCTCTTTTTACAGAGTTGAGATAAGGTAAGGGAGCAGCAAAAATCAATACCAATCTTTCAAACAAATTTGCTCTACCAATCTTCTTTTCATTTTTTTTTCCTTTCTAAGATAAGATAAGATTATTCTTTGATACCATTCTTCTTTTCATTTTTTTTTTCCTTTCTAAGATTTGCTCTACCAATCTTTCAAACAAATTTTATATTTTAAAATTGTAAGCATGATGGAAATTGATATAATTGTTTATTTAACTATGTTTACATGATTTTTTTTAAACTATATAAATTATGAAGCATGTTATCTTTTTCTTTTTATAATAATTTATTTTGAGCTATAGTTGGATAAATTTAGATTAAAAAATATGGCCTAATTAAAATGTTCACATTTTCATGTGCAATACATAAGTTGACAAAATATACACATGATTTCGTGCAAATTTTCTTTGGATAAAATTTTCTTTGGATAAAATTTTCTTTGGATATATTTAAATCTAGTAGAAGCAACTACTTTGTGATGGAAATTTTGTGGCAAATTACAAGCAAAATATTTTAAAGACCCGACAACCCCTTCAATATCAGGGGGTAAAAACACACAACCATCAAGAGCATAGCCTCCAATTCTGAAACCATTTGAATGTTTCCTTGAAGATGCTTCCAGAATTGGAGGTTATACTCTTGATAGTTGTGAGCTTTTACTCGCTGGTATTGAAGAGGCCGTCGAGTCTTTCAAATGTTTTGTTTGTAAGTTGCCACAACATTTTCATCACAAAGTAGAAGCAACTACTTTGTGATTGAAATTTTGTGGCAAATTACAAGCAAAACATTTTAAAGACTCGACAACCCCTTCAATATCAGGGAGTAAAAACACACAACCATCAAGAGCATAGCCTCCAATTCTGAAACCATTTGAATGTTTCCTTGAAGATGCTTCCAGAATTGGAGGTTATACTCTTGATAGTTGTGAGCTTTTACTCGCTGGTATAGAAGGGGCCATCGAGTCTTTAAAATGTTTTGCTTGTAAGTTGCCACAAAATTTTCATCACAAAGTAGAAGCAACTACTTTGTGATGGAAATTTTGTGGCAAATTACAAGCAAAACATTTTAAAGACTCGACAACCCCTTCAATATCAGGGAGTAAAAACACACAACCATCAAGAGCATAGCCTCCAATTCTGAAACCATTTGAATGTTTCCTTGAAGATGCTTCCAGAATTGGAGGTTATACTCTTGATAGTTGTGAGCTTTTACTCGCTGGTATTGAAGAGGCCGTCGAGTCTTTAAAATGTTTTGCTTGTAAGTTGCCACAAAATTTTCATCACAAAGTAGAAGCAACTACTTTGTGATGGAAATTTTGTGGCAAATTACAAGCAAAACATTTTAAAGACTCGACAACCCCTTCAATATCAGGGGGTAAAAACCCACAACCATCAAGAGCATATCCTCCAATTCTGAAACCATTTGAATGTTTCCTTGAAGATACTTCCAGAATTGGAGGTTATACTTTTGATAGTTGTGAGCTTTTACTTGCTGGTATTGAAGAGGTCATCGAGTCTTTAAAATGTTTTGCTTGTAAGTTGCCACAAAGTTTTCATCACAAAGTAGAAGCAACTACTTTGTGATGAAAATTTTGTGGCAAATTACAAGCAAAACATTTTAAAGACTCGACAACCCCTTCAATATCAGGGAGTAAAAACACACAACCATCAAGAGCATAGCCTCCAATTCTGAAAGGATTTGAATGTTTCCTTGAAGATGCTTCCAGAATTAGAGTTATACTCTTGATAGTTGTGAGCTTTTACTTGCTGATATTGAATGGGCTGTCGAGCCTTTAAAATGTTTTGCTTGTAAGTTGTCACAAAATTTCCATCACAAAGTAGAAGCAACAACCAATTTCCATTACGAAAAAAAATGGTAGTTTGTTCTACTTTGTGATGGAAATTTTGTGGCAAATTACAAGCAAAACATTTTAAAGACTCAACAACCCCTTCAATATCAGGGGGTAAAAACACACAACAATCAAGAGCATAGCCTCCAATTCTGAAACCATTTGAATGTTTCCTTGAAGATGCTTCCAGAATTGGAGGTTATAATCTTGATAGTTGTGAGCTTTTACTCGCTGGTATTGAAGGGGCCGTCGAGTCTTTAAAATGTTTTGCTTGTAATTTGCCACAAAACTTAGAAACTTTGTGTTGGAAATTTTGTGGCAACTTACAAGCAAAACATTTTAAAGACTCAACAACCTCTTCAATATCAGGGGGTAAAAACACACAACCATCAAAAGCATAACCTCCAATTCTGAAACCATTTGAATGTTTCCTTGAAGATGCTTCCAGGACTAAGTTAACTCATGAACAAAAGAAGAAGACGCTTGATTTTGCTGTGAAATTGGGTTGGAAGATTCATAAGCATGATGAGAATGTTGGTGAGGATTTTTATAACGAGATTAGCATCTTGTTGATAAATCTTTCAACTCAATTTCGTAGCAAAATCAATCATTTTCTCCTTTTGTTCATGAAGGAACTTAGTCTTTAACCTCTTCTTCGAGTTTAACAAACCTTCCCCAAAGAAACTCTTACGAATTTTTGAAGCAATAACTTCGAGGAAATGTTCAAAGAGTGTCGAAAGAGTCGTACTTTAAGAACTGGAGGCTATGCTCTTGATGGTTGCGAGTTTTTACTCCCTAGAATTTCTTATTAGATTTTTCATATTTTTTATTAGATATTTCATATTTTTACTGGGAAAGCTCTCACTTCAGAATTTCTTATTAATATAATTGTTCAAAATAATACTATTTTTATCCTAGATAATCTGTTATTTAAGGTAAGGGAGTTGTTGTGTGAATGAAGTTGCTTGGAACCCTTGATATAATATTTTCATTGGAAACTGATTCAATGATTTTGATTTCCCACTCATGTTTATGTTCTTACTTGAATCTAATCAAGTATTGTATCAAATAATTGATTTGTTGAACTCTGTTATTGAAGTAGTATTTCAGTCATAGGATTAAATTCTGATTTGAATTTACCAATTGTTGTATTTGTAATTCGATATTATGACCTTATATAACAGTACTATGCTTCTAAAATTAGAGAATAGTTTTTTGGGAGTTGCATGAATATTGTGGATGCTTTCTAGTTATGGTATTGCTTTTCATTTCATGTATAATGCTTGCATTTACTTCTCCTTAATCACTCACTCACTCACTCAATATTGTTAATGAGGTAACCTCTGCAACCGCACCGCACCTGTGGTGTGATTTTCAATCACGTGTATGGCTGTATCATAACCAAGGTTTTAAATAAAGGTCCGCGACCGTGAAAACGGACGCGACAAAACAGTTTTGGCAGGTATCACTGTTTTTTATATTAAAGAACAAATTGTGATTAATTCACACCGCGACGACCGCAACGTAACACATGTACCGACCGAAATTGCAAAAACCTTTACGTAACCGAGATGCGACCGCGACCGTTTTTTAAAACCTTGATCGTAACCACATCAGAAATCGCATGAGACGATTTCAATCATATTCGTTCAAATCTTTTCACCAAAACTTGGAATTTATGACCCTCAATTCCAAATTTGTGCAAAATCCAATGAAAAATCTTAGCCTTAACAGTATCTTAACTGTGTACTTAAAAGCATGTTCGAATCAATTTTTAGGGAATAAACTGAGACTATGTTATAGTGGGTAAATTGTTTAGTGACATAGTTGTTTCATTTGATGTATTTTGTGAAGATTAAAAGTGATTTCATGCCGCAACAGCCGCAATGTACGTCGTAGCTGTTTTTTTTTTGTATTGCGGAATTTTGTGAGATATATTTTTATAAAGCATATCCAAGTATTCTTATTTTTCTTGTTCTCATATATTATTCATAACTATATGGCTCTATTTGAAATCAACATCTTGATTTTCTAAAGTATAACACATAAATGTGCAATAAACAAGTTTTAATTTCTACAAAATGAATGAATTATTCAATGTATAGTTTCATTAATACAACAAACACACATTACAAAAGCTTCAATAGTCTCAAGAGAAGCAATTACACACCTTCACATAGCCTAACTCTAATGGTAGATATCAAGCTTCTTATTATCTATCCATGTCAATAATCTGCTCCAAATGTCTACTCAAGGGAATTCAACAAACTTGAAGTATGATTTATTTTTTCTCTGTCCTCTTATCATTGGTTCCACATTCAACCATATATACTTCTTTTGGCAGAAATCAGAAAACCCCAAAAAAGGTGGCTATAGCAAATATTAGAAATAACCCTCCACCCCTAATGAGGCACCTTGAGCATTCTTTCTCCCTATAATCTGCGGCTGAGCATTTTCATTTCTCTTAGGCTCTGTTTGGTAAAAAATAGCAGATAGCTGATAAGCTAGCTTATAGCGGATGAACTTATAGCGGATAGCTTATAAGTCAACTTTTAGCTTATAGCGAATAAGCTAGCTGATTGAAGTTGTAGTGTCTGGTAAAATTAGCGGTTAGACTAACTTATAAGTAAGAAATGACATAAAAATGGTATGTTTAATTAATATTTAATTCTTTTCAAGTAAGATGATATGGATAAAATTGGAAAAAAAGATAATAAGCTATAAACTATAAGTTACTTGAAATAACATTTGGAAAATAAGCTAGTAAAATAAGCTATAAATTCTTTTTTATAAACTGTTACCAAAGTTTTTAACTTATAAGCTAAAAGATATAAGCTATAAGCTAACTTATTTAGTTTACCAAACAGAGCCTTAGCCTACCAAGTTCAATGGTATCTTTCTTCCACTTTTCATTCAACTTCCTATATATACTCCAAAACTTGAGATTCCAACTCACCATTCTTTGATTTCAGCACACCAAGTAATTTGTCATCTTCCAACTCACCATTTTTTTTACAGGTTGGTTGATATGCTATTCCTTCTTAATCATCATGCAAATATGTGTCAATGCGCATAAATAGTTTATTTTTTGTTTTCATAAATCATAAGTAATTTTGACAAAAAGATAATCATAAAGTAATGTAAATTTGAACTTTTTTTAACCATCCACATTTATTTCTTATCATTTCACCTGGGACATTAAAATATTGTTTCACATAACTTTTTTTTTCAATATATTTATTAAAAAAAACTATGTGAAACACTATTTTAATGTCTCGGGTGAAATGATTTTAGTACCAAATTGATGTGATATATTATTCTAATAATTAAGGATAGAAATTAAATACAATATATTTTGCATTGTTGATTATTTTAAGGTCTTGACTATATATTTCAAATAAATATAATTTCAAGTCTTCATTTCTATTGACACACATATATCTAAGAGAGTGCGACATTGCTAGGTCCATCCAAGTTCAACCATCGTTAGAAGGTGAGAAGAAGATATTTGCTTAAATCATTCTATTTCGTATGAAATTTTACATGGTTTTTTTTTCTTTCAGAAGATATTTGCTTAAATCATTCTATTTCGTATGAAATTTTACATGGTTTTTTTTTCTTTCTCTACGTTCACACACACACACACACACACACACATATATATATATATATATATATATATATATATATATATATATATTATGCCATATAATAAGTTGATTTTTCAGAAATGGACAGTTATGTGATACACTATTATGGATCGATCAATTAATATCTAATAGTCTGAATTGCTTCTCCGTGTTTTAGATCCCTTTTTGAAATAGATATAGAAGATGTTTTGACATGATCAAACAAATGTGATTTGGGCAAATATATTGTTATCTTGATAAGATTGATAATCTCAGAGAGTCTGACATTACTAAGTCCATCCAAGTTCAACCCATAGTGGTCAATCCCGGATACAACACTAAGCGGCCAACCCTAAAATTGAGATAGTAGGATAACATATATTGGGATAGCCGCTATTTGAATTATTTAATATACTCTCTCCGTTCATTTTTATAAGAGACAGCCGACTTTTTAAATTCATTCAATAATAAATGTATTTAAGCTATAATATAGACCAAATACATCGATTATTGAATGAATCTAAAAAGTGAATTGCCTCTTATAAAAAGGAACGGAGAGAGTATTTATTTAATATATAACTATATAATAATTAATACTATATACATTTGAATATTTTTATTCTTTATGTATTTATTTTTATTTAATAATTACCAAAATAATATATTATTTTACTAATATTTAATTATGGTATTTGTTTAATTATATCAATCTCATATAATTTTTATTTTTATTATTATTATTATTATTATTATTATTATTATTTGTATTGTACTGTTCAGTTAAACCTTAGAGTCCTGTAACCAACAAAAAAAAAACCTTAGAGGCCCACATCGGTCAAAGTCTCAAACAAAAATATAAGCCCATTAGGTTTTTTTTTTTTTTTTATATATATATATGAGTATGTAACCATACATCAACAATACAACGCCGCCAACTTCAATACTTTGCTTTCTCTTCTTCTTCTTCTCTTTCAAACATATGATGTTTTTGAATAATCAAACAAACCATCACAAAAGACCATGTAACAACACTATTACAGATCTAGATCTGAATCACTCCAATAAAATCTAAGAGATTGCGACATTTCTAGGTAAATCCAACTTCAACTTTCATTAGGATTTGAAGAAAAGAGGTATCCTTAACTTTTAGCTTTATACTATCTCTTTGTTCAAATGTTTATTTTAGATCGGACCAGTCTATCAAGATATGGTAGCGAATATATATTGCTATTCAGTGTTTTAGATCTATTTTTGAAAACAAAATACAACATGTTTTGATAAGATCAAAAAGTTTGATTTGGGTGAATTTGTTGTTACCTTGCTTGTGAAAAACCAATGTTCTATTTTTCTGTAGGTAGAATAAATAAAAATCTGTGTTTCGTAGGTTTTATAAAAAATGAATTGTTTGTACATACAGAGGGCCTATTTGTTTCAGCTTTAAAAAAAATGAATTTTTTCTTTGTGCTTTTTAAAATAGATTTTGTAAAACCGTTTTTTAAAATATTACAAGTTTTTTTATAAATTCGTTTTTTTATAAATTGAAATACTATCTTTGACATCATATAACATAAACTAATTTTGTAAAATCCATTTTTAAAAAAAGCCCAAATAAACGGGTCCATAAAATTACACTGTTGTGTATCTAGATCTTTTGATTAAGACCATATATAGTACTATGTATTATTTTAGATCAACTTTTGAACAAAAAATACAAGATATTTGAAGAAGATTGAATAATTATGATCATATAAATGTGTAAATTCGTGGTTATCTTTGACAATAGATATTCAATGTCTGATTTTTCTTTAGGTAGAGAAAATAAAAATATTTATTGTTTCATAGGTTTCATAAAAAAAATTGAGTGTATTTAATTTACACAATTATAGTGTTGCGGATCTGGATAATCGAATTAAGATCAAATAGTTTATATTGTCATTGAAATTTAAGATTTTTTGGTTAAAATCAAACGATTGTGGTTGTCTTGACAATCTTAATTAGATTGGAGTTACACGATTTTACTATTTTTAAAGTGGATTACACATCATGATCACATTAGTACTTTTTTCAATGTATAATATTTATTCTGTCTTAATAGACATTCTTTTTATAGATTTGAGATAAGGTAAGGGAGCAGCAAAAATCAACACCAAATTAAAGAAAACAACAGGTATGATAAGATTATTCTTTGATACCAATCTTCTTTTTCATTTTTTTTTCCTTTCTATAATTTGCTCTACCAAACTTTCAAACTAATTTTATATTTTAAAATTATAAGCATGATGGAAATTGATATAATTGTTTATTTAACTATGTTTACATGATTTTTTTAAACTATATAAATTATGAAGCATGTTATCTTTTTCTTTTTATTATAATTTATTTTGAGCTATAGTTGGATAAATTTAGATTAAAAAATATGGCCTAATTAAAATGTTCACATTTTCATGTGCAATATAAGTTGACAAAATATACACATAATTTCGTGCAAATTTTCTTTGGATGTATTTAAATCTAGTAGAAGTAACTATCATTTTTTTTTGTAATTGTATGTAGGTTTGCTTGAATTAACAATAACAATTTCTTTTTAATAGAAATATTTGTGACAATTACAATTAACACATTTTAAAAATCCATAAGTTCTTTCAATTCCTACGAGTAAAAATTCACACCCATCAATGGAATAACCTCCAATTATGGAACCATATGAATGTTTCCTTGAAGATGCTTCCAGAATTGGAGGTTATGCTCTTGATGGTTGTGAGTTTTTACTCGCTAGAATTGAAGGGGTTGTTGAGTTTTTAAAATGTGCTACTTGCAAATTGTCACAAAATTTCCATCACAAAGTAGAAGCAACTACCATTTTTTGTTTGTTTGTTTGTTGCATGTAAGTTTGCTTTGCATTAAACACAACAATTTCTTTGTAATAGAAATTTCTGTGACAATTACAAGTAATGCAATTAAAAAACCCTTAAGTTATTTCAGTTCCTACGAGTAAAAACTTACAACCATCAAGAGCATTGCCTCCAATTCTGGAAGCATGATTCTTTCGACATTCTTTGAATGTTTCCTTGAAGATACAACTTCGAAAATTCGTAAGATTTTCTTTTGTACATGTTGCTAAACCCATCAATGGTGGGGGAGAAGGGTTGTAAACCCAAAGAAGAGGTTCAGGACTAAGTTAACTCGTGAACAAAAGAAGAAGATGCTTGATTTTGCTGTGAAATTGGGTTGGAAGATTCATAAGCATGATGAGAATGTTGTTGAGGATTTTTATAACGAGATTAGCATCTTGTTGATAAATCTTTCAACTCAATTTCGTAGCAAAATCAATCATCTTCTCCTTTTGTTCATGAAGGAACTTAGTCTTTAACCTCTTCTTCGAGTTTAACAAACCTTCCCCCTCACCATTGATGGATTTTGCAACATAAACAAAAAGAAACTCTTACGAATTTTTGAAGCAATAACTTCGAGGAAATGTTCAAAGACTGTCGAAAGAGTCGTACTTTTAGAATTGGAGGCTATGCTCTTGATGGTTGCGAGTTTTTACTCGCTAGAATTTCTTATTAGATTTTTCATATTTTTTACTAGATTTTTCATATTTTTACTGAGATAACTCTCACTACAGAATTTCTTATTAATATAATTGTTAAAATTATACCATTTTTATCCCAGAAAATCTGTTATTTAAGGTAAGGGAGTTGTTGTGTGAATGAAGTTGCTTGGAACCCTTGATATAATATTTTCATTGGAAACTGATTCAATGATTTTGATTTCCCACTCATCTTTATGTTCTTACTTGAATCTAATCAAGTATTGTATCAAATAATTGATTTGTTGAACTCTGTTATTGAAGTAGTATTTCAGTCGTAGGATTAAATTCTGATTTGAATTTACCAATTGTTGTATTTGTAATTTGATATTATGACCTTATATAACAGTACTATGCTTTTAAAATTAGAGAATATTTTTTTGGGAGTTGCATGAATTGTGGATGCTTTCTCGTTATAGTGTTGCTTTTCATTTCATATATAATGCTTGCATTTACTTATCCTTAATCACTCACTCACTCACTCACTCAATATTGTTAATGAGGTAACCTCTGCAAACGCACCACACCGCAACAGTGGTGTGATTTAAAACTAAGGATAATATTCAAAAACCTGTACCGACCGAAATCGCAAAAACCTTTATGTAACGGAGACGTGACCGCGACCATTTTTTAAAACCTTGATCGTAACCACATCAGAAATCGCATGAGACGATTTCAATCATATTCGTTCAAATCTTTTCACCAAAACTTGAAATTTATGACCTTCAAATCCAAATTTGTGCAAAATCCAATGAAAACTCTTAGCCTTAACAGTATCTTAGCTGTGTACTTAAAAGCATCTTCGAATCAATTTTTAGGGAATAAACTGAGACTATGTTATAGTGGGTAAATTGTTTAGTGACATAGTTGTTTCGTTGGATGTATTTTGTGAAGATTAAAAGTGATTTCATGCCGCAACAGCAACAATGCACGTCGCAGCTGATATTTTTTTTTGTATTGCGGAATTTTGTGAGATATATTTTTATAAAGCATATCCAAGTATTCTTATTTTTCTTGTTCTCATATATTATTCATAACTATATGGCTCTATTTGAAATCAACATCTTGCAACACACAAATGTGCAATAAACAAGTTTTAATTTCTACAAAATGAATGAATTATTCAATGTATAGTTTCATTAATACAACAAACACATTACAAAAGCTTCAATAGTCTCAAGAGAAGCAATTACACACCTTCACAAAGCCTAACTCTAATGGTAGATATCAAGCTTCTTATTATCTATCCATGTCAATAATCTGCTCCAAATGTCTACTCAAGGAATTCAAAAAACTTGAAGTATGATTTATTTTTTCTCTGTCCTCTTATCATTGGTTCCACATTCAACCATATATACTTCTTTTGGCATAAATCAGAAAACCCCAAAAAAGGTGGCTATAGCAAATATTAGAAATAACCCTCCACCCCTAATGAGGCACCTTGAGCATTCTTTCTCCCTATAATCTGCGGCTGAGCATTTTCATTTCTCTTAGGAACTGTTTGGTAAAAAATATCAGATAGCTGATAAGCTAGCTTATAGCGGATGAACTTATAACGGATAGCTTATAAGTCAACTTTTAGCTTATAGCGAATAAGCTAGCTGATTGAAGTTGTAGTGTTTGGTAAAATTAGCGGTTGGACTCGCTTATAAGTAAAAAATGACATAAAAATGATACGTTTAATTAATATTTAATTCTTTTCAAGTAAGACGATAGGGATAAAATTGGAAGAAAAGATAATAAGCTATAAACTATAAGCTACTTGAAATAACATTTGGAAAATAAGCTATAAGCTAGTAAAATAAGCTATAAATTCTTTTTTATAAACTGTTACCAAAATTTTTAGCTTATAAGCTAGAAGATATAAATTATAAGCTAACTTATTTAGTTTACCAAACATAGCCTTAGCCTAGCAAGTTCAATGGTATCTTTCTTCCACTTTTCATTCAACTTCCTATATATACTCCAAAACTTGAGATTCCAACTCACCATTCTTTGATTTCAGCACACCAAGTAATTTGTCATCTTCCAACTCACCATTTTTTTTACAGGTTGGTTGATATGCTATTCCTTCTTAATCATCATGCAAATATGTGTCAATGCGCATAAATAGTTTATTTTTTGTTTTTATAAATCATAAGTAATTTTGACAAAAAGATAATCATAAAGTAATGTAAATTTGAACTTTTTTGTGAACCATCTATTTCTTATCATTTTACCTGGGACATTAAAATATTGTTTCACATAGCTTTTTTTTCAATATATTTATTAAAAAAAAAACTATGTGAAACACTATTTTAATGTCTCGGGTGAAATGATTTTAGTACCAAATTGATGTGATATATTATTCTAATAATTAAGGATAGAAAATAAATATAATATATTTTGCATTGTTGATTATTTTAAGGTCTTGACTATATATTTCAGATAAATATAATTTCAAGTCTTCATTTCTATTGACACACATATATCTAAGAGAGTGCGACATTGCTAGGTCCATCCAAGTTCAACCTTCGTTAGAAGGTGAGAAGAAGATATTTGCTTAAATCATTCTATTTCGTATGAAATTTTACATGGTTTTTTTTTCTTTCTCTACGTTCATATATATATATATATATATATATATATATATTATGCCATATAATAAGTTGATTTTTCAGAAATGGACAGTTATGTGATACACTATTATGGATCAATCAATTAATATCTAATAGTCTGAATTGCTTCTCTGTGTTTTAGATCCCTTTTTGAAATAGATATGGAAGATGTTTTGACATGATCAAACAAATGTGATTTGGGCAAATTTATTGTTATCTTGATAAGATTGATAATCTCAGAGAGTCTGACATTTCTAAGTCCATCCAAGTTCAACCCATAGTGGTCAATCCCGGATACAACACTAAGCGGCCAACCCTAAAATTGAGATAGTAGGATAACATATATTGGGATAGCCGCTATTTGAATTATTTAATATACTCTCTCCGTTCATTTTTATAAGAGACAACTGACTTTTTAAATTCATTCAATAATAAATGTATTTAACCTATATATAGACCAAATACATCAATTATTGAATTAATCTAAAAAGTGAATTATCTCTTATAAAAAGGAACAGAGGAAGTATTTATTTAATATATAACTATATAATAATTAATACTATATACATTTGAATATTTTTATTCTTTATGTATTTATTTTTATTTAATAATTACCAAAATAATATATCATTTTACTAAATTTAATTATGGTATTTGTTTAATTATATCAATCTCATATAATTTTTGTTATTATTATTTGTATTGTACTTCAGTTAAACCTCAGAGGCCTGTAACCAACAAACCAAAAAAAAATTAGAGGCCCACATTGGTCAAAGTCTCAAACAAAAATATAAGCCCATTAGGTTTTTTTATTTATATATATGAGTATGTAACCCTACTTCAACAATACAACGCCGCAAACTTCAATACTTTGCCTTCTCTTTTTCTCCTTCTCTTTCAAACATATGATGATTTTGAATAATCAAACAAACCATCAAAAGACAATGTAACAACACTATTATAGATCTAGATCTGAATCACTCCAATAAAATCTAAGAGATTGCGACATTTTTAGGTAAATCCAACTTCAACTTTCATTAGGATTTGAAGAAAAGAGGTATCCTTAATTTTTAGCTTTATACTATCTCTTTGTTCAAATGTTTATTTTAGATCGGACCACTCTATCTGTAACAACCCGTTTTTCAAAGGCCAGAAAAGGCATTATAATAATTTTTTTTTTTTTACACATCAGAGTTACGCATAAAAGATTTTAAATGAACCGGCATTCAAATATACAAAGAACTCATTACCATAGGTGCTTCGACAAGCAAAGTGTATTCCGGAATAATTACAATCCAAGTCTAAGTCTAAGTATTCAAATACTTACAACAAAACAAGCTAGAATCCTATGCTTAACCCAAAAAGCACGGTGCACAACCCACACCGGCGCATAGTCTAACTAAGCCAATGCTCCAACATCTCAATGGGGCCTGGAACAGCCACCGTCGTCACCACAACCTAGCCCTTGGATCAAATAGTGTAAAGTTTCTAAGACTTAATCCTAGCCATTGGATCAATTCTAAGCTTATCCTTCCAAGATATTTTCTAAGCTTCCTCACATCTCAGCTCTCGCGTTCGCTCGTAAACGAGTCGCACCTCGCTAACAGACGGAAATCACAAAAATATAAAATCTACCAAATAAACGTCCGTCGTAAACCGTTTCCAAATATTATCGCTAAATCTTTTTCCCCGACTGTAATTTTATTCCTCACTCTTGAAAATTATTCTGACAATATATCCTAACTCACGCCGATATATAAAACTCCCATCTAAATTTCTACGGAATTCAGACATCGTAAAAATTTCCAACAGCGGGTAAAATTCCTACTCGTTTTTCCAAAGCCGAGAATAACCCAAAACTCGGATTTCTGGCTTCACAGAAATCTCCTCATACTTAAAAGAAGACTACGACCCAAAAGTCTGTGCCTTTCCAGCGCACGAGCACAAAACAGACTCCAATTCAGCAAAAATTCTATTAACGCGACAATACTCACGAAACCGCTTCACCAAAAACCCTAAAACTTAGCCGACACTAAAGTTCCTTAAAAAAACCTGTACAGTGGAATCTTGGGTCTTACATTACTACCCTCCAAAAAGAAGTTTCGTCCTCGAAACTAAAGGTAAGAGTAACAACTCAACTAGTTATTACCATCACCAACACAACAAAATCCCTCAGGATTAGGTGTAGCCACACAGATGCTAACACCGGGTGAAGTCACACAGATACTCTCACCAACACACTGGCACACCCGTGCACCAACCGCAACTCTCAACGAGTTCACCACTCAAAAATTTCCTAGGGTCCACACACAAAATTTCCAAAGTCACTTCTTTTGCCTCCGCGACATAGCCTATTCCACTAGGCTCACACAAAGTGGTGACGGCTACCCTCCAAAAAGAAACACTGAAACTCTTTGCGCATCACCAATTTCTTTTGATTAGATCCTTAATCAAACAATTCTGAATCCTAACAGAATATCTCACTCCACGGATTACTAACTCATAACCCGACACAGAACAAACACTAGAACTGACACTAGAATTGACACTACTCTAGCTAAGTTCTAACCGACTCTGGACTAACGACTCAAGTATACACTTTCCCTTTGAAGATTTAAAGCCGTGCTCTGATACCAATTGTAACAACCCATTTTTCAAAGGCCAGAAAAGGCATTATAATAATTTTTTTTTTTACACATCAGAGTTACGCATAAAAGATTTTAAATGAGCCGGCATTCAAATATACAAAGAACTCATTACCATAGGTGCTTCGACAAACAAAGTGTATTCCGGAATAATTACAATCCAAGTCTAAGTCTAAGTATTCAAATACTTACAACAAAACAAGCTAGAATCATATGCCTAACCCAAAAAGCACGGTGCACAACCCACACCGGCGCATAGTCTAACTAAGCCAACGCTCCAACATCTCAATGGGGCCTGGAACAGCCACCGTCGTCACCACGACCTAGCCCTTGGATCAAATAGTGTAAAGTTTCTAAGACTTAATCCTAGCCATTGGATCAATTCTAAGCTTATCCTTCCAAGATATTTTCTAAGCTTCCTCACATCTCAGCTCTCGCGTTCGCTCGTAAACGAGTCGCACCTCGCTAACGGACGGAAATCACAAAAATATAAAATATACCAAATAAACGTCCGTCGTAAACCGTTTCCAAATATTATCGCTAAATCTTTTTCCCCGACTGTAATTTTCTTCCCCACTCTTGAAAATTATTCTAACAATATATCCTAACTCACGCCGATATATAAAACTCCCATCTAAATTTCTACGGAATTCAGACATCGTAAAAATTTCCAACAGCGGGTAAAATTCCTACTCATTTTTTCAAAGACGAGAATAACCCAAAACTCGGATTTCTGGCTTCACAGAAATCTCCTCATACTTAAAAGAAGACTACGACCCAAAAGTCTGTGCCTTTCCAGCGCACGAGCACAAAACAGGCTCCATTTCAGCAAAAATTCTATTAACGCGACAATACTCACGAAACCGCTTCACCAAAAACCCTAAAACTTAGCCGACACTAAAGTTCCTTAGAAAAAACCTGTACAGTGGAATCTTGGGTCTTACACTATCAAGATCTGGTAGCAAATATATATTGATATTCAGTGTTTTAGATCTAGTTTTGAAAACGAAATACAACATGTTTCGTAGGTTTTATCAAAAATGAATTGTTTGTACCTACAGAGGGCCTATTTGTTTCAAGTTTAAAAAAATGAATTTTTTCTTTGTACTTTTAAAAATAGATTTTGTAAAACCGTTTTTTAAAATATTGAAACACTAACTTCGCTTTTTTATAAATTCGTTTTTTTTATAAATTGAAACACTAACTTTGACATCATATAACATAAACTAATTTTGTAAAATCCATTTTTAAAAAACGCCCAAATAAACTGGTCCATAATTACAGTGTTGTGTATCTAGATCTTTTGATTAAGACCATATAGTATTATGTATTATTTTAGATCAACTTTTGAACAAAAAATACAAGATATTTAAAGAAGATTGAATAATTATGATCATATAAATGTGTAAATTCGTGGTTATCTTTGACAATAGATATTCAATGTCTGATTTTTCTTTAGGTAGAGAAAGTAAAAATATTTATTGTTTCATAGGTTTCATAAAAAAATTGAGTGTATTTAATTTACACAATTATAATGTTGCGGATCTGGATAATCGAATTAATATCAAATAGTTTATATTGTCATTGAAATTTAAGATTTTTTTGGTTAAAATCAAACGATTATGGTTGTCTTGACAATCTTAATTAGATTGGAGTTACACGGTTTTACTATTTTTAAAGTGGATTACACATCATGATCACATTAGTACTTTTTTCAGTGTATAATATTTATTTTGTCTTAATAGACATTCTTTTTATAGAGTTGAGATAAGGTAAGGGAGCAGCAAAAATCAACACCAAATTAAAGAAAACAACAGGTATGATAAGATTATTCTTTGATACCAATCTTCTTTTTCATTTTTTTTTCCTTTCTATAATTTGCTCTACCAAACTTTCAAACTAATTTTATATTTTAAAATTGTAAGCATGATGGAAATTGATATAATTGTTTATTTAACTATGTTTACATGATTTTTTTAAACTATATAAATTATGAAGCATGTTATCTTTTTCTTTTTATTATAATTTATTTTGAGCTATAGTTGGATAAATTTAGATTAAAAAATATGGCCTAATTAAAATGTTCACATTTTCATGTGCAATATAAGTTGACAAAATATACACATAATTTCGTGCAAATTTTCTTTGGATATATTTAAATCTAGTAGAAGTAACTATCATTTTTTTTGTAATTGTATGTAGGTTTGTTTGAATTAACAATAACAATTTCTTTTTAATAGAAATATTTGTGACAATTACAATTAACACATTTTAAAACTTCATAAGTTCTTTCAATTCCTACGAGTAAAAATTCACAACCATCAATGGAATAACCTCCAATTATGGAACCATTTGAATGTTTCCTTGAAGATGCTTCCAGAATTGGAGGTTATGCTCTTGATGGTTGTGAGTTTTTACTCGCTAGAATTGAAGGGGTTGTTGAGTTTTTAAAATGTGGTACTTGTAAATTGTCACAAAATTTCCATCACAAAGTAGAAGCAACTACCATTTTTTTTGTTTGTTGCATGTAAGTTTGCTTCGCATTAAAAACAACAATTTCTTTGTAATAGAAATTTCTGTGACAATTACAAGTAATGCAATTAAAAAACCCTTAAGTTATTTCAGTTCCTACGAGTAAAAACTTACAACCATCAAGAGCATTGCCTCCAATTATGGAAGCATGATTCTTTCGACATTCTTTGAATGTTTCCTTGAAGATACAACTTCGAAAATTTGTAAGATTTTCTTTTGTACATGTTGCTAAACCCATCAATGGTGGGGGAGAAGGGTTGTAAACCCAAAGAAGAGGTTCAGGACTAAGTTTACTCATGAACAAAAGAAGAAGATGCTTGATTTTGCTGTGAAATTGGGTTGGAAGATTCATAAGCATGATGAGAATGTTGTTGAGGATTTTTATAACGAGATTAGCATCTTGTTGATAAATCTTTCAACTCAATTTCATAGCAAAATCAATCATCTTCTCCTTTTGTTCATGAAGGAACTTTGTCTTTAACATCTTCTTCGAGTTTAACAAACCTTCCCCCTCACCATTGATGGATTTTGCAACATAAACAAAAAGAAACTCTTACGAATTTTTGAAGCAATAACTTCGAGGAAATGTTCAAAGAGTGTCGAAAGAGTCGTACTTTTAGAATTCGAGGCTATGCTCTTGATGGTTGCGAGTTTTTACTCGCTAGAATTTCTTATTAGATTTTTCATATTTTTTATTAGATTTTTCTTATTTTTACTGAGATAGCTCTCACTTTAGAATTTCTTATTAATATAATTGTTCAAAATAATACTATTTTTATCCCAGGAATCTGTTATTTAAGGTAAGGGAGTTGTTGTGTGAATGAAGTTGCTTGGAACCCATGATATAATAATTTCATTGGAAACTTATTCAATGATTTTGATTTCCCACTCATGTATATGTTCTTACTTGAATCTAATCAAGTATTGTATCAAATAATTGATTTGTTGAACTCTGTTATTGAAGTAGTATTTCAATCATAGGATTAAATTCTGATTTGAATTTACTAATTGTTGTATTTGTAATTCGATATTATGACCTTATATAACAGTACTATGCTTCTAAAATTAGAGAATATTATTTTGGGAGTTGCATGAATATTGTGGATGCTTTCTAGTTATAGTATTGCTTTTCATTTCATATAAAATGCTTGCATTTACTTCTCCTTAATCACTCACTCACTAAATACCCTTTATTGTGAACATTGTTTTAAATTGTGGAGCATTCGCAATTGCAGCCGCAATATTGCTAATTAGGTAACCTCCGCAACCGCACCACACCGCAACTGTGGTGTGATTTTTAATCACGTGTATGGCCGCATCGTAACCACATCAGGAATCGCATGAGACTATTTCAACCATATTCGTTCAAATCTTTTCACCAAAACTTGAAATTTATGACCATCAAATCCAAATTTGAGCAAAATCCAATGAAAAATCTTAGCCTTAACAGTATCTTAACTGTGTACTTAAAAGCATCTTCGAATCAATTTTTAGGGAATAAACTGAGACTATGCTATAGTGGCTAAATTGTTTAGTGACATAGTTGTTTCATTTGATGTATTTTGTGAAGATTAAAAGTGATTTCATGCCGCAACAGCCGCAATGTGCGTCACAGTTGATATGTTTTTTATTTCTTGTATTGCGGAATTTGGTGGGATATATTTTTATAAAGCATATCCAAGTATTCTTATTTTTCTTGTTCTCATATATTATTCATAACTATATGGCTCTATTTGAAATCAACGTCTTGATTTTCTAAACAGTGACAACAAATAAATGTGCAATAAACAAGTTTTAATTTCTTACAAAATGAATGAATTATTCAATGTATATAGTTTCATTAATACAACAAACACACATTACAAAAGCTAGTCTCAAGAGAAACAATTACACATCTTTCTCTACATAGCCTAACTCTAATGGCAGATATCAAACTTCTTATTATCTATCCATGTCAATAATCTGCTCCAGGAATTCAACAAACTTGAAGTATGATTTATTTTTTCTTTGTCCTCTTATCATTGGTTCCACAATTTAACCATATATACTTTTTATTTCCATACTACTTATTTCCATTAGTGATATATTGCACACAAAAATAGTAGAGCTTGGCAGAAATCAGAAAACCCCAAAAAAGGTGGCTATAGCAAATATTAGAAACAACCCTCCACCCAAGTAACCAACCTGGTGAAAGATAAAATGACTTAAATTAGATATCAATTAAAATATAAAGCATAAATCAGAGAGGTAATGACTTATACCAGTTTTTCAGAAATGTAGTTAGCAAGGAGTGATCCTCCAACAATGGCAATACATGTTGCTAGTAAGTGTCCAGCAATGGCTCCACTTGCCACACCCCAAGGAGACTGTAAAGAATAAGATATTACTAGGTTAACATATTAAGCATAAGATGTTAATGTGTTATGTTATAATTTAAAAGTGCACCTGAGCAGCCGCGAGCGCGATGGTTGCAAGCATTGAACGATCTCCCCATTCCTACGCAAATCCAGTCAGCAAATTAAAAATTTATGCCTGATAACATAAACGATTACAAATGCTTGATTCTATATATGATTTGTTGATTAATCACAATTAACAACTTGATATTTGAAGTTCAGCCAGTTGTTAATTGTTCAAATTCCGCTATGCATATTTGACAACATTTTGTACTAAATAGCATATCGCAGGACAATAGTGATTTGTTCAAATCCTGCTACTCTAGCACTTCTATAATCGCTATTTAACAATGGCTGATTGGAACACTTTGAGCAAATGCAACAAATTGTGAGATTTTCAGTGTATTACTATGATTAATGTGTTGTAATCGTGATGATTTTCAACCAGATTTAGAAGTATAAACTAATCTATTTTCCCGTACAAAATTTCAGAGAAAAGGAGCCTTACAGCAAAAAATACAAGGCTGAACGATTTCCATATAATCTCAAATGGATTTGAAAGCCGTTGTGATACCTGTATATATTTTGGAAAGAAAAGGTTAAAGGTATAAATGACGATTGAAGTGGCAATACAAGTAATATAATTCAACCATATATCACCACCGAATTGTTGCATCTTATAAAACTTTACCAAAAAAATCATGAATACAGCATGGTTGTATATGATGGGATTCAAACCTTTTCTTTCACAAGTTCTTCTGCTTCAGCAAGTTCATCAAGTTCAGGACTGCTATTATCACCATTTTTAACCACAGCTGAAGGAAGATCCCATGCGTCTTTTATTGATTTTAGGCCAAAAAATAAAAGAAGAGTTACTGCGGCATATTCTCCAATTGGCAAGGCTGTAGGTAGACCAGACAAAGCATATCAACATCAGCTATTGTAATGACAAATGTACAATGAAACTTGAACAAACACACACGGAACAAAAATTATGGCATACAAACTTCAGATATTGCTGTCTAATGTGAAAAGTACGGTGAATAGTTGGTAGCCTGTAAACCAAAAGCTGCTTATTAAAGATGAATCGATTTTAAGCTCTGTTGATGCGAACCTCAAAAGGGCCAAAATAGGAGTTTAGTTTATAGAAATGTTGAACAGGGAAACTATAACTCGTATTCAACTCGGAGATGCTAAAATCAACTTACAAATGGTCACTTAAAATAGAGGGAAAAGGTGTAGATTGATCTCTGTTAGCATTTACATTACTTGAGAATAAATTTCAAAAGAGAGATTTATGTGTGTCGTTGAAAGGAATAGGATAGCATACTTCCTAGGCATACATATTTCTTACTCCAGGAAGGAACTTTCTCATCGCAATGAAATATATTCTTGATTTGTTAAAACACACATGTACTTAGCGGAGCAAACCAGAAAGGGTGGATGAGAAGATAATAGGAGTTGATGCTGGAATCGTGATACTAGACTGGTGAAGTATTCACGGGAAAAGAGAGATCTAACCACTGCTGTTGCAACAGAAAAAACGACCTTTGGGCGGCAATCATGAATTCAGATGCGTAGTTCTCGGCATAGGTGAAGAGGGTGGAGAAGAGGAGGAGTAACATTGATGTCCAAGAGATAGGGTTTCTCAAGCTCAAGAAACCATGATAGAATTCTAGAGAGAGAAAAGAGAAACATCTCCGAGGAAATATTGATTCATCAAAATGTCAAGTCATTAGCATGTTTTGTTTGTGTTTATTAAACAAATTACAATAAATGAGAACTTAAGAATTGTGAATCATCTATAATATTGTGAATTGAATTCCTGCACGACATACTGAAATAAAGGAAATTTTTTTGGAATGAAAGATATGCGGCCTATCACAACTTACTTGTCTGGAACTGAGCAGGCACTGATTGAAAGATACGGCCTATTACAACCGATAGGATTGACATGAGAGCAAGAGCACCCATTGATCCTAACAAAACCTGGTCAATATATAAAATGATGTTCCAAAATATAAGTTACACTGAATTATGATAACCAGTTTGTTAAAACTATGAGCATTGATAGGTTGGAAATCCCTAATGAGTATGGTATTAAATAACTGATTAAAAATTTCATGATAACAACTTTGTAACTCACTAACAAGTTAGGTAATGCAGGAAAGAGAAGAGGTGGTGACTTCTACACAATTTATTACAGAGAGCATAAACACTTGTGAGACTGTTTGGGATAGTTTGTGGTAACGCGTATGACATGTCTATAACTTATTTCTATAAGATCTCCAGAATAGCTTATGAAAACATGCTATAGCTCATATGAAAACAGTTTGAATTTACTTTATCTTTTGTTACAGAAATAGCTTATTTATACATATGCACTTATATGATAAGTGTTTATTCTATAAGTGCTATAAGCACTTAATTAACTGTTTATCCTAACAGGACAACAGGTCCTACATGGTGTGTTTGGTTAGGTGGAAGGAAAGGGGAAGGAAGGAAAATACGGAAACCGAGGAACGTATTTGGATTAAATCTTGGTCTAAATCCGTTCATCGGTTTTCGTGTTTTCCTTCCTCCCTCCTTTCCTTCCACCAAACCAAATACGGGCATGCGTAGTTTATAGAAAGGAAGTGCCATTCAAAAAAAAAAAAAAGTTTATAGAAAGAAAGTCAGAAACAGTGTTTAACTGAAAAAAATTTCTCGGTTTACATATAGATCTCTAATTAATAGTATAGGTACAATCAATCAGGGAGCTAAGCAATAATTACTAGTACATAGCACATCTAAGTATATAACTTATAAGCAACAAAATAAAGAAATATAAATATTAATCACATCAACGATGGGATTGTACTGCAGTGATAACTGGGAGACCAGATGGAAATAAATGTTGAGAAAATAAGTCAGAAGACTTACCAATCCCTTCTCGTATTGCATTGCCAAGAGTGCAGCAATAAAGAATGTCTGGTCAAAAGATAAAAGGCTAACTTTAGTTCCATGAATATATATAATTCTAATCAATGTTCATTGGAAAAACTCAAATTTCAAAACATACTCGCAAAGAAGGAATAAAACAAAACAACTATATTATAAAATTATAATCCCTGTAGGATTTTCATGACTAAGTTAGCATACTTTTGGAGCATGAAAAATTCTGCTGATCCAGATAACTGAAAATGTAGTTGCTTACTTGCTTGTTAAGTTTCTTTTGTTACTGCAGAATATACAACCCCCTTTTTTAGAGAAAAAGGATTTAAATGGCTTCTGATGCACCAAGGAACATATCATACCCATATAATATGTTGGAGAGCACAAGTTCGTGTCCCTCGCCAAGCATGGGAAGAATATTTTTTCCCTTGATAACACGTTAATTAATTATAAATGTTTAATAACCGCAAGCCAATTTGTAGGACCATAGATGAGGTCATGGGGTTGGATGATCAGGTAGCACACCAACCAAATAGGCCCAAAGTGTGGAGAGTATACATAAGGAGGAATAAGAGACGGGAAAAGAATGATCAGTCGTGGAGAGAGAACGGAAAATAGTGTGAGGAGAACTTGGTTATATAGGGAATCGAGTAAGGCGAGAGGGGATCATAATGAGATAATCATTTCTCTTAAGGTCAGAGATTGTCCATTCTCTGAGTTATACGTGTAGTTCTCGGATCTGCATTTTCCTTTTCATCATCAATAACGCTATCATTCCCTGACTGGTTCATTTCCATTTTTTTACATTTTCTCAGCTATACCGTGATTTGGTTTGCAGTGATTGGTCCGACTTGTCAGATCTCATAAAGTGGAAATATCTTTTTTATTGCCGAGGATCAACGTTTCAGCAGAAGCAAATGCTACCCAAGAAGATGGCGGCCAAAGTAGGAGCTCTGGAAAATGAAATGGAGAATCTCAAAATGATATGCAAACAAAAGCAGTAAAAAAACCAGGAGCAATTGATTTTGCTGATCATGCAGAGCAAGGAGAGCGAAAGCAGTGAGAAACCGATGGAGAAGAAGGATTTGTGCAAGAGACTTTGGGCATTCTTCAGGGCAACATGGTGGACAAGTTTTGTTAGTCGGTGAATTAAGTCAAACTTCCAATGTTCACCGAGAATCCACATGGGATTGATTCCCGCATCAAGGTTTATTTCCAACTCCGAGACATGAAGTCGGAGGTATAGGTCAATTTGGCTCGGCTATGCATGGAGGGCCCAACCATCCACTTTTTCAAGGCCCTGCTGAATGAAGAAGCTAAGCCGACTTGGAAAATTTTCAAAGATGAGTTGCTGGACTGGAGCAAGATGGGGGAAATATTGACAGAAATGTGTTTAAGCAACTATCTGTGTTGTACCAAGAACACAGTGTGGAGGAATACATCCAAGAATTCGAGCACCTCATTGCACAGGTGGCCGGATAACTAGATGAGCAGTATGTTGGTTATTTCATCAATGGCCTCAAAGATGGAATTCAAAGAAAGGTGTGAAGTATGAATACTATGAGATCACTGAGAGAACCCAAAGAAGCAATCAAGTGGGTCTAGTATGTGCACCGTGCAACGAACGGGTGAGATTTTGTTTGTGTACTATATTGTTTTTAACGATAACTATGTATCATCATGTTTATGCAAATAGACATATATTTGATAGGCTTATAATATCGTAATGTTTGTAAGAAAAAGAAATTATTATTCAATAAATGAATTGTCAAACAATATACTATCCACTTTTCATCACTTGTGAATGAAGTCTTCAAATCCAAGTTGAGTAAATTCGTTTTGGACTTCTTTGATGATATTTTGGTGTAATCCAACTTCAGAGACTCTCATGCAACAATTAACATGGTGCTACAAGTCCTACGTGACCAGCACCTACAACAAGAACCAAGCCCTCGGCTACATGGATCATATGACGCCATAATGTTCTATCATATCTATATGCAGCACCTAGTGGTCCACAGAAACAAGTGTTCTATCATATGATCCATCTATTTCTAATAAATTATGTTAGAAATGAAATCATAAGATTGAGCCTTCACTTGATAGCTTAAGTTATTAGAAGAGTTGATTCTTAATATTGTGTCAGTTTCTATGAGTATGACCATATCCATTGTCTTTGCTTCAATCCCAAAAGAATCTTGCATGAGGGGATTATTTATACGTTAGTATGTTATGCCTCTAAGATAATTTACTAAAAAAATGGATTAAGTACAATATTAAGAATGTAAAAAGAAAAGAACAACATAAAATCTTGATAATAATAGTAAATTACCTTATCACCAATCTCAGAAACAAATATTAATGTAAATGCAGCAGTGAATCCTGATTTTGCAATTGCTGCTAAAACTGATGAAGGTCCTCCTTTGACAAAGGCTATTAGTGAAAACACAAGAGCGCATCCAAACAGCACAAAAGCTATAGAGACAGGATAAGGAATCTGAATAGGCTTTGCACTGCCAACACGTAAAAGTAAAAACAAGTTAATGACATGTTAAATCACTCGAGAAAATTAACCTACAGACATAGTCTTTGACATCAATCTGCTGAATGAATTTTGTGGGCTTTTGAGGGCTAAGGTTTATTGACACAAAGCACTTGTTTACGACTTCAGATTTTAAGGTTATGACTAAGGTCAAGCTTCAATTTGAAAGCAAGACCAATAGTTCTACAATGCATATATCATAAGTGGCAAGTTTGCAACACAATTTTGCATTAAAAAAATCCGGGTTTGAAGGGAAAATACATTAATAGAAGCAGCAATTATGCCAACAAAACAGTGTTAGACTAAAAGTCAAATCCTGACAAGTTCCTAAATCCACTTGATCATCTCGCTAGCACATGTAAAGGTCTAAATGGAAATCTTTGGCACAAACAAACGAAATTATTCAAATGAAACTCACATTTTAGATGAACTATCATCGACAGAATTTGTTTCAGGGACATTCTGGCTGTCATTCTCACTATTGCTTCCATAATCCCCCGGTCCAACGCTAACATTTGATGCTTGTGCTCGAATTGTACCACGGGCCAAGCTCAATCTCATTTTTTGTCTACATCTTACTATATATAATAATTAAGACATAATGTCAATCCTTAAAACAAACATAAGTACCAATAACATAATTTATACAAAACCTGCTAAGTAGCTAAAATGTGAGAGAGCATATAACACAAATAAAATTTGGTTCATATGATGATCACAATTTATTTTTATAAAAATGTATCCCTCCAAATTCCAATATTACCTACCAATAAAAACAACATTGAAATCCAAAATTTTGGTATTAATCCTCTGGTTCCTAGGGGAAGAAGCCCCCGGTAATCCAGAGTTCGGCCGTGAGGTAAGTTAAGTCTGGCCAAGAATTGTTCCCATCAGGAATCAAATCGAACTTGGGTTCTCCCGAATGATTCGTTCTAGGAGGAGTTCATTAACCATTTGATCCCAATGTCTTGGTTTCATCATACTTAAACTTAAAATAACATATTTTTTCTTAGCAACCACACAAAAAGTTAAAATTTTGCGTTTGACCAACTTGAATTGGATATCCAAATGAACATAATCTATAATCTTTTCAATAAAAAAGACATACATTGAACAAGTACTTACCAGAACAGAACAAAAAGTTATATGTAAACTTTAAACTAAAGGGTAAGATAAAAATTCATGCTTGAAGCTTTAATCATAGTCAAACCAATATATTGAAGAAAAAAAACATCAATATGGAACAAGAAAACATGAAAATTGGGAAGAAACTTACATTGGGATAAAGTGGTTGTTCTAGAGAAATAAGTACAACATGGTAATGCATCCAATATTGCAAATGAAAGAGGTGGCTTTCCCTTTGGAATCAAGAGTGTATGAGAACCTAACCCTTTCATTTTTCTGTAATGAAACTTGTTCTACAATTTCATTTTTCAGCTTTGTTGGGAATTTGGGTACTGCACATCAAATTTGTATCACAAAGTTTGAAACTTTGAATGGAACTATGCTCTACCTAGTTTGATGTTTGAGCTAAGGTTGTTTCTGTTGAGTCGTGTGATAGTGAGAGACAGTTCTTGAACACTGCCACGTATGTAAAGGGATATAAATCACCAAAGTCTTGTAGAAAAATTGTAAAAGGTATAATAGTTTTTTTTTTCTTTCTAAAAAGATAAGTAATTAATAGGGAGTTTCTAAATGCACTTATTTTTAAATTAATAAACTAATGGTTATTTTAATGAATTAGTTTTTTTTACATTTTCTCATAATAAAATTCTATAAGTCTAGAAGTCCTAACTCAACTGACAAATACCGAAATTGCTAGGCCGGACATCATGACCCGGGTTCTAGCCTAAATTTCTTTTGGTTGAGATGGATATGTAGAGTATGAAAAACTCTCATCCTTTTTGCTCATTTTGTCATGCTATCGAAAACTCAAAAGATAATTGTTTTACACAAAAGGACACACATAGCCACAAAGCAAACAAAATGTGATAAAAATGTGTCCTATAAAATCACCTCAGCTGGCAAGAAAATTTGAAGGCGATGCTTCTTATCTTATCAAACAACAAACAGTGGAGAAAGACTTTATGGTAGAAGGTGACATACACGGCTCTTATGTTTTAAAAGTTTTAAGTTGGTCTCTCAAGTTTCAAAAATTTGAAATAGTTGATCCCTATTTAACAAGTTTCGAAAATTTGAGAATATTTTGGTATCTTGCTAAGATCAAACAATTTCAATGAATGTGATATTTCTAGGTTCATCCAACTTCAAGCAATAGTAGTCAATCTTGAATAGAGGGATAGGTAGTGGGATATCTACTATTTGAATTATTTAATACTGTATATAATTTATACTAATATATAAAGGGGATACAAATTTTTGGGATGGCTTTTTTATTATTCCAATTTTACCCTTAAAAAATAACTTCAACATAAAAATAGATTTTCAGTTTTTTTAAGTAAATAATTTTTTTTCTTCTTAATAACTAAACACAACTTCCACAAAAAAGTAGATTTTCAGTTTTTTTATAGTAAAAAAAAAATATTTTTTTCTTCTTAATAACTAACCACAAAAAAAAAAGGTTACGTAGTTATCAATTAACAAAGTCCAATAAAAAAGGAGATTAAGTAGTTATTTATATTTGCACAATACAGAATATCGATCAAAAAAAAAAATATCGATTACACAAACGGGCACGGAACGTGCCCATTTGGCGGCTAGTATATAATAATTAATACTATATATATCTAATTATTTTTGTTTTTATACTATATATATATATATATATATATATATATATATATATAGTTATATTTTATTTAAAAAAATATTTAATAATTACCTACATAAGAAATTCTTTTCAGTATTATTTAATTACGATTTTAGAAATATTTAATTATGTTATTATTTGGTTAATCTTATCGGCCTCATGTCATATTTGTTATCTATTACGGACTACTATATATAAAAAGGATACAAATTTTTGGGATGCCTTTTTCATTATTCCTATTTTACCCTTAAAAAATAACTTCCACATAAAAATAGATTATCAGTTTTTTCTAGTAAATAATATTTTTTTTTCTTCTTAATAACTAAGCACAACTTCCACATAGAAGTATGTTTTCAGTTTTTTATAGTTAAAAAAAAATAAAAAAATTTCTTCTTAATAACTAGCCACAACAAAAAAGGATGTTACGTAGTTATCAATTAACTAAGTCCAATAAAAAAGAAGATCAAGTAGTTATTTATATTTGTATAATAGAGAATATCAATCACACAAACGGGCACGGAAGTTCGGGCACGGAACGTGCCCGTTTGGCGGTTAGTTATTATTATTTGTATTGTTTAGTGAGGATTTCTCTTCCCACCCCCTGTAACTCTTTTTCACCCCCCTAAAATCCAATTTTACCCCTTAAAGTTCGGGTTATGCGAGCAGAACCTTTTGAAAAGTTTTGGTTACGTAAGCAGAACTTTTTTTTAGTGTAAATTTTACACTAAAAAAAAAGTTCGGGGGGTGAAAAAGTTCTGCATGCGTAAGCAGAACTTTTTTTCCATGGGCATAAAGGGCAGCACAGGGGGTGAAAAAGCAAACCGGGGGTGGGAAAAGTTACCCTCTTGTTTAGTTAAATCTTAGGCCCATATTGCTCAGAGCCTTAATATAAAAAAAAGCCCATTAAGTCATTTTGATATGTATATATAACCCTAAATCAATAATACAACACCATCAACCTTATGTAACCCTAAATCAACAATACAACGCCGTCAATCTTCAATACTCTGGTTTCCCTCCTTATTCTTAAAACCATCTCTCAAGACAATCAAATCATGTGATGGCTACAAAGAGAGTCCAAACAACAGCGTTGATCCAACAATTTCAGCCATAAAAAGTGCTTTGTGCCCAATGAAAAAACAAAAGTCAACTATCTCGTTGTAGTGACTATGACCCGCTCCGCCCCTCTTCTATGGTTCAACCTTCATTAGGATTTGATGAGAAGAGGTATGCCTAATTCATTCTATTTTATATGTAATTAAACTTTTTGGATTTATACTATATTTATGTTAATTATTTATATTGTTATACTTCATGTTTTAGATCTACTTTGAATAAAAAAATACAACATTTTTTTATAAGATCGATGAATTGTGTTTGGGTGAATTCATGCAGTGTTTTGATTTTTTTTCTTTGATTAGAATAAATAAAAATATTTATTGTTTAATAAGTTTACCAAAAATGAATTGTATGCATTTACACAATTACACTGTTGTAGATCTAGATCTTTCGATTAAAATCATATAGTAATGTAATTTTCTACTTTGTATTTTAGATCCACTTTTGAAAAAGAAATACAAGATATTTAAATAAGATTGAAAAAGTATGATCGTATAAATGCGTGAATTCATTGTTATCTTGACCATAAAAAATTAGTGTCCGGTTTTTCTTTAGGCAGAACAATATTTTTTATTGTTTCATAGATTTTTTTTAAAAAAAAATTAGTGTATTGAAATTACACAATTAAAATGTTGTAGATATGGGTAATCTAATCATGATCTGATATATTGCAACTTTGTGTTTTTTGAAACTAAAATTCAAGATTTTTATTTAAAATCAAATAATTTGATCGCAACAAAATTTGTATCTTGACAACAGACAATGTGTTTCAATATTTCTTATGTTTTATTAGAAATGGATTGTTTGCGGTTAAACAATAACGTATACTATTTTTAAAGTTGATTGTCCAATTAAGATCAAATTGTGTAAATTGCTAATTAATGTTTTAGATGCTTTTTAAAAATGAAATAAAATTATATATTTTTGGCTAAGATTGAAAAATTGTGTTGGTATAACTGCAAGCATTCATGTTTATCTTGATTGCAAAGAATTTATGTTTGATTTTTCTTTAGGTTAAACAAATATAACCTATATTTCTTCTCAGATTTTTTGAAATGGTGAAATTTTCTTTTTTGTTCTTTATCATATTTTGCTTGAGATTCTCCTTGGGCGCTAGAAGTTCAACATCCAGTAATTATGTTTGACTCAAAATAATTATATAAGGTTTAACTAAAATAGACCGAATGTGTTTTAAATTAGTTTAATTTATGATTTAGATAAGTTCTGAGAAGGGTTACATGCAAGCTTAGCAAGGGTTAGGAAAAAAATTATATGCTCTCCACCCCTTCAATGTTTTCCTCCAATATATATTTTGAGTTCCACATTTATTTAGGACGATTAATCTTTGTTTCTATTCTTGTCTTTCATTCTTTTTTTCAAATACTCGTCTCCTTCTAAACTTTCAAATAGACTCTAAATTTTAATATTCCACGTATGATGTAAATTGATATAATTGTTTATATAACTATGTTTACATAATTTTTTTGAAACTATATAAATTATAAAAAAAAAATATTTTTATAATTTGTTTTGAGCTATAGTTGGATCAATTCAATTTTGATAATTTCAAACATTAAGTTTCAAGTACTTACTTGCATATTGTTCGGAGAAATGTGGAGATCTTCAAGTGAATGTTCTTGCAATACATTAATCAACATTGAATAGGGGACTTGAAGTTCCCTCTTCAAGAGGATTTAAGTTATTACCTTCTCAAAAATGTAGTGGATATGAAAAGAGTTGGAAACATAATGTATGTTCTATCTTTTCATCGGTACCCTAGAATAAGAATCTGACTCCTCGTTAGTTTCAATCATCTTTTCTTTTCCTTAATTTATCAAGAATGTTAAAATCACCAATGATGATGATTCTAGCATTCTTGGTAAAGGAAAGGGGAGGATGAATAACAATAATAAGGAGTTAGATTCTTCATCCTCTGGTGATGATGACGAGCTAGACCTTTCATCATATTTCCGTCTATTTCTATATGATCTACTATGATTTGAGGAAGGTACCTAGAATTCTATTGAAGAGGAAACTTCAAGCCCCCAACTAAATGTTTGGGAATGCATTGAAGAAAATTCACTGGAAGATTTCACATTTCTCCGAACAAAATGCAAGTAAATACATGAAATTTATTGTTTGAAATTATTATTATTATTGTTGTTGTATATTTATTTTGTAGGGCTTTTTTATAAAGGTGTGTTTGTTGTTATGTATCCCACACTTTAAAATCATGAAATTTCACCTCAATCTCGTTACAAAAATCATCAACAATATTCTGATCTTGTTTATGAATCTTCCAACCTATTTTCATAGCAAAACCAAACATATGCTCCTTTAAACTAAAAATAGAAGATGTTTGATTTTGCTATGAAATTAGGTTGGAAGATTCATAAACAAGATCAAAATATTGTTGAGGATTTTTGTAACGTGGTTGTGGTGAAGTGACAAGTTTTTAAGATGTGGATGCTGGTGTAAGCCCTAGAGGCCGATAATTTTTTTTGTTTTTTTTTACAATAAATTTTTTTTTATGTTAAATTTAGTATTATGTATCATGAATTCCATTATTATTAATATGAGGAATTCTTTATTATGTTTATTGTAAATTAATAAAGTCCCTAGAATAGTAAACTATATAATGATACATTAACCGCGACTTAATTGTGAGCTGACTAGACCCACTTGGGTTGGTATGATGGTATTGGTTTGAGACCTGTGAGTGTGTTCCTCTTAAGGTCTCAAGTTTGATTCTCTCTGGTGCCAATTTGAGTTGGCTAGTTTAGCTTCTTCAAAAAAATTGTGAGTTGACTACTATGTATTCATAGTCCAATTTTAATATGAACTAACATAATATTAAAGCGTAGACTATTATGTATTGAGACTGATGACCACATCTCAGGAGTCACGAATATGTACATATTAAGTTTATATATAGGTATACAAATTAAGAATAATATTTATACTTGATTGACCCACCCATGAGAATACTACATAGTATATTATGAAAAATGTCATAAGTTACTCTCAGGGCCGGTCCTGACTATTCAGAGGCCCGACTTAAATATTAAAAGTGGGCCCTTAGTAAAAAATGTAAAGAAAATAATAATTAAAGAATAATCATCATTTAAATTGTAAATTACATCAATAATTAATATATATATATATGAGTCAACATTGTAACTAACATAAAAAAGATTCATAACTAATTAATAACAACAAAATACATTTTAGCTACTTAAAAAGAGACATCCTTCTAACATTTTGTGAAACAAATTCATCAATCAAGTCTTCATATTGTATACTCTCTAAAAGATCATTCTCAATTGCTATCATTGCTAAGTCATTAAGTCTTTCTTGTAACATAGTAGACCGCAAATAAAACTTCAACAACTTTAATTTTAAAAAACTTTTTTCTGCAGAGGCAACTGTCACGAGAATGGTCAATAAAATTCTATAAGCAATAATTATATTAGGAAAACAACTACTCATGCCTTTCATAAATCTTAATATATCAAGAGGTCCCATTTTTCCTCCTGGCAACATTTCTCTTAGTAACCTTAACTCCACACATAGTTATTTGCCATCAACATTAGATTGCTCATTATGTTTCAATATCTGTTCTAAATTACTACAACAAGAGTCCAAACTTGCATTGTCCAATGATTGTAAATTTTGAGAAGTAAACAAGAAACCAAAAACACTTTCATACTTTTGGTATTGCTCAAATCTCTTAGTAAGAGATACACCTGCTTGATCAACAATGTAAAGAAAATAATTAACCCTAAATGATTCCTGTTCAGCTAGCTCAACTGATGGGGTATTCAAATTCTCATCAAATTGTCTTTTTCTATGAATTAGACGCTTCTTATGAAACACTGGATCAATATTCAATTCAATAGAAATTTCTGTAGCATACTCCAAAGCCTTATTAAAACCAGTTTTGAAGGTGGAAAAACACAAGAAGGGGGGGTTGAATTGTGTTTTAAAAGTTAAAACTTTTTCTTAAATAAAACTTGTTTTGCAACGGATTGAACACAAATTAAAAGAGAATCTGAGGGAGAGAAAGAATGACACAAGATTTATCCTGGTTCCTCTCACAAATTGAGAGTATGTTCAGTCCCCTTGTTACTAACAAGAGCTTTTCACTATAATCTTCACAAGATTACAAACTGCTCAAGCACACTTGCAAGAGACTTCTCAAATTACTCAAGTTACATTTAACGAGAGACTTCTCAAACAAACTTAATGATAAGAATGAATGTTAATGGACACTTGATATACTATCAGAGGTGTTTACAAATTACAACACAGATTTGCTTTAAGACTTTGAATGACAGATAGAACTAGAATGTCAGGATGTTTCAGAGCCTTAAACGCAGTAATAGAACAGTAGTCATTTCTTCCATTTGAGTCTTCTATTTATACTTCAATGGAATGTGATGACCGTTGCAGAGAGATAAGATGACAGCTGGAATTTGATCGTACAATTGATAGTTGTACATTGCCTTCTTTGGTAAGGAATTTCAATTCCACTACCTTGCAATTTGAATTACTACTCAACCATTTTGAGTAATAATAGTACGATTGTACAATCCTCAAATGCACTCCACTTATGGATAAGGTTAACGTTGTACCAACGAATATTCCTTCTTGTGGATATGACAGAGTCCTAAAGTAGATTGTTCTTCAATCATTGATTCTGATCTTGTCAGTTCTTGAGTGACGCAAATTCCATTTGTATCAGAGTCTGTAGTTGTAGCTTCGTAAGGTCTTCAGCTTTTGAGCCTCTCAGAACCTAGCTGTTGTCCTCAGAGCCACTCACTTAAGAACTTGAATTTTAAGCTTCTGATGATCAGCGATATACTTTCAGAGCTTCTTAGCTTGACTTCTCTCCATTTATTCATGGTGCTTCTGAGTGAATTTTAACTATTAATTATGCACACTAGAATAATCATTAGTAATATCAATTGCAATTTTAATACTTTGTTATCATCAAAACCAATTAAAATACTAGGGATTTATGTCAGACCCACTTTGTTCCAACAAGTTTCTCTATATTCTTTAAAAAAAGAAATCAACCCCTTTATTTTTTCCATAGCATCATCAATAAGTATATCTCTTGATTGTAAGAGCTTACTAACCAAATTAATAGCAGATAATATCTCAAACTAAATAATTATAGCCATTAAAAACTCAAAATCACCGAGCTCATTTGTTGCTAAAGATTTGGCTTCACTACTTATTTTAGAATCTTGATCCTTTTCTGAAACTTCAAGTAAAGCTTCTCTAAAATCTTACATTTGTACTCTTATAGCTTTAACACTATTTACATGACTCTCCCAACGGGTCGATGACAACGACTTTGGAGTCAACCCTGTTACATTTTCTTTCAAAATTTGCCATCTCTTAGTAGAATTGGCAAAAATAGTATAAATTCGTTGAACAATTCCAAAAAAATCTTTAGCTTTACGACAAGAGTTAGCCATGTCACACAATGCCAAATTAAGACTATGACAACCACAAAGGGTGCAGGTATTTCACCGAACTGAATATGTAGCTGAGTGGCAAATTGTATGCATATATGATACACAGGGGTGCAGGTTCGGTCCTCTCCCCCCTTAATTTTTTACAGTTTTTCTTTTTTTTTAAAGAGTATCAATTTTAGCAAGCACGAGGGGATTTGAACATTTTATCATATTTATATATATCTAAATCTAATTAATCACACATTCGAAAAATTGAATGTATTAATGCACTTGATCTTTTGATTAATAAAAAAAAAATTATTAATTAAAAAATTCTTTGCCAACTATTTTATTTAAGAGAAAATAATTTTATAAGAAAAAACACAACTTCATTGTTTATAAATATTATACTAACTTTTACATTTTTTTTCATCAAAAAACTTCAATATTCACTATTGTAAGTAATAAAAAAATTTATAAAAAAAAACCAGATTTTATTTTCTTGGTAGTTTTAGAAAATAATATTTAGTTATTATAATTTTTTAAATGATGGAAAAAAAATACCTTTTAAAAAAATACTTATTTACCTATTAATTTAAAGACTTAATGTAAAGATGAACTCAAAAACTTCTTTTTTGTGAGAATAAAACACAACATTTTTATCAATAACTTTTGTATGCAATATAATTTTTAAATATAATTTATTTATTATAATTTTTAAGTGGCCCACCCCAATATTATTTTCTGGCTCCGCCACTGATACCATATAGTCATATTCTTAACATGTTCCGTGCCTGTCTCATGCTCTTGAAGTCTTTCACCAACATGTCCCCAATCACCAAAACCATCATTTGCTAATTGACCTCTACCCATCCCTCTTCTAAAAATTTTATAACAAAAACAAAATACTCTATCAAGCTCTTTTGAATAAACAAGCCAATCTCTATCACACTTCTCTCCGTTTGATAAAACTCTAGTAAACAAATTAGCCGTAAAACGTCTAGAAAATTTATCTTTAGGACCCTTCACAATAGATAAATCTCTTTTAGGACCTTTTATAGCTAATAAATCAATCATTTTAGAATCAAGAGAATCCCAAATTGTTGGATCATATATATTTTCCCCAATACCATTAACACTATCAACTTCATTATCATCATTATCATCATCGACATTTTCAACACTTAAATTATCATTTTCAGTAGCATCAACATCGACATTTTCAACACTCAAATTAGCATTTTCAGTAGCATCAACATCAACATTATCTTCTATATTTTTTGTAGTAACCACATTTTCAAGAATTTCAACATCAATATTATCATGAACATTTTGATTTTCAACAGGAATTTGTGGTCCTCTTATAATGAATTTATCAAGATCTCCTAGTTGAGATTTAGTTAACTTATCAAGTCGTCTCTTTTTCTTACGTTTTTTACTTCCAGAATCAAACTTTCTATTTTTAGGAGGCATTGGCAATTTAGGAGGCATAGAGAAAGAATGAGGGAAAATTTAGAACCTGAACTTTTCACTGTTCTTGATTAATTCCATTTTCCATAGCATATTGAAGTTGAACCGGGTAGATAAACAATGTTGCAGTTGAACCCATAAAAATAAAGTTAAGAGATAATTAGCAATTCTCAAATAAAATTACAAATTAATATAAAAGAATAAATTAACAGATAAAATATAAGAAAAACTGATTGTAAACTAACATGAAATTTAGAACAAGTTTTTACGGCGTTGATTTGTTGTATGTGGTGGAGTGGAAGCTTTTTGGAATCCCTAATTGTTGTTCACAGTGTTAATGTGCGTGGAAAGAGACAAGAGTTGTTTTAATTCTTCTCCTATATTTCTATTGGTGCAACACATTTTTTTTATATGATTGTTTTCCACTTTTCCTTTGTTTTTTACTAGGGCGTGTGACTGTGTGAGAATATAGTGGACATATTTGGTTTGTGCCTTTTTTCCACTTTTCCTTTGCTGTTCACGATCTCTTACTTCTTTATGTGTGCCTGTTTCTTTTTCATTTAACAAAAGCAGTGTACATATTTGGAGAATATAGAGGATATACTGCTGCATAATTTTTTTTTTAAGGCCCCTCCAATTTGGAGGCCCAGTTATGCAGACCAGTCTGCACTGGGCTTGGGCCGGCCCTGGTTACTCTCATGGTGATAATGGTGTATATCAATCTTAGACATGAATCAACTAGGATATCTAGATGTGGAGTTTAGTATCTTATTTATATTCAAACATTATCTGTAACATGATAGTTATAAAGTTAGTTAATAAGTGTCACAAATCATGTTGAGGTGTATACTTCGCTAGAGGTGGTTCTAGGTATAAGTCTAAGAGTATGTGAGTATGTAGAAAGTCATGATCTTTTTATGTATTAAGGTTAGGTATATATAGGCCCGGATAAAACAATCCAGGCTAGATTCCATCGCCATTCGCCAACATGATAAAGTTGTTAATTTCTCCTTGTTGGGAACACATATCCTATGTGGGCTACAATTTCGGCCCTCACCCCTTTAGGATTTGATGGAATTCGTTCCTATCCCCTCAGGTGTTAAAGAGAAAATATCTTAGCTGAGCCTTTTATCCTGATGGGCCTTCTGTTATTAAGGGTGAGTGTCTCACTTAGGCGTGTAGGGCCTTAGGCGAACGGTACCATCAGATTTTGTCCGGTACACAAAATATGTCTTGTGTTCAAGATTGATATATAGGGCAAAAGAGTAGTTATACACATGTTTGTTATAATAATAATTATAATAGTAATGATAATAATAATTTCAAACAATAAGTTTCAAGTACGTGTACCAAAAAAAAAGTTTCAGGTACTTAGTTGTATATTGTTTGGAGCTATGTAAAATCTTCCCATGAATGTTCTTCAATACATTCATCAATATTGAATTGGGGATGTGAAATCTTCCCATGAATATTTTTTAATACATTCATCAACATTGAATTGGGGACTTGAAGTTTTCTCTTCAAGATGCTTTAAGTTACCTTACCAAAAGTGTAGTGGATCATATAGAAAGAGTTGGAAATATAATGCAAGTTCTAGCTCTTTCATCATCACCCGAGGATGAGAATTTGACTCCTCGTTCGTTTCAATCATCTTTCTTTTTTCTTAATTTATCGAGAATGTTAGAATCACAAAATGACTATGATTCTAACATTCTTGGTAAAGGAAAAGCGAGGATGAATAACACTAATGAGGAGTTAAATTTTTCATCCTCCAGTGATGATGACGAGCTAGACCTTTCATCATATACCCATTTGTTTATATATTATCCACTACAATTTGTGGAAGGTACCTCGAAATTTATTGAAGAGGAAACTTCAAGTCCCCAACTCAATGTTTAGGAATGCATTGGAGAAAACTCATTGCAAGAGTTTCACATCCTTCTAAACAACATGAAAAGTAAGCACTTTAAACTTATTGTTTGAAATTATTATTTCTTTAAATGGAATGTTTAAACACTCTTTAGTAAGACTATTATTATTGTTATTATTATTATTAGTATTATTATTATTATTAGTATTATTATTATTATTATTATTATTATTATTATTATTATTATTATTATGTGTAGTGCTTTGTCAAAGGTGTGCTTGTTGTTATGTTTCCCTCACTTTGAAAACGTGAAACTTCGCCTCAATCTCGTTACAAAACTTGTCAAAAACATTTTGATCTTGTTTCTGAATTTTCCAACATAATTTCTTAGCAAAACGAAGCCTCTTCTCCTTTAAGCCTCTTCTTCTTTCTTCCTCCCGCTGGAAGACACATTTTCATATTCCACTTGATTTTCTTTATGGTTTATTCCACTTAAACTTTGAATTTGATGTCCCCAAATTTCAATCTAGGCATGCGCATGTACAAAGTTTTTAACTAAAAATGAGTATTTTTTCAAGTATATTACCAATGTACGGAACTGAACACTCCGGGGGTCGAAGAGGTAGCGGTGAATCTTGTGGGTGCTACCAAACATCCTATGGTAGTGGGAGACAAGATCTTCATGAGGGCGGAAGGCATTCCGAGGGATGAAGGGGAGGTACAGCTTGTGGGAAGCAAGTGGAGGATGGTGCCTATGTCGAGGTTCAAGTGGGACTTGGCCAGTGATCTTGGATAGAAGATTCAAGATGGAGAGAGCAACACGGTGGTTGATTGGATCACCATCGACTTAAAGGCAAGGTGGAGAATTGTTGGATATGCCTTGAAATCTCAGTTACAAGAAGTCGGAAATTCTGAAGAACATCTGCCAGTTGGCGCCAGGCGCCAGGAGAGGCCTCGTTTGGCCTGTGGCTTCTGGTTTTTGGCGCGGGGCGCGGACGGGCTGGCGCCAGGCGCAGGCTCGTGTTGGTTTGCTGATTTTGTGGAAAAATATGTTTTGAAGAATATCTGACTTAGATTGTGTTTGTTTTTAAATATTAGATATATTTAAAAATAATAGGAGATTTGGTTTTATTTTAAAAGATTTGTTTTAAAATAATAGGCATATATTTTTCTATAAATAGAGGTTGTTTATTCATAGAAAAATAAGAGAGCAAGAGTACAAATAAAGACAAGATGTAGGGAATTAGGGTTTGCCACCACACAAGGCTAGGGTCTTAGGATCCTAGGAGTTTGGGCAAATCATTCTTGGGATCATCTTGTGGGATCACCTTGGGTAGACTAGGTAAAATTGAGTCTCTTGGCCACGGGAAGAGATTCGGGATTTTGGGTAGAATTAGGATTAATTCTTGTAACCCTTATGGGAATCTCTTGTAAAGTGACTTCTTTGATCTAGTGGAACGGAGAGTTGCTCTCTCCCCCAGACGTAGGTTCATTAACACCGAACTGGGTAAACAATATTATTGTGTTCTTTTTCTTCCGCCAGTTATTGTTTGAATTATTGCATCATCGTTTCTATCCCGTTCATTATTTGGTTGCTTGTTATGCTTGCCCCACACATCAGTTTATTATTGGTGTGAGTTTATCGTCGAATTCACAACAATTGGCGCCCACCGTGGGGCAAGGGGATCAGTTGATTCAAGTACCATGGGTTTGAAGGGAGATATTGAGAGGTTCACCGGGAGTAACGACTACGGGTTGTGGAAGGTGAAGATGAGGGCGGTGTTAATTCAGAACAAGGGTTGAGGCGTAGAAGGGAGAAGCACGATTGGATAGGTCTTGCTTATCACAAGGGGATGGTTGGTGTACTTTGGTGGAAACTCAGTTTGAGATGGAGTCTTCTAAGAGTGGGAGGCTGTCAATATTGACTCTCGGGTATCTAATCGGAGATAGGGAGGAGAGTGGTTGTATTGAACCAAAGGGGTGTAACCATGGAGACCTTGTGGGAAACGTTTCAATTGTGGCTGAAGAAGTGCAAGACCTTGAAAGGATCTTCAGGGAGGCAATTGAAAGCAACCTTGATCAAACTTGAGAACTTGTAGGACTGCTGGAGGTAGTCGGGTGCAAGGGGAGTTTGATGTTGCAGCTTGTGGAACCACCTAAAATTCCAAGGTTGGTTTGGAGGCAAGCAAAACTTCGAGAGTACGGAAGGCATTCCGGGGGTCGAAGGGTGGTGAGGCTTGTAGGGCTGTCCTAAAAATCCATGGATAGTCGGAGGCAAGCAATTCTTCAGGAGGGCGGACAGGTTCAATCCGGGGGCTGAAGAGGGTAAGGTGGAGCTTGTAGGACTATCTAAAATTCCGGTGATAGTTGGATGCAAGCGTTTCTTCGAGAGTACGGAACTGAACACTCCGGGGGTCGAAGAGGTAGCGGTGAATCTTGTGGGTGCTACCAAACATCCTATGGTAGTGGGAGACAAGATCTTCATGAGGGCGGAAGGCATTCCGAGGGATGAAGGGGAGGTACAGCTTGTGGGAAGCAAGTGGAGGATGGTGCCTATGTCGAGGTTCAAGTGAGACTTGGCCAGTGATCTTGGATAGAAGATTCAAGATGGAGAGAGCAACACGGTGGTTGATTGGATCACCATCGACTTAAAGGCAAGGTGGAGAATTGTTGGATATGCCTTGAAATCTCAGTTACAAGAAGTCGGAAATTCTGAAGAACATCTGTCAGTTGGCGCCAGGCGCCAGGAGAGGCCTCGTTTGGCCTGTGGCTTCTGGTTTTTGGCGCGGGGCGCGGACGGGCTGGCGCCAGGCGCAGGCTCGTGTTGGTTTGCTGATTTTGTGGAAAAATATGTTTTGAAGAATATCTGACTTAGATTGTGTTTGTTTTTAAATATTAGATATATTTAAAAATAATAGGAGATTTGATTTTATTTTAAAAGATTTGTTTTAAAATAATAGGCATATATTTTTCTATAAATAGAGGTTGTTTATTCATAGAAAAATAAGAGAGCAAGAGAGCAAGAGTACAAATAAAGACAAGATGTAGGGAATTAGGGTTTGCCACCACACAAGGCTAGGGTCTTAGGATCCTAGGAGTTTGGGCAAATCATTCTTGAGATCATCTTGTGGGATCACCTTGGGTGGACTAGGTAAAATTGAGTCTCTTGGCCACGGGAAGAGATTCGGGATTTTGGGTAGAATTAGGATTAATTCTTGTAACCCTTATGGGAATCTCTTGTAAAGTGACTTCTTTGATCTAGTGGAACGGAGAGTTGCTCTCTCCCCCAGACGTAGGTTCATTAACACCGAACTGGGTAAACAATATTATTGTGTTCTTTTTCTTTCGCCGTTATTGTTCTTGAATTATTTACTTTCATCATCTCTATCAACTTTAATTTGGTTACTTGGTTAATTTGCTCCACACATCAAATTTCATTGGTGTGATTTTATCGTCGAATTCACAACAGGCTTCAAGCATGTAATTTGAGGAAAATAGCAGTGCACATTGTTCTCTATATTTTTACTCAATTTTGTTTGATTGGCTATTGTAATGTGTCATTGCAAGAGAGAAACCAAAAAGCTAAGCCCATGTTCTGTTTTTTTTTTGCAATTGATGACTACTTGGAAGTTCTTGAGGTTCAATCATTTTGGAGCTGCTAGCTTGATTCATTTTCTGCAGTTAGGAAGGAGGATGTTGATGCATTTTTCTAAAATTGTAACAGTTGCTATTGTTGATGTTCTTCTCATTTATCTTTTCCAAACTCATACTAAGAATTCTCTTACTATGAGTTTGAGGGAGGCAAATATAGAAGTTAGTTCTGCAACATTGTTCAAGCTTTTTGATTGTTAGTTGCTTATGGCCTCAGAAACTGTTTCGGTAGCAATTGCATTATGTTGATGAAAATTCTGGTTGCTCAATTGGGTAGTGTGGTCACAATCCATTTTGGATCACTGGTGGTTTATTGATTCTTTGGACACTCACATGTGGCAATTCTTTTGATCCTTGGTCTATTGCAACATCTTAAATGCTAATTGATATATGTGAATCTTTTGAGTTAGATCCAAACATGACCAACACTTACTGATATAAGTTCAAACATTACATGGTTGGTTGTGGCATAATGAGATGGGGTTTTGCTTGCATAGAGACCATGATCAACTAGAGAAGATGGTTTGGAACTTCCCTGCTTTGAAGTTTCGCATGCACACTTGGTTCATTTTTAGTTCCTTTGGTATGTTGAAGTATGTTTTTTGCTTCTGCTGTCATGCAAGTGTCTCAGCTTCTGTTTTGCTTCCTACAAGTACAATGTGCTTACTACAAGTGTTTGAATTTAGTGTTGTTTGAAGGATCTTTGTGCTTGGTACTAATTTGTCTTCCATTCTGCAACTTGAAGACTGGTTTAAGTTCTTTTTTCTTTGATAGTGACTAGCCATTTTGTTTTTGTTGCATTACATTTTTTTTCTACAAATAATTGTTCAAATTAGAAATATTCCAATGTTGATTTTGAGGGAGGCTGTTAAGAATTACAATAGTTAGTTAGTTTGTTGAGGTTAGTTAGTTAGTTAGAAAGTAGTTATAGTTAGTTATTCACTAGTTGATGTAATTAGATCCTATAAATAGGATTACTTTGTACACTTTTCATTCATTCTTTTATCAATCTATATTCATTCAATATGAAATCTTATGAGTATCTTCCTCATGAATACTCTTATGCTCTCTATCTAGCTTATGAGTTTGATCTCCATCCCTATGATTCCATGATTTCTAACAAAAACATTGGTTTAAAGCTTTGTCGTAATTTGCAACGACGACTTTTTTAAAAAAATTATATATATTGACTTTGGTGGACAATTTTCTTTGTAGAAATCCAAAATATATTGTCCAGTCAAACTAAGAGAAGCTTGATATATAACTTTGGATATTAGACATTCAGTGATGGATTTTGTCTGTAAAAATAAGTTAATTTAAAAAAAAAAAACTGTAAAGTCATATGTACCATAGACGACTTTGCTTTTAGAAATAAAATGATAAGTCAACATTCACTTACAAATAAAAAAAAAAAGTCAACACTCACTTACACCCCTTTGGTAATTTTTTTGAAAACTACATCACTTTAGTAATAAATAAAAGTTGCATGTCCCCAGTGAGCACAACTTTTCTATATTAATGTTTAATTGTTTTAGTTAATAGATAAAATAAACACACTATTTTAAATTTAAATAATGTTTGTAAATGTTAATGACATGTGACATGGCATGTCATAAAATGAGTTTATGTGGCACGGTGACATGTCAATGTGTCAAACCCGTTTGTCTAGTAAGCAACAATTTGATGGTAGGGATCAATATTACAAACGGTAAAAATATTAGAGACTAATAATAAAATAAAATTTTAATAGAAACTAACACTACAAAAAAGTTCGCAGTTAGCGACGGTTTTATAAGGGTTTTGCGGCGGTTTTGAACTGTCGCAATACCCTATAGCGACAGTTAATGAATGGTCACAGATCCCGGCGTCGGCAGCACAGATAGCGACGGTTTTATGAACTGCCGTACAAACCGTCGCAACTATATTAGCGTCCATTCATAACCGCCGGGAAATGAAAAATTGGAAGGGATTTATTGCAGCCTTTTGCGGCGGTTTTGAGCCGTCGCTATATCATTTAATTTTTTTTTTTTGTTTTACCAGCAGTTTGAAACCGCCGCAATCTCTATTTATTTTATAAAAAAAAAATTGTGGGTTTGTTTTGCTGCTGCAATTAATTGTTCTTTTCTTTTTCTTTTTTTTCTACTTAATGAAGTATTTCATATAAGTATAAATATACAACTTTAAGCTTACCTTACCAAAAAAAATACAACTTTAAGCTGAATAGCACATTGAAAGCTTTAGTTAACACACAAAGCAAATCATGAAGATGTATTATTCTATAAGAAACAACTAATCATTGACTGCTAATGGAAAATTAAAAGTATTTGCTATGTTTATAGTCAGAGAGCAACACATTGAATTAAAAAACAAAAATTCAAACTCTGAAACAAAAATTCATGTCGATCAATATCTGAAACTGCATCATCATAAGTGGCAGTACTTGGTTTACATTTATTCACAATTAATTGCTAAACTATAGCACGAAGCTAAAGTCAAGTCATGAACAACAAGATGCTTGTTCACTAGAACAAATTCACCACTGAAATGCAAAAAATTAACAAGCAAGACAAAGCACTATGAGAAGCCAAGATATAATAACACGGTATGACAATATACCTTAGCACTCTGTGATTTTAGATATTAGAAGTATATGGTTCAAAACACTCATTGTTACCTTAGCACTCTGGTATACTTACAAAGCAAAACCAAAAAATATACTTACAAATATAGTATTAAACTCCAATTAGGAATAGCTCCTTGCAGACTGCACTTTCACCAAAATCACCATCACTCAGCTTTTGTCTCTTCTCTTCAGGAATTTCCTCAAACTCAGCAATCTACATTTTCACACATTAACTTACCTATTAAAATCATCTAACCTTGTTCACATTAACCTTGTTATTTAGTAATCATCTAAAATATGAGTGATTATTGAGTAGTAAACCTTGTTCACATTCTGTATTCACTTTTTCAGTAGTCACAAAAGAGATCAGAGACAGTTGCATTGATGCAAATGGAAAAAGTAGTAAATCTAGTTTTCTAAAGTCCTAAAAAAAATAAAAGGATCGAACATGCAACTTTTATATCTCATATTTCATACCATCAATGGAACAATGAATTCCACCTAAACGTACAACAATGGAGTGGTTTTGGCTACCATAAATATGTACATATACTGTAATGTTGGAAACTTACCTGAATATAAGAGCTCAATATCCTCTGGAAGTTATGATCGAAGGAAATTTTGTTTGTGCATAAATCCCAACTACTGGCTACACTTTTCTGTTTCATCAAAACAATCATTATTTAGTGCTTTGACATCCAAACTATAGAGGTATTTTACAAGAAACCTCACCTCTACAGTGTGAATTGCTTTTCTGACTTCGTCATTGTTCAACCATGCGTTTGCAATAAGAGCCATCCAAAAGATATCATTAGATCGTGTTACTTGTTTTTGGCAATAACCAAACAATGAAATCAATTAGTAGCTAAGAAGTAGATACTAAATAAATGGTAAATATAGAAACTTAGATAGTAGTAAATAAACATACTGTGATGGAACATTGTTGCTATTGATAAGTTACCAATCAACAGAGTGAAAAATAGTAGTCCAGCGAGTACAATGCATATGCTGAAAATCACTTCTAGCCAGTTACTTGTGGGTTCAAGATCATTTCCAAAAGTGCTGCAAGAATTAGTAGGGATTAGGAAAACATAGATGCTAACTAATTCAAGGGCTTAGTATATGAAATAGAATATTATTTGGATACTTCTCAACCAAGTCCAGTAGATAAGCTGAAATAAGTCAATGCTAAAGTAAGAGTTTGTTTATTGAGCAATTTACCTGAGAGTCATCAAACCCCAAAATATGGGATAAAGAATCTTGACAGCCAAGGAATTGCTTGATATGACAGAAAGTGCCCATTGGTAGATCCCATATTTGAAAGGTCCTTCAACATCTAAGCACACAAGCTTAATCATTGTAGAGTTTCCACCACATGGATTTCCAATGGTTCCTTGTGGAAAAATTGACTGATAACATAGTTCCTTTGAGTATGACAGAGAGAGATTGCATCCAACAGTTCTTTCACATTATTGTTGAAGGCATGATGCAACGTGTTGAATCCCAAGGACACCAACACCCTCCAGCAAGCTAGAAATTGTAGTGTAAGTGTTTATAACCATAAAAAAAACGTTAAACTGTTTTCATATAAGTTATAAGTTGTTTTCACAAATTATCATGAAGAGCATATGAAAGTAAGCTGAAAGTAGCTCATAGACGTATTAAAAGCTATTTCCATAAGCTCTCTCAAACAGTTTCACAAATGACTGTTTTCATACAATATTTAAATTTTAAATTGTTTTGATAAGTTATCCTACTGAGCTTATCGAAATAAGTTGAAAACAACCTAAATATATAGCAGTCAAGTCACAAACACACTCTGTCCCTATTTCTTCTTCTCTCTCAACTCATTTTCATGAAAGGGAATTCAATGAAAGTAATACCATAACTTGCATTGCAGGCCTAGAAATTAAATTACTAAGCTCTACTATAACAAACCAAATACTCATAACTCATAACACAATTAAGTAGCAATTACTCAATGAGTAGCTTTTTCCTTAAATGAAATGAAATACAAGATATGAGTAATAATTACCATATAGTAACTACTATGTAAAGTTACCAAACAAGAATGCATTGTTTCAACTATCAAATTAGAGTTACCAAAACAATAATCAAGATTGAATCTGAACCTGTATTTCAAGGAAGATTGATTCTGAAGCTTGATTGAATCTCAACGAAGATTGTAGAGTTACCAAACAATAATGAAGATTGAATCTGAACCTGGATTTCAAGGAAGGTTTCATCTGAAGCTACAAAATTTCAAAAAACTCTAAATAAACCAATTACTAAATAAATTTCGAAAACCTAATTACCAAATTTCAAATCATACTGAAATTTCAAATACTTACAACAAGCTTAAGCTGAAGACAAATCTCAATGAAGGAGTTTGAGGTTGAAACGAATCTCAACTAACGATTTTGAACTTCCTCTGTTTGAGCGTCCTCAAATTTGAATCTACACGATTTTGAGCGATGGAGAACGAAGATCGAAGAACGAAGGGTTTTGTGAAATGTGAGATGGAAGATGGAGAACGAATTCGATGGAAGAATGGATGAACGGAGATCGAAGAACGAAGGGTTCGGTGAGAGATTGAAGACGAAGATGAAGACCAAGAGTGATTGAAGATTGAAGAACGAAGAATGAAGGTGGAAGAGTGATTCACATGGTTCAAAGGGTTTGCGAAATCACTGGGAAATTATGAGAAAAAGAGAGCGAATGTGAGTGAAGGGGTTATAGAACTTAGAAGTCACGACGGTTTACAACGACAGCCGCAATCTTCCTGAAAATATAGCGGCGACAGTTCAAAAGAACTGCCGCTAGTGTTCAGTCGCAAGTGAGAATATTTGTTGTAGTGTAATATTGAAAGTTTGTATAAATTAATGAGGAACTAAATACATTAAAATACAATACATTTTCCTTTTCTCGTTTCTAGATGTTAAAAATTAATTTTTCTGATAACAAATCATTATGTAATATTCACAATTGAAACTCAAATTGATTTTGAATAAAGACATAAGTTGTTGATTATGAGCTTTAACACTACAACCTAAAAGCATATTTATGATTTTCAAAGGTTTGTAATAAAAAAAATTATTTACAAAAATAAAGTTGTTTTGATTATTTTCTACCAATTTTGAAAAGTAACCAAATTAAAACAATGTAAAATCATTAGAAATAAAAACAAAAGATTAATTTCTCAAATCAAACAATCGCTTAGGTTTTGAAGATAGTTAATTTATGCACACAATAAAAAATACACAAACAACAAATTAATGTCTATAACTATAAGGCTATAAATTAAAAGTTCAACAACAACAAAAAAAAGACATGAATGATTATTCAAGTTTTAGCTTAAAGGCCACCCCTTTAAACTATAAACAATAAGATAGAGATGTATCCCATATCTCATTTCAATGGTGACTCTTGAATCTAGTTGGATGTTTGTTAACATGATTTCCACCATGTCTAGAGGAATTATAAGAGGAAGGGCCAGCATGTGAACTCTTAATTGTTAATGTAGGCATAGGCATGTCACAATTGCAATGAAGGATATATTGGAGCATCTTAACAATTTCACTCATTTTAGGTCTTGATTTTTGGGCAGGGCTAAGACAAAGTGAAACCAATTTCATTGCTTTACATTGCTCCTCTTGGTGAGAATTGACCTTGAAGCTTTGGATCCATCAATTGATAAAACCCTATTCCAGGTTTTAAGTATGGTTTGGCCCATTCCACCAAACATTGTTCCTTTTCTGACCTTTTGTAGTCAATTGCTTGTCTTCCGGTTAACACCTCAAGGAGAACCACACCAAAACTATAGACATCACTCTTGGAGGTAAGGTGTCCTATAATGTAACAACATGTTAGACAACTACATCTTGCTTAAGAACTCAAGAAATGGAGAGAGGAAACTATAGCATTGTTAAGCACCACTACTTAAAGCGGCATCAATTAGCTTATGAACAACTTAGTTTCCTTTATCTGCTATCACAAGCATTTATTTTAACGGCAAATATATTATTATTATTATTATTAAAAAAATAAATATATCATTATTATTACTATCACAAGCATTTATGTGTGTTTGGGAGAGATAATGACAATAGTTTCCAAAAGATGCATGAACGAATATATACAGTTAGAAATCAGTAATTGCATGCAGTCAACAACTTTGTAACTGTACTATGAAAATTGAACGCTCATGATTTATAATTAGCTCAATATGTACTAACCTGTGATCACATACTCAGGATCCACATAGCCTTGAGTTCCCATCACTAGAGTTGAAACATGAGTCTTGTCTCCAACCGGACCATCTTTAGCAAGCCCAAAATCAGAAAGTTTAGCATTGTATTTCTGAAAAAGAAAAAAATATGGTAAGATAAAAGGACATATATCAATGGTTAATATATAATGAGGTGTGTTATTTGAATACCAAAAAAAGTTGTCCCGATCGGACAATTAGTTTTTTCCTTCCTTGCACACAAATTGAGATCAGCCTAAAATAATTAAAAACAAAAAAAGGCGGCAGGTTCCACGCAACTGTAGTTGTCCGACAACTTTTTAGTTGTCCAGATAACATTTCTCATATATAATTTACACAACTGTATATAATTTATAGGAATTATAAAGTGGTTTGGGGAATAAAACAAAATTTGAGATAATTTATATATAGAGACTAACTGTAGTTGTGATGTAGTTGTGATGTTAATCCATAGCTTAGTTTGATTAGTTAACTATCTTAGGAAGTTAGTTAGTTGTTTTCGGTTAGTTAGAGATTAACCAAAGTGTTGGTTAATTAGTTAGGTAGTTACAAGTCAGTTACTTGTACTACAAGGCAAGTCCCTATAATAAGTTGTAATCATGCATTTTTTCTTAACTAATGAATGTGAGAGATTACAACAATACTTCTTCTTCCTTCTCTAACTTTCTCTCATTTTTCAATTGCTTCCAAAAGTGTGTGTGTAAACATAGTGTGATTGTGTTCTTAGCTTATTGAATCAACACCAATAAGCATTGCTGCGCTAAGACTAACAATATATTTAATTCAAAAATAAAATATGAGTATTGATGAAAAATGCAACATTAATTCGATTTACCGAGTCCAATAGGATATTGGAGGTTTTGAAATCTCTGTAAATGAGTGGCCTTTCAGATTCCTCATGGAGAAATGCAAGGCCTTTTGCAGCACCAAGCATAATTTTGATTCTCACAGCCCATGGTAGAGGTGTAGTTAATCCTATGAATATACAACATTATTATTACATTTGATAGATATATAAAGAGATATTTTCTCTGAAACAAGCAGATATAGAGAGAGATATGATATGACAATCAAATCTTGAACACTGTTTTAATACTGTACATTATTATCATAATGGTGAATTTAGGAGAATATAAAATGGTAATAAATAAAAAAAGATTATGTATTATATTAGACATTTATATCTCATAAACAAATGTATAAAAATTCATTTTCTAATTGCAATAATTAAAATCTATCCTTTAATAGATATCTTTAAAATAACTTCTATTTTTCTATAAAATAAAATAAAAAGAATACTTCTATTTTGCAATAAACTCTAATATATTCATTAAACAATGCTACCGAAAAATGTTAAACAATTCTTTCCGGTTCTATTATTCATTGATGTACAAGATATTGTCTTTTGTCTCTAATTCTATTATTTAAGTGAAAATTCCGTTACACATCTTATTTGCATGAATATGTATCAATATATTATTAATGTGTACAATTTGAATAGATTAATAAATAATATTTAATATAGAAAAATTACAAATATTATTTGTGAACTTATCACAATTGTTCACATCAGCAAATATACCGGTACACATTAAATAAAAGTTGTACGTAACTGAAAGATAAAAACATATATTTCTACAAAACAATTAATAAGTTGAAACACTTACTCCCAAACAAATGATTTTCAAGGCATCCTCTTCGCACAAACTCATAAACAAGCATCCTATGTTCATCTTCAATGCAGTAGCCAACAAGTTTAACCAAATTTGGGTGTTGGAGAGCACCAAGATAGTTAATTTCAGCCTGCCACATATAAAACATTGAAGACATAAATATTTCACCAAAAATAATTAATGATCAACAAATCATTACTAATTTTTTATAGTATAAATAAATAAACATAATTAGGTTTAAAATTGTTCCATGTGTACCTCCCATTCTTTGTGACCTTGGGTTCCTTCTCTATTGAGAGTCTTTACAGCAATTGGCATCCCATATCCAGGACTTGAAGGAGATCTCTCTTTACAACTAATCCATCCTTTGAACACTTTACCAAACCCTCCTTCCCCAAGCAAAAATCCAGGTCTAAAATTTCTTGTGGCTAACACTAGTTCATTATAGGTGAATTGCTTTAGATCATGGCTAATGTCAATTGGAGGTGGTGGTGATTTTGGAGGAGCAACAATATTGATCTTATCATCTATGAATTTACAAGAAAAAAAATATTAGAATATCAGATTATATAAACAACATCCTAATAATTAAAAATTAAAAATAATTAACAAATTAAACAACATAATATTTTTAACATTTTATATGTACAAATTAATTTTAGACACGTTCATGAAGTCTAATATTATTCTCAAAGAATAAATTAAAGAAGTTATTCTATTCAAAAAAGAGTTTTGTGCCATAATATCAGTCACTAAAGTCATTCCAAAAAAGGGTCTTCTTCAACCGTCTTTTATATATAAAAAAAAGTCAATAAAAAAAATTAAAAAAATTAAAGTCACTATTGTTTGGTCAAATGGTGATGAATTTAGGTAGTATGCATCATATCCTAAATTCGATCATATTTTTGTAATAAAAAAAAAGGTCCAAAAATATTCACCTAAAAAAAAGAGTCAATCCAAAAATATATTAATTCTTCTTATAAAAAAAATACATTAATTCTCTCTCTTCCAAAAATACATCAATAACATTTTTTTTAATTAATGTTTTAATAAAAATAGTTTTTTAATCAAAAAATTGCTTCTCTCTTAATTCCCGACCTTTTTAAATTAATGTTTTAATACAAGTGACTAAGAAAAGTAAAGGTAAATGAAATGTTTAAATCCCTAATTTTCAAGTCATGGCAATCATATGCATATACAAAATCATCAATCACACGTGTTCATATTCTAAAGATCATAATGGCAATTATAATGTTAGATTAACCCGGTATTTGATTTTGGTGAAGCTACAAGAGCAGAAGATAATGCAATTTAACAAACAAAGAAGATAATGCAATATTTTTTTTTTTGACACAAGAAGATAATGCAATTTAGTGAAAGCTAATTACGCAATTTAGTTTGAGTTTTATATGAAAAATTATTTATTTATTTTTAAATTAGTAAAATAATATATACTATTCAAACAAAATCGATGCAACAAGTTGTAGTAGAAAAACATAACACTGTACTATTGTATTGGTTCTTACCATGAGATGATTTTTTGGACGTGCAACTAAAGCACAACTTGAGTTTTATCCAATATCTTGAATTTTTCCCCATGTCTTCAATTTACCACCCTATAAATAATATTCAACACAAAATTCAGAACAAAATTGAAAAACAAGAGAGTAGATTTTTTTTAGCAAAGAGCATTGAAAAGTGATAATGACATACATCTATGACATCAAAAACATATAAATGCACACAAGGTATTTAGAAAACAAAATCAACAAACATTTATAATGAAAAATCAAGAAAACTTTTGGTTATAAACAAAATGGTATATATATACTATATAGAGCATAGATATAGATAGTAAAAGAGAAATCATTTTAAGGTAGAGGTATTACTGATGAAGAATGCAATTTACAAAAGGGTGTGTAATTGTATGTGTGAGTTCAATGCACAAGAGTTTTTATACGAGTGAAAGGTGTGTCTAATTAATACACATCTCCCAAAAGGAGTTTAAAGATTGACTCACCACTTTTAATAAATAATAATTTTATAATAATAAAAAGGAAAATATTTAATATTTTTAAAAGTTTACCAAAAAATATAATCAAATATCAATCCAACATTGGATTATTTTTTAAAAGTTCATATTAAAAACTTGATTGCAAAAGTAGGTACAAGTATATCCATATCTCAAATAATTAAAAGATCAATTTCTTTTAAGGGTGACCATAATTTTATATTTTATTCTCTTTTTCACTATCAATAAAAAAAATTCTCTCTCCCATCCCATATATTTTTATCTCTTTCTCTCTAATCATTCACCTTATATTTGAAATATGCTCTTTAATTTCATAGAAATTTATTATTATTAAATGGCGGTGAAATTTCTTACCTATAACAATATGCATGATAAACAAAAAATGATTTGTCTTATATCATGACATTTTAAAATATTAATGAAATATATTTACTATACTTTTTCATTAATATACTCTCTTTTTTAAACTTTATTGATATACTCTAAATTCATTGTATCTGGACTCATTTATATATCAATTATAACTACTATATAATATAAGAACACTTTAATTAATTTAATTAATAAATACTACATACTTGTTTTTTATAAAGGATAAATACTACGTACTTTAATATATATATATATATATATATATATATATGAGTCAGGATCCGTTGACACCAACTAGTTTGACACCAAATGTTACACCTCTCAATAACGTTTTAACCGATATAAATTTTATAAAATCCACCGTTGGATTGAAAGTTTATATCATATAGATCATTTATGTAAAGTTTCAGAAAAATCCAAAATCATTTGATATGGTATTGAGATATATCAAAGTTAACGGTTTGAGTCTTTTTTTAAAAACCGTTGATCTTTATGTGCCTCAATAGCATATCAAATGATTTTGGATTTTTCTGAAAATTTACGTAAATGATCTATATTATATAAACTTTCAATCCAACGGTGGATTTTATAAAATTTATATCGGTTAAGACATTATTGAGAAGTGTAAGATTTGGTGTCAAACTAGTTGGTGTCAACGGATCCTGACTCTATATATATATATATATATATATATATATATATATATATATATATATATATATATAGAGTCAGGATCCGTTGACACCAACTAGTTTGACACCAAATGTTACACCTCTCAATAATGTTTTAACCGATATAAATTTTATAAATTCCACCGTTGGATTGAAAGTTTATATCATATAGATCATTTATGTAAAGTTTCAGAAAAATCCAAAATCATTTGATGTGCTATTGAGACATATAAAGATCAACGGCATTTAAAAAATGACGCAAACCGTTAACTTTGATATACCTCAATAACATATCAAATGATTTTGAATTTTTCTGAAACTTTACGTAAATGATCTATATGATATAAACTTTCAATCTAACGGTGGATTTTATAAAATTTATATCGGTTAAGACATTATTGAGAGGTGTAAGATTTGGTGTCAAACTATTTGGTATCAACGGATCCTGACTATATATATATATCGCTTAATTGATATAGAGGCTTACAAGGCATACCAACATGTTGGAATGCCTTCTATTCTCATTTTATACCAATTATTTATCCAAACACAATAAAGAATTTAAAAAATTCATTAATATTAAAGCAAAACTTATATAAATGTTCTCAATTATAATATTTAATTAAGATGTTAATCAATACTAAATATTTTAAGGAAACATTTAAACCAAGATATTTGAGTATAAAATAAAAAGTTTTTTCTAATGTACCATTTCATAATTTTGAGGTATTATCAACCAATGAGAACATGCTATATAAGTAGGTTTGTATATAAGTTTGTTACAAGTTAGTTGTGTGAACCGCATAAAAATCTACTTATGTGACTTATTCTCATTAGTTGATGGTAAAATACCCCAAATTATGAAGGGGTATAGTAGGCATTTTTTTCTAATATATCATTTCATAATTTTAGGATATTTATCCATCAACCAATAAGAACATGCCACATAAGTAGGTTTGTATGTGGTTACCACAAGTTTGTTACAAGTTAATTGTAGGGAGCACATACAAATCTACTTATTTGCCTTGTTTTCATTGGTTCATGATTAAATACCCCCAAATTTTAAAGAGATAGGGTAGGCAATGGCATCACCAAAAAAATGAAATATAAAGATAAATTGACATTAACAAATATTGTGGAATCTAAGGTGAACCATCTATCAAATGCCTCACCGGTGAGTCATTTAAATAAGACCATAAGATTAAATCAACGTGTCAGATTTGTTAGATCTTAAAATAAAATCATGTACACATCTTCACACATTATAATACTGGTAAAAGCTTTGTCAAAAAAAAAAAAAACTTTTAAAAGTTAATTACTTTATTCACTCAGATCCGAACATAAATTCTTTTATAAAATCATATTAGTGAACGAATTATTTATCTTGTCTCTTCAATTTTATTTTATGTTCTTCTCCGCCGGCTCTCCATTGTTGTTTCTTCGCCGCCTCCAGAATCGTCGTTGTTTTTTGTCGCCGCCGCTAGTTTCGTCGTCGCTGCCATTTTCTTCGTCGTTGTTGCTTTGCTGTCGTCTTCTTCTTCCTTTGCTTGCTATACCTATGCTAGTGTTAAGAACTTTTGTTTTCCTTCCCCAAAAATCTGTGCTGAATCCGAAAAAAAAATGTAACAGAGGGGTAAAATTGATCAAATTGGCTTTTTTTGATTAATTTCAATTTAGGAGTCACATGACGGAGGAGATAAATGCAGAGAGAGAGATTGGATTTATGGTGCTTCTTCTGCTCATAATGCAGAAGACAAAGAGTATAAAGAGAGAGAAAATTGACTAGTAAAGAGGAAAGAGATGAACAAAGAGGGATTGGGTGAGGAAACCTTAGGTGTTCCTCTGTAATTTTTTAATCAATCTAAACCATTAAATTATTTTAATAAATCTAATGGTATATTTTTAATGGTACACCGGTGAGGCATTTGATAGATGGTTCACCTTAGACTCTACCAACAAATATAAGTACAGTATAATTGAAATTGACAACGCAATAGTGACCTGAAAGGATTGATCTTTACGGTACGCACAGTGAATCATTTCCGGGTATCATTTGTTCCTCTTGTTGTGCCCATTCGCATGGTCTATTTGGGTGGAGGTGTATAGGTGGTTTGGTGTGGTGGAGGTTTTTCCGGGTACCATTGGTTCTCTTTTGAAGGTTTTTTTGTCGTCTCTTAATCGCGGTAAGAAGCCTAATAAAGGAATTACGATGGTTTGACATTTGGTAATTTGGATCCTTTGGCGAGTTAGGAATGATAAAATATTCTCCAGAAAATCCATTGATTTTGGGGACGTGCTCGAAAGAATCAAATGTACCTCTTGGAAGTGGCTTTTGGCGAGAAAATCAAATTCGCATTGTTTGTATTATGAGTGGTGTGTCAACCCTCTAGATTGTATTGTTAGATAATTTTTTGGGGTGTGGTGTTTTATCCTTTTATCGGTTATGGTTTTTGTTTGGCTTTAGGTTTTAGTATTCATGTGTACTTTTTCCCCCGATAAGGGTAGAGTACGTCTTTTACTTTCTCCTTGTAATCCTCGTTGAGTTTTTTTTTAATATAATCATTGCCGTTTCAAAAAAAAGTACGCACAGTGAATATCTGGTTTGTACCATAGAAATATAATTTCAATAACTTTTTTTTTTTTACTCAATAATTTCAATAACTTAACATAACAATATGACAATAATACTATGAGTTTTGCTAAGCACAATATAAAATTAAAGTCTATACATTTTATTTTTTTTGACAAAAGTCTATATTTGTTTAGAAAAAGACAACGCAATATTTTGATTTAAATTCAATTTTAATTTTTCTATTTTAAAAATTGATTTTTTTGGTCGATTATATATATTTTTTTATATATATATTTTTGGTCGATTATTTTGACATAAATTAAAGTAGTACAAGAAATTTTATTTTAATTTTGGGGATGATGAATTTTGAGATTTCAATAAGGTGTTTTTTAAAAAAGGGTGTCCAAATAAAACCTTAATATATAATTTGATTGGAACTATAATGTATTCGTATGGAATGAAACTTGGTGCTATAGATTCTATCTCACTCCACCACTCAGCTCTATTTTTTATTCCCCTCGATATGGGAGGAATGGGATAGAATAAGTATTGACTTATTCCCTCCGGTTCTATATATAAGTAAATTTTAATTTTTTAGATATATTGTAAAAGTGATGTATGTAGTTTATAATATTAATCAAATACATTACTTTTCAATGAATTAAAAAATTAAAATTTATTTATATATAGAACGAGAGGAAAATTTTATCCATATCTCAATTATATTGATACATCCTACCTTAATATTGTTCCTCTGCGTGTTGTGCCCTATTATAACTGTTGTGAGACACTGCATGCTTCCTTTTACGTTTGATTGCATGGTTTTTTCTTTCCAGTATTTTGGTGTTGAGTTATCTTCTTACTACTACTACTCACTTGTTTTCTTTTACTTTTTTATTTGTGGCTAGTGAATAAGTGATTTTTTTAAGTTGTTTGACTGAAGGTATGTGTGTCATAAGTTAGTTAAAAAAATTGTTTCACTTTGCAGTTTTGCTTTGCTACCGCCTTTGTTTGCAATTTGCATTAGCACATCAATTTCAAAGCCAGCCATGATCTGTGAATTGGTACATATTTTGATGTATTCTTCAATGTGTGGATTAAACTTTAAGTCCAAGGTGAATTAAACTAAAAGCAACACACATGCATGATGTTCTTGCCACTCCTATCATGGTAACATGAAATTGTGATTTATCTATGTATATAAATATATAAATTATAAATATGTAATAAGTTTTGGAAAGCATTATGTTTGTTGTTTTAAAGGTTTAAAATAACAAATGTTTCATTTTAAATTTTTAATAGTTGAAAAATTAATTTTGGTTTCGAAATTATAGAAATAATATAGGTGAGAGAATTGGAATAAAATGTTTTTTATTAATAAAAAAAGTTGAGAGTTGGCAGTAAAGAAATAAAAAAATGAATATTGGGTTGGGGACTTAAGTTGGGCCATCTGATATATGTCAAAAGCCCAATGCCAAAAATATCTATAAAAAAGAGGATATGTTGGAGGGAAAATTAGGTCAGAAATTCTTGAGTATAGCAGCAGCTAACGTTGCAACACAATTTAGTCTTTCTGATTTGTTTGAATTGGTTTATTTTGCTAGTTAAGATAGTGCTCATAATGTGTTTATGAAAAGCTTTCATTGAAGGTATATTTGAATTTTTGCTACCACTTATCTTTTTAAAGTTGAATCCAAAAAAATTATGCGTTTTGGAAATGAAAACTAGTCATCTTCACATGTCGAACCAACATCCCAAAAACGCCTATCAGGACGTTCATCCTTTATACAGGTTGAAGTCAAACATCATCAAGTTCTGCAGTAATTAAGGAATTCTGAATATAGCTGCATACTTCAAGCCAACAGACGTTTACAACAACCTAAGCTTGGGCCCTGGTCTAGAATGGGCTGAGGGCCTATCCGTGTGTTGGATCGAGGCACGCGATCCATAAGATATATTGTAGAATATGGACACACACTAATTACATGTGATTTCCGCTCTATTGGGACATGTGGACCACCTGACACGCCCTGCCTTCATAGACACCTGTCATAGTCACAAAGGGCATGCATAAGAATATTCTAGGTCTTTTATGACCTAATTTTTTCCTAGTATATAAATCCTGCAAAAGGCTACATCAGGTATGCAATATTTAACCCTTACTATACTTACTGACTTAATCGTCGTAATGTGTGCATCCTTCCAAATGCGATATACTATCAACAACAACCAGAAATATACCACCCAAAGTCTACACCCAATGACTACCACCATCGTATCATCCGAACCCCTAACCTATACCAGGTCAGTTTTTTTTTCATTTTTTTCATTTTATCGTTTTTCTTTTTTCTTCTTTAAAATACAAATAATTAATAATTATTTTTAAAAAATATGTATTCTTTTATCACAAGGAATTTTTTTTCATTTTATATCTAAAAAATTTGTCTTAAAATATTTCATCCAGATTTATAAAAAAAAGTTGACCAAATAATATTAATTAATTAAAAAACAAATTATTTATAAAATTTAATCTTGTCTTAAAAATTTCGTCTAAAAAAAAAATTGACCAAGTAAAAAAAATTAATTAAAAAACAAAAATTTTATATAAATTAAACTTGTTTTAAAAATTTTGTTTAAATTCATAAAAAAATTACCAGATAAAATTAATTAAAATAATCAAGTTTAATGAAATATTATTATATATAATTCTTTTCTTTGCATATATAGTCCAAATCCAATGTATCCGGATAATATCTTATGAGACATTATTCATTACTAATAATAATTTCTTTTTCTAATGAAAAATTATATTCAGTGTTTGACCACAAAATAAATTATATTCATTGTGTATTTAACATTACCGAATTGGTAAACATACTACCATATAAAGTTAAAATCCGATGATAAGGATAAAATTTATCTTAAAGGATAAAAAATTTATTTTTTTTTATGATAAGAATAAAATCCTCATAATTATCCTACTTTGACCAAAAAAATATTTTTTCCTTATTTCATAAAATATATAATATTTAGTCAAAAATATAAAAATATTTAATATTTTCCTTAAAATCCAACTTACCAAATTGGTAAAGATATTTTCCTTATTTTCCTTATTTCAGTAAAGTTGGATTTTAAGGAAAATATCTTTACCAATTTGGTAAGTTGGATTTTAAGGAAAATATTAAATATTTTTATTTTTTTGACTAAATATTATATATTTTATGAAATAAGGAAAATATATTTTTTTGGTCAAAGTAGGATAATTATGAGGATTTTATCCTTATCATAAAAAAAAAACTTTTATCCTTTAAGATTAATTTTATCCTTATCATCGGATTTTAACTTTTATATGGTAGTATCTTTACCAATTCAGTAATGTTATATACACAATAAATATAATTTATTTTGTGGTCAAACACTGAATATAATTTTTCATTCGAAAAAAAAATTAGTATTAGTAACAAATAATGTCTGATAAGATATTATTTGGATACATTGGATTTGGACTATATATGCAAGGAAAAGAATTATATATAATAATATTTCATTAAACTTGATTTTTTTAAATTAATTTTATCTGGTAACTTTTTTATGAATTTAAACAAATTTTTTAAAACAAGTTTAATTTATATAAATTTTTGTTTTTTAATTTTTTTTTACTTGGTCTATTTTTTTTGTTTTTACTTTAGACGAAATTTTTAAGACAAGATTTTTTTTTCCATCATTGGGCTGCAAAATTAAAACGTATAAACTGTTAATTTTGATGTGTCTCAATAACATATCAAACAATTTTAGATTTTTGTAAAACTGAACATAGATGATCTATATGATATACACTTTCAATCCAACGATGAATTTTGTAAAATTTGTATTAGTTAAAACATTATTTAGTGGTGTAACATTATTCAAATGTTACATCGGTGTAATTTGATCATCCTCTTTTATTTTATATGAAATTTTTCATAAAAAATAAAAAAGACAAAAGAGTACAATTGGTAAGATAATTAAAAAAAATAAAAAAAAATTGAAGCTTCCCTAATCCCCAACACGTGCCTTACCATCTCTCGTTGGTTCTTTCAGTCCCTCAATTCTCTTTTGGGGTTTTCTTCTCTCTCTTTCTTTGCTGCTCTCTGCTACTAGCTGGCTCTTTGTCTCAACAAGTACACAAACGTGAAAAGCTGGTAGCTTCTGTTCTTTTTGCTCTCTTAATATTTCTCTCTTTGTTCCTATGTACCTTTTCCCCCTTTTTCATTCTTTGTTTTTTTGTCTAATTTGCTTCTGTTTGAACTTTGAACTCAGTATGCTGAAAAAAATGTTTTTTTTTTATTATTTGAGAAGTGGGTTTGAATAGTTTGGTGGGAAGATGAAATGGGTTGGTGTTTGTTGAATAGTGTTGTTGACCCATTTTGAGTTTGACCCCTTTTGCTGTTTGTCATTGTTTTTAAGGTTACTGCATTTCTTGTTTTTGACTCTCCTTCTTGTTCCTTAATTTTATGTTTTATTGTTTTTTTTTTAAATTGTTTCTTCATTTTTTTTTCTTTTCATTTGTATGATGATTTTTATTTTGTTTACGCCTTAGCTATGAAGCACGGTTACTCCTTGAATTAGGCGTGTTCAGGTGTTAGACATGCGTTGGTATCCGACACCAACAATTATGTTTGCGTTGAATTATGTAATTTTTTTTCAAATTATTATCGGTGTCAACGTGAGTTTCTGCGTCTTGTTTGTGTCTGTGCTTCGTTGTGCCTTAGTGTGTTAAAATGTGGTATGAATGCATTTCAATTGTTTTCTTCAAATTGTTTTTTGTCGTACAATTATTTTCTCTGTTCTTTATTTATTTTGTTCAATTGAAAGCTTGGCTTTAATTTTTATCAATTTTTCTTATGGTTTATTAATCATCTAATAATCAGTAACCACCCTTGTTTAACTGAACATTATCTTTTTCTTGTTTTTCTTTCATTTTAGCTAAACCTTGTGCTCATATATATTTTTGTGTTTCTGAATGGTAGTGTTGTTTTGTCCTGGAATAACTTCTTTGCATACTTTTGAGTTTTGACCGTCCGGTCTTAATTCATTGTTCAAACTCATTGTGCATACTTTCATTTTGTAAAATTACTTTGTAACTGCAAGCTTTACACTGAATAGAAGCCAATAGCCTAATCTTCAAATATCAGATGAGAGCTAGGATATCGTCCTTCAAAGATCGAAATTCGAAACACTAGTGTTACACTTTGCCAAATGCACTAAATAATAGTATAGCTGGTACAATTTCAATGAAAAATTAACCTCTTTACTTGTACTATAACCTGAGACTGAGACACAAAAGATGGAAAACAATGTGCATACTCCATTAGGAGACACAGAACAATGGAAGAATAGACGAGGAACTAATTCTTAGTTAGCACCACAGACATTTATCTAATAAAATGTTTTGAGCAACACAGTACAAATAAAGAGACTATGGACTTCTAAAAGAGTTTAATAATGGATAATTTAAACCTGTTCTAAAAAATTATGTTTAGTTTTCAGCCATATATGTTTTTCCACAAATATAGAACAATTACAAGGTTAACTCCAAACATATTCTGGGATTTTTAGGTATATGTAATGGCATCATCTCCTGTCTCGTATAACCAAATTTTTGAGAAATGAGAGCCCTTCTAGAGTTCAATTTGATTTTACTATGTGTTTTTAATTTTGTAACTTAGACGGCGGAAATTTGGTACTATCTTCCACTGCATACTTTTGTGCCATGCTCTTCACTATTTTATTATATTTGTTTGCACGGCTTTACCTATACTGTTATTTTTATCGTTATATTTGTTTTCAGGGATGGATCCCCTTGCTTCTGTGGATGATCTTTTGGATTTCTCATCTGACATAGGTGAGGATGATGATGATGATGAAAAACCTAAGAAAGACATTCCTTCACTTGATCCGAAATGCAGTGATCCACCATCACTTAGTCCGTTGGGCCTGGATGATCCTAACCAATCATTTCCTGTAAGTTTGACGAACCATTAACCTTTCCAAAATGCTTGTTAGGTTGTGAGAAAATCGTTGAAAATGTTGTTTGTTTGTTTTATTGAATTTTGATTTGTAGAGGTGTGATCATGAATGGAAAAAGCATGTGTGAATTTTTGATTTGGTTGGAATCAATTAGAATTGTTGTCCAAAGTAGAATATTTACAGGCATGGTAGTTAAAATCCCGATTTGAATTGTAAAATCCTACGATTGTGTGATTATGTTTGCCCTCAGTGATTGAGTATATACAGAATCCTATTTTGTTTGAATTGGATGGAATCTCCCCTGTTAATCATTGAATCTTATAATCTACGATCTCTGACTCGTTTCTACGATTACTTTTATGATTAAATTTAAATTTATGAGTATTGAAGTGTGATTTAAGGTTTTAATTGTCTTGCTTGTGAGCTATGCTTATGAATTTAAATTTAGACAAGTATTGCAAGTGATTTAAGGTTTTCTTTGTCTTACCAATGCTATTTTATATGCATATAGATATATGAACTTAATATGCATATATACTGAGTGTTATGAATTCTGTAAAATCTTGATTTAAACTACCTTGTTACAGGTGCTCCCAGTTTTTTTACTTGTTTTCCTTTTAGCATCAATGTATTGGCAATTCTAGATTGTTAGTGCCAACGGTGCTGACTACAGATTCTCTCTTTGCATCAAAGTTTTCATTTACTTGTGATCACTGTTTCAAAGTTTTCATGTTGTGGAGCCATATCTCTCTGTGTCAATACTGAATTCTTGATCCAAAGTTTGCTGCATCGTTGACTAGTTGCATCAGTCGAATGCCTGAGTTGATTTGAGAAATCTATACTTATGAATGATGTGAAGATTAACATTTTCCGGTTATTTTCATGTTCCAGGAGTATGCAGAAGAGGAGCTTGAATGGCTATCGAACAAAGATGCATTTCCGGCTGTTGAAACATTTGTTGACATATCCTGTATTCAACCGGATATGTCGAAATATCAAAAGACAACCCCAATGCTGGAGAACAGCACAAGCAGTAGCAACAACAGCAATAACAGTTCCAACAGCATTACCCTCTTAAGTGGCTACAATCATATGAAGTTCCCTGTTCGTGCAAGGAGCAAGTCTTGTAGTAAGCCTCGCGTTGTTGACACCTTGAACCAGCAATTCCCATGGAAACAACCAAGTAACAAAGTTTCCAGAGAACCACTGAAACAAACCTCAAACATTGGGAGGAAATGTCATCACTGCGGAGCTGATAATACTCCACAATGGCGTGCAGGTCCCGATGGTCCTAAAACCCTCTGTAATGCATGTGGGGTTAGGTATAAGTCTGGCCGACTTGTGCCTGAATACCGCCCTGCAAATAGCCCAACTTTTCGCCGTGAAGTTCATTCTAATTCCCACAGGAAAGTACTGGAGATGAGGAGGCAGAAGGGAATGGGATGAAAGTCACGGATAAAATGAAAAGTGGCATTAAAACATTGCTTTTAGCATTTAGCATGCTAAAAGTTAGGATTTTGATTTTGATTTTATTCCGATTTATTCTAAATTCATTTTTAGTCCATTTTTGCAGTGGGATGTTTTAGATGGGCAGTGAAATTTTTAGATTAAAATTGAAGTTAGGAAGGTCTTAAATCCTTTGTGTGCCTAATGTGCATGTGGTTTTGAATTTTGTTGATTTGACTGTTTTTATGCTGGTGACTTGTAGTTTGATTGGAGATTAGGGAAAAGATGAGTTGCAAGGAAGGAGTGACTTGCTCCCTTCATTAGAGATAAGTTCTTATGCTTATCTGAACTAATTCTACTAGATTGATTGATGGATAGTGGTGTAGGTAATTGTTGAGGAATTTTGGCACCATTGAAGGATTTTGATACAACATTCATGTTTTTGAAGAGAGAAATATTTTGTCTATCTTTAGATGTCAGTGTGTAGGCAAACAGAATTGATCAAGCCTTGAGACCAATTGTTGGCAACATGGTATCATTTTGTTTTCATTAAGGTTATAACTTTTGGAACCATTCTTTGTCTTATTTGTGACTGTTATTTTCTTATATTGTTTTTTTATTACAATAGTTTTTTATATTGTTGATAACTCATTGTTACAAAATTTGATTGTAATGTGTGAGGTGTCCTTTTAATGATTAGGCCTTATTTCATTTTAGTGAAACTTGAGTTCTTTTTTTTAAGACACTCCCTAATTTTTCCTTACATATGCAGCTTATAAGATGGGAGTATCATTTTTAAACTCTTTTCAATATGAATACGTATTGAAAAACATATTGCTTTGTTTTTTCTTGCATGAAAAAAGCTTTATTTTTGTTCCTTGAAGTACTTGTAACTTGTGAATTGTTCTGTGATTGATTTCTCCACTATGTTGACAATGAATAGTGCAATGTAAATTTGTACTTTCTCCTCTAAGTTAGTGTAAGGTCATAGAAATAGATCATTAACCTTCTCTAGAGTCCATTCTTCCTCATCCCTTTCAATGAAGACATACCCTACATAAAACTTTTTACCAAATTCATCTCTTTTTCATTTACTTTGAATATCAAGCCTTTCTGGCTTCCTATATTTTCAACTTGATCACCATGTTTCTCTTTTGGTTTCCATGTTTGCCCATACCAAATGTGAACCATCTCGACATAGCTTACATTCTTTTCTCTGAATCTACTACATTGTACCTTTTGATTTGTTGTCCTTGAGTTCCCCTTAACCTCACCTTGTTGTTTTTTAACTCATAATTGCTCCAAGCAGTTTCCAACTCTTGTTATGTTTTTGTGCTATAAATGGTTTCCCCCATTTAGAAAAACTCTGTATGTTCTTCAAATGTGAGGTACAATGAAAACTGTTCCATTGCCCCCCCTTACTCATTGGTAGTGAAATGCAAGAATAGGCCAAAGCCTCTACCACTCATTAGACCAAAATATGAAAGTTGGAGACTTGTTTTTAAGCTTTCAATGTTTTTGGTTAAGACCCAATTTGATATCCATAATTCTATATATGTTTTCCAGATCAAACAAACACAAGTGCAAATCAAGATACATTCAAGTAAACTTTATATGGATTTATGCATTGTTGAAGTTCAATTCAACTCAGGCATATAAATAGGGTTATGTAGACCTTTCTTTCAGAGTTCCATCGCCACCAAAAAAGACTTTCATCAGAAATCAGTAGCTTAAACTAAGGCAACAATAGGAGAGTTGTAGTTAGGGGTGAGCATGGTTTGGTTATGGAGGAAAACTGAACTGTTTGTCTTTCGAACCGAACTAAACCGAACTGTTAAAGTGGTTCGATTTTATGGTTCTAAACCAAATCATAACCAACTTTTCACTAAAGAAAACCGAACCGAACGAAACCGATAATCATGAATTGAATTGAACTGTTTCAGTTTGGTTTTAAAACTATTAGTTATTGTTTTTTTTATTCGGTTCAGTTCAATTTAGTAGTTCGGTTCGGTTTTTTGGTTTTTATACCCACCCCTAGATGTAGTTGTCAAGTCTTATCGATTAGAGCTTGAGGCTTAGGGCTATTTCTAAGCCTATAATAATTTAGGCTCTAACTAATAAGTAGTATAGAAAATTCGAATTCTCAAAAAACATTACATTTTTTATTCAATCTTCAAATACTCATAAAAAATTCATACATGCATATCTAGATGCAGTCATGCAAAGTCACTAGTAATTGCGTTCACATTTATATGTTCTATAAGAGAAAGCTATGGATGATTGATGAGTTGCTGATTTGTAGAGAAACAGAGAGAAGAAGACGATGATATATGTTGATATGCAGCAAGATGGTGAGAAAAAGAGAAATCCGACACGCAGTGTGAGTAAATAGTATGAAGAAAATCTGTACTTGATATGCGTAAGGGATATGTACGCAAAGAGAAAATTTGATCATTAATACTTACTTATCATTGTATCAACTCATCAATTATCAACTATAACAAATATAATTGTACCATAATTCTTGATACAATTATACGTTTACTAGAAAAAATAAGAAGTGGCAGATGAATTATAAGAAATTTGATTAATTTATTTGACTGGGTCTGATAGGGCCTAAATTTTAAATTTATTTTTATAGACCTATTGCGGTAGTCCTTTTCGTTCTGCCTTAGATATGTTCGTGTTGATGCCTAATTGTATTGGTACATGTTGACCTAATAAAAAATAAACGTCTATGATAACATATTTGATATTTGGTGAACCACAAATTCTTTATAGGACGAAAAATATATATTTAACACTAAAAGCAAAATACTAAATTTTAGAGGGATAAAAATTTTCTATCAATATAAATATACATTACTTTTTTAATTAATCTAAAAAATAATTTTTTATTTATAATAGCGACCGGAGAGAATAGACAAGAAAGAACATTATCAAAAGATAACTATGTTTTCCATAAAATAAAATAAAAAAAAAAAAAAGATAAAACCTACGAAGAACGTGTCATGTTTTTATTTACGTTATTTGATAAATTATAAATAAATGACTCTGCTGGATTGTCACTTTGATAATGCCTTTATATATGCAAAAAACCAAAGGAGAACAAAAGCATTACCAAAACATAAATGGAACAAAACATGGTTCAAAGATGGGAAGGAAAGGTTTCAACTAAGCTCAAAAACATCACCAAACAACAAGCATGGTCAATAATCAAAGACTTTTTTAATCTCCACAAACGTTTCCCTAATCTCGCCACGTGTTACGGGATCCACGGATCTAACGGTGAGCCTGGCTGCATAAGATACTGTGCGGGATTCTCTCTTCCATCTGACGGCTCCCAAGAAGTAAGCTGGTCAAAGGAGAGATTAGTAGCCGTTGATGATGTTGACCTGAGTCTCAAATACGAGATGGTTGATTCTAATATTGGGTTTAAGTCATATGAGTCAATTATGAGGGTAATTAGTGATGATGGTGATGGGTGCATGATTGAATGGTTCTTTGCTGTTGATCCTGTTGAAGATTTGGAGTTAGAGGAGTTGGTGAGTAAGTACCATATTGGCCTTCAACTTATGGGTCACAAAATGGAACAAGAGATTGCAACTTCACTTCATTCCAATGGGATATAATGGTAATTCGGGTGTATGTAATATCCATTTGGGTTGTTTTTTATATTATATTTTGATGTTGTATGATTGAGTCAAGTTTTATGTTTTCCATGTTTTTGGTTTATGATTTAGTTGGTCTCGGTTAAGAGTGTTTGCGGTTCAGTTTGGATCGATTATGTGACAATAATTCATTTGAATCAAAGAGAAAAAGAACATGTGATTTGGTTCAGATTAAATCGGTTATAAGACTTTCAGTACAAAGTATAATTTTTGTTCGTCATCTTGGTAAGATATTTCATTATTCGTTTTATTGTGATATTCAACAAGTAAATATTAAAATAAAAAGAGTGGCGTGATTCCAATAAATGATAGTCCGTATAAATCAGTGTGTTAAATGGTATGACCTTATCATTACTCACAATACATTTTTTATCTTCATTTCATCTTCTTTCCAAAACGACCACCACTATTACTTCTCTCACCAACTTCGATCAAAATCACTATTGTGAAAAAATAAAAATTTAAAAACTTTATTAGAGGGAGGAATAATGAAGTGGAGGAAATAAGGTGGGAAGTTTCGGTTAATCATGCTTCAAGAAAAAGTTTATGCTAATCAATCTTATAAATTCTTTGTGACCGTAAGAGTTCAATATGATATAATATGGATTATTATTATGTTTTATTCTTTAACTAGTTTGCTTTAAGAAACAAGTTGTCAACAGAAAAAGAAAATCTAGATAAGAAACAATGTGAATCATAGACCAACAAATATCGTGTGGCCATATTGGCATGCCAAATGTACGTGGGTACACAATCACCTACCAAACAAGTCATTGTCCTAATGTACCCTTTACATATTTGAGTGTTGAAAAGAGTAAAAGTGTTAAAAGGACAAAATTTAGTTTCCAATAAATTAAATTTGTAAAATTGATTTTTATTAAAAAAATTAGTTGAATGTAAAATAATTTATATTTAAATCTATTCATATTAAGTGATGTTATTAGCCTTTTAGTTTAATTTATATGATCAATTAAACAATTCATTTTTAAAAGATGGAACTATTAAAATAAAGATAAAAAGTCCGATTAAACTTAAAATTTACTGAAGTGCCAGTTCAAGTGGTAAAAGTGTAACAATATAATTTAGGACTTTGCTTGCCAATTTGTTTTTCAAGGAGGAGTGAGGGAAAAAAAATTTAAAAAAAATTAAGAACACTATAAAATAGTTTTTAAAGTAATAGAAAATATTTGTCAAAAAATATTTCAATTCACATTTACATCATTTTGTCTTACACAGTAATATGTTTGATGGAAAAAATATTATTTTGATATTTTAGTCAACTTTTACTTAAAATAAAAAGTTGTCATATGGTTCAATTAAAAATAAAAATTTCACTTTTTCAAGTATATGAACAATTTTAAAACTAATGTTACTGAAATTGTGTTATTCACTCTTTTATTTTTTTAACGGATCAAACCTGACTTCTTTTTTTATACATAGACAAAATGATAAGTTATTGGAAATTCAGGAACACAAATCAGAAAACCGAAATTCGAACTTCAATGATGACGTCCAACCTATAGCAATTTTAATATTTCTACTAGTTGAATTATGATTTGTGGACGGATCAAACTTGACGTTAGTTAATAAAAAATGTTTTTGCTGCCCAATTATTTTCCCTAAATACATAAACAAACAAATAAAATCAAAATTATTGATCCAAGATACAATAAAGCTGCTCTCCCAGACCAATGTTTCTCTTTATCAATGTACCAATTTCTTGGCCAAATTTAAAGCTTACTCAGATGTTGCCGACTTCTTGACTCATATTCCTCTTTCAAAAGGCGTCCGAGATTTTCTTAAGAACGACGCAATAATAATTTTTTTCTCCGTAAATAGTCTTTTTGTTTTTTTTTTTCTTTCCTTTTAGCTTCCTTAAAAAAATAAAATCAAACTTATTATTACAGAGAAATAGCTGTTAACGGCTCAAACTGAAGCACCGGTACACATTTTCAGAACTTCACCTTGTCACAATTCGAACCACAAACAACAACTTCCATACTTCATTTTTACAACTACCACTCCCTCAAATCCAACACAAATTCTCTCTCTCTCTCTCTCTCTCTCTCTAGAAGAAGAAGACGAGAAGAACAGAGTAGAGTAAACACCATTCCACCATGGATACAGCATCATCAAACCTCATCTACCGTGGAATCGATCCATTACTTCGCTCCACTAATTCCCACCGCCACAACAACCTCCCTCTCCGTCGCCGTCCTAAACGTATCTCCGCTGTCGCCACCGATCCCAAACCTGCTCCCGTCACAACCGTCAATGGTTCATCTTCAAGGTCTCCGCCTACTAAACCTGTCAACGGTGTCTCTCAGGTAACTAACTAACTAACTAAATCTTCTGCTCCTGAATTTCGCTTAATCACCAAAATTCTCTCTGAAATTCGATTATTCAATGTAATCTCTGTTTTTAATTACTTCAATTCAGAGAATTGGTGATGTTTCTAAGGAGATTAAGAGAGTGAGAGCGCAAATGGAAGAAGATGAACAGTTAGCAACTCTCATGAGAGGTCTTCGTGGTCAGAATTTGAAGGATTCACAATTTGCTGAGGATGATGTTCAGCTACGTCTTGTTGAGGTATTCAATTTCAATAAAAAATTAACTGAATAAATATTGTGAGTTTTATATCATATTTTTCTATTTATGATGCACTGAGCTATGATTTTTCTAGGATTGTATATTATTTGATGTGGTTGTGGATGAGGTTTGAATAGAGTTTGGTATTTTTTTTTCAATTGTGTAGGTAGATGAAAGTAGTGAGTTTCTACCATTGGTGTATGATCCAGTTAGCATTACTGCATATTGGGGAAAACGTCCTCGCTCCGTTGCAACTCGCATTGTGCAGTTATTATCTGTTGCCGGAGGTTTTCTTTCGCGTGTTGCCTGGGATGTGATTAACAAGAAGGTGAAGGAGGTAATGCTTCTATGTCAAGATAGACTAAGCAGATTGCCTGCATTGTTCATGTGATATTTTTTTGTTGTAGGTGGTTTATTTGTCTTCCTTGCTTTCTGTTTCTTGTTCTTAGTTCGTTTGCTTTTGAGGATTTCTAATATTTGGCGTGTTTGTTTAAGCTTAAAAATAACTTTATTTAAGACTTTTTCTTTTCCCCTCGGCAGAAGCTACTATCTTTAGCTTCTAAGATATTGTGAGTAAAGAACTGAAACATCTTACTTTTAACTATATTTCATTTTTTAAAATATATTTAAATTTTAATTAATTAATATTTTTTTAAAAAAAAAAAACCCCCTAAATTAGCTTTTATTGTTTATGAGGAAGTGGAAGTTTAATTATAAGAAATCATCCCAATTAGAGGATCTGACCACAGAAAAAGAAAAAAAAATAGGTGTTAATATATGTTGGAAGTTTTCTAGTTTTCAAATAGGGATGATCCTCTCTAGTTAAAGTATCATATTCGTACTTGATAGATTTATTAGATTAAAAGTATTAAACTATCTAAGTACTATAGTTTACTTTTAGTTATTGTTGAGTTTCTAGCTGTTAAAAACAAAGTTATTGTTGAGTTTATAGTGCCTAGTCTTCAAGGCTTTGACAGAGGAAAGAAATTCTTAGAGCAACAAAATTGTAATGATTTGAGGTGATTTGATAGATCAGGTTGCATACACAAGCTTCGTAGTTTTCAGTGGAAGTTTCCAGTTCTGTGTCGAAGAGCTTACAGCATGATCTTGTGTTATGTATAAGTATATAAGCTTCTTGTGGAATTAGCACCAGTTCCTTACATTTCATTGTTTTTTTTCGAAATTCAATATTTGAGAATGTGCTGGAGATTCCACCTTAACTGCACTCTGCCTCTATCCTCCTTAATTGCAACATTTGGGTTGCCTTCGTTGTAGCCTCCAGCACCTTCCCTGTGCTGGGTGTGAGGGTGTGGCTCAATGTTATGGCTTAAGTTCCCACCTTACAAACTGGTTTTATAAACACAATTTTAGAAGTTTCAACACCATGCATCGACGATACCTTTTAACAATTGAAATAATATTCATAAATCTTTTTCTACATATTGAATTGTGGTTATTCATTTGTGTTCTTTCCATAACCAGAATGAAGTTGCTAGGGCCATTGAAATACGTGAAATTGTGACATCTTTGGGTCCAGCATACATAAAACTTGGTCAAGCATTGAGCATTCGACCTGATATACTGTCACCTGCAGCAATGACGGAGCTGCAGAAGCTCTGTGATAAAGTAAGCTTGCTGCTCCTTTACCCTTTCATTGCATGCTCTCTTGTATATATGGCATCATTTCCTTTTTAAGTGAATCTAAATTTTTGTACATAAGGAGTAGTGAGCCAGAGAAAAAAATTAATAATTTGATATTGGTTGGACAAGTGTTATTTATTTTTGTAGTCAATTTGAGAAGCATAGAAGCAAAATATTTTTCCTTCATTTCAGAAAAATGAAACACAATTTTCTGGCTGGATATGTTTTACGTTCTAATTTCCAAAACAACTTTCTGCAGTGACTGTTCTTTCTTAACTTTATTTAGCTAGATAGTACCATTGATACCTACTTACAAGAATTGTAGTCTGATGTTTTGGTAAACACTGAAAATTATTAGCAGTTGCACAATTGCATTTTCATTTATGATACTTTAAGCTCATTCTTTTTCTGAGGTTCCTTTGTTCTTGGTGGGGGTGTGGGGGGATTCCATAAAATGTGAAGGTTCCTTCATTTGCAGATGATGTGGCTATGGCTCTAGTTGAAGAGGAGCTTGGTCAGCCATGGCAAAATGTCTACTCTGAATTATCACCCTCTCCCATTGCTGCTGGTAGCCCTCCAGACCATTTAGATATATTACTTTCTTACTAGAAAAGTAGCTGTTTTTTTGAGTTAATTAATCAACAGGTATTTGTTTTTGGGTGAAACCTATGCAGCATCTCTCGGACAGGTATATAAGGGCCGCCTCAAGGAAAATGGGGATTTGGTCGCTGTTAAAGTGCAAAGACCTTTTGTTCTCGAGACAGTTACCATTGATTTATTCATTATTCGGAACCTTGGTTTGGCTCTTCGAAAGTTTCCTCAGGCAAGTTAAATTCTTGTGAGCATAGACTTAAAGTCATATATGTATTTAATTATATGGCTTTTTAGTAGTAACATTAGTGATTTTGCAATGCTAAATCAATTGCGCATTATAATTGTTCTCTTCTCAACCTGACTGCTTTTACCTAATTCTTTAGATCTCCGTTGATGTGGTTGGGTTGGTCGATGAGTGGGCTGCTCGGTTTTTTGAGGAGTTAGACTATGTGAATGAAGGTGAAAATGGAGACCGTTTCGCCGAAATGATGAAGAAAGACCTTCCACAGGTGAGTCCGATCTTTTGTTATGAATGACATAAACAAATCCACTATCTATTTTATATCAGTATTTACATCAAGCTGAAATTCTTGTCAGAATCGAGCTGAAACAATCTGCTCCTCCAGAATTACCTAGGAAGAGAAAGAATGATAACAGACTCTATCTAGGATTCAAGAGCTTGGTCTCTTCTCATAACACATCAATCGGCCTCCTATGTATTTATAAGCTATAACATCCTAAACATTTAACTACTCAAACAGCTTACATGGCCTGCTCTCAACTGACAAGGCCAAACTAACAGAGGATGGTCCATTTAATTTCTTGGACTCGGCCTCCTTCTATGTATTTATAAGTTATAACATCCGAACCAGTTAACTACTCTAACATCTTACATGGCCTGCTCTCAACTGACAAGACCTGACTAACATTAAATCAGTAAACATTGTTAGATTTATTGCATGTGCCTAATGATGATATGAGACTCAAAACCTTAGGCTAGATTTTCTTTCTGTGGAGTTATAAATTTGTTGCAACTAATTGATATTTAACTAATATATGATTGTATATATGGTACATCTTTTCATCCGTGTTCTTTTTTTGGTGTATATATATATTAATATATTAATTATAAAAATGGTCGTGAGAGGAATTTGCTTGCTTCTTATCACAGTCCATTTTCAGGTTGTGATACCAAGAACTTACAGCAAGTATACAACAAGGAGGGTTCTTACGACACAATGGATTGATGGAGAGAAGCTGTCACAGAGCAAAGAAAGCAATGTCGGAGAACTGGTTAATGTTGGAGTCATCTGCTACCTAAAACAGGTGATTTATTATTTGGCCAAATTGCACTAATCTCCCCCAAGGTTTTCTCAAACAGCAAAAACAACCCCTCTAGTTTATAAGTGAACATTAACCTCCCTTATTTTTTTCATTAAAATAACAAACACCCCCTTGTCTCTTAACATCATTTGTGTAACCTCAATGTCTACCGTCATCGTTTTTTTAATTAATAATAACAAAACTGTCACTTTGTTTTCTGTTTTAAAAAATCTATGTAGTGAAAAAAACAAATTCCTGTTATAAATAATTTGTATTTGGGTCCCTAAACACGGACTCAGATCAGATGAAAAAGTATGTAGTTTAAAGATGTCATTAAATATTTTTGACAAATTCAGAGACTCAATTACAACTTTTTTTAGTTTGGTGACCTATTTAAATTTTTTCAAATAGTTCAGGGACTTTTAGAATAATTAAACCTAAATTCTGAATAAACTATTCTTACATTATTTTCATTTTATTTCAGCTGCTTGATACTGGGTTTTTTCATGCTGATCCACACCCAGGGAATATGATCCGCACCCCTGATGGAAAACTTGCGATACTTGACTTCGGTAGGTAGTCAAACATTGAATATTTGTAGGTGAAATTTTCCTTGTTTGATTCGAATGTGATCATGAGGGACATGCATATTTTTCATTTTTTTTTGTTGTTTTCCTTTCCTCAATAGATAAGACATTACTAAATTCTTTGCTTTGAGTAGTTGACTCCACAAAGTAGAAAAATACTTCTAGTGTTTGTGTTTGGTTTACTATCCTGAACTTGATAATATTTGTTGGCAAATGAACTATTTTAGAAAAGATATCATCATTTTCTTCATATACTAATATATAAACAGGGAGCATTTTTTCCATAGCACTGTTCTTCACGGTTTTCTTTATTTTTTTTAATTTTTTTTTTTAAAACTGTGAATTGAAATTATCATGTAGTTTCTTCCTAAATATGTTAAAAATTATCCATTAGATTTTGGGTCATGCTAAATAGTGCACCAGGTGCACTTGTTAGGCATACTTAAAAAGGAAATAAAAAATAAAAGTAATAGTGATAAGATAAGATAACTTTTTACAATTTCAAAACATTGAATGCACAATTTCCATAATAATTTACTTAATTAGTGCACCGGGTGCACTGTTTAGCATTTTCCTTAGATTTTAAATACTAGACCAGGCAATGAATGCAAAGAATGTTATACTGTTTGAACTTTGAAGTTAAACCGGGTAAACCAGTAACAAGTTAAGATTTATATATTTATGAGATTTAATCTTGATAGCCATATCATAGTTGGAATTTCTTTTTTAGCTTTTGTACAACTATTGTGGTGTTTCTTTAAACATCTAGACAAGTGTGCTTTGTTATTTGCAGTTGTGGTTAGATATTGTCCTTCAGAATGTTCCTGTTGTCTTGATCGATTTTATTGCTTTTTCCTGGATGATTAAGTTATTTTATTCCACTATCCTAATCATTGTGATAAATGATAGAAATCTTTTGTTCCACTCAGGGCTTGTTACAAAATTGACTGACGATCAAAAGTATGGAATGATTGAAGCGATTGCTCATCTCATCCATCGGGATTATCCAGCCATAGTCAAAGACTTCGTTAAACTTGGTTTCATTCCAGATGGAGTCAATTTAGATCCTATCTTGCCAGTGCTTGCCAAGGTCTTTGACCAGGCTTTGGAAGGCGGGGGGGCAAAAAACATAAATTTTCAGGAGCTGGCATCAGATTTGGCACAAATTACCTTTGATTATCCTTTTAGGATACCCCCATACTTTGCCCTTATAATTAGGGCTATTGGGGTTCTGGAAGGGATAGCTTTAGTAGGAAATTCTGATTTTGCCATCGTTGATGAAGCCTATCCATATATTGCACAGGTATAATAGTCTCTCGCATTTTTTATTTTTCCTTCTGTCATTGTCAAGAACTGGCTTACATTTTTAACTTGTGGATACACATCAGTGTTGGTTTCTCTGAGTTGTACTTAAAGGAGATAAGATAAGCTATTGGTTTTGAATTTGCTGAACATGAACAAGAATTGCGTGAAAGGCATAGGCAACAAGGATTTGTTGGGCTGTCATGAAGTTTTCATGTAGTAGAGAAAAAGGAAGCCAAGGGCATTTGAATTGGAACAAAAAAATTCTGTCTAGTGTCTAGAAATAGAAGTGGGACATTGATGAAATTGGAAGCCTTTGAGGTTTAGAGGAGGGTTCTGGTGTAAAAATAACAATTTTGGACAGGATTCATGGGAGAAATTATTACGATTAAATTTTGGATACAATTAGGCTTAGACTTTCAGTTTTATGTAGTGCACCAAATTCTTCATGGAAAATTTTCTCAACCATCATTCATGACAAATTTGAAGTTATTTTCACTGTAACGAAATGATGCATTTTGATGGTCTGATTAATAGCTTTGAACACTGAACTGTAATTTTGCATTACCACGCTGGTAATTGGTTTGTGCTATTACTATGATTAGATTTTTCTGAGTAAACTAAATTTACGTTAATCTCATTCACTGATAGAGGCTCCTGACGGATGAATCCCCTCGGCTAAGGAGTGCTCTACGTTACACCATATATGGGAAATCTGGCGTTTTTGATGCTGAAAGATTTATTGATGTCATGCAAGCCTTCGAGAGTTTTATTACAGCTGCCAAAAGTGGAGGGGGAGAGGATCTGAAAGGTAGTATGGCTGAGCTTGGGATTATGACTAACCAGTCAGAATATCTCTTGCCAGGATTCCAGTCTCTAATACCTCAACAACCGCAGCCTGTGGAAACAAGGGCAGCCCTAGCATTTTTGCTGTCTGATAAGGGAAATTTTTTCCGAGAATTTCTTTTGGATGAGGTACTTTCTAGAAGCACTAAAGATGTTTTATTATGTTAATTTTCATTGTTGTTAGATGTAACTTCATATCTTATTTAATTTGAATGTCTTTCTAGATGCCTAGTAATTTTGTTATTATCCTCTTTCTATATGAAAGTACAACAATTCCTCTCCCCCTCCTTGACTTCTTTCTTTCTGTGCATATGTTGATATATGGAGAGTTTTAAATATTTGACTCATTATGGACTGCAGATTGTTAAGGGCATTGATGCAGTAACAAGGGAACAACTTGTAAGAATAATGTCCTTACTAGGAGTTCAAAATGCAAGTCCTATTTTCGGTATGGTGCCTACTATTGGACGCTTTAGGCCTGCAGCTCTTATACCCACCATAACTGAAGAGGATAAAGTTATACTGAACAATGTCCAGAAAGTGCTGGAATTCTTGACTGCCGGAAGTTCTCTGTCAAGCACGTCTAGTCAGGTAATGCAGAATTTGCTGTTGAAAATCATTTGTCTCACTTTTGGTTTGGAGAAGTTTTTTTTTTCCAACAAACAAATGCATACTTATTTATTGATTTATTTTAGCTTAATAAGGTTCAACACACTTATTTATCTATCTGTTTGTTGGTGGCCTTAGGCACTCAATGTTCCTCAGATTATCCAAGAACTTCTACCAGTGTTGCCAGGCATCTCTGCTAAAGTGCTTCCTGATGTTCTCGGCAGATTATCTTCTCGGGTATTAGCTCGATTAATACGAGATGCATTTTTGTAAAAAAATTATATCTACCTTGATGCTTAAATCACCCACAATTGTGTATAATTGACAGAATGGACAAAACCACAATACCAGTATATATATAATATAACCAATTTATCCATGTTCATTATAGCTGAAAAAATATTACCAATGCTTTTTGCAATACACTCATTTTACAAGACAAGTCAGTTATGCTAGCTATTATTTCTTTATGTTATCCAAACAAAATTACTTTTTATTTTAATAATGATTGTTACGTGTATCTAAATAATTAAAGGAAGGTAAAGGCTGTTGGATGTTTCTCATTCGGTATGTTTGGTTTCACCTCTGGAGCAGCCAGAATTGATTCTGGACATGTAGAATTGATTCTGACTTGTTTGGTTTCTCAAAAGTAGAATTGATTGTGCATCCAGAATTGATTCTACTTGAAGCTAGAAATCATAGCTTCTGATTGTAGAATTGATTTTTACACTTAAAATTTTTATTCTACTCACTTTTACATGAATATATCTAAACATAAATCACTTTAACTTAAAATCAATTTTGGCCAGAATCAATTTACATAATCAATTCTATCAAAATTAATTCTCGTCACCGCAGAACCAAACATACACTATCATATAGTGTAAACTTGTCTTATGTTCAGTGGTATCAAGTGGTTACACTATTCATTATCTAAGTACCAGTTTTTGCACATGCAAGAACATGTTAACAAAATTGTACTACTAGGATGGAAAAGACACGGACACACTAGCATCTCAAATTGAATTCTTTTTCCCAAAGAACCAGAAAAAGGTTTCTCTAAGCTCAGGTTGCTGTGCCATCTATTATTAATTGATTTTTAATGACATTAAAATTTAAAAACACTGTACATTACAAGATAAAAATGTTTAAATATGAAAACTGTTGCAAGTCCCATGTGGAAAAGCTTCTCTCACCATATAGAAAGGTTGGACACTCTTTGTGCTTTCTCTTTGTGCATACTGCTTAAACTCTCTATAAGAAGAGTCAATATGTTCACTTTAAGAAATGTCGCAAAACTTTATGAGCATGGTGAATTTTATTGCTGACCAGAGTAGGAATAAGTTCGACTGACTTAGATTTTGCAAGACTCAAACTATCAAACAAATTAAGGTTTAGATCTAACTTGCAGGAGAGTCTGGAATTTTAAAAAATAAATAAACTCAATTGTTACATATCTATGAAAATTGCCATTGAAGGATGAGCCCCTCTTCTACTTGTTCTCGACGTGCTACTTATGAAGAGACTTGGTCTATTAATCGTATCTCCTTTAATATTCAAAGTATGATTGCCACCCTCCTCATCTCTTGTTTCTCATCCCGCTCAACTATCGCCTTGGAAGAGATTCATGTTAAATGGAACAATAGTAACCATTCCGGTGTCATCCTTAATGTTGATGGAAGTTGCTCGAATCACCTGTTAGAGCCGGCTTTGGAGAAGTTATTAGAAATTACTCGGGCTACTATTTGTCAGGTTTTCCAGGTTTCGTTCAGGCATCCTCGGACATATTACTCACATAATTATTTGCCATCTACCAGGGTCTCATTTTGGCGAAAAGTATGGCTATTAATGAGTTGGTCTGCTACTCTGATTCTCTCCACTACATCAACCTCATAAAAGGTCCCACTATGAATTATCATGTCTATGTCGTGTTGATTCGGGACTTCAAATAGCTACTTTCTCAAAGTAATACTACTCTTTGTCACACTCTCAGATAGAGAAACAATTATGCGGATTTCTTAGTCAATTTTGGAGTCTTTTCAGATTCCGATCTCACGATAAACGCATCTACCACATAAAGTCTTTTTGATATAGTTCGGAGCAATGCAGCTGGAACTTTCTTCACTAGAAAATAGTTTTTTTTTTTTTCTTTTCCGTCTTTTGTTGTCATGATTAGCATTGTAAAAAAAAATGATAACTTGGTATATCAGATAAATAAATCGGTCTTCTAATGCAGACGACAAGAAACAACGTCAAACTCAAAGAGCTCTTTTTGTTTCGTACACTTTATTTTAAATATAATATTTTTGTTTGTTATTATAATCCCAAACATTTCCAACTAATAATAAATAAACGAAAAATGGACAAAAACAATGAGTCTCCGGCACCGGAATCGTCGTCGGCGGTATGTCACCCGGCAGTGGCACCACTCTCATACCTTCTTGGAAAATGGAGAGGAGAAGGTGAAGGAGGCTACCCCACCATCAATTCCTTCTCTTATGGTGAAGAACTTCACTTCTATCATCCACCCAACAAGGTTTTCTTCTCTCTTACTTCATAATTCCCATCTGGGTCTCTTAAAGTATTGTTTTTAATTAATGGGTATGTTTTGATTCTTAAATTTGTGTGTTCTGAATTTCGATTGTGTGAAATGGGTTTAGCCTGTTATAGGGTACACTCAGAAGACATGGAAACTCAGTTCTGGAGAACCTATGCATTCGGAGAGTGGATACTGGCGTCCTAAACCTAATGGAACTATTGAAGTTGTCATTGCTCAAAGTAATGGTCTTGTTGAAGTTCAGGTACTTGTTTTCAATTTTATTTTGTTTTATTTCAAGGATAAACTGTTTGAATAATTGGCTTCTTGATTTGTGTGTTTATCTATATTCCATATGCTATAAATGGTGGATTAGAAGGTTCAAGTTGATTTAGTTTTGATAAAAAAAGTAAAAATTACTACTTTGTGGACCATTTCTTGAATTTATTCCTTACTTGTCAAGCTATGTAACAAGCACATTTTCTATTTCCTGTAAATAAGCACCAATCAACCAACTGTGGTTGCAACAAATGGTTAAACCTTCCACTCACATTGGTTGTGACTTGGGTTCAAGTCTGGAATTCCGCAATCGGTAGGTTTTACACAAATTGCATTGCAAATTCTTAATGCGGTTGGTGGTTCTCCATGACCTTGTATGGGGATGTGTCTCCCGTAATCTTAATTTTTCTTTACCAAAATTAAAATAAAAAAGGAACATATCACAAAAAAGTTCATCTTGCAAAAGAACATTGAAATTGCTTGAAGTTCTTTCTATAATTCTTGATATATAAGTTACGTAATGGAAATGGATTACTTATATCTTATATTTTTCTATTATTATTGATTAGTTTTGACATCAAAATCTTGCTTGTTTAATTTTCTAGGTCGAAATGGCATGTTATTACTTTCTGTTTTTCTTTTGTGATTTCCTTCAGCTGCCTTTTTTTGTTTCTAACATGCCACTGCCATTTTGTGCTATCAAATCCAGAAAGGGACATTTAGCACTGAAGATAATGTGATACAGCTTCAAAGTGAACTGGTGGGGAATGCTTCCAAGGTGATTTTACATGATAGTCTTTCCCAAATGCAACAATACCAATGTCTCATGTGTTATGCTTATAATTGTACTGTTCCGATACATACATTTTACTAGTAATTGAATGACTTCCTTTAGGTTAATTTTGTACAGGTAGATATGTCCTGTTTTGGCCTTGCTTTGCCTAGCTTTTTGTATGTGGTTTGTGCAATCTAGTTAGATCTAAATTTAGTTAAGACTAGCATCAATGTAGTTGTTAAAAAAAGAACTAGACAATAAATAATATAAGGGTATGGATTCTGGTGCAGTACAATAAGAGTTCCAGATTATTGATGATCCAAAATTCACTGCTATAACTTGAAAAACATGTGAATATGATAGGATAATAACTAGTACTATTAGTGTTGGGCCACCTGATGAGGTGTTAGCAAGCCCAAACCATGATACACCTGTGATATATTATGGAGGGTGTATGACAGTATGAGCATAAGAAAACGAGAGAGGATACGTGTAGAGAGTTCCATCTCTCATTAGAAAAGATTAATCAAGGGTATGTCAGCTTTCTGTTAGAAAAGATTGGACGGAGAAAGTATCTTCTCCATCCGAGGAGCTACAGCTCTGGATGAGCTAGTGTAGAGAGTTCCATCTCTCATTTTCATTTTCCATTATCAATAATTAGAAAAGATTAATCAAGGGTATGTCAGCTTTCTGTTAGAAAAGATTGGATGGAGAAAGTATCTTCTCTGTCCGAGGAGCTACGGCTCTGGATGAGCTAGTCTAGAGAGTTCCATCTCTCATTTTCATTTTACATTATCAATACAATGCAATTCTCCCTTGTTTTTCTGTGAATTTTCTTCTCTGTTCTATCAGAATGTGTGTTAAAATTTTACCATGTTTGATTTTCTAGATATTTTTTATCACAATCTGAAAGGATTATGGTTATGTTTATAGTTTCTAGATTGACATTTCTCCTTCCACCCTTTGAGTTTCTTCCAAATGCGATCTTGGACAAATGAAAAAACATCTCTCTTAGATCTGCCAAAAATCGCAGGGAGGCCCAGGTACCTTGAAACTAGAGAGACATTTCTTAGATCTTTTTTTATCATATCTCTATCCAACTCATTAATCTCTAGGTTTTACTCAATAGTTTCTCTTAGAGGTTATCTTTGTCTTCCTTTGCCTCTAGCGATTTGACTACTCAACTCTTCTTACTAAAGAATCTACAAGTCTTCTTTCCACATGCCCAAACCACCTAATCCGAGTTTCCACCATCCTTTCTATGATAGGAATATGTAATCATGTTAATTAGGACATTTTTATTCTTATAAGTATTAGCTTAGCATTACCGAATTTGATGAATCACTGATCCCTTGACCACTAATTGCATATAATAGTCCACGGTGAAATAATGCCTCATTTTTATTACTTCCTTTCTGGCTAGAAGATTTTGATGTGATATTAACATACACTCTGATAGGAACTCCTATCTACCACACTTCCTTGTCAATATTTTGAGATCTTGCGTTCGAAACAATTTGTTTTGTCTACGCCGCCTACAGTAGAAAATCAAAGTAGAAACGGACAATGCTAAAAGAAGAAAGTAATGGCTGAAATGGACCAACTCATTTATTCTGTTTGTGTTACTGAGACTTAAAATGTTGTATACACTTCATACAGGTTACAGGGATCCGAAGATGTTTCCGACTAGTTGAAGGGAATCTTTGTTATGAGGTTGACATGGCTACCAATACAGTTACCCTTCAGCCACACTTGAAAGCAAAACTGAAGAAGCTCTAAACCAAATAGTGGACATGGCTTGAGGCTATCAACTGAAATATATTTATATTTTGTATTACATTGTTACACATACTATATAAACCCTTGTATTTTTCTTTTCTAAAACTGTGTAATTACTTTGGATACAACTTGCATTATTGAGGTTATAGAGTCTTACCACTTGATCCATTATCTTTAACTCCCTCAGATGTATTACTTTCAATAAGAGAATCAGAAGAAGAATGCTACAAATCAGTCAGGCACAAAAGTTTTTGCTACAAAATCAGGAGGTCTACTCTAAAGAATGCTCTTTGTAATCAGTTTCCACACAATCTTGATTCTTGTTTACTCAATATTAAATGATTTGTTCTTTCATTTTGAATTTGTTATAAAATTTAATCGATATACTTTGTCTATGTAAATTAATTTTACATTACTGTACAAGTACAATGTGAATAAATTATTTCTCCAGGGTGTGCTTGGTATGAGAGAAATTGAGAAGAGAGAAATAAAAACACGGAAACCAATGCATGTATTTAGACTAATATTTACTGATATGATAAGCATGAATGATACCTACACTACACCATAATCATACATACTACTAGATTTATATTTTAACTAAATTGAATCCTACAGAGAAGTTATTAACCATAAGGAAATAGGAAAGCAGACAAATATTTTTCTGAATAACATAAGATATCTTACCATTTTTCATTTCATCATTTCTATCTAATGGCCATGTCTGACTTTTTCTATGCCTTCTTCTCGTCCAACATCACATTTTTTCCTGCCTAAAAATTCATCGCCAAAAGTTACAAATGCCTTTATTATCACATTTTTTCCCTTAATTAGAAAAAAGTTTTACATCTACAAGTAACATTTATTTCCAATTATTTAACTTATCTGTCTAGTGCATTTTATTATCATTCTTAAAAACCAAAATATTATTAAAGATGGTGAATATCTCAAATGTTATGATTTAGAAAGTACTTACAGATGTACTTGTAAATTATTCACTAACACATTTTTTATATAATAATCAAAACATTCAATTCAAATGGTTAATGATTTCTTTTGAAAAGAATTGTTTGGAAGAGTTTGAGTTTGATTTATGGTGGAACAATTCTAGATTTTCAAGACCCTCTTTCTCAGAAAACTAGAGAACTAATATATAAAAAAGAAATTCTTACACAATAAAAAAAGTTAAACTCGTTCGGTTAAAAATAAAATGAGATTTATACTTATGCCCTCTAAAAAAATGGTCAACTTCTAATTTATTAATTAAACTAATCTTCTTAAAAACGGCTTTCTAAAACATATTTATAAAACACATTTCAAAAACTAAAAACCAAAATATTATACTTGTTTTTATGTATAATTATTCTATAATTATTAAAAAGATATAAAATATATAAAAATGTTAAATTTTTCAATATATAGAAAAAAAAAAGTACAATGTTCAACTCTTACAATTTCAGAACACATGTTTTTCTAATTGTAACTAAAATTAGTCAAATCAAACAAATTATCTTATCCACCAAAAAGAAAAAAAAAGATTTTTTTGACCAAAAATAAAAAAAATGATTTTACTAGTCAAATCAAAAAATGATTTTTTTTGACCAAAAAAGAAGAAAAATGATTTTTTTTGACAAAAAAAAGGAAGATGATATTCATTTAATACTAATAACTTAGAAATTTCTTGTACGTGGTATTTATTACTTGTGTTGAATAATCTTGTACATGGTCTTTATTTTATTTTCTATTAAATAAGGATTTAATTTATATGCACTAACAGTGTAAAATAATTTTACACTGTCAACCAATAATAACCATGTATTTCGCCACATCACCCCACTATCTTTATATGACATGGAAGTTTAAATCACTCTTATTAATTACATGTATAAAATAATTTTACATTGACGGTGCATAATAATTAAACTCATTAAATAATAATATTGTACATGGTGTTAGATACACACACGACATGTGTTTTTATAAACCTTGACTCCACCACGATATTCTTTTCTTTTCTCTTTTCCTCGCAATTATCTTTCTTTCACTTTGAAACTTCTTTATCCATTTTTAGTTATACCTTTCTCATTCTCAACATAATCATAATAATCAACTTTCCCTTTCTTCTTTTCTCTCTTGTCTTTGTGGGGTTTTTAGATCTCTCTCTTCACACTTTCTTCTTTCTTGTGTCTTGTGTTTTTCTCAATTTTCCCTTTTTTATTATTATTTAATAATATTATTATTATTTTATTATAGAATTTTTTGTTTACGCTTTCATATGCATGTTCTCTCCATGCTTGTCTGATCTGGATTGGATCACAAGGATCTTTGCTATTTTCCCTTTTTGTTTCCTACTTCAAAGGTTATTAGTGCTGTGCTGTGTTGTGCTGTGGTGGGTTCATTTTTTGTGGTAATTAATAAAATAATCATTGGACAAACAAAAACATCATTGGAAGAAAGGAACAAGGTTAGTTACTTACTATACCTTCTTGATCTCTGACCCCACATCATGCTTTTCTTTGTTTCTTCATTTTCTGTTATGCTTTTTTGATTCTGATTCTAAAAGTTTTATTTTTTATTATTTTTGATTTATATAGATATAGGGATAGGTACCCTTTTGTTGTGCTGTGGAGGGAAATTGTGAACAAGGATATGTTTCATTTGTTGTGATTTTGAGTGCTGGTTGGATTATTGTGCAAGTTTGTGGTGGTGTCCCAATTGGGAAAAGTTTTGATTTTTTAAGAGATTATGTGTTTGTACTTGTGATTGTTAGTGTGGATTGGTGAAAGTTTTCATCTATCTTTGCATCTATCCCTTGTGGTGCTGTTGAGGTATGGCAGGGATTGATGTTGCGAGGTTCGGTCATAGTCCTGTTCATAAAGCTGTAATTTTGAAGGATTATGTTGAACTTAAGAGAATACTTGGGGGTTTACCTAAACTGTGTAATGTGAGTGAGGTTCGTACGGAAGCGATTTCGGTTTTAGAGGAAGAGAAGGCTGATGCAATTTCTGCTGTGATTGATAGGCGTGATGTGCCGAATCGCGATACACCTCTTCATTTGGCTGTAAAATTAGGGGATGAAGTGGCTGCCGAAATGCTTATGGTTGTTGGTGCAGATTGGAGTTTGCAGAATGAACAAGGGTGGAGTGCTCTTCAAGAAGCTATTTGTAGTAGAGAAGAGCGAATTGCCAAGATCATAATCAAGCATTATCAGCCTCTGGCTTGGGCGAAATGGTGTAGAAGGTTGCCTCGTTTGGTTGCGACCATGCATAGGATGAGAGATTTTTATATGGAGATTACTTTCAATTTTGAGAGTTCTGTGATTCCTTTCATTTCAAGGATTGCACCTTCGGATACTTACAAGATTTGGAAAAGGGGTGCGAATCTAAGGGCTGACATGACTTTGGCTGGTTTTGACGGTTTTAGAATTCAGAGATCAGATCAAAGTGTTCTTTTTCTTGGTGATGGTTCAGAGGATGGGAAAGTCCAACCCGGTTCGCTCTGCATGATCTCTCACAAAGAAAAGGAGGTACTAAATGCTCTAGACGATGCTGCTTTTGCGGCAAATGATGAAGAAGTTCAGCAAGAAGTGGCTGCAATGTCTAAAACAAATATATTTAGGCCCGGTATTGATGTTACTCAGGCGGTTCTTTTGCCTCAGTTGACTTGGAGGCGCCAGGAGAAAACAGAAATGGTAGGGACTTGGAAAGCTAAGGTGTATGATATGCACAATGTTGTTGTAAGTATAAAATCTAGAGGTGTTCCTGGAGCTATGACAGATGACGAGTTATTCTCATCTTGCAATGGAAATGAAACCGAGAGTGAAGAACTTAACGATATTTTGACAGAAGATGAAAGAAAGCAATTGGAGGATGCACTTAAGTTGGATTCGTCTGAACTGAACAATGATAGCGATGAGGGTATAATTGCACATCACCAAAGCTTTAGGGATATTCCTATTGAAGATGGAAACGGTAGCCATAGTGGAGAAAATAAGCAGGAAAAGAAAGGGTGGTTTGGTGGATGGAGAAAAAAAGATTCTAAACATGAAGCATCGTCGAAGAAGATTGTGCCACCAAGAAGTTCTCTTTGCGTAGATGAAAAGGTGAGCGATTTATTGGGAGATTCTCCTTCGAGAAATCAGATTAAGCCAGGAAGACATTCTGTTGAGGTTGTGAGAGGTGATGAGCTGCGGAGGAAAAAAGATGCCAAAGCTTCTTCTGCAAATTCTGATAGTAGCAGAAATCGTCACAAGGATGGAAGTCGTGAAAATGAATATAAGAAAGGGTTAAGGCCTATTCTTTGGCTTTCCCCAAACTTTCCATTAAAAGTTGAAGAACTCTTGCCATTGCTTGATATTGTTGCAAACAAAGTTAAAGCAATTCGTCGACTAAGAGAACTCCTTACAACAAAACTTCCGATGGGAACTTTTCCTGTTAAGGTCAGTGCTCATTATCATCAATTTAACACATTTTGCTAAAATATGAATACTGTAGGAATATATAAAATTCTTAAACTCTTTCTGCACTATATTTTTGCTTGTTTACTCTACTTATGCTGTAGCATGCATGTTATGAAAAACCAGCTGGGTCACCATACACGACACTGACACGTTATTTCCAATACTAGTTTGAGAAAATGATAATAATTGAATAAAATTAATCACATGTGTCAGTGTCACGTGTCGGACACGTAGCCCACCTTTATCAGAAGTGTCAGTGCTACATATCATGCATGTTGTGTCGTGGCCTTTGGATTTGGAACATATGGGTAAAAAGGGAAAGAAAATAATAGATAGATGGAGAAAAGGATTAAGGGAGAAGATATGAGTATTGTGAGGAACTGAATAGAAAGAGTAGACGTGTTCTTGGGGGATAGATCTGTGTTGGTGACGTTCAATTCGATCTGAAATTCAAGTCCACTCGGTATCTGAGCTGAAGATAGAATAGTGATGTTTAATGTGAAACATCCTCACCGTTGCCACTTTTAGCTTATGCTCTAGCTCTTTACTACCCAACATTTAGCACCATGAAACATTGGATGTTTAATGGCTATACGGTAAAATTTAGAGGCTTTTTTTAATCATCTATAGAGCTCGGAACATTTCTCCAGTTCATTTACTTGGTTGCATCTCCTTAATAAGCCAAAATAGAGAGAAATTATGAAATTACTATAAGTTCTTTTCTTTATACATTATTTTCTGTACCTTACAATCCTGATATTTGTATTTAAAATTGCATTATTCCTATCTCATTTTCCATTACTAATGAGTTATAATTAGACATAATCCTTCGCTTTAACTTTTAACTTATCAAAAAGGAAGTTGGAAATAGAAAAGTAACTTAGTAATATTTTACAATTGAACCAAGCTTTTACAGTTTCCTCTTTATGGTGCTTACTGCTTTAGCTTAAAATCTAGTTAACGACCCCTATGTGATTTTCTTTGTCTCTTTTGTATTTTTGCATACAATGTAGATTTTCCACGGCTCTTCTTTAGTAGACTAATAGGATGTTTGTCTGATCTGCAGAGATTGCAGGTTGTCACTGTCTAAGTTTTTGTTATTTAGTCGTATTGGTCCTTTTCCCGCTGTTTCTTGTTTGCATTGAAAAATGTCTTATCTTCTATCCATGTATTTTCCTTTCTTTTTCTTCTTCTGAAACAACTTTCTAAAAAAATATACTTCCAAGTTGTTGCTCCTGGCAGTAATGCTGTAATTTATAATTCATTATTTTAATGCGAAAATGCACCTTTTATTTCATATAGGTTGGAGTTTTTGTCAAAAACAAATATAGGATTAATTTTGCTTTAGAACTCCTCTTTCTTCAAATCCTTCCTACACATCTTTTGAGATATTTTTTTAAAATTTTGTCCGACACATCTTGTTCTAGGGTTGTCTAACCTGCCTTTGTGATTCGATTTTGTTTTCAGCCATCCTTTACCGATTTGCATGTTAGGTTCAAGAAAGTTGTTATTTTAAGAAATTTTGCCGCGTTATTTATTTTTGGTTTACAATAGAGCTGAGAATCGAACCCAAAACCTATAGCATACTATCCAAATCCCTCACCACTAGACCAAACCTAGTGGCTTGCCGCGTTCTTTATATTTCATGTTCTTTTTGTGTATTTTGTTGTTTAACCTCTTGAGGAATTTTTATCCTTGTTGAGATATGGCTAAATTAATAGAATCTTTGATTGAGATACTATCTCCTTTATTTCCTTCTATGTAAATATTCCTTATTTTCATGTATATATCTTTGATGTAATTAGGTAAATAGGCTAGATTTAATATATATCTCTGATGTTATCAGGTCGATATAAGCTAGATTTAATATACATCTTGGCTTTAAAATGTATTTATTTTTAAACCTTACTCTTTCTAAACATTCTTGATATGTGGAGTTCATTTATTTTTTTCATTCTTATACGTTTTTCCATATATCTTTCTTTATGAATGATTTTAAACTCATTACTCGAAATTTCTTATATGACATCCAGGTTGCCATTCCTGTGGTTCCTACCATCAGAGTACTGGTCACTTTTACAAAATTTGAAGAACTACAGCCATTAGATGAATTTGCAACGCCGCCGTCAAGTCCATCCGCGTCCGGTGAAGAGAGCCCTGCAGCAACAAATTCCACGGCTTCATCTTGGTTTCAGTGGATAAAGGCTCCATATCGCCCTAGTTCGTCTGCGGCAGGTTCAAGCAGTAGTAGGATAGAAAATACTCCAGACCCATTTGCAATTCCACCAGATTATACTTGGGTCACTGCTGAAGAAAAGAAGAAAAAGATGCAAGAGAAGAACAAATCAAAGAAAGGGAAAAGTCATAAACAATGATCTTCACTTCATATTTGTATGGAAAAGTCATAAAGCTAGAATTTGTTTGTGGTGAAAGCATAAAAGGAATGAAACATTGTGGTTATTGCAATAATTGTTGACTATGTTTCAATATATATGTGCAAACCCATTAACTCAACTATAGTTGCAATCACATTGAACTGTTTCATCATCATGATTAGAGTTTGAATTCATGTGAGTTTGATTATAATGATTTCCTTTGATTTTATTGATGTTGTAAATATATTGAACACATTGTTTGCTAGCTTTGGGTTTCATTCTACAAAATCTCTGATGATTTTAGCGGTGTTTGTCAATTTGTTTAAATACTCAAATCTAAGATGTGAGCTATGAGTTTCAAGGGTCGATTCGTCTACATACTCAATTGTTTTATTCAAATTGATTTACATTGAAATTCAAAATAAAAGAGTATTGAATTGAATGAAGTGGATTTGTTAGAAAAGTGATAGAGCCATGCAGCCAATTATTATAGTATAAGGAAGGGCAAAATTGACATTTCATTTGTATCTTATTTTCTTAAATATATATAGAATATATAGATACAACTTTTAATTTAAAAAATGACATAATATGATTTTTGTTGTCAAAGTTACATTTCTGAATATTGAATAACCATTGTCTATAAAATTAACCTGCAGTTAGAAGAAGATATAATAAATATATATAGTATAAGGAATAGATTGATCGGATTCTTTAATGATTAAGTTATAAATTATTTTTTTTGGTTACTTGTAATAGATATAATAAAAAAAAAATTCTTTTTTTTTTTACTGTAGATATAATAAATCTTAAAAATAGAAGATTCGGTTATTATTTAGTGATTATCTTTGATAGCTTTATAAATATATGAAATTGTGTCAAAAAAAATATAAATATATGAAACGGTGAATAAAAGATTTAGATATTATGAATTGGATTAAAAAGAAAAAAAGATCTTGTTAAGAAAAACAAAGTATCCGTCAAAGATTATGTTTTGGGCCGACCCGGTAAAACCCTAATTGTGCACCGACTAATCTATATATCTATATAAGAGTAAATGTGGAGTGTGATTAATTCACTCACAGTTCTTATTACTTATTCTGCAAGATAACACTCTCACTCACTCTGATTTTTTCATGGATCTTTCCTTCATTCTTGAAAATAGTGATGTTTGTTTCAATTTCAGTAGACTTTTTATCAAGAAAGAAATTGCTCAACAATTCATCATTCCTGTTTTGATGTTGGCTGGTGCTAATGAAGAAGCTGCTTATAGCAAAGATGGAATCCAAGTTCAAGTAAGGGATGTTGATACTGACACTCTTCATACTCTCGTTTTCAAGATATGGAGTTCCGCAAAAAGCCGCCACGTTTTCACCAAGAGATGGCTCAAAGATTTTGTTCTAAGAAGGAACTTGAAGAAAGGAGATCAAATTGGCTTACGTTGGGATCAAGGCAACAACCGATTTGATTTCTCGGTTCTGAGTCGGGCCAACAAAGATTGAGGAGACAACGGCAATTAGTTTAATTTTATTAAATATCATTGTTCGACTTAAGCATGACATTGATATATGTTAGTCACATTCAAACACTTCTATTTTCTTAAATTAATATAGGATTGGTGATGGTAGCTTTTTGTTGTTTTGTTTTTTCCATTCCCTTGCCTATTGTACCAAAACAATTGATATTAGGATTTTTTTTTTTTCTTCTACAATTTTGTATGTATTATCATTATTAAGCATATAATTAAAATTTAATGCATATTCATATGGTGTGGAAAACCGAAAGATTCAGTTACTGAAGTTAAATTCTATCAATTATGCACAGTTGCATACTATATATTGATGTCATATTCAGTTATTGAAATGCAATAGTTTTACTTTTTCAGTTTTTCTTTTCAATGATACTATTTAATAGTATTTTTTTTAAACAAACACAATTAACTCATTTCATTAAAAACAATGGTTTCAATTCAGCGAGGGATGGACTCAAAGAAAATGCGACTAGACTGAGACATAGCCACCCGAGTTAAAGTATGAGCCACTATGTTAGCTTGTCACTTAATGAACTTTACCTCAACGTTCTTATGATAATTCAACATTTCAACAACAACTTAATGGAAGAAAAAATAGAAATAAATTCAGACACGCCACTTTGATTTGCATGAATTGCATTCACTACAACTTTGGAGTCACTTTCAAACACGATGTTGGACCAACCTCTAGTGATAGCTTCGCATAAGGCTTTCCAATAACGCCATGGCTTCACCTTCAATTATAGTAACCTTCTTTCTAATACAATTACATCCAGCTGCAATAAAATTGCCTTGCGAATTGCAGATACACCAGCTCCAACTTGTACGACCAGCGTCTCCATGAAAGCTTGCATCAACGGCACTTCCACCAACCGATACGCGGTTGCTGCCCCTACATCAACGGCACTTCCAGTAACCTGCTTTAGATCGAGCGGTTTAAATTACATAATAACCAAATCATTTTTAAATTTTAACGGATCTCGACTGTCAATTTGAGATCAAGGGATTGAGATCAAAATCTGCGTGACGCGGTTACTGCACCAACTAAATGATTCTCAGCAATTGGTTTCTACTTTCTAAGATAATTGTGAATTGAAGACATAATCTTGTCAAACCAAATGACAATCTCAGCCATAATTCCTAAACAACTTATTTCTGGTACCTTGTAGTAAAAGTAATACTACAATATAAAAGTGGCAAGTGGGGATCTAGAAAGCTATAGCCTACAGCCACATGATTATAAACTATTATTGAACTTTAACTTCATATAGGAATTGTTTTTTGGTATTTCATATTCACTTCATATATCTTAGTAATCAGATCACTATATTGACTAATGCATTGTCAAAATCCTATTTATAGTTTTAAGTCCAGTCAAGAATTTTAGAGCCATTCACTAGTTTATCCTCAATTTCTTCTCCCCAAAGCTTGATAAGTACTTTCATACATATTATGAATAACCTTTGAAGAATCATGATCAATTTTTGGATTAGAAAATTATGCTCTGACTGAGATTCAATAAGGGACTAGGATAATCCTGCAATACTTCCTTCATCTGTTACTGTTGTATTTTCTTGGGTCACAAGCTTGAGAAAAATCAGCTTAGAAATTGATTGCTCAATTACCTTTCTTTGACTGAGGCACCCTAGGAGCAAGTTCACACCTAGAATCTTGTAACCACGGTTGTTAGAATTTAGTTTTTACGGAAATTGTAGATTCAACTAGTTTACTTCATATTAAGATAAACATATATAATATGAATTTTAACTTATTTAATTTTAAACTAAAACTCTCTATCTCCCCTTCTAACCCTAGCCTTCACCACTTTTTCTCTTCTTGATCTACGGGAGAGGGGTGATTTATGGTCAATTTAGGCCTAAAATCATCCAAATCGTTTTTCTTTCTATTTTAATTAAATAAGTGTGATTTCCACATATATTTGAATTTTTTATTTCGTTTTTTTTTGCGATTTCATCGCATTATTTGTTTTGATTTTCCCGTCTTAGTGCAGAGTATTGTTGTCCTGTCTTGGTGCAGTGTTCATTTGTTGCAGGTTGAAGGATTAAGTATGGTCCAGTACTGTAATACCCCCAATTTCTATTTTTATTTTATTAATCAATTATTTAAGTAATAAAGGTAATTTTAAGTTTATATAGGTGTGTGGGTGTATTTTAAATTTTTATTCTAGTATATTATGTAAAAGGATTTAATTTGTATGCACCGATAGTCAACCAATAACAATCATATATTCCGCCACGTCACCCCACTTTACCCCACTTTCTTCATATGATATGGAAGATTGGTGGTTTCTTATTGGATGACCGTGTAAAATTATTTTACACCGTGCATATTAATTAAACTCTATGTAAAATAATAATAATAATAATAATAATAATAATCATAATGAAAACACTAATATTGCTTCTCTAGAAGCATCCACATGAGCCAACCTTTGAAGAGTTTTCCATTCTAGTGAGAAAAGAGAAACAAGGATCGCAGAGAGAAAGAGTAGGAGAGGGAGAGAGAAAGAAATCGGTTATGAGAAAGAGAAAAGAAAAAAAAGTTGGAAGAAGAAAGAAGATGGTAGCTATAGAAGAGGAATAGGAAGGTTTTTATTTTTCACCAAATCTGGTTCGGGGGTCAGTTCTGGCATCAAGTGGTTTCAGCCCCCGATCGCAGTTGCGGGGAATCGAGCCGTGGTCCTCCCTATCAAGTTCAGCGCCAATCACCACTGAACCAACTAACGATTGGTTGGAATAGGAAGCTTTAATGGAAGAGAAGAAGATAGGGTTTCATCGATCAAGAAGAGGAAAAGCTCAAGTCAAAGAGTTTGGAAATTTTTACTCTAGAAAATGTTAAGGTGACTTTGACAGCCTCTAAAACCTCTTTATTTATGTATAATTGTGTGATTGATTGTTGATTTTAGGGATTTAGGGACCTTCTCATGAAATTTCTTTGATATGGGTCATTTGATTCTAGATAAAAAAAAAATTAAACAGTAATTTTGATGCATGTATGAAATTATGAAGCCTCATGAATGGAAAATAAGTTACATTCGATTAAGTGACCTTTGGATTTGATAAGATATTATGGTCTATGTGACTAGCATGTTGATTTATAATTGATTTTGTGTCTAAATACTACTTATGTTGTTAGTTTTCTAAGATTGAAATGAAATTGTGAAATATTTGAGAGGAAATACAATTGTTGTTGTGAGTGAAATTGTGTTGAGATAATACACTTTAATTGTATGTTTGGATTGATAATGTGGTATCTGTTCACTACAACGAAACGATAATATGGTATCTGTTCGCCACAACGAAGAGATAATGTAGTACTCGTTCGTCACAACAAAGAGATAATATGGTCTATGTGAAATTAGTGGAATAAGACAAATGGTATGAGATAAAGAAATTATTATTACTTTAAGTTCTAGAATTGTATGTAGCTCTATATGTATGATCAATAATGGATTCTTTCTAAAAATTCTATAGAAGTATTGTTGCGGTATAGCAAGTTTTATAGTTATGAAAGATTTTTCAAATGACGAGATTCTTGATTTTAAGGTTTGTTCTTTGCGGTAGGACTCTATTTTGAATTGTGGTTATTGTTTAATGATTTTATTATGCTATAACTATAAGATTAAAGATTTTGCTTTTCTTTTGAGTTGTACGAATGACGAGTCACCGCTAAATTTCAATAGTTTTGTACTTTGTATAAAGATAAAAGTGTTATGATGTTAGGCTTGCTAGGCTAAATATTTGATGAGTTGGTTGCCTATGCGCCGGTCATGCCTTGAGATTGGGTCGTGACAAGTACAGATCCAATCAATGATTTTTTGTGTCATCAATGCTACAGATCCGAAGGTTTGGATATTCCGGACACTTCAATATAGTCAAATGTTTTTTTTACATTATTGAGATCTTTTTAATAGATTGACAGTTATAATTGACAGCTTAGTTAGTGTTGGGCTAATTATCAGATAGTTGCTTGAGAATCACGCATCATATATAACGGTCATAAAAACCCCTTCTCTTCTATAAATAATCAATGATTGTTGTGAATTCGACGATAAAATCACACCAATGAAATTTTGATGTGTGGAGCAAATTAACCAAGTAACCAAATTAAAGTTGATAGAGATGATGAAAGTAAATAATTCAAACAAAAGAGAAGAACACAAGATATTGTTTACCCAGTTCGGTGTTAATGAACCTACTCTGGGGGAGAGAGCAACTCTCCGTTCCACTAGATCAAAGAAGTCACTTTACAAGAGTTCCCAATTGGGTTACAAGAATTAATCCTAATTCTACCCAAAATCCCGAATCTCTTCCCGTGGCCAAGAGACTCAATTTGACCTAGTCTACCCAAGGTGATCCCACAAGATGATCCCAAAAGTAGTTTGCCCTAGGATTCAAAACCCTAGCCTTTTGTGGTGGCAAACCCCAACTCTCTACATCTTGTCTCACTCTCTCTTGCTCTCCTAATTTTTCTATGAACAAGACAATCCCTATTTATAGAAAAAATATATGCCTATTATTTTAAAACAAATCTTTTAAAATAAAACCAAATCTCCTATTATTTTTAAATATATCTAATATTTAAAAACAAACACAATCTAAGTCAGATATTCTTCAAAACATATTTTTCCACAAAATCACCAAACCAACACGAGCCTGCGCCCCGCGCCAGCCCGTCCGCGCCCCGCGCCAAAAACAGAAGCCACAGGCCAAACGAGGCCTCTCCTGGCGCCGCGCGCAGCATGGCATTTGTTCTTCAGAATTTTCCGACTTCTTGTAACTGAGATTTCAAGGCATATCCAACAATTCTCCACCTTGCCTTTAAATCGATGGTGATCCAATCAACCACCGTGTTGCTCTCTCCATCTTGAATCTTCTATCCAAGATCACCGGCCAAGTCCCACTTGAACCTCGACATAGGCACCATCCTCCACTTGCTTCCCACAAGCTGTACCTCCCCTTCATCCCTCGGAATGCCTTCCGCCCTCATGAAGATCTTGTCTCCCACTACCATAGGATGTTTGGTAGCACCCACAAGATTCACCGCACCTTCTTCAGCCTTCGAACTGGTCAAGTCCGTACCTCCTGAAGAAACGCTTGCTCCCAACTATCATCGGATTTTTAGATAGCTCAACAAGCTCCACCATACCCTCTTCAGCCCCCGGATTGTGCCTTTTCCGTCCTCCCGAAGAATCGCTTGCCTCCAATTGTCCTTGGATTTTTAGGACAACCCTACAAGCCTTCACCACCCTTCGACCCCCGGAGTGCCCTCCGTCCTCTCGAAGTATTGCTTGGCTCCGAACCAACCTTGGAATTTTAGGCGGTTCCACAAGCTGCAACATCAAACTCTCCTTGTATCCAACTACCTCCAGCAGTCTCACAAGTTACCAAGTCTGATCACTGTTGCTTTCAATTGCCTCCCTGAAGATCTTCCAAGTTTTGCACTTCTTCAGCCACAATTGAAACATAACCCACAAGGTCTTCATAGTCATACCACTTTGGTGCAACAATTCCACTCTCTTCCCTACCTCCCATTAGATAGCCAAGAGCCATTGTTGAATGTTTGTCTTCCTCTAGTCCAACTAGTAACAAACTCCACCTCAATCTGAGATTCCTCCACCAAAGCCACAAACCGGTATTTCCACTATGTTCCCACCTTGTAACCTGCAAAACTGTCAAACTGCTCTGAAACAAACTTCAGGCCATTGTTAGTATCCAACAATTCCAGTTTAGTTCCAACACCTAGTAAATCTCGTTTCACTAGTTCAACTAAACCTATGTCACTAACAAGAATCAACCAAAGTTTCACAACTCAACCATATGAGAATCACCACTAGTAACAAATGCATAATCAATAGTAGACCAACTATTCATGCATCAAAGTTTAGGAACATACCTCACATCATGTAAAAGAAAACACATGATTTGTCAAACATCGTAAGACAAACCAAAACCATACCTCAAACCTTTCAAGCTTTCCCGTCTTCAAGATGAAAAACTCCACCTTCAACTAGCTCTCGGATTTTTCACGGTATTCCTTCTTTAAACACATGTGATAGGAGCCTCCAAAGTCCCTGACTTAATACTCCACCGCTTCCCAACTTCCACTAGCATCTTCAGGTTCTTATAACAAAGTTGTTGTTTCAACAGTCACCCGAGTATTATTCCACCGCCTCTCCAGGCCGTGCTTCTCCCTTCAACGCCTCAACACGTTTTGAATTAACACCGCCCTCATCTTCACCTTCCACAACTCGTAGTCGTTACTCCCGGTGAACTTCTCAATATCAAACTTAGAACCCATGGTACCTGATTATCGATTTGATCCTTGCCCCACGGTGGGCGCCAATTGTTGTGAATTCGACGATAAAATCACACCAATGAAATTTTGATGTGTGGAGCAAATTAACCAAGTAACCAAATTAAAGTTGATAGAGATGATGAAAGTAAATAATTCAAACAAAAGAGAAGAACACAAGATATTGTTTACCCAGTTCGGTGTTAATGAACCTACTCTGGGGGAGAGAGCAACTCTCCGTTCCACTAGATCAAAGAAGTCACTTTACAAGAGTTCCCAATTGGGTTACAAGAATTAATCCTAATTCTACCCAAAATCCCGAATCTCTTCCCGTGGCCAAGAGACTCAATTTGACCTAGTCTACCCAAGGTGATCCCACAAGATGATCCCAAAAGTAGTTTGCCCTAGGATTCAAAACCCTAGCCTTTTGTGGTGGCAAACCCCAACTCTCTACATCTTGTCTCACTCTCTCTTGCTCTCCTAATTTTTCTATGAACAAGACAATCCCTATTTATAGAAAAAATATATGCCTATTATTTTAAAACAAATCTTTTAAAATAAAACCAAATCTCCTATTATTTTTAAATATATCTAATATTTAAAAACAAACACAATCTAAGTCAGATATTCTTCAAAACATATTTTTCCACAAAATCACCAAACCAACACGAGCCTGCGCCCCGCGCCAGCCCGTCCGCGCCCCGCGCCAAAAACAGAAGCCACAGGCCAAACGAGGCCTCTCCTGGCGCCGCGCGCAGCATGGCATTTGTTCTTCAGAATTTTCCGACTTCTTGTAACTGAGATTTCAAGGCATATCCAACAATTCTCTCATTACTCTTCACTCTTCTACAACTCTCTCAATATTCATCACTCTCTCCATCTACACTTGTGAGTTACAGTAAATTGCAGTAGTAACAACAGAAGAATGATGAATCAAGTGGTTCAAGGTTTGAATGTTAGAGGCAGTGCTACTATGATGCAGCGTTCAACATTTGTTGATGATGTTTTGATCCTTGATTCTTTTGTCGGAAACAGCAACATGATTTCTTCTTCACTATCTACAACAACAACATCAAGAAGAGTTGGAGGAGTGGATATTCCGTACACTTGCACACAAATGCTATCACCAACCCACTGGCACAACCGTGCATCTCACAACTTTCTACATAGTCACACTGGTTTCAAACTCTAGACACAAGCTAGACATCACACCATGAGTTCACTACCCAAAATTTACTTTACCACGAAGGTTCAAACACTCTAGTTTCCCAAGGATCCTAGGTCAACATGACAAGTTCACAAGGTCACCTTTTTCCGCCTCCGCGGCGTAGCCCACTCCACTAGTTTCACACGAAGTTGTGAGTGGCTACCCTCCAATAAGAAAACACCAAACTCTCTACGCACTACAAAAACTAGCAAAATTAGTCGATTCCAGTCAACATGATTCCGTCTATTATTAACAAGAGATTAAGGGTGATCAGTTCCTCAATTTGTTAACAGATAGCTGACAATCATGATGGTGGCCTAGACCATTTTTACCTAACTTTAATAATGCTCCCTTCCACTTGTGCTCAAGGTCCTCCGAGGCACAAGGGTCCAACAATTCCTTCAAGGTTTTCTACAAGTTTTCTCAATTACTTACTACCTCAAACTACTTCTACTTCGATCTCGTCGACGAAACACGACACTCTAAATACGTCACTTAAACTCTCATGCTTCCACTCACGAAACATCCAATGAGTATCATCCAACAGTAAGTACAATGCCACCACGGCAAATACCACCCAAAACTATTACACTACGAACGGAGTTGTCATCTCTAGAGGGAACTTCACAACTTCCCCAATATCCATAAATCCTTAAAAAAAATATTTCCTTAATCTCGTAATTGTACCGAACTGTACATTTTCTTTCAAATCTCGTCCTAACCATAGGCTTAACGACATCAATCCAACATCCGGTTGGAGATTACAATTTTTCCAATTTTCTTGGCACATGCCAGACTATACCATCTACTTTTGGATATTCCGGACACTTCAATATAGTCAAATGTTTAGTCTTATGCAATGTGTCGTTTTATGCTATCAACACAGATGTTGTGAGTTTGTTCGCAGATTCATCCTTTTTGTTTTTAGCAATTTTAAATTTGTATTGAATCAATGTACTCTTCTCAATTTGAATGAATATCTTTTATTTAATAAAAAAAAAAACATAATCTAAAACTAAGAAAAAAAAATTTATTTAGAAATTTAAGTGTTATGAATAATAATTATATGACAAGTTTAATATATTATTAATTTTAAATTAATAGTAAATTTCAAATATTAGATAATCCACACTTAATTTATTTTCTCTCATTATCATTAAGTAAATATGACTATAGTCATGCAGTTCAATAATAAATTAACACAACTATATGCCTATCAGTATATATTATAAAGAAATAATATTTATCTCATTTTTTAACATATTAAATATGACTCTTTCTGATGAAATTAAATATGATTCTTTGAATCATGCATGTCATGTGAGATTGAATATTATATGTAATTGAAATACAAAGTGATTTATATAAAAAAAGGGGCTAAATACGTTTTTGATCCCTATAAAATAATAACCTTCTAAATTTAGTCATTACTTAATTTTTATTATATTTTTGTCCTTTGGAAAATTATTATGCACTTTGTTTTGGTCCCTATTGTTAAATTAACTTGTATGTTTTAATGATTTTTTAACAAATATGTTTGGAACAACATAAAAGTTCTTTCAAAAAAACGAACTTAAAATTTGATTTTTAGATCATGATTTTCATTATTTTTATCTTTAACTTTTGCTATTTGAAAAATTCGTATTTAATTCACGTCATGTTAAATAATTCTAAATTTTAGTAAATAAGCTTTATATGATATTTTAAACATGTCTATGAAAAATCATTCAAAAATTTAAGAGTTTAATGATCATTAAACAAACTTAGTTTTAGCAGGGACTAAAATTATGTGAAAGAAAAAATGCATAGAGACTAAAAATATAAGAAAAATTAAATAAAGACTAAATTTAGAAGTTCCACATTTTATAGACCTAAAACTTATTTAACCCTAAAAAAAAGTCATTGTATATTTTAGCACCTATGATTTTATTTTATTTTTAAGAAACCCCTATTATATATATTGACAATATTTATATTTCTATTATTTATCAAATTACTTATTATATTTAAATAGAGTCAGGATCAAATGACACCAAGGTGTCAAACTTAGTAACATGACACCTCCGATAATTCTTTACCGGATAATCGTATTACAAAATCAACCGTTGGATTCAAAGCTATTATTATATAGATCATGTCTATAAAATTTAACAACAATCGGAAATCATTTGATATGTCAATGAGATGCATAAAAACCAACGTCTTACAAAACTTCGTCAAAACCGTTAATTTTTATCCTTCTCTTTAACCCATCAAATGGTTTCCGATTGATGTTAAATTTTATAGACATGATCTATATAATAATAGCTTTGAATCCAACGGTTGATTTTGTAATACGATTATCCGGTAAAGACTTATCGGAGGTGTCATGTTACTTAGTTTGACACATTGGTGTCATTTGATCCTGACCCATTTAAATATTCACAAATATATTAGATAATTCACATTTAATTGATTGTTTAAAAAAAAAACTCACACTTAATGGATTGTTGGGTCTTCATCGGGCCAACAAATATTGATGAGACCACAATTAGTACTTTAATTTTTAAATCTATCTAATTTGCTACGGCTGCAGACATAATATAATTAGAGGATGTCTTTTTTCTTCTTAATAATCAATAGTTTATCTTGTGAATTTGAGAAAATTACGGTTGCATAATATATATTGATGTTATATTCAATTATTGAAACAAAAATGCATAAATTTAATAGTACAACACACCAATAACAATAAAACTTTAGTAATTCGGACCATTTGTTCATAATAATTAGTCAAAAACTACAAAATATGTATATAATAACAAGTATTAATGATGTGTGTTGTGAATTCGACGATAAAATCACACCAATGAAATTTGATGTGTGGAGCAAATTAACCAAGTAACCAAATTAAAGTTGATAGAGATGATGAAAGTAAATAATCCAAGAGAAAGAGAAGAACACAATCAATTTGTTTACCCAGTTCGGTGTTAATGAACCTACGTCTGGGGGAGAGATTAACTCTCCGTTCCACTAGATCAAAGAAGTCACTTTACAAGAGATTCTCATAAGGGTTACAAGAATTAATCTTAATTCTACCCAAACTCCCGAATCTCTTCCCGTGGCCAAGAGACTCAATTTTACCTAGTCTACCCAAGGTGATCTCACAAGATGATCCCAAGAATGATTTGCCCAAACTCCTAGGATCCTAAGACCCTAGCCTTGTGTGGTGGCAAACCCTAATTCCCTACATCTTGTCTCTATTTGCTCTCTTGCTCTCTTATTTTTCTATGAATAAACAACCTCTATTTATAGAAAAATATATGCATATTATTTTAAAACAAATCTTTTAAAATAAAACCAAATCTCCTATTATTTTTAAATATATCTAATATTTAAAAAACAAACACAATCTAAGTCAGATACTCTTCAAAACATATTTTTCCACAAAATCAGCAAACCAACACGAGCCTGCGCCTGGCGCCAGCCCGCCCGCGCCCCGCGCCAAAAACCAGAAGCCACAGGCCAAACGAGGCCTCTCCTGGCGCCTGGCGCCAACTGGCAGATGTTCTTCAGAATTTTCCGACTTCTTGTAACTGAGATTTCAAGGCATATCCAACAATTCTCCACCTTGCCTTTAAATCGATGGTGATCCAATCAACCACCGTGTTGCTCTCTCTATCTTGAATCTTCTATCCAAGATCACCGGCCAAGTCCCACTTGAACCTCGACATAGGCACCATCCTCCACTTGCTTCCCACAAGCTGTACCTCCCCTTCATCCCTCGGAATGCCTTCCGCCCTCATGAAGATCTTGTCTCCCACTACCATAGGATGTTTGATAGCACCCACAAGATTCACCGCTACCTCTTCGACCCCCGGAGTGTTCAGTTCCGTACTCTCGAAGAAACGCTTGCATCCAACTATCACCGGAATTTTAGATAGTCCTACAAGCTCCACCTTACCCTCTTCAGCCCCCGGATTAAACCTGTCCGTCCTCCTGAAGAATTGCTTGCCTCCGACTATCCATGGATTTTTAGGATAACCTTACAAGCCTCACCACCCTTCGACCCCCGGAATGCCTTCCGTCCTCTCGAAGTATTGCTTGGCTCCGAACCAACCTTGGAATTTTAGGCGGTTCCACAAGCTGCAACATCAAACTCTCCTTGTATCCAACTACCTCCAGCAGTCTCACAAGTTACCAAGTCTGATCACTGTTGCTTTCAATTGCCTCCCTGAAGATCTTCCAAGTTTTGCACTTCTTCAGCCACAATTGAAACATAACCACAAGGTCTTCATAGTCATACCACTTTGGTGCAACAATTCCACTCTCTTCCCTACCTCTCATTAGATAGCCAAGAACCATTGTTGAATGTTTGTCTTCCTCTAGTCCAAATAGTAACAAACTCCACCTCAATCTGAGATTCCTCCACCAAAGCCACAAACCGGTATTTCCACTATGTTCCCACCTTGTAACCTGCAAAACTGTCAAACTGCTCTGAAACAAACTTCAGGCCATTGTTAATATCCAACAATTCCAATTTAGTTCCAACACCTAGTAAATCTCGTTTCACTAGTTCAACTAAACCTATGTCACTAACAAGAATCAACCAAAGTTTCACAACTCAACCATATGAGAATCACCACTAGTAACAAATGCATAACCAATAGTAAACCAACTATCCATGCATCAAAGTTTAGGAACATACCTCACATCATGTAAAAGAAAACACATGATTTGTCAAACATCGTAAGACAAACCAAAACCATACCTCAAACCTTTCAAGCTTTCCCGTCTTCAAGATGAAAAACTCCACCTTCAACTAGCTCTCGGATTTTTCACGGTATTCCTTCTTTAAACACATGTGATAGGAGCCTCCAAAGTCGATGACTTAATACTCCACCGCTTCCCAACTTTCACTAGCATCTTCGAATTCTTATAATAAAGTTGTTGTTTCAACAGTCACCCGAGTATTATTCCACCGCCTCTCCAGGCCGTGCGTCTCCCTTCAACGCCTCAACACGTTTTGAATTAACACCACCCTCATCTTCACCCTCCACAACCCGTAGTCGTTACTCCCGGTGAACTTCTCAATATCAAACTTAGAACCCATGGTACCTGATTATCGATTTGATCCTTGCCCCACGGTGGGCGCCAATTGTTGTGAATTCGACGATAAAATCACACCAATGAAATTTGATGTGTGGAGCAAATTAACCAAGTAACCAAATTAAAGTTGATAGAGATGATGAAAGTAAATAATCCAAGAGAAAGAGAAGAACACAATCAATTTGTTTACCCAGTTCGGTGTTAATGAACCTACGTCTGGGGGAGAGAGCAACTCTCCGTTCCACTAGATCAAAGAAGTCATTTTACAAGAGATTCCCATAAGGGTTACAAGAATTAATCCTAATTCTACCCAAAATTCCGAATCTCTTCCCGTGGCCAAGAGACTCAATTTTACCTAGTCTACCCAAGGTGATCCCACAAGATGATCCCAAGAATGATTTGCCCAAACTCCTAGGATCCTAAGACCCTAACCATTCATTTACGAATCTAGTTTTGTACATTAATAAAAAAATTATTTTTAAAAAATTTGAAGCTCCTACACCTAAGTTTTGTTCTTTAATAAAATTTATTGGAATTATCTTTTCATTTCAATCCTAAAAATGATTCTTTTAACAAAATAATTTTCTAAAAAATTTAAAACAAACTTTTTTTGGGGTACGCATGAGTCAGAAATTGAATCACTGACCACTTTGACAAATTCATCGTTAGTAATTTAAAACAAACACTATTAAATTAAAAAAAAAATAAAAAATTCCATAACAAATGTCAAATACATGCGTAGTAAAAAAAATAAAAATAAAAACAGGAAAACAAATGTAAGATATGGGCGCCTATTTACACGGATACAATTTATTAATTCTTACAAAAAATATTCTTTAATATTACATTTACTCTACAAAAAAAAAAAAGGATTCCCCTAATTCTCTACTGGCTTATTTTGAGAGAAATGAATGTCACACATATTCTTATCTAAAATAATAATTTTCCTATTTTTATGGTTTTACATTCAAGTATCTCTACCTGCCCCTCACTTTTATTTCCTATTTTTATGCTTGGTTAAATCTTTGTCCCTTTGGCTTCTAATGTGTTCATTGTTGTTGAAATTAGATTGATTTTTTTAGAGGAAAATTATTTAATGCATGGTTTTGAAGAAGTTTTATTTAAAAGTTTAATTAATCATCCCCTTGATTTGAGCAATGGCAGGCATTGATGTGTCAGCATATGCTCATAGTTCTGTGCATAAATCCATAATATTGAAAGATTATGATAATCTTAAGAAGATAATTGATAATTTACCAAAACTTGGTAATCCTTATGAAATAAAAACTGAGCGTGCATCAATAGCTGAAGATGAAAAAGCTGCTGCAATTTCTGCTGTGATAGATAGAAGAGATGTGTTAAATGGCGACACGCCTCTTCACTTGGCTGTAAAACTCGGAGATATTGTCGCGGCTGAAATGCTCATGGTTGCCGGTGCAAATAGTAGATTGAAGAATAGTGAAGGTTGGAGTGCTTTTAGAGAAGCTATCATAAAAAAACAGGATAAAATAGCATTGATTATGATTAAGTATTCTTATAATGAAATGGACGAAAAATGGTACCGAAGGTTTCCTCGTTATTTTGAGACGATGAGAAGGATGAGAGACTTTTATATGGAGATTACATTCCATTTTGAGAGTTCTGTCATACCTTTTATATCGAGGATTGCGCCTTCGGATACTTATAAGATTTGGAAAAGAGGTGCTAATATGAGAGCTGATATGACTTTGGCTGGTTTTGATGGTTTGAAAATCAAAAGGTCTGATCAAAGTGTTCTTTTTCTTGGTGATGAATCTGATGATGAGAGAATAAGTCCTGGATTTATGTGTTTGATTTCGCACGAGAAAAAAGAAGTCGTTGTTCCTTATTTATCTAGACCTTCAAAACCAGATGAAAGAGAAATGAGACAATATTTGGCTAAAAAATCAACTGAGGCTAAAGTTGTTAGAATTGGAATTGATGTGAGTCAAGCACTTCTTGTTCCTCAAATAACATGGAGGAGAAAAGAGCGAAAAGAAAGTGTAGGGCCGTGGAAAAGTAAGGTTTATGATATGCAAAATGTGGTGTTAACTGTTAAATCGAGAAAGGTACCTGGAGTTCAAGCTCAGGCTAAGTTACCTCCGAAAGAAAATTGTAATAACAGGCAAAATGAAAAGCTTGATGATATTTTGACAGATGAAGAGAGAAGGCAATTAGAAGCTGAATTGTATTACACAGAAGAAAATCATGGTCATAAAACTGAAGGTAAGAAAGGAAAGAAAGGGAAGTCTAGTGGACATAAAGAAAAGGAACATCGTCATCATCACAAATCGAAAAGTACCAAAATGGCTTCTACCAATTCTGCTAGCAGCAGTAGTAGTAGTCACAAGGAGGAAAATGGTGACAGTGAATATAAACGAGGGATGATGCCGGCACTTTGGCTATCTCCAAACTTTCCATTAAAAATTGAAGAGTTTTTACCTTTGCTTGACATTCTTGCGGAAAAAGTTAAAGCGGTTCGTCGTGTTAGAGAACTCCTTACAACCAAACTTCCAAAAGATACCTTTCCTGTTAAGGTGTGTACTCTTTTTGGTCTTCTTTGGTTTCTGCATTTTACAAATATCATAGATTTATTGGCATTTAGCCTAGTACTTCTAATGTTGCCATTATCATTTCAAGTCTCGAATATAATCTATGGTATATAACTATATATGATTGTAATTTCATTTCATTGTGTTTGCAAATTCAGATTTCTATTCCTGTGGTATCTACAGTTAAAGTATTGGTTACATTTACAAAGTTTGAAGAATTACCAAAAATAGATGAATTTGAATCAGCTCCATCGAGTCCTACTTCTGCTGACTTCGAGAATGCACCAGAAGAAGAACCCTCCGCATCATCATCCTCAACATCACAATCGTCATGGTTTCAATGGATACGGACACCTTCTCAGTCCAATTCATCTGCTGCTGAAAACTATAATAAAGCAGAAGACTTATTCACAATTCCCCCTAATTATACATGGATTGCTATTGATTCAAAGATGAAGGCTCAAGAAAAGAACAAGACAAAGGACACAAAGTCGTAACTAATTAACTAGGAACATTACCATGTTTCTTTATAGTTTTACAATTTAATTGTTAAACCAGCTGTATATATATTGCACCATTTGTAGTGTTTACATATTAATTTTCTTATTTGAGTGGAAATAGGATAACTTGGAAGCAAAACAACTATATAAAAACATGTTAAATAGAAATTAGTTGATGCTAATACAGCAATGAGAGAATGACTAAATAAATTGGCCCGAAATTGATTGTTTTAATAAGTTCAGAAAACATGCAAGATAGAAAGCGCGAAAGCTGAGTAAACCTAAGTCATGCTTTCGATATAATAAAACAGCATGTGCAAACTCAAAGTGAAACTGAGACTTTTGAAATCTAGGGGAAGAAAAAGCATATGTGTGGCATACTTGAAAGCATGTGAATTTCAGGTAAACTTAACCTATAAAGCTATTAAATTTCGTCTTACATTACAGGCACAGGTATACTAATAGAGATATATATGTGGTGTATATGGTATGGTTTCTAAGAACTTGTGAATATTGTGAGTTTCCAAGTCAGAATATTTGAAAGTTTGGTCTATCTAGCAATACATGACACTTACCAAAGCCAAAAAATGAACATTCACAAACTGGTGCACATGAGGTCAATAGCAGTGTTCTCAAATAACGGCTATATATAGCTTAGTAGCATTTGAAAAAACCATTATTTTCCATAAATCCGCGATTCACAACACTGGTCCAGAGTCAAACACTAAATGTAGAATCTATGTCAATAAATGGTAAGCATAACTAATTTAGCTTCATCATCACCCTTAACAGTCTGTTTTCAATACGAACATCGAAAAGCTTCAAGTGAACTTGTCAGGAAGTTGAAACAGAAACCAATAATGAGTTCAGTGAATTTTGGTACATGGGTTAGTCCCAATTCTAAGTTGAATCAAACAATCACATACCAATCAACAAACACAGTTCTCACTAATACATACAAAGTAAAAGCCAAAAAGACAGGAGAAGCATTGGACAAGCAATTGTACCAAAGGAACCGGAGAAGATTGACGAAGCTATACGATACTCCCTCATGGCCGGAGGAAAACGAGTCCATCCGATCCTCTGCGTTGCTGACTGTGGACTTGGCGATCCCATGGCATTCTCCGTCAAAATGAGCCACACCATGTCGTTAATTGACGACTATTAATAACCATGTACGGACAACGTGGATCTCTGACGAGGACGGTGATGTCCTCATCGGTTACGCGCTTCGTTAGCTTTCAAACATGTTGCGGTTTCGACGAAAAGGATCCCATCTGAAAGAGTTGTTAGTTAGAGGGATGTTAGAATGGGAAGGCTTATTGAATGTGAATTTATAGCAAACACAAGACCTGCATACCGCAATTTGTTCCTAAAATATAGAAGCTATCCAAAATATAAAATTTCTTAATAAATAAGTCACCAAATCAAATAAAATTCTTTTGTATAGCAACGATAAATACTAAAAAAAAAAAATGGTCCAATTAAAAGTTGGGCAGAGTTTGTTTGTTAACAATGAATTGAAACAGCAGTGAATAGTGAAGTGAGAGTGCATTGTAATTGTAATAATACAGAAACATTATTGTGTAATTAATTTGCAATGAAACTTGTTGAATAGACAAAGAAATTAACGAAAGGCAAAATTACATACAACACCGTGAACCCATTCCATTCCCGCGCTGTCTCACCCCAAACAATCAATTCAGAGAGTAATTAAAATTAGGCTTAAACATCATTTTCGTCCCGGTAAGTTCATAAATTTTTTGTTTTAGTTCCTGTATCATTTTTTGTTACAAATTAGTTCCCGCATGTGCAAATCTTTTTTATTTTAGTCCCTATAGCTAAAATCCGCAGGAAAATTTGTTAGTTTCTTGCGGATTTTAGTTTTAAGGGACTAAAACCAAAACATTCGAACATACAAGGACAAATTTGCAACAAAAAAAGATACAGGGACTGAAACCCTATGAAGCCCCGATACGCGACACGATACGGATACGATACGATACAGATACGCCGACACGTGAAAATTTTAAAAAATTCATATCCGATACTGGCGCGATACGTTATTTAAAAATTAATTTTAAAATTATATATATAAATGCACAATATATAAACATGACTAAAATCAATAATATTAATAATGATAATTTTTTTTGAAAGACAAACAATTATTATAATTATATAAACGACAATAGTTCATTGTACAAAAAGTACACACAAGTCAATTAGCTTGCACAAGAGCAAAACAGTTTGAAGCTCAACATACAAGGGCTCCTCAGTCTTAACTAAAGACATATAATAGCTCAAAAAACATATAATAGTCATGACATCAAACCTCTTCAACAAGTCCATCTTGTAGCAATATCAGACAATTATATAGGTCCTGCAGCTGACCAATTAAAAGCATAAAACATTCATTCTTATACTAGAATTTTGGGACAAGCTCAAATACTTAACAAACTGTTATATAGTAGGACACTATAGTGACTTCAGAACAGTGACAAAGACAAAAAATACTAATTATAATAAATTAAGATCATTAATACTAAGTTAAGTATTTGTGTTTCATTAATATTGTCCTAAAAAATAATGATCACCAATACATTTTAAGTTATACATCTTAAGTTAAGTATTATACAAAAAAGCATCATTAGTACCATCCAAAAAAAGACATAAGTTAGTTATCCGTGTAACAACATAATAGTTTCACATTTACTAGGAATTATGAAACACGGATTGTATCTGATATTATTTTTTATTTAAAAACAAATATTTAACCGATACTTTTCCGATACGAGTATCTGGAAGTATCGGACGCGTATCGGATATTATTTTTTTATTTAAAAATAAAGATTTAACCGATACTTTTCCGATACGAGTATCGGGTCGTATCGGAAGAGTATCGGTATCGGATGCGTATCGGACACGATACTTCACCAATTTTAGAGTATCGGGGCTTACCAAATAATAAAAGTTATTTAAAAATTATCTTTTAATAAATTTTATTTAATTTGTTTGACAAAAAAAGTCATTTTTATATTTAGTAATTTAAATATTAATGTTATCGGTTTTAGTTTACTAAAAAAGAAAAATGAATGTGCTTTGACGGTGTAGAAAAATTTTACACGGTCACGGAAATAACAATTATATTTTTTGTCACATCACCTCACTTCACTCCACTTTCTTAATATGACATGGCAAATTGATATTTTTTTTATTGGACGATCCTGTAAAATTATTTTACACTGTCAGCGCATCTCCGTTAAACTCTTAATAAAAATCACATTTTAAAAAATATCTCTGAAAAATGATTTTAATGAAAAAAAAAATTATTCCCTTCATTTCTTTTTAAGTGTCAAAAAAATATCAGATTTAGCATTAAATTCCTATTTAACTATTCATTTTAAAACAATATTTTCAAATGAATTTGATATTTCTCTAATTTCTCTAGTATGTCATTTTGATATAAGAATATAAATAAACGTAATAGCTAGTAGTATATATTTAAGAAAAGATTCATTTGAAGTTTAAGAAACCCCACCACTTACATTGAGTAATAAACCCAAAAGAAGAGTATTCTACATCTCTACATTCCCATGGCTTCTGAGATTTGCAGACATTCTGTCTATGAGGTGTGTTCTTGTTCCAATGTGTGTCTTCATTTGTCACTAACTCCTTGCTGTCCAATTCCATGTACAACAACAAGAAGTAATGAGAAAGAATCGACAAAGAAGAGAAGGATTGTGCAACAAGAAAGCAATTGTTCAAGAAAAAGGGCAATCAATAATGTAGGCAACTGGGAGATCAAGAAAATGTTGACGGAAACCGACGTTCTAGGAGTCTGTTGATTACTTGTTGGAAGAAAGGTTGCTGAGGAATTTGTTGTTCCAAAAATGGGGCCTGATGATGTTGAGAATGGTGTCAGTGTCAAGATAAGGGATTGTGACACTCATTCTTTTCATTCACTAGTTTTCAAGAAGTGTTCCTCTGGAAGCTTCGGTTTCGGCGGAAATTGGATGAAAGACTTTGTAAATAGAAGAGGTTTAAAGGGAGGAAATTTGATCGGTCTTCATTGGGATCAAAACAACCAACATTTCGATTTCTCGGACCTCGAAGCCAATTAATTAAAATAAGACTTGTGATCAATGATCTTGGTACTTCAACTTGATGAGTACGTTATTGTTGGATTATTGCACATGATTAGTGTTGTTAATAATATAATAATGTAGGGTCTGATACATTTCCAAAGTTAATCTTTATCCTTGCATGTCTTATATCATATCAGTGCTTCATTTACAAATTTCTGTTATGTTGTGCTATAATTAATTATTAATCTTACTTACATACTAGTATGATATGATCCCTTTATCTCTGTTGCCTTATCTGGTTTTGTAGTCCTAGTGGGATGAAGTTTGGGAGGTATTTGGAATGAATCAACTGAACTAGTTTACTAAACGTAGCTGTATTAGTCTTTTAGATTTGCTAGTAATTAAGTCGATCTTTTGAGTTTGCCTATGACAGTATTAGTTGGTTAAGTGTCATTATGGTCTCATATCTCAAGTTAGGAGTCTCCGAGAGTCCTTAAAATTGTCGACCATAATCCCATTCGTCAAATAATAGGAGGCTGCGCGCTGAGTTTTGAATATGGTTTAACCTATGACAGTCATCATAACAACAGGCTTAGCACATAGTATCTATCCCTTCAAGTTGCCTTATAATTGGAAACTTTTCTCCTAACAAATGAATAAGGAAGACTATCAAGCTGCCTATTACTTAAAATGCAAGTATCCTCTAAGTGACTTATTACTCAAGGTATTAATCTAATCTAGAATTGCAGTGTTTAGAAAACACAAAAACAGAAAACAAAATAGAGTAAGAGATAATTAAGTAGCTAGAGTTGTCATTTTGTAGACCTTAGCACCACAAACTGTTTTGTTTCTATTTCTTAAATATGTTTTCTCTTTTCTATTAAATATAACAAGGATAAGAAATACCTGAAAGTTTTTTTAATTGTTATTTGAACATATCTGAGACAGTGATTGATTCTCACACATATGCAACTTGCTTTTCCTAATCAAAAAAGATGAGAGTCTTTGCAACAAATAATCAGAAGGAAAATAACCATATGCAGCAGAAGTAACCAATAATCATATATGCATGATCTAGTCCTTGACCAAGACATTAAAAAAGGGTACATAGTTTATGTTTCCTACACATAAAGATCAAGACTTTGGTAATGCTTTATTATGTTTCCTATACATTAAAACTAACTGAAACATGGGAGCCTAATCCTCTGAGTTCAATAGCACAAACTTGCAATTATTACTATTATTGATCGAGCCTAATCCTCTCCTCCAAAACCCTCCATCCAAGAGTTTCTCACCTAGTTGAGTTTCACAAGGCTCGAGAGATTAATCACTACAGTTACGCGCAAAAGATATTGTTTTATAAAAACAGAGAGACTCATATTGGTCTAAAGAATAAGAGAAGGTTGAATCAACATACCACCGTACATATTTGAGCTTGATTTCTCAACATTAAGTGCAATGCGCAGGTAGCATCAATTCCTGAGCACTTCTGTTCCAACAAATAGTCTACTCGTATTGTCGATTAGATCACTCTTTTTTGCCAGCACTTTTTTTAATTTTCAAAGATCATATCATATAGCATCAACTCAATATGATGATCGATCGAGTAGACTACTTGTCGGAAAAGAAGTGGGAGGATTGAACGTAGTTGTAGATGGAGACAGAAATTGATAGTGGAACAAAGAAACATAGATTTAACACTGATGATGAGAAACAAATGATGATATACCAAAAAAACAAAGTTTCTTTCTTTTTGCACAAGTTTCGCAAACATTGTTACACTCTTTAACTAAAATTGCGGATGTGGAATAGAGTTTTCCACAAGTTATAGTAAAATCAATGTTAATCATGTTTTTTCCTTGGTGAATACTCCTACTTCCATACACATCTCGTACTATATATAAAAAGATACAAATTTTTGGACGGCTTTTTCATTATTCCTATTTTATCCTTAAAAAAACTATAAAAAAAAAAATTTACCACAGTTTTACTATATATAAAAGAATACAAATTTTTGGGATGATTTTTTCATTATTATTCCTTAATAACTAAGCACAACTTTCACATAAAAGTAAGTTTTCAATTTTTTTATAGTAAAAAAAATAAATTATTCATAATAACTAGCCACAAAAAAAAAAGTAGTTATGCATCAACTAAGTCCAATAAAAAAGGAGATTAATTAGTTATTTATATTGTTGTAAAAAAAAATAGTTATTTATATTTGCAAATAGATAATACCAATCACACAAACGGGCATGGAATGGCGGCTAGTATATAATAACGGTACATTGCTGGTGTGGATGATAATGATTGGTCTATCAATAATGTTTAATATAAAAAAATTAACAAAGACTATTTATGAACTTTTTTTTTAACTTATCATAATTGTTCAACTCAACAAATATACCAATACACATTTAAATAAGATGTGTATCGAAGAATTCACTTTTTTTTTCGTTTCCTTTCATGAGTTTTAAAATCAAATTGCAAAAGTGGAACTTGAGATTAGGACGATTAGAGATAAAAAATAGGCTTTAAATGCAGTTTCACTACCCATATTTTAAAAAAATCATACATTTGATCCCTCTCTTATTTTGATACTAGTATCCAAACCCGTGTCAAGCACGGATAAAAATACATTTTTAGATTTATTAACTTATAAATAATATATTTTTATATATTTTATTTTAAACTAAAAATTTAAAATTTTAATTTCTAATGAAAGATAATTAATAACAACTACGTAAATATTTATAATTTTATTTGATATAATTTAATAATTAAAATAGCATTATTATGTGATAAAAACTAACTGTAAAATTTATGTATGGTTTTATAGATTTTCTTAGGGATGATTCCTATAGTTCGTATTTTTTTTTATCAAATTAAAAATTTATCATAGTTGTTGTTTCTGTTATTCTCTACTAAAAAAATTACAAAGTGGATGGAAAATAATTTCTCTATGGGATATATGAAAGAGATTTTGAGGTTTCGTAAAAAGGTTTTGAGGTGGATATGAATTACAAAAAAAAATGTCAGTGTATCAATATATGAGTAGAAATATAGACAATAATATAAATAACAACAAAATAATGGATTCCCGTATTAATATTTAAGTAGAAATATAGGTTCCCGTTGAAATTTAAAAAAATACTCTCCTTATTAATATATGACTAAAAATATATATTCCGTAGAAATTATAAAGTAAATATGTTTTCGTATTAAAATATGAGAAAAAATATAGATCTAAGTAGAAATTATAAATAATAAAAGAGTCATTTGTATTGATAGATAAGTAGAAATATATGTTCCCGTAAAAATTACAATAAAAATTATGCTCCCGTATTGATGTATAAGTTGAAATATAAGACACTTAGAAATTAAAAAAAAAAAAGCTTTCGTATTAATATATGAGTAGAAATATAAACTACAGTATAAATTACAAAAATAAAATAGATCTCGTATTAATATATGAAAAGAAATATAATTTTATGTAGTAATTAAAAAAAATACTTCTCGTATTAATATGAGTAAAAATATAGATTTTGTAAAAATTAAAAAAAAAAAAAAAAAAGACGGGTCTTCATATTAATATATATAAAAAAATAGTAACTCAATCTAACATATAACAACTTATAAAAAATAAAAACGAAGTTATAACAACAACTTAAAAAAATATAAGAAACCTAATAAAAGAAGTTGTGTGGGGAAAAAAGGAAAAAAATTAGGCAACTTATATAAAAAAAATATGGACAAAATTTAGGTGCATTTCTTTAGGTGTTTTTGATATGCTTCTTAACATAAATTTCATATTTTATTGATATAACAAACTTTAAAAACATCATGAATTTGAGGAATTCATAGTTTTTATGTTAAGAATCATGCAAAAAGCATATAAAGAAATGCACTAAGTTTTATTCAAAAAAGAAGATCATGTCTACAATAAAAGATTAAAAATAAAAAAACATAGAAACACAAATGCAATATATATATATATATATATATATATTAATAGAAATATAAGTTCTCGTAGAAATTACAAAATAAAAAGTCTTTCGTATTAATATGTGAGTAAAAAAATATATATGCCTGTAGACATTTTTAATAAAAAATAGGCATCTATATTGATGTATGAGTAGAAATATAGATCTGGTAGAAATTAAAAAAAGGGTCTTCGTATTAACATGAGTAGAAATATAAACTACAATATGAATTATAAAAATAAAATAGACCCCGTATTAATGTATGAATAGAAATATAGGTTCTCATTTAAATAAAAAATAATCATCGTATGAGTAAAATATAAATTTCGTAAAAACTACAAAAAAAATCTCCGTATTAATATATGAGTACGAAATACGTTCCCGCAAATATTGCAATAAAAATAGGCATCCGTATTAATATATAAATAGAAATAAAAGTCACATAAGGATCTCTGTGTAATTTTCTTTAGGATCTTTTTGGCTCCTTTCAAAAAAAAAAGAAAGAGCAAAACTAAATCAATTGAGCATTTGACTCAAAAATTCACACATAAAAAGGCAAAGAGATTAAAAATAAAAGAGAGGAAAAACTTATGAATAATTATTGCGTATGTGAAAGTTTACATCCTATCAAATGCTACCTTCTTTTCACCCGTATGATTTTGTAACATCTCTAAGCTTGAAATCGATGAAACAAATGCAGTGCTAGAGAGAGATGTTGTGTAGAATTGCAATCAGCTGATCACTATTTATAATGATATGATGAAAATCAAAATTGGAAATACCATTTAATAGTAATTATCTAATTGACAATATAAGGAGATGTTGTTTTCATGTAATTAATGTATACGATTTACTTTACTCATATTAATCATATTAATACCATTTTCTTCTTTTAGTGTGATTTTTTTTTTTTGAATCAAAAGCATTGAATGGTAAAACAATGTGAGGGAAGAATGAATATGGGATTGCCATGTGTACATTTTATTTGAAAAAAGGCTCTCAAATTATATATATATATATATATATATATATATAGATAATTTTCATATGTCATCATCATAAATCAAATTACATTACACTGCAATTGCAAACTTAACATAAATCTCTAAAATGCAAAAGTAGAAAATTGAAAAGACAAATACAACTAAAAAAAAGTAAAGGATTAATGTTCAATGTCTTGAACTCATGCCTTAGATGAGACCTTCATTCTACCAAATTGACCAGCTGCCTGCATATACAATAAAATTTAAAATTAGAAATTTAATGATCAAAGTCATTAAATTTTAAATAAATATAAAGTTTACACATAGTTCATGACAAAATAAAAGTATAGTAAAATATCCGATTTGAAAGAAGAAATTATTTTACTTAAACAATGTATTAATCTGCATACATACATAAACAAATAGTTCAAAACATCATTTTAAGTTGAATGGAAGGGAAATTGTTGGATACATCACAAACGAATACAAACAACCAAAGTCTAAGATTGTCTCACAAGATTAATCTAAAAAATTAATTCTATTTGGATCGAGAGTCATTAAAAGATATAAGAACAATATAAGTTGTTGAAAACACACAAAATAAAAGAAGGAAATTTCGAAAGGATTTTGAATTATATGAGTGAAATGTTGAATCAATGCAAGGAATGATGAAAGTATAAACAATATTTATAGGAAAAAATTCAAGCAATGGACTAATATTATATAGATCTGAAATTCGCTGAAGCAATTGAATAAATAATTTGAAAAATGAAGAAAATAATAATGAGTAAATCAAATAAGTAGATGAATATTGAATGAAGTCTTTAAAATAGGCTAATTCAAACACATTAAACTGAAAACGATTTTTTGTTCTAGGTAAAATGAAATTTTAAACAAACAAAAAAATCATATGATTAATAGTTTATTCCTTTTATAATCAAAACATTTATGGTATATTCATTTCATTCTCATCCCACTTTTTTTGTGACACGTAACAATAAATGACATATTCATCATTATTTCAATTCCAAAAACAATTGATGTTGCAATTAGAAATAAATAAATGACCATCACTTAATCAAAAAGAACGTCATTGATAATACACTAAATTCCTAACAAAAAGAGAAAAATTAACGAAATCATTATGACAAATTAATTACAAATAATTTGATAAGGAAACAAATAAATGTCTCGAAAATTTATCAAAAAACTCAACTTTTTATATGCAACTTTTTCAATTTTTTTTAATTGGTGTTAACTTTTATAATGAAAAAAAAAATTCAAACTTCTATAAATATACACCATAATAAACTTACATATGCTACTAAATATATACATTTGACTCATTTGGACTAACATCTACTACACAAATAATAATTCTCTTGAAATATTTACACAAAAAGTACATTGTTACAGATACATTCATCAACAATTGTTGTTCTCAACTCCAAGACACATCTCAAAAGTGTTCTTTAATTTAAAAAGACAATTGTAAATCTCCCCTTCATAGCTTTCTTTGCGATTACATTCCTAAAAAAATAGAATAAAAAAGATTGATCAAAAGATTAAAAAAACTGAATAAAGAAGAAAAAATAGAAGAAAAATAAGTAAAACATATGAGTTATAAAATAGTGAATAAAATGAAATAGAAAAATTAAGTAATTACACAAATAATGATAAATATCTAAGTAATATTAGTCTAGGTATAGACACGTAAAAAGAAAGAATTTTGGAAGAATTTCAACTTCTATGAATGAATACTGAAATAGTGTGAAGAATGTTGAATGCAAAACAAATATTTATAGGAAAAATACACAATCATCAAATTTATTGTGAAAAATTATTCGCAATTAATAGCATTCATGTAAAAAAAATCATTTGAAAACTAATTAAAAAATAAATATATTTAATGCATTAATTGTCAAATCGTTGTGAGAGCAGAGTTACTGTGAGTACGCCACGTGGCAAGAGAGTGACTATGAAATCGTCCTCGCTTATTACATATAATAGATTCAATTTTGATAATGTGGTACTGGTATCTTATCAAGTGACGTGGCACTATATATTATGCTTAAGTGGCTGACACATCAAACTATTTTTATTTCTTAAATTAAAATACTAAAAAGAATATTAAAATGCAGATTAACACAACTCTACATTTGTTTTACCCCCTATTGAATTTTTGTTCAACACAGGGGACAAAATACACTGCAAAAAAAATTCACATGAGATAAAACATAACTCGTCTACTTTACAGAAGATAAAAGACTATTTACCCTTTTTTTTTACACATAGTTAGTTTGATTACTTTTTATAATAAGGGTATAATTACTTGCAACACTATTTGGGAGAATTTATGAAAACAACTTATGACATGTTCAGTTGTTTTCAGCTTATTTTCACCAACTCTCAAAAATAGCTTATGAAATTAACTCATACTAGCTTATACAAAAACGGTTTCACTTTATTTTCTCTTTTGTTATAGAAAATAGAAATACCTGCAAATTAAGTTGATTATCCAAACATGGCCTAATTGATTCAACTAGAGTACACGTTTGTGTTTTGTACCAAAAAAAAAAGTACATGTTTGTGTTTGATGTAGCAACCATGCTTTGATATATGCCCGGTTTTGGGCAAGGGCAACCAAACCTCAAACCCAAGGCCTCAATTTTAGATTACTAATTTTGCCACCTTATGGTTTCTAGGGCGCGCCTTACGAAATGACCAAAATGCCCCTATTTGTGACTGGTGCTACGGACACCCCCCAAAACACCCAACAATTATAACATTCGTGGCTTAAGTCACGGATGTAGAAAAAATGTTATTTTTTTAAAATTACTCATTTTTCCTACATCCGTGACTTAAACTACAAAAGAGTATTTTGGTCATTTCATAGGGCGCATGAGTAACCCATAGGGTGGCAAAAGGAAAAATCCAATTTTATTTATTTATTTAGGTAGTTATATTGAGAGGTGTAGGTAGTAAACAGAAGGTCCAACAACAATAAAAACCCCAAAGCAAATGTACACTAACAAAAAATAACTCACTCTCTCCCACTCAAGTACACGCGCGTTTCACTCTTCCTTCTGTACCCTCACCGTCGAACATTCCGTCAAGGCAAGCCACCACACTGCGCCACCGCTACCTCCGGTTACAACCGCAACCACCGCACTTCCCTTTGAATCTCACAAAGTGACCTTCTCCTCTCTCTCTCTGAAACAAAAGGGGACAAACATAACCTAATTAAGAAAATCAAAATTCAAGGTTAGTTTATCAATTTTTTGCTTTTCTAATTGTTAATTTCTTCTTCTTTATTCATTGTTTATTGTTGATTTTGTTGTTGTTTTTGTTGATGTTTTCTATGCTTCAATTTCTTCCTGTTATGCTTCAATTCAATTTCTTCTTCTGTTATTGTTTGTTGAACAGGATATTGCTTCAATTCATATAGCTCTTGGGGCTGTTCTGTTTGTTTGTTTTTCTTGTTTTTCCTGCTAGAGCAGTACAATTGTTTTGCCTCCTGTTGTATCTCTTGTACATAGGTTTTGACTTTTGAGCCTTAATAAAAATTTGAAGCTGCTTAATTTGAGGCCATATCTATAGTTATAGAAATCTTAATCACAAATCAATCTTGTTTTCACTTTTCAATATAGATGATTTTTTTTGTTTCTTTCCTGTTATTGGATTTAAAGAAATTTTGCAATTCGATGCTGATCCTTTTCTTATATTTATTTTTTACAATAGTTGAGGTTGATTATTACCAAATATGATATTGATGTATCTAAATAAAATAACACTCCGGATGTAAGCCCTTGGCTTTTCCATTTTAAATACTATCAAACAATGAATTGTTATTATACATGTGCTGTTGGTTGATGAATTTGCTTCAAAAAATGCTAGAAGGGAGAACTATTTTAAGTAGCTAGAACCCTAGAAGATATTTTGATGATATTGATTAGAATATGACCTTTTTTTTGTTAGTCACAAGGACGATGATTACTTTTGATGTTACTGATGTTGTTTACAATTTAAATATATTATGTTCTTTTTTTTAAAAAATTATATTTTTTATCAAGGGTCCATTATTATTATTAGCCTGGGACCTCTAAATACTTGGGAACGGCCCTGCTTTGATACCATCATGGAACTCAATTCCTGAACTCTTTTCGGATACTGAATGCTTGTATTTTTTTTTAACTGCAAATGTTTGTATTATGTTGGGCGTAGTAATCAAAGCCTTGACCTCTTTATCTCTCCACTCCTTAACTGACCCGCTCAACTAGTGTTGTGTTAGTAATTTTCTATAACAATAAAATTTGAAATAATTTAACCTGAAAGTATTAATAGGTATAGGTCTAATTTATTTAATAGGTATATGTAGAATGGGGTTATTGATGCTTAATTGACAAAATGTGATTGGAATCAATTTTGGTTTTTCATGGGTTGAGAAATTTTGGTTTGGGAAGAATGAAGAGTTATAATTGATAGTCATTGTGTCCACAAAAGAATTCAATTTGCTAGCTTCTCACATGGTTATTTGATCCTTCATGTGCGGGTGATGCACTACTAATTATTATTACCAGGAATCAAGTCTTTTCTTGCCTCCTGTATTTGTTTCTCTGATATTTTTTTGGGTCAAGTTCTGATTAATTATATTCAATTGATGTGAATTTGGAGAGTAGGGCTATCGTGAAATGGGTTGGAAAGCAGCTGAGAAACTCATTAGGCATTGGAAAGTTCTCAGAGGGGACAATGTAAGCCAACCCAATACTCAATCTCTAATTTGTCAATACTCTTTCCTCCTCTCATACATGGATGCATTCATTTGTAACAGGTTATGATAATAAGGGGCAAAGATAAGGGTGAAACTGGAGTAATTAAGCGTGTTGTTCGCTCTCAGAATCGTGTCATTGTTGAAGGCAAAAATCTGGTCAGAGATTAAAACCTAATTTGTCATCAAACTTGCTCCTTGTATTTTCAAATCAATCATTGAATCTTTCATAACTTTGTGTTTCCAATTCCATCAACAATGTGTTGCTGCAATGAGCCATGGTTGTCAAATAGCGGCTATAAAGTGCTACATCGTAGTGGAAGTTTAATAAACTGTTATTGTTTTGTGACACATGGTTTAATACAAAGTAAATATTGTCAAATAGCAGCTATAGCACTGTAATGTTGTGGAGTTTTAACAACCTGCTATTCCGCGATTTGCAATTGACCTTCCAATTCCATTAACGATGTGTCTGTCTTGCGCCAGAATCTTAATTAATGGCCACATTGAGAATGTGACTGTGTAATCCCACACTAATGCCTTTTGACTTCCTCTATACAGGTAAAGAAGCATATCAAGCAAGGACAAGGCCATGAAGGTGGTATCTTTACTGTTGAAGCTCCAATCCATGCCTCTAATGTGCAAGTTATTGATCCAGTAACAGGGTATGTACATTTGTTCACAAATTGAATCTTTGGAGGTTGGATAGATAATAACATATATGAAATGTAACTGTTACTTATGCAGGAAGCCTTGCAAGGTTGGAACTAAGTATCTTGAAGATGGTACCAAAGTAAGAGTATCCAGGGGAATAGGAGCATCTGGGTCCATTATCCCTCGTCCCGAGATCTTAAAGATAAGAACTACACCAAGACCTTCCGTCGGTAAGTATCTGAAAAACTTACCTTATTTTTTCTTGTTAAAGTTGTTCTTGAGAAACTTCTAGAGCGTATAGAGAATTGAAAGTGAGAAACTGAAAATGAACATGGATTGTCGTGTGAAAGGCATGTACAACAAGCCAATAATGTGGCATATATAAACCAAAAGAGCAAAATTATCAATTCATCTCTAACTTATTTTATGATTGTACCTACCTTCCTAGATGACACATTTAATAAAATATAGTGATGGTTTATTTTTCTCAATTACTTCTAATATTTGGCTTTCCTCTTCTTCTCCGCTGTTTGTTGACACATGTGGTTAAACATAAGCTTTTTGTCATGCATGCCATTGAAGAAACAGAGCTGCCTTACACCTTATAGAAATCAATTAAAGTGACTTCTTTTGTTGGAATGCATAATTATAGTTAATTGGTTAGAACAGCACAAAAGAAGCCTTTTGGAAAAGTAAGGTGGAAGTAAATTATAACCTAGCTTGGCTTAGCTTCTAGCTTATGAATGGTTTTTCACTTAGTGGAAAGTATTTAGAAAGTTATAGATGTTTATGGAGAAGCTGACCTGAGAGAGGTTCTAAAAAAACTGAAATGTAGAACTAATTTTAACTTATATGATAAGCTGTTGTTTGAAAAGCACATACTAGTTAGCAAGAGATTCTTTTAATATTTTTATGATAAGATTATGCAAAAATGGACATACAGTCATACACTGCATATTTGAGAAACTCAAGTTGAAAGCTACATTTGTATAATGAGCCACAAATACAATACGAGACGTGCGTATAATATGACTTAAACACAGGGATACTGTACAACAAATTTACTGCATAGAAATTAGTATGAAATTAATATAAAACCAAATCTTAAATCGTAAAAGAAAATTGATACTTCAAAAAGTGGCCATTAGTCATTGTAGACATAATAAAATGCTATGATTTATTTAATTATTCCCGTGTTACCTTATGTATTCCCGTGATACACACTTGTAAATGCAGCTAGCTATTTACTGAAGCTTCCAAAATGTATGTTATTTTGAAGTATTGTGCTTTCTTTTATAACATTGTAATATATTGGTTGGAGTAATTTGGATTGATGGGCATAAGTTATTGTGTATTGAGTTGAGTCAAAATCTAGGTTCAATGCAGAGGTAATTGATGTGAACTCATTCTCTTGTTCCAGCATCAAACTCTTAAATGTGCAAAATTTAAAATTGATATATAAAATCAGCGGGAAATCTATGTTTTGTTAGTTCTGAGACATTTTTCAGAAACTTGTCGAGTATCTTGTGCTTATCCTGTTTGTTATTCATTTTGACAGCTGGTCCCAAAGATACTCCAATGGAACTTGTGTATGAGAAGACTTACGATGCTAAAACGGGAAAGGGCATGCCTGAACTTTAAGTAAGGAGATAGATTTATTAAGTACCTTATCCAATTAGATGTTTGCTAATGAATTTTGTCGCATCATGATTCGGTTAAATAAATCCCTTTCGGATTTATCTGGGAATTACCAATCACTTGCTGTTTTGGTTAGTAGCTAGCAAAAATTTGTTGTTTTTTGGTTCTAATCAATTGATTCTAGCCTCCTTATTTCACTCTCTGAACTTGTAAATTATTAAAATGAGTAAGATAAACTCATTTGATTGTGCTTATTCTTTCTAACAACTTTTTATGGCTCTAGTGAGACGTAGAGTACCTCTTTTATTTCCATCACTTAGAATTCAAACCTTGAACATATGTCTAAAGGGTTCAAGCTTAGCCTTTTGTGATTTAATTAACCGAGTTCTTCCATTTGTCCTTGATTTAATTTAGCTCATTTATAATTTAACTTTTTTATTCACCGATCGATCGATTTCGTCCTTAGATTTTTCGAAATAGATAAAATATTTCTCAATATGTGTAACTTATATCAAGTAAGTTCCTCTGTCAACTTGGGCCGTTTGGCGCTAATTGGTGACTTGTCATTCCATGTCAACTTTCACACTTGCAGGGACGAATTTGATCGATTTTGTAACGGTAGTCAATATTTGTTTTGTTTCCCAATTTAAACCCTGAGTTCACAGTTCTGTTAACAATCTGAAATCCCTAATTTCTATTTTCAAAATTTCTTCATGCTCAAATAGAGATGGTGGTTGGTGGTTCTGTGTACCATAATTGCAGAGGTAGAAGGTGAACTTTTATTTGCAAAATCAATCAATTGCGTCCTTGTATTAACATAATTAATACTCCCTCCGTTTCTTTTTAATTGTCTTTTTAGAATGATAATACCAAATTAAGGAAGTGTATTTTTGCACGTTATCTTCCTATTATACCCTCGTTTTAATCCCCAATAAATTCCTATTTTTTTGCCCACACTTTCTCTTTCCAATAAATTTAATATATTATATACAAAAAAAAAAATTTAATATGTTATGTACCAACAAAAATAAAATAAAAAAGATTTAGTTTTCCAAATATATAGCATTAATTGGTTTTATGGAAAAAGATAAGAGCAATTAACAAAGGGTATAATTGATAAATTATACCCATAAAATACAAAAAGGACAATTAAATAGAAACGCTAAATAAGATAATAAAAGACAATTAAAAAGAAATGGAGGGAGTATCAATTTAGGCTTTATTTCAATGCTATTTATATCAAAATAGTCGTCGAAACAAACTTTAGATTATAAAGCAACCTTTTTTTACTAAACAAACAAAGAATTTCAGATTTTCATGTCACTTTAACAGTAAATTAAATTAAGGGATGTTTTGGCTATTTTAAAAAGTTGGAAAATTTAAGAGGAAGTGATGGAGTGGTTTAGGAGGTTACTCCAAATATATTGGTATTGGTAATGCTTATTTGGCGGAACTATGGGGAGTTTTTGAAGGTCTGCTATATGCTAGAAGATTGCGATTTTAATATATAGAGTTGCATGTAGACTCACTTGTTGTCGCAAAAGCCATCATGTAGCAAGGGAATGGAAGCTGGAGAGGAAGGTCTCTTGTAGAGAGGATTCATCGGTTGCTAGCACTAGATTGGGAAGTTGTTATTAGTCACACATCGGGAAGCAAACAAGTGTGCGGATGCTCTAGCCAACTACGGATGCTCAATGGACAATGGGATTATTTATTTTGACAGGTGTCCATGTAGTATTAGTAACTTACTACTCTTTGATATATTGGGTAATACTACCCCTCGTGTAATTTCTATGTAATTCTCTTTCGTCTCGGGTTTAGGCCCTCTTGATTATAAAAAAAAAGTTGGAAAATTTATTGTTGTCTATAAATTTAAGGATGAACTCGCTCATTTATTCTGATTTTCAATTAATCTATGTTGTATTTAACAAATAGGAGGATAAAAATTGCAATTAAGCCTACTAACTTGAGTCCTAACTCAATTGGCCAATGCATAAATTGTAAGGCAGAATATTTATTGTGTCCCAAGTTCAAACTTGAGATCTACGACTACAATTTATGTGTGTGAATTTCATATGGTATTTATTTTTTCATCTACAAATAACAAAAAAATATTATTATATGATATCACTTCAAGAAACATGTTGATTAGCCACAACATTTTTCCCGCGGCTATACTTTCCAATTTATCATGGTTAAGTTGTGGCTAAGTAATTATATTTATCCCAATTCAAGTTTCCCTCCTATGCGAAAATAATCTCAGCGCCTAGTTGTTTTCACTACACCTTTATTTTTTATTAGTTTCCATCCATTATTCTATGATGATGATGATATTATTATTTTAACTTTCATTTTGCGCAAATTTCAATCTCTCTCTCTCTCTCTCTCTCTCTCTCTTGTGCACTACTCCCCCATCATCCACTGTACAAAGATGAAACCCTAAACTTCCACCGCGCTATTTCCGCTTTTGTCGCACTACTCTCCCTTTCTTCCACCATACAAAGATGAAATCCAAAACTTCCACCGCTCTATCTCATCTTCTATCACACTACTCCCCCTTCTTCCATCGTGTGTTCTCATCAATTGTTACCATTATCTCTGGTTAGAATCCTAAACTTCTCCTTATCTAGGTTTTATTTTTTTCCTGTAATAAGCTTTAAAGAATCGAAGTGTTGAATCTGATTCAAACATTTGAAAATTGATTGCGTTAAATTATGCAGTGTTCTCCATCAAATTTATTGTTCTCTTTGGAATATAAATAATTCAAATCTCGGCGGATTCATAGTCAGTGTGATTCAGAGAATGTAAATCTGCATTAAGGTGTCATTTTCTAGATTTATTTTTTAACAAAAATTTTTCAAGCCAATTTTTTTTTCTGCCCAAAAGGTTTTGTTTACACGTTGATGGCATACATGCGTTAATGTGTAAAATACTTTCCTCTTTTTATTAAACAAAATGTAAGACATCAAATGCAATGCAAATAGAGTAAGTTGCAAAATTTGTTTTTAATTTTGCAAGACTCTTTCAAATAGGTTCAAAATACGTAATCTTGAAATAAGTATAAATCACAAATATTCAGTTATCACAAGTATATTTAATTGTTTTACATTATTAATCACCAATATCCTAATTTTTTTTGACCGTCACCAATATCCTAATATCCTAATGATATGTTATTTTAAATATAAATTTAAATTGTATTTAAATTTAAAACCTTCAAAATATATTTAGACATAGGAAAATGCTTATTTGTGCGATGAGATCTAACAAAGAAAAGCAAGAAAGATTCCTGACCATTGATGAGATCTAACAAAGAAAAGCAAGAAAGATTCCTGACCATTGATGAGATCTAACAAAGAAATGCTTATTTGAGCATTGCTATTTAGCATGAAATTTTTACACAAGAAATGCAAGAATTAACACATGGCAAAATCTTAAAGGATGATGTCATTTAATCTTCTTTTTTAGTGGAAAACATGGGTGGTTATGGATGTAATTAAGGGTGAGGATTTATTCTTCTCTTTCTTGCATCAAAAAATTCTTGCTAAATAGCATTTTCCATGATTTATAACCATCCACCCTCATGATTTCTATGAAACAAAGAAATGATAGTTTTAAGTTATTTAAATTGTTCCACCAGTCCAATCGTGTCTTTCGCTTTTCTATTCCTTCATAACATTTAGCAATGCTCTTTAGATTTATTAATGTCAAAATCTCTTTAAAATTTGTTAAAAAAAAGAAGCACATCTCTAATTGAATTTCTTTTGTGCATTCAATCTAAAATTCGAGTTAAAAATTCATACTTTAATTGATGTTTTCTTTTGTACATAAAATATATCTCATATAACTCCCATCATAAAAAAAAACCCATCAGCCTACATGTACACATTAAACTTTTGTAATTTTTTTCTGTTGCCGACTTTTGGAGTTATTTTACAATCTAGTAAAAAAAAAACTAATATGAATATTTTAACATAATATTATTATTATGGCATAACATGTGGGTAAAATTAAGCTATAAACTAGCTTATAGCAGATAAGCTAGCCGATAGCTGAAAAGCTAACTAGTTATAGCTGATAGCTGAAAAACTAATTGATTGAAATTAAAGAGTTTAATAAAATTACCTTTTAAAGTGGTTGATAAATATAAAATGACAAAAAAAAAGACATGCTAGTGGGTAGTTTTTTTCTTTAGTAGATAGATTTTTTTTTATATAAAAAATAATAAAATAAAATTAAAGATTAAAAAAGAAAAAAACTGTAAAAAATTATAAGCTATAAGCTCAAACGCTACTTGAAATAGCATCTCAAAAAAAACTATAAGCTAATTTAAAAAGCTAATTGCCAAACACCTCTATTTTTTTCAAACAAACTTATAAGTTAGTCCAATAAGCTATAAGCTAGTTTATTGGAGTTACCAAATAGTGTCTAAAATGGTTTCCTCTTTCTATCAAAAACAAAATAAAAAAGAAATACTTAAAATTGCAAATAGAATTCAGGTGAAATTTATCACTAAAAAATAAAAATAATTCAAGTGAAATTCGTTTTCATTTGATTTCGCCGCCCTTACTGTGTGGTGCTTTTCTTTATCTTCTCCTGGTTCCCCCAACTTCTATTCGCCAAAACAACCCGACCCGATACGACCCGACCCGATTTCACATTTTCTTCAATCGGAATAGATCGAGCCCAATAACCGCACTTATAAATTCTCATCCCTCTTTCACCGCTCTCTATCTCTTTCTCAGTTTTCAATCTCGCTACTTATCAGGTATTCTATTTCGAATTTCAAATTTTTTTATTTCTTTCAATTTTGCTTTGGAAATGCGTAGCAACGGTTGTTTTTTCAATTTAATCATAATTTCTTATGCATGCTTTCTTTCTGGAATTCAGCATTTCTATTGTGTAATTTCATTTTATCCTTTCCGTTTTCATTTTCATTAGGATTCAAATTTTTATTCATTTTTTTTATTATCTGGAATTGATTCATTTATTCATTGATTGTGTTTCAGTTTGTTTCAATTTTTCATGCATTTGTTTAACGTTTCACTTTATTATTTATTTAATTTTTTGTATTATTTTGTCATAAGGTTGTGGCATGAAAAATCATATTGCTGCAGTGAAGTAATTGTTTTTAATTTTAATGATTTTGTGATAAGGTTATGCCTTGAAAAATTATCACACTCTTTTTTGTGATTATTGAACTCATCATTTAGTGAAGTTAGATTAGTTTATAGTGAATTTATTGGATTTCATTTTTCTTTATGAAAAATGGACCTTTCCTTCAATTTTGAATTAATCTTTTGGTTTTCAATGTTGCTTGGTTTAATTTCTATTACAAATGCTTATTTTTGCTTACACATAGGGCTCATTTCAAAATTGTTGTTTCCTACACAAGCCATTGTGTGAACTATTGATTGTGTTGTTGCTTTCTGGTTAATTTTTATAGGTTTTGATTTGAATCTGTTATCCCTGTGCCCTTGGTTCTAACCCTAATATTGTTGTTATAGATTAATTATTAATAGGGTTTTAATTTGCAGTTGCGGCTATGTTAAGGCTGTTGTGAGCTGACGACGGTCAACATTGGCCTATGTGGTCTGCAATCACAGCCTCATGTAGTTGCAGTTGCCATATGATTTAGATTCTGTGGCCAGCCGGTGGCATCACATGACGTGATCTGCCATTTAAAACCTTAGATTAATTTTGATGATATATGAAAATTTGGATTTGGATACAGTATATAGGAACTGTCTGTTTTCTGCTTGATGTAAGCTCAAAATCAGTTCCTGATCCTTTCTTACATTGTTCTGTTCTATGTCATTATGGAATTCTTTGTTTGATATTTTTGGAGAATGTTGGGTGTGCTCAAGATGCTAGCAAAGTGCAGTTTGGTACCACTGCCTTCAGATAAGATTAGGCATTTGAATTGGATTTTTCTTTATAGTGTTGAGGCATTGAATTGGATTGTTTTGCTACACTGATGTCTGTGTAGTATTCACATTCTTCACTCTTGTTGTATACTTCACTTTGTCTTTTTGAATATCTCCTCTTAAATCGTTTTGATTCAACTGCGGTTCTTATAACCTACATGATATTTTCTGTTGTATTCCTGGCAATTCATTTTTCTGCTCAATATTGTAGAGTGAAGTGTTAATTTATTGTACATTCTTGATAGTTATTTGTATATAATGAAAAACAGGATATGGAGGAGGATATGAACATTGTTGATATAGTTGATGTTCCTGATACCCCAGATAGACCGAAAGCTCGAAACAATGCCAAAAAATGTGTAGGTGAAATAAGTAACTACAACAACTATATAATATTGTCTCCGGGTCCGGATGATAAACCTTATCCATCTCAAAATGCTCCCATATTTCGGAGAGCACAAGCTGAGAAAGTTTATGGAATTGGGACATCACACTCTAATGGAGCTGAAAAGATGGAGAAAGGGAAAACTGTAAGCTCCAAGGTTTCTTCTAGGTCATCTCACCATGGGCATTTTTCTGTTTTCGATTTGACTGAAAAGAATGGGCAGTTCCAACAACCAAAACCATCTTTCTCACATCGTGGATCAAGAGATAACACAATTGAAGACAAGAAAGAAGTGAAAGCAAGTATTGGGAATTCTTCGTCACCCTTAATCACTAGTTCTTCTAATACATCCAGAAATGCCGTCACCGGAAAGTATGAACCAGATAACAAAACACTTCAAATTCCTAAAATGTTTATGGACCGTGGCAAGAGCATTGCTCTGCCCAATGATTCTCAATCTCAACTGAAAGTTGAAAATCAACTTCCTTTGCCTTCTCGTGTTACCACTGCAACAAGAGGTAGAGGGCACAAGAGATTGGTACGAAATGGGTGCATTTCGCCACATAATATTGCAACGAGGGCAAAACAATCAGCTGAACAGAGCAGCCCTCAAACCAATGATGTTGAACAGATCTTTGCTGGAAATTCAGTTTCTAACAATACAATGTCTCCGATTAGTGTTGATGATATTGTTGCTGAAGAGAGAGGCGGCGGCAGAGTTAAAGGAAAGGGAGTGCTTATTCATCCTTCACATGGAGCTAGTGCTAGAACTATTCACACTGATAGCAGGTAATCTGTCTGTGTTTCAGATTGAATTATTTCTTAGTGCTGACCTGGGGGTCTATCACATTTTCGAGCAAATTTGGCTTCCTTGCATTAGCCTAGTGAACATAATAATGCATTTCATCTAACAATCGGAAAAGATAAAACTATCCAGTTTGCAATTTTTTAAAAAAAATTGGGCTTGTTTCCTCATTTATTTTCTTTTGTTTATTTGTTGCCTGCATCAACTTGTATGATATCACTGTTGAAATATGCTTTCCTTTCAACAATGGATAAATGGATGTGATTTCAACCTTCGAAGTCACCTGAAAATGAAGTGACCGAGAAAAATAAGCAGACTGTCGAGCCAAAGAAAAATCTTCCATTACATTATGGTGATTCTTGTATAGAGTTGTTCCCTAATTTTTTTCAAACTATCTAATTTGTTGTATAAGAGGAATGATGATGGGAAGCTTTCTTTGATATAGACAGTTTGATATATGATGCTGATCCTGTGGTTTTGCAATCTTCCTTCACAATTTGTCAACTATTTTACTAAACCAGGGCAGTGGCACATATTTTGTTGGAAGCAAGAATACTGTCAGTCATTCTGTGTGCATGCAAAACTTTCTTTAATTTTTTTTCTTGGGGGGTGTTTGGGCTTTTTAAAATAATCTTCTTGTTTGTAGAATCATGTTTCTCTTTGGTTTCCTAAATGTTTAAATCAGTCCATCTCTCATTTCTGTTGACTACTTATGCTGAGATTAAAGGCATTTAATTTGATGCTTCTTTAGCAGCCCTGTGGTCAATTATGAAGAGGCCAGTGGCAGCAGTAATAAACCAATAAATTTAGTTGGAAACTTGGATAGACAAAGTGGTTGGAGAACTACACATAATGATGTGAATGGGCATCATTCACGGAGAAGTTTCAACGAAAAATTTATTCACAGACAGAATATGAACAGTATAGAAAGAAGTGACACTGGGAGCAGTCAAAATGGCAAGGATGTAGGTCAGTCTGCTGGACCTAGTACTATTGCTGACTCACTGACTAAAAGGCAAAGGAAGCGGGAATCATCTTCTAGAAATCCTAATGTAGCATCTCATAATTCTGAAACTGTATTCGTCAATTCGTCTGGGGAATCATCAAGTTCATCCCGAAGCCGTGTCCTGGATCCTGAATTAGTTGAGTTGTTATCCAGATCAAGTTCCACCAACGGACTGAATGAAGGTTTAAATGACAATGACAACAATAGTTCGGTTGCTCGGGCAATGCAATTAGAAGCAGATGAGATGTTGGCACGTGAACTCCAAGAACAGATGTACAATGATGATTATTTTGAAGACAGTTGGGTCAGTTATCTTCTTTTTCTTAATTTTTATGTAAGTTGTCATTTAAGACTTAAAGAGGGTATTTATTTACAATAACTTGTTTATATGTTGATTTGCTGCAGATTGATGAACATATAGCACGGGAGCTGCAGGATGAAGCGGATCTTCTGCACACATCTACTGTTAATAATCAGATACCTCATCCTGTAACTAAGTCTCTGTCTCTCTTATTCTTTGATTTAAATATATACCAGAGATCTTCTTTCTATATAAGCAACATTTCTTTTATGGGTTATACCAAATATTGTGTTAGTAAAATGATCCGTGCCTTTCCATTCTGAATATCATGATTTAGTTATTTTCTAAATATAGTATTTTAAAAGACTCATGTGGAATTTAAAGTAGAGAGTGCCAAGGCACACGAAACTGCACACTACTTAACCTGGTATCTGTATTTATTTTTTTGCTTAATTTTATGTTCCTCTGAAAGTGATCTGTAAGGAAGTAATGACTTCTATCAACGATAAGAATATGTTCACTTTTTGATCCAAGGGTGAAAAATCAACTTGTCCATGGTGGGAAAGTTTAATACTTTCCCATGTTAAATGCCACCTCTTTTTCTTACTTAGCTTAACTTTAAAGGATCTGTAATGAGTATGGTTTGATGTTATTTGTGTCCATATCATTGATAGGTTGCATGAAAAATATCAGTAACTAACCAGAACTCATAATTTTAAGCAGTAGGGTAGGTAAATCTCACGGCTTCCCTTCCACATTTAACTAGTGGGATTGGTATCTTGAACCTTGAATATGCCATTAATTCATCAAAGTGTGGCTAAATGTAGATAATTCATAACTGATTGCAGTCTGGGTAATGGATCTGTTATTCATGCAGTGGAGTTTAATGTGTTAAATAACGAACAATCTATATTTGTTTATACAGTCATGGGCTCCGAGGGAAAATAGACAGCCCCGTTCACGACCACAACAAAATCCTTCAAATAGGAGGAGAACTGTGCCTCAAGTTCCTCTCTCTAATAGAACCTCACAGTTGAGGAGTCGCGTGATTACTCGATCGTCAAGGCCTACCATGTCATCTAGAGGAAGAGGAAGAGGACGAGGAAGAGGAAGACTCCCCCGGTTTCCTCTAGATATGGACCTAGACATGGTATTCTCTTACCCTTTCATTTTGCCCATCATATTATTTTACATGTTTGTCCCTGCAAATTTGTTTTTCAATAACCTCTATGTTCTTATAATCAGCTAATTAAATGGCAAGAATTTTTATCAAATGTGAAATGTCAACATAGATTATTCTCTCTTAAGATACACTTCTATTTTTGTGTACATCAGAATATAGTTTTAAGTTACCGATGCCATCTATCTCTCTTGCGCAGAGACTTGATATATTGGAAGCATTAGAAGATGCAGTAGGGGATTTTAATGATATGGGAATGGGAGATGATATCCTTAATGCTCATCGTGATTTCAATGAGTAAGTTTTTAGTGAATAATTTCTGCACATAAATCATGTTCCATATTCTTGTGTAGAATGACAATTTGACAACAGATTTTGCTCATTGCATCATTAACAAGGTGGTCTCTAACTCTTGTAATTGGTGGGTAGGAGTATTTCACTCTCATTTAAGATATACATTTTGAATCATCATTCTTTGTTTATGTTAGAATATATGAAATATCTCATAATTTCTTAATATTATTATATTTATAGCATATCTTTAATTATCTGATTGGATTAGTGTCTTATCTTAGGTATACCTGAAGATTACTTTTCATTTCACACTTGTAATTGTGTATGGTAGCTTCACAGTAGTTGTATAGGAAAAGCTCTGCCTGGCTTTATTCTGTTTTCTTTTAAAACTACAACATTAGAAATTCATGCCTTCCTCGTTCCGTCATGCAGAGATGATTATGAAATGTTATTGGCCCTTGATGACCAAAATCACCAGCATACTGGTGCATCTACCAATCTGATCAATAGCTTGCCACAGTCCACTGTCCAGGTAATTCATCAGCCGACTCCCCCTCTACTCTTTTTAGAACCTTTCTTCTTCTGTCGTCAGTTTTTCGGTTTTTGGACATAGAAGCAGCTGATGAGGAAAATAAATGTTTACTGATGGTTCAACACTAATTAATGTTTGTTCATTTGCCACAGACTGACAACTTCACAGAGGACTGTGCCGTATGTCTAGAGACCCCTGCCAGGGGAGAAATTATTCGCCACCTTCCTTGTTTGCATAAATTTCACAAAGATGTAAGACTATTAAAAGAATCTATTTAATTGTTTTTTATTTGAAGAAATTGTTAGAATGCTAATGTGTAATTAACCTCCATTATGGCAGTGTATTGATCCTTGGCTTAGTAGGAAAAGGTCGTGCCCGGTGTGCAAGTCATCTATCACCTAATCCTGCGTGGAATTTAAATAGTTAATTTATCTTGCTGGGATGTGTTATCTCAGCTGTCTCATTTTGTCTCTCGAGGTAAAGAAAAGCATGAGCAGTTTGTTTATGCATGGAAGGGTAAATTGTAACAAGGGCACACTTCCTTTTCACAGTGTCCTGTTTTCTGTCATAGATATCAAAAAGTGAATAGCAATTAGCAAGGTGTAGAAAATCTGCAAGTTGATAACATTTTTGGTGCTGATATCCTGTTGCTGTCTTTTGAACTATGGTTAGTTCCGGGATCGCATTTTAGGATAACTGTTCTGAATTGAAGTCCTGCTGCTGGTTGTAATGAGCCTTCAAGTCAGTGGCAAATCCCAAAGGCTGTATTATTTCATTAGTCAGATGTGTTACAATTTGATGGAAACACAATGTTTTTGGTGGTTATTGGATTGAAAATGAATTTGCATGTTGTAATGTTAAAGATGTATCATTTTGCAATAGCAAGAACATGTCTCTTTTACCTTCTTGTCAAGTTGAATAACCATATCTCATAACCTTGTGGTAACTAAGGTTTTTTGGATAATAACCTTAGTTAACTTGGTTATTCAATTTAATAGACTATACAACTTTTAAATCCGAAATTGATGTACTATTTTTTATTATTATTTATGTCAAAGTGGCGTTTATTTTGAGAGATAAGTTGAAAAATCAATCTATTAATTGATAAAATTAACATGGTAGTAAGAACTATTTAATATCGTCAGTAAATTTTATAGATTATATAAAATGATAAAATTAATCTTGTGGTAAAATCATATATATTTTTAAAACTAACTATTGATATTAATATATTTTGAATTTTATTTCAATTTTTTTTTCTTCTTTAATTTAATATCTTTTATATTTGGATTTTCTATATTTTAAATCATATTTATAAAGATATGATTTTTTTTAAAAATCATATCTTTATCTCATTTTACTTTGATAATAATAATAACTAGATCATAACTTTTTTTATGATGTATAAGTACATGATAATTAGTAGATATATAGAATAATTTGGACTTTTTTTATTGGGTAACCCAGCTGTCTCAAATCTCAATTATAAAAAAAAATCCAGCTGTCTCCCTAACAATAAATAAAAAGGAATAAAGAAAATAGAAAACTAGCCGTTTTTTGGGCCAAACACAATGAGATAACCCTAATCCAATTGAGATATATATATCTATAAGTAAGTATCATAGTAAGTAGCATACTTACTAATTGTTTCCCTCATTATCTTGTTGTGCAAGAAAACTCAACAGTCAACAATGGTTTCTTTCTTCTTCTCTGCCGTAAGAAAGAACAACCCTTCCCGCTCTTCCTCCTCTGTTCTTACCGATGATGATGATGTTCATGATGATCGTGTATGTCTCCACGTTTCAGTGGGTGATCCTTGTTGCTCTTCCTGCCAAGAAACTCAACAACAATTCACCACCAACAAGAAACGAAAACTTCCCCAACAACAACAACAACAACAACAAACCCTCAAGAACAACAACAAGAAAGCACGCATCAACAACAACTGGAGGGATGAGGAACTGAAATCCTCGTCTGTCTGTCTTCATCTGATGTTGGCTTCCCCCTCATGTATACCAACCTGCATCCATCAAGCTGCTGCTGCTGATCATGATCATGATGATGAAGAATGGGAGATGAAGAAGGTTCTTGAAAAGAGTGATGTTTGTCTACATTTGAGTAGACTTTTGATCAAGAAAGAAGTTGCTCAACAATTCATCATTCCTGTCTTGATGTTGGCTGGTGCTTCTCAACAAGCTTCTTATAGCAAAGATGGAATCCAAGTTCAAGTAAGGGATGTCGATACCGACACTCTTCATACTCTCGTTTTCAAGATATGGAGTTCCGCAAAAAGCCACATTTTCACCAAGAGATGGCTCAAAGATTTTGTTCTAAGAAGGAACTTGAAGAAAGGAGATCAAATCGCCTTACGTTGGGACCAACGCAACAACCGATTTGATTTCTCGGTTCTGAGTCGGGCTTAAATTAGTTTAAACCGGTTCATTATCTCCTTTTGTACTTTTGTCTGTATGCATTGTTCATGTCACTCCTATTGGCTCATGGATGATTTCATATTTTGTTTATTTGTTTTTTACAATGGATATTCATATTAGAATTTTATTTTCAGTAATTAGTTTTGGATTAATTAGTTTTTAATCAATTGACTTTGTTATTATCAACTAAAATAGAATATCAAGATTATATAATTCAAATGATTTTAACTTAAAAAGTTCAATTTCTGATCTAACTATGAATTTTGCTACTCTATCATGTAATGGACGAGTATAATTAATTACTTGAACCTCCTTCATGTTTGATTCTTTGTTGTTACAAGTGAACTTGTTCAATTCCTAGGGTGCCTTAGGTAATTGGGCAAATTTGACTCAAGCTTGTGACCCAAGAAACTGATGAAGGAAGCATTGTAGGATGGATGATCCTAGTTCTTTATTGAATCTCAAAGCATCATTTTCTAATCCTAAAATAAATCATGATTAGACGACCATAATATTGTTAGTTTAGTGATAAGGGTATTCAGACACTTGGATTATTTCAAGTTCTACGGATTCAAAAGTTATTCATAATATAAAAGTACTTATGAAGTTCTATTGTTAGTCCTCTGAAAGTACTTATCCAAATGAAGAGAGTGTAAGATTTGATCAATCAATCAATTATTAGTGATTAGTTTTGTAATTCAGATGGTTATAGTTGATCGAGACTAAGGGGGTGTATTGGATTGGGATTTTATGAGACAATTTTGGTAAAAATAATCTTGATGATTTTATGAGATTTTGTTGGACTATATTGATTTTGTGAGATTTTAAAGATTTTTTTACAATCAAGATTTTTAACACATGATTTGAATGGATTTTGAGAGATTTTTTTCAAAAGACTTTTTACAATTAAGATTTCATAATACTTTATATATTAGGAAACTTTTGTATATTAAGAAAATTTTAAAAGAATCAATAAATTTTAATAAAAGAAATTATATTTTTTTGGAATCCAAATATTTTTTTATAAAAAAACCTCACAATAGAAAACTCCATGTTCCTTTTGTTTTTCACGTATATATTCCTAATCACCAATAAAATGGAAAGGTTATCACCACCACCATTGATGAGAAGCAGATGAATGTGAAGAAAAAAATGATTTACTGCAAACAAAATAAAAAAAAATTGAAGAAACAAAATTTTACGTTGTAAAGAAAAAGAATTGTACAAAAGTTGTAATGAATCAAAAGTTTGTAAAAAAGATGTAGAATTTGTTAAAAAATAATTGCAAAAAAGCATATTTGATAGGTAAAGAAGAGGAAATTTTTTTCCCTAGTATAGTATAGTAATGATGAAAGTTTGTCTTCGAGAGTTTGAAAAAGTCTCAAGACTATTGGTGAGATTGCTGAATAAGTGAACAAAGAAAAGAATAAGAAAAACTCAGGTGTAGTGATGATGAACTGCGAAAAGTAATAACCTGATACGGTGATGATGAAAGTATAAAGTCTAGGAGAGTTCAAAAAAGTCTCAAGGCTTTTGGTGAGATTGTTGGAAAAATCTATCAAGTGTATTTTTAACTAAAAAGTCTCACAAAATCCATTACATACAAGAATCCACTAAAATCTATGGATTTTTGAATACCAAGAGACATTTTATAAGTCTTGACAAATCTCAATCGAATAACAGCGAATTTCATTGCCTTGAAAAAAAAATCATGATTGTCTTAATTGAACACCGATTTATTTAGATTTTATAAAAGTCTTGATTGAATACCACCTAATTCTTTTATTAGAAATTTTTTTAAAAAAATCATTTGAAATCCTAATCCAATACACCCCCTAATTTTTCTTAGGGTTCGTTTGGTTAAAAAAAATGAGGGGAGAGGAGGGATAATTTTCACTCAAAACATGGTTTGTTGTTAGTTACGGACTTACGGTTTAGAGAGGGTGATTTGTAAGTTTTTTTTGTAAGAATTTTTTATTTTATTTTACAAGATTTGTAAGATTTAAGAGAGAGAAAGATTTATTTCGATACAAACAGTGAATAAAATAGAGATAGATTTGTAAGATATTTTTTTTGAATCAATAGATTTGTAAGATTTAGTTGTGATTCAACAATAATTAATTTTGCAACAAACTTCCCCTTTGCCGCTGGCGCGTGGGTATGCTATCACTCATTGATTTTTATCTCACTCACAACAACAACAAAAAATGTTCCTTTTGTTACTATTGAAAGACAAGAACCGACCCAATCAAAATCTTAAAAAAATAGCATTATTTAGGTTTAATTAGTTCGATGGTTTCATTCATTCAAAAAAAAAAAAACTTCGATGGTCTCAAAGATACTTTTGGTTTTATATTACTTTCATAAAGAAAAAAAGTTAAGCTTTGGTCTCTTAATTTAATACCATCTTTATTTTTCATTTTCGTCCAATTTATTAGTTTTTGGTAAAAAACTTTAACTTTAAGGACTAAAGTGAAACTTTTTTACTTTATGAAATCAATGTGAAATTAAAAATCTATCAAGTACGGACACTGACACGGCGACACCAATAATAATTTGGAAAAATGACATAATTCAGTGTAATCATAAGTGTCGTGTCGGTGTCGGACACTGACATAGACACATGTCGGACACGCCTAATCCGAAAAGTGTTCGTGCTTCATAGTTAAATATATTTTTAAAGGACCAACAAACTAATTAAGTCTATTATTTATTTATACTAGACTACTACCCTTGCGATGCACGTGTTATGTATAATAAAAAAAATGCAAATATATACTCATTAAAATAAATATATATTCATTTCGTTCCTTTTTATTAATCTTTTTAGAATAGTAACACTAAATTAATGAAATGTATTTTTGCACATTATCTTCATATTGTACTCTCGTTTTAATTCATCAAAAAAAGATTTAACTTTCCAAATATATAGCATTACTTGGTTTTATTGAAAAAGATAAGAGTAATTGACAAATAGTATAATTGATATATCTGTCCCTAAAATACAAAAAAGACTAATAAAAAGGAGGGTAAATAGGTCTTTACCCCTGCAAAAAATTCCTATAAGATTCTCCCTAGCAAAATATTTTTTTTGGTTTACTCCCTGGGTGCAATTTTTAAATCGGTTATTTTCTTCGATCGATTTGAAAAGTGTTGTTTTTTAAATCTATTTTTTCTGTTCAATTGATTAAAAAAGTGCACTCAATGAATTAAAAAAAAATTGTAAGGGAGAAATCTTAAAGTAATTTTTTGCAGGATAAAATAAAACTCGCATATTTTTTTGCAGAGGTAAAGACCTATTTACCCTAAAAAGAACACTAAATTTGACGAAAAAAACTAATAAAAAGAAAAGGAATAGTTTGTTTTTTTTTAAGAAAAAAAAAACCCTTCATAACCTATATAAGCGAATTTACAGTAGAACTTGGCACAATTTAGAGAAAGAGAATGAAGCAATCAAAGGATCCATTCGAAGCAGCATTTGAAGAATCACCACCTGAATCCCCAATCGAAACTGAACCTGACCCAGATGCTGATACAGAGAATCCAATTTCCAATTCATTGATTTCACAACCCAATCACACCAATGAAGAAGAAAATCACGTCAAAAACACTACCTCCATTAACACCGCCATAACCGCTAAGAATAATAAAGACGATGAAGAAGATGAAGAAGAAGATAACATGGATGTTGAACTCGCTAAGTTTCCTACTGCTGGTGATCCTCACAAAATGGCTAAGATGCAGTTTGTAACTTTTTTGTTTTCTCTATGGAGTAATTTCATTTTGAATTTTATGTTATGAAACCCTAATTTTTGTTGATTTTTAGGGCTATTTTATCACAATTTACTGAAGAACAAATGAGTAGATATGAGTCATTTCGTAGAGCTGGATTCCAGAAAGCTAATATGAAAAGGGTAATTCTTTGCTTTCACTTTTTCACTTATAAGGTTGTTAATTTTAATCCTGTTTTCATGTTAATGTTATATTAACTACTATGGCCCTGTTTGGATAAACAGCTTATAGCATAAGTGCTTATCAAGATAAGTGCTTATGCATAAGCTTTAAAAAAAGCTATTTTTATAGCATCAGATTAAATTAAATTATTTTTCTACATTCTATAAGCTGTTTTCATAAGCTAACTTGGAGAACTTATAATAATAAGCTGAAAATAGCTTATGAAAAATGTCATAAGTTGTTTCTATAAGTTCTGCTAAACGGTCTCACAAAACTTACGTCTGTAGTTTAGCACTTTAGCTCAAATAAGCTCATCCAAATAGGCCCTATGTAGCATTGAAACTTCAAATTGAAGATGTGTCCTGTGTCCTATCATGTGTCGGTGTCAAACACCAATGCTTTCATTTTTTAAATTATATTTGGTGCTTATGTGCTATTCGGGTTCGTGTCATTTTTTTTTTGGGTGTGTCCTTGCTTCACTGTTAACTTGTGGATATAGGGCTGTGGAAGAATTGGGGTTAATAGATAGACCAGGATCAGTTAGGGTTTGTTGCGTGGTTGAAGGTTCATTGTGTATAAGAGTTTAGAAATAAAGGGGTTGAGTTAAATCAACAGGATTTTGGGTTTGATGGTTCTTAGAGGAAACTAAAGGAATTAGTACCTGTCTTTAAGCCAATTTTATGTTTAAGCTATTTATTTCTTGATACCAAGCTAAGCTGATATTGTGTCCTTCAACATTAGTTGACCTTCAGCATCTTTTCCTTTATCCCAAACTGATTGGGGAAAAACTAATTATAATTTCAAGGCTCTTAACTGGTCAAATTATACCACCATAGACACATGACATTGTTGAATACAAATTTTTTTAAACTGTTGATTTCATATTATTTATAATAGTATAATTGGTTAGGATCCTCTCTGGTTTGGGAACAAGATACGGTCCTGTAAAAGAGAATAATATAGTTTTTTTGTACTCATGATTGGTTGTTTGTAGGTTAGGGTCCCCTAGTTTTTGTCCAATTCTTATAATCACTTGAGCTAACCTTACGCATGTTTTCTCCTTGTATTTTATTTTTATTTAAGAGTGGTTTCTGTCATGTTTGCTTATGCTTCGATGCTGCTTTTGAACTCATGTACTTCTACATGAAATTGCAGATTGCCATTTTTGTATTCTGATTTGCACTAGTAATTTATATTATAGTAAGATAAGATTGCTCACAAGTTGCCTCTTTTCTCTTGGTTGCCTGAAAGCAGTTATTAGCAAGCATCACCGGGACCCAAAAAATCTCGATTCCAATTACGATTGCAGTATCAGGGATTGCAAAAGTGTTTGTGGGTGAAGTTGTGGAAACAGGTAGATTTTTCAGTTATTAGCAGTATCAGGGTTTGTAAAAATTTCTTTTATGAGCATGGCATGCTTCCAATTTAATATTGTTAGAAAAGAAAAATGCAAATATATAGCATAGTGAACACTCTTGCACATATAGTGTTTTCAAGGTAAAAATGTTGCATTATACTATATTTTTTCCATTAATCAAAGGTACTCTATCTTTGCAGCTAGAACAATTATGAAGGAAAGGAAGGAATCTGGTCCAATCCGGCCATGTCATCTGAGAGAAGCACATAGACGACTGAAGCTCGAAGGAAAAATCTTTAAGAGAACAACCTCGAGGCTATTCCGGTAATGGACCAAATATGATTTTCTGGATAATGTGATTGGCTTGCAACAGTGGCATGCAGGCAGGAAAAGTAGTTGATCCAACTTATCCAATCAACTTGAATGAGTGAATCAATGTTGGTGGGTAAAATGGAAACCTTTCCCCATTCCTACAAAATAAATTATGTAATGGACTTGAGCACATATTTTCTTTCTAGTTGTGCGAAATATCAATATTTAATGTTTTTACTGTATTATAATCTACTACCTTTTCCTCGTCAACTGGTAACCCTAGCAAGTTCTTACAACAAATTCGAGCATATACATACTCATGTATTTCAGATTTTTTGTTGAACTTCGCTAGTTGATGTTTTACAATGGAAGCTCATTGCACAAGGATTCAAATGAATGTATCCTTATTTATACATAATTCATATACGGGAGTAATTTTTCTGAATATTTGCTTCTAAAATAGTTAGATGGATTCTACGGCTTATAGATGAATCAACTGGAAATGGCAAGTCCTACACAAATTCAATTTAGTTGCATATCCAAGTTGAAAAATTGCACAAAATTTGCAGCTAGATATTGTGTGCTCATCACTATTTTTGCACTAAACTTAATGATCTCGTTGCTGAAATTTCTCTTCATTCATTAAGAAACCTCAAATTAAGATTACCTTGCATTTTATTGTACCAAAAGTCTTTGACTGGGAAAACCCCTTCGAAGCTTGATCATTGTAACAAACTTGTAAACCTTGAGTTATATGATGATCAGTCATGGCTTGCTACAAAAGGGAACACATATGACAAAAGGCTCTTACCAGAATATCTAAATTTGTTTTCAACTATCTCCAATTGGATTTGATGTTGAACTCATCTTGCACAATATCAGAGGGTCCAAAATGTACATGGTAGCAATGCAGTGTGGTACTAAAATTAAATATTAATAATAAGTATTTAAAAATAGAGACCATTTTTAAAGTATATAAGAAATTACTAGATAAGAAAAACAAATTACCTTAATTAAATAATTAATTCCCAAAAGATGATAAATTTTTTTTATTTTGGTTATCATGTTATAAATACCAAGTTTGCACGCCTTATAAAGCGATTAATTTTCGTCTAGAAATCTATGAAACACACAATGTGAATTCGATCTCAATTCAATTTTTTTATACACGAGTCAAAAATTAAATTTGTTATAACTTTGCTTTAAAAGGTTCAAACCTTAAGGCTTTGTTTGTGAGTTTGGAGGGGAGGAGAGGGCTTTGGAGGAAGGGAAATAGAGAGAAAATTAGAGAAATCTTTTACATTTTTTGAGAAAGTATTTTTTATAGAGAATGACAAATAAATACTTATGATTAATATATTACTAGCCGCCTTCCGTGCCCGTTTGTGTAATCGATATTCTTTTTTTTTTTTCGTGTGCGATCGATATTCTGTATTGTGCAAATATAAATAACTACTTAATCTCCTTTTTTATTGGACTTTGTTAACAATTGATAACTACGTAACCTTCTTTTTTTGTTGTGGTTAGTTATTAAGAAAAAATTATATTTTTTTTTACTATAAAAAAACTGAAAACCTACTTTTATGTGGAAGTTGTGTTTAGTTGTTAAGAAAAAAAAAATTATTTACTAAAAAAAACTGAAAATCTATTTTTATGTGGAAGTTATTTTTTAAGGGTAAAATTAGAACAACAAAAAAGCCATCCCAAAAATTTATATCCCCTTTATATATTAGTATAGATGAATTTAAGAATATTATAACAACATTAATTAAATTTGAAGAATTCATATAAACTCTCCAAACCCCCATCCAATACAATTTTTGAGTTCCACCAAATTAGGGGGTTTTGTGTTATGAAGAAAAAATAACCCTCCAAACTCCTTCCCTCCAAAACTTCTCTATTCCTTCCACTTGTTTCTTCCTTTTTTTCAAAACTATTCCCTCCCCTCCAAACTCGCAAACAAAGCCTAAGAGTTTAACCAATTGGTGATGATTACTTTATCTAAACAAGAAATATTGGAAATGAATGCAATTTCACTAATTTATCCAAACACAAGGAATTTAACAAATGAAGAGAATTTAATTACGTTAATTTGGAGGCTGATATAACTCAAAGATACCATATTGCTCTTTCTGCATTGGAAGGTGAAGCGTGGGCATTAGTACTTCATGCATCTACATCGGAAGGTGATGCTTGGGCATTACTACTTGCAATAAAGGAAGTTAGATAAAAGCATTTTGTTCTGTTCGAGTTCAATTATTTGAAAGTGATTCACAAGTGTGAACTATTTGCACAAAGCGTGGTGACAAGTCATAATTTAGTTTAATTGTTGACATTATTAATATTATGTTATCTTGTGTAAACTTTGAAGTTAAGTTTGTTCAAAGACAAGCGAATATAGTTGCTCATATTTTTGTTATAGTAGCCATTTCTTGGACTAGTTTCCATAGTTTTAAGATTATTCCCATGTATTAAACATTTATTAGTTGATTAAATGAATGTTCAAGTTATTCAACAACTTCATCCAACCAAAGCACTACTCCACTACTGCACTGAATGTTTTGTAACTTGAAGCATCTCTATTGTTAAGTTTTTATTGATTCATACTACTATTATTAAAATTTAGAATACTATCACTCTGATGTAAAATGGAAAATGAAGAACCACGTGATAAAATATGCTATTGCATTATTATTATCCTTTCCTTTCATTACAATAAATTTTACCAAACACAGACTCTTCTGGTAAGGTCAAAACAAAAAGCTTAAAACAGAAATTATAGAATTATTGACCAGTGATTGACATTTTCACTATCACAGAACAAAGCTTTTATTCTATTTTCTTAATATAGATAATAATAACCAAATAGAAATGAGTACCAAGTAACTAATTCTAACGAGCATCCTTAGATAAGAAAAGGTTGTCTGTTTTGCGGGCGTTGCAGAGCTCATCAACAGAATCACCTCTCTCAAAAACAGCAGCTGCCCCCATTCCAGTACCTGCTCACAATTTACAATGAATAATGTTAACTATAAGGTGCTCAAGAACACACGCACCCGAACACATGCACGCATAGTGAGAAAGTGAGTGTACCAATGCACATAGATATCACTCCAAATCGACTGTCCTTGCCACGTCGCTTCATTTCATGCAATAGAGTTGCAACACATCGAGCACCTACATCACAAAATTATAATAAAATAAATAAAAATGCTTTACTTATGGGGTACAAATTATTGTTAGCTCAATTCTGAATTCTCACATTTCTTAGCTTTGTTCCAAGGCAAGTCATTACAGTTTTGTTAGAAAATACAGAAAATCTATCAGGTTACTATAGCTATATATGTGAGATCCTATGTACCACTGATACTTTAGATTGACGTTGTGTCTGGACACCGAAACATGTGATTACATTCAATCACTTCTATTTTCTTAAACTATTAGTGGTGTGTACATGTTAGTTTTGTGTGTGTGTGTGCGCGCGCGCGCGCCTATGTCAATACTTCATAGGTGAGATCTATCTTGCAAACATATTGGTAACTTTCAAAACAAAACGGATACAAGTATGATAAATTTTAAAGCTTCAGTAATCAGCAATGGTGATGTAGCTTTATAAATGTGAAAAGAAAAGTTTTTGGCTTGTGGTATATATACCTGTTGCTCCCAAAGGATGCCCAATTGCCATTGCACCACCATTAACATTGATCTTTTCTGAATCGAGTCCTAGCTTGTTACGGCAATATACGAACTGGGAAGCAAAAGCCTGGATATATGCAAATCAATGAAGTTAATACATAAACAAATGGTGAGAAAAAAGAAAAATAAGATAAGAACACCAGTTAAATACCTCATTTATTTCAAAAAGATCGATGTCATCAAGCTCAAGACCTGCAGCCTTCACAGCAACTGGAATTGCAGCAGCTGGGCCAACGCCCATGATGGCTGGATCAACACCAACTGCGGCGAAACTCCTACATGACAACCAATAAATAATGTTCTTCAGATTATAATACAAAACTTTTCCTTACCAATTTTGCACCGAGACAATTTTTAGAATGGAATGAAGATTCGTTAAAACTTTGTATGGATGCAAGAAGATAATGATCGGACAGAAAATAGAGAGAAGAGAAAATAAATGGATCTTATATATTGTTTGGACTTTGGATGGAAAGGAGAGGGAGAGAGAGAGAGAGAGTTAACTACAAAACATTGCAGAAAACAGGAATTTGTAAACGCATTTTGCATTATGAGCTATTGTGCTTAATCAATCAAGCCCACCAAGATGAATACTTGTGTCTGAAGTTGCCGGAGCAGTTGGAAAGAAAGAAAGTTGGTACTAAACTAACTGGGTTAAACTTACAATCACTTTAATAGCTCAACAAAAGAAGGAAATAGCAATGGGAAATTTAATCTGCTGAAATATATATATTTTTGTGCTTCGGCCAAAACAAGAGAAGTACAATATTCTGACAAATCACTACTGCTATGATATTTTCCTGAAATTATCAACATGTTTCATGCTAAATATATATTTTCTAATTTATATCTTTATGTTAAAGAGCAGGGAAATCAACTGGGCCTTCCTTTATTTATAAAATCCACAGCATGCCAATTTGAAATCAGTATATAAATATTGCCAAGGATCATAAATCATAACTTTTATGTTACCCATTAAGTACCTGAATACACCAAGAATGGGTAGCCCCTTTTGCATTGCAACACTTCTTTTCATCAGGAGAACAGCCCCAGCACCATCGCTCACCTGGCTAGAGTTACCTAAAACAAAGACATCAAATCAAATGATTAAATAACAATATTATAATAATTGGAAAGAATTTGAGGAAATGAATCACATTTATATGGTCTTATACCAGCAGTGGTGGTTCCGTCTTTCTTGAACACAGGTTTAAGCTTTGATAGGTCAGATAATGTTGCATTAGGTCGAATTCCATCATCAACGGAAATGGTGACAGATTTCTCCTCGCCAGTTTTTGGGTCTACAATCTATTGAAGAAAAGTCTAAATCAGAACCTAATACCCAAAAGGAAGATTCAAGATACCCTTATGGTGGAAATTGGAAAATACCACGGTGGAAACTGGTATGATTTCATCTTTAAATTTTCCAGAAGCAGTAGCAGCAGCTGCTCGCCTGTGAGACTCAACCTATCAACAAGAATAAGAAGTTAAGGTTTGTTAAAGTTAAAATATAAATATTTATAAAAAAAAAGTTTAAATTATAAATAAAAGAGAGAAGATAGTGCTGCATTAAAAGATATATCCAACTTACAGCAGCTTCATCTTGTTCTTTCCTTGAAACCCCAAAGCGGCCGGCAACATTTTCAGAGGTAATCCCCATTGGAAGAAGGCAGTTTTGGGCTTGTTCAAACATTTTCACCTGTGACGACAAAGTAAGACATATTACAACCTTGTAGCCCTTTAGAGGTATTATTTCCAGAAACCGAAAGTAAAAAATTGAATGAATTAATCAATCTGGCAAAGGAGTTAAAGTTAGGAAAAATGGGAAAATTACTCTAGGATTCACTGATCCATCCCATGCCATTGGATTAGTCGTCATGGATTCCAAGCCGGCACCAATACCTAAACAAAGATATTTAAAGGTAAAAAACAATATACGAAGTTGTTGCAATCATAAGACGTGCAAAACAATGTGATGCATGATATACCAATGTCATAAAATCCAGCCTTAATAGCAGCAGCTACATCAGCAACAGCTTGGAGCCCAGATGAACATTGCCTGTTAACTGTCCTAACAGGCACAGTTTCTGGATTGCAAAAAAAAAGAAAGAAAAAACATGTGTAAATAACCAACCAAATCATCGATAAGTTTTAGTTACACAAGTTATCTAGACATACCAGGAAAACCAGCATAAAATGCAGCCATGCGACATTCACTAGCTCTTTGAGATCCAGCTCCCAATACAGAACCCACAACAATATCCCCAACTTCACTTGGGTTCAAGTTGGTTTTCTCTATTACAGCCTACAATGAAACCTCATCATCACGTTCATGTAGATGGATGTACATTATAGCGCGAATTATGAACTAAAGTAGAAAATAATTAGAAATTAAAAGTAAGAAAACCTTCAAAACAGGAGCTAGGATATCATCAGGATGAGTATCTTTGAAACCACCACGTTTAGCTTTGCAAAGAGCAGTCCGATATGCACTGCAAGCACATAAAATAACTATTGTTTTAGATAAAATAAAAAATAAATAAATAAGAGATCCCTCAAACATATTGCTCCAAATTCATAGTTCGGCGTGAACATGAGAAAGTTGGGTTAACAACTTAATTAAGCACCTATTTAACAAACACTTCATAACATATAGATGTTGATGTACAAGTTGTATTGTATCTGAATTTCTGCATAAGTTCTATATAATATAAGTTGTTTCTATTCTATGGAATTTTTGAAAACAATATTGTATATGCCTATTACAGCTTATTTTTATAAATTCTCCCAAATCCAATCACTTACGTAAGTGCTTATATCATAACAATAAGCTCAAATGAGCTTTTCCACACCCTATATCAACAATCAAACAAAACACTTGCTTAATGTGCAAAATTCCATTTGAGTAATAGCTGAACTTACGCTACAATCACTACATCGTCCCCAAAAGCAGCCGTCCTGTGATAAGCTGCACTGTCTCCTGCCAAACATGCTGAAGCCTGCGAATCAAATGTTCAACATACAAGTTAAAATCCACCATAACAAGTTCAATTCAAAGTAAAAAATACACATCCATACACAAATACATATATCATGCATAAACACATATTTGTGCTAACTCCAAATAATCAATAAGGAAATTATGTGTAGCAAAAGGGTCAGTCAGAATTTTCCCCTCAAAATCCGATGAATAAATCATCAGAAACTCCAGCTATAACACACACTCGAAAGTAGAAGCTCATGATTCTCCTTGTCTTCACGAATAAGACAGAGACATGATCGGTGTTAGTTCGTAAAGGAAAACAAAAGGATAAACAAATCATATTTGTTTTCCTTTGTTTTGATCGAACTAACACCGATCATGTTACCATCTCACTCATTAGAGAGAGGATCGAGACCATATCGATCCTCGACGATATTTTGAGTGATTATTAAATGGTTATCCACGTGAATATTGAATATACTAGTATATACTTTGGTGATTGCATCAATATGAAAATGAATATATAAATATTTTAGTGATTTGGTGAATATGAATATAAAAATAGATTCAAGATCAGAACTTTAACAAAATTATAAACTAATAACAAATCAAGGAAACATATACTCGCATAAAAGCCAAAAGGGTCATCAATTATAACAAAAAGAATGAAAAAGCGATAAAATTGAAGAGAAATTGAGAATTGAAAAGAGAAAAAGAGAAAGAAACAAACATGGAGAGAGGTGGATGATGATGATGAAGATGAAGAAGAAGGGTTGAGATGTTGAAGCAAAACTTTCTGTCTGTTAATCGCTTTCTCCATATCGTGAAAATCGAATCGAAGTGAATGAATGAAATGAGAGAAACTTGATTTGATTTGCTTCTTCCTACATTACTTGTATTTCTTTTCCACTATTTATTATTGCCGAAGCAATCGCAAAATTGTTTTATTTTATTTTGTTTTGTTTTGGATAAGATTAAGAATTATAGTATATTTATTCTTTTAAGTTCATTTTGTGTTTATAATTGGTTTTATAACACTTTTATAGTTTTATTATTGTTTGTTTCTTTTTTAAAAAGAAAAACTATGATTATTTTTTCTATATTATGGAGTAAATAAATACTACTATAAACAAAATATTGAACACCGATAACCGATCGTTAGTTGGTTTAATGGTGATGGACGCCGAACTTGATAGTGAGAATCACGGTTCGATCCTCGCAACTAACCCTGAACCAAATTAAACTGATGATAAAAAATAAAAAAGAAATATTGAACACCGGCATGTAATTAGTCTGGGCAATAAATAAATATTTTTTTTAAGGCGAGCAATAAATAGTTCAAGTACTTTAAATAAGTTTAGTAAAAAAATACCTTAAATTAACAGTTTAGTATTCAATTATTTACTTTTGTTTTCCAATATTTGACATATTTTGCACTTGGAATGTGATTAGTTTTGTAAAGAAAAAAAGGTGATTAGTATTTTTGACAGCTGAAATATAAACTATTTTTGGTCACCCAATCTCATTAATTCAGTTGTTTTTTTATGTATATTATTAATTTAGTTGTTAATATTAGTGTTTTTTTACTAACACTTGAAGTTTAATCATTTACTAACTCGTATATAATCTAAAATTCAAACCAATTGAATTACTCAACTTTATTTATAGCCTAAGATATCTGTGGACTAATTTTGCCTACGCATTTGATTTATATCAAAGAAATATTTTTGGAAAAGATGTTCTGCATAAGTAAATTTTATATAGAAATTTAATTATATTTATTCCTTCGTGTTTTTTTTACAAAATTATATTTATTCCTACTAAAATATAATAATATGTTAGCAACTTATTTACAATTATGTACGCACTCTATCTTATAGTATCGGATTTTTAAGGAAAAAAAAAGGTAAATGCCCAAAAAAATTGATTAATTTTAATTTGGTAAAATTATGATTTTTTTTTTCTTAATTTGCTTAATATAAATAAGTGTGACAATTATGGAGATGAGATATGTTGTTGTTTAAGTTATTATTATAGTATTTGTTTATTTTGACTAAATTATAATATTTTCTAATATGTGTAAAATAATAATTGTCTTAACAATTATAAATTTTACCTTTTCTTAGGCAAGGAAATAATACGATATCGGTCACCAACAAAAAAATGAAATGGGTTGAAAATGGAGATCGGTGACGTTCACAATAAGAAATACATATATTTCAATTTTTTAAAATATGGACTTGCCGCTGTAACAATAAAAAACACACTTTTTGATGTAATTTATTTCTATTATTGATGTGAGATCGGACGATTCAAATTATTAGTTTTACACTGCTCAACAATCTCAGTTGTTGATCTAAATCAAATGATTCAGAATAGTTACTGCATCACAAAGTTACTATAGCAAATATAATTTCAACTTTCCATTTGTGTGGCATCTCAAGTGTGATTTCTATATTTTTCACTCAGAATTATCACAAGTTATTTATATTTTTTTTATTTAGTGAAATAAGTTTGGTAAAAAATATATATTAGTGATTTGAGCATCTTACACCAAATAAGTAACAATTTAATCTATGCAATTTGTGCCTAAAAAAATTTGTACAAAAGATAGTAGAAGGAGGATCCTTGAAACACGGAAATCGTAGTTCCACTGATAGAAATACCGAAATTGCTAGTAAAGTACGCTATGATTTAAGTTCAAACTCCAAATTTTCCATTTTATGTGTTGTGAGCTTTTAATGTCTTATTATTTCGTCTATCTATAAAAACACAATCAACACAAACTACACATAAAAAAAAAGCATAGTTAAGACTTAAAACAAACCAATGGCTTACACCATAAAAAATTGAATAATTTCTTCTTAGCTTTAAACCACCACCAAATTTAAATAAATGCCCTTGTTCGTAGTTATAATACGAATTTTACTCTACTGTGGTGGATATTTCTACAGTTATCCATTCAATAAGAGTCCAATAGCAATTCTTAAGCTTATAGCAAATAGTTGATAAAAATAAATAAACTAATTAAAATTATATATAATGTTTGATAAAATTAATTAAAATGACGTAAAATATATTTTTAATGAAAATAAAAAGCTAGAGCTACTTCAAAATATTTACCATACCTTTGATTAAAAAGAAATTTTTAATTAATATTAAATAAAAAGTTGTAGAAATATAGAAACTCAAAATATCATTGTGTTTCCAAATAGAACTTTAAATAGATGTTTAGAAGTCCTAGCTCAACTGACAAAATATTGTCAAAATTGTTAGGCTGGACGATATGATCGGAGTTCGAACCCCGACTTCCTCACTTGTATGTGTGAGTTTATTACTCCCTCCGTTCCTTTTTATAAGGAACAATTTGGAAAAAACACACAAACCAATGAATTATATTTTTTTAATTAAAAATTCTAAAATTTTATAATCTATTCCAAAACTAACCTTGGTGTAATTAATGCATAGGGAATATGTTACTGTAATTAATGCAGAACATTGGAATAGATAAAGGGTAGGAATGTAATTGTTTAATGAATTAAACATAAATTTAATGATTGTTTCTTATAAAAAGAAACAAATTTTTTTTCTAAATTGTTCCTTATAAAAAGGAACGGAGGGAGTATAATAACTTTATCATTTCGTCTATGTAAAAAAAAACTTTAAATAGACTTTGGGCAATTATAACTAATCAAAGTTATAGTACTAATTAGTTCGAAGAAAACGACAAGTGTTTTCATCACAGCAACTTAATTTCAGAAGGGAAACTCTACAAATGGGGAAACTCATTTCAATCACGGAAAAGAGATTACTCCCTTGTCACTTTAAGCTTTGGAGATTAGACAACAAATATGTCAATTCAAGCTTTAAATGAAATTTGTTAAAAAAAACTTTCAAAATAAAATTAAGTGTCTGATACATTCAATAAGCTATCTCAATAGTTTATTAGACTAGATTATAATCTTTGGTTGATAAAAAATAAATGTCATAACAAATTTTTTTAATTAGTTTAGTGTTTTTTGAGATGTTATTTTATATAGTGTTTGACCTTATAGTTCTCTTTTTATTCTTATTATTTTCATTTTAGTATTTCTTTATTTTTTTTAAATATAATAACTACTTACTAAGAATATATTTTTATGTCATTATATATTTACAACAACTAAATTTGTCAAACACTTTAATTTTATTCGATTAATTTTTCAATTATAAATTATAAGCTATAAGTTAACTTTTTAACTATCGATTAAATTTTCATCTATAAGATCACTTATAGTTTAATTTTATGAAACTTTTTAAGTGTTATTTTTAGTAACATTTTTAATTAGAATGACATATCACATAAATATTCAATTTTCATAAAATTGAAGTATTTAAGTGACAATTGTTTTCTTCATTTTTTAGAAACTCTCATGTTGAGTTTATTAGGATACAAGCCAATGAGGTTGCTCATGCTTTAGCAAAAGCGGCACGTACATTCTTAGCTAGTGTCCATCTTTTTATTGATATCCCAACATGTATTCAACACATTATTATAATTGAAATGTTATAAACAATTTAATGTAAAAAAAAAAAAAGTTGCATGTACCGTAATGTAAAATAATTTTTTATATACATTAATTAATCACATTTCATTCTTTTAGATATTATTACCTGATGTATTTAGAAAATATTAAATTGTACTTTTACTTTCTAACTTTTACAAACTTAATATTTTAGCCTCTTAATTTTTATAATAGTATTTTTAACTTCTTAACTTTCATAAAACTTGTGATTTTAACCTTTAACTAGTGAAATTAAAACTGAATAATTATAAATTGAAAGAAAAACACTTAAGTAGTAAAACCAAAATTGTACTTAAACTAAAATAATTTATTTTTCATAATAAAAGACTAGATAGAGTACTTTTTTATTTTTTTATTTTTTTTTACAATAAAAGAGTGATTAGTTACAGATTTATCCACAATCATGTCTGTTCTGGTTCTTCTGACAAAGAAACAAATGGAGGCACGCATTCCAACATTCTCAACTTGGACCAATAGTATTATTGCAGTGCTTCACAAAATAGAAGGAGGTAGTAATCTCAATTATCAAGTGACTCAAATTTTTGAGTGGAAATAACGAAATAATAATAAAGTCTAAAACAACAGTGATAATATAATTAAAAGTTGTATATTGATTGTTTTAAAATTTTAAAAGTAAGTGAACAATTTATCACAATTAAAGAAGACAATGATCTTATTTATTTAGCATGAACTAAAAATAAATTGTAATTATCATGAACAAAAAAAAATCTCTAGTTTAATTATCATGCATGAACTAAAAATAAATTGTAATTATCATGAACAAAAAAAATCTCTAGTTTAATTATCATGAACTAAAAAAATATCTGATATAAGCAACAACTCATTGAAAATAAACAATTGTTCCGTTTATGATTTTTGTATAATAAATTGTAATTAATATTAATAAATATAAATATTTATTATTCAATTCCTTTTTTATTAAAACAATTGTCCCGTGTATGATTAAACTTTTTTATTAAAATAATTGTCCCATGTGTGATTTTTGTGTAATAAATTGTAATTAATATTGATAAATATTTATTATTCAATTCCTTTTTTTATTAAAACAATTGTCCCGTGTATGATTAAATTTTTTCATTAAAGCAATTGTCCCGTGTTAATTAGTAGCATTTTTTTTACGCATGTTAAATTCATAAGTTTTCACTACCAAAATTATATCTTTATAACATGTTTTCATAAACTACTGTATAAAATTTATAATAAGTCAATCCAAACGGGCTCACTATATTTTTGTTTCTATTTTTATGTTATTTTATTTTTAAACTCATAAATTAACTTATTTTATTAGGTTCTTCTATTTTTATTTTGGCTTAATGACATATTTTGTCCCTTATATTTATTTTAGGTTTCAATTTGGTCTCTTAGATTTAAAAAGTCTCAATTTAGTCCTTTTAGTCAAATTTCCGTTAAAATCGTCCATGTAACTAACAAATTTGCATACGTGAACAACTTAGGAGGGCATCAAGTGGAAGTTGTTAGTACTATTTCTAATGCCGTATCTTTCATATTTACTTTTGTTCCTATTTTTATGCGTAAATTTCTTTTAATTAATTTTTTTGTTAAATATATTGGATTAATATGTTTTTTAGAGGTGATTTCCAATGCTATTTTTATGGATTATTTTTTATTCTTCCTAGTTTTGTTTAGTATTTTTTTTAGTTTAGAGTTAAAACTACATTTAACGACAGAAACTCTGAAATATTATTAAACTTGATCGGACAAATTTTTTAGTTCCTTTTATTATAAGTAGATTTAATTAGATTGTTCACTGTACGCAACTGCGATCGGAGGGAGCTGAAACCACTTCCAGAAGGCCCAGAACTGACCCCGAATCAGATTAAATTGGTCGTGAAAACCAAAAAAAAAATTGTTCACCGTACGCGGTCGTTTCAACCCGCACCGCAATCACCGCCGCCAACCTCTCTGCTCTCCGGCAACTGTCATTTTGCTGGAAGCTAACCTCTCGTCGCCACTATAAACCAGGTTTGTTTCCAATTTCTTGTTACACGAATCGCTCTAATGTTTCAGATTTTTCATCGTTGAGTTACTTTGGATTTGTGTTTTTGCTTACACGAATCCCTCTTTTGATTTACTCCAATTTCTTGTTGATTTACACGAATCCGGGTTTGAGAAATTACATTGACTATAATGAACACAGTGACTTTAACAAGAAACTAAAGTTACAATGTTGCAAGTAACTAAAGTTTGTTCTTTTTATTGTTTTACAGTATCAATGTATACCTTTGCAATCATTTGTCTTTTGATGGATTATGGTTTAGTTGACTTATTATGTAATGAATCAATGGATTATTATGCTTTAAATTGTGGTTAAGTTGGTTTTTTGGTTTACTGAAAGCTACTCAATGAATTTACTACTTTACTGATTTCCTGGTTTTTTCTACTGGTTTAAAGCTTATTCTTTTTGTTTAGGGACCTTTTAGTTGTTTTTAATAGTTTTGGGATTAGATCGGTGAGAGAGTGATAGTTTAAGGACTAAATTGACTGTTTACTCTTCATATTTGATTAGATGGTAAGTTTCAACTGAGTTATACTTGTATTTATTTTTTAGATTTGCTTGTCAAATATGAGTTTAATATCTCAAAATGCTCGCTCTAAGAATGAGACCAAAAGGGAGGAGGACATTAAAGAAAAAGAGGTTGAAGATGGGAGAGAGGGTGATGTTGATACCCTGGAAGTGAAAAAGAGGAAGCGAGATGATGGAAAGGAAGAACAATTGGCAAAGGAACAAGTTAAGGCGATGAAAAAACTTGAGAACTTTTTGTTTGGGTCTCTCTATTCCCCTCTTGAATTTGGAAAAGGTGATGATGATGAAGTGGATGCCGAGGCTTCTGATTTGTTCTTCACTGATCGTTCTGCAGATAGTGTCCTCGCCGGTTATCAAGAAGATGTTGACTTAGATGGAAGTTCTGATAATGATGATGCTTTGCAAAGAAAGCCGGTGTGGGTGGATGAGGAAGAAGAAAAAGTCACCGTAAACATAGCCAGCGTCAACAGGTTAAGGAAGCTAAGGAAGGAAGAGGATGAGAAATTGATATCTGGTTCAGAGTATGTGGCAAGATTGAGGGCTCAACATGTTAAGCTCAATCGAGGAACTGACTGGGCACAGCTTGATTCAGGCTCAAAAATGGATGAATCTTCTGATGATGAGTTGACAGACGATGAAAATAAAGCTGTTATGAGCCGAGGTTATGAGGATATGGGTGATGTTCTCAGAACAAATGAAGACCTGGTTGTGAAGAGCAGCTCAAAATTGTTGCCAGGACATATTGAATACTCGAGACTCGTAGATGCAAATATACAGGATCCTTCTAATAGTGTGATAAATTCAGTTCAGTTCCATCGAAATGGTCAGCTGCTTCTTGCTGGTGGATTAGACCGGAAGCTTAAGTTTTTTCAAATTGATGGCAAACGGAACACCAAACTTGAAAGCATCTTCCTTGAAGATTGCCCTATTCGTAAAGCATCTTTCTTGCCTGATGGGTCTCAGGTGATAATATCAGGAAGAAGAAAGTTCTTTTATAGTCTTGATTTAGTTAAGGCTAGTGTTGATAAAATTGGGCCACTGTTGGGTAGGGAAGAGAAGAGTTTGGAAGTTTTTGAGGTATCTCCTGATTCTCAAATGATTGCCTTTGTGGGTAATGAAGGTTATATTTTACTGGTTTCAACTAAATCAAAGCAGTTAGTTGGTACTCTGAAGATGAACGGATCAGTCCGTTCATTAGCTTTTACTGAAGATGGACAAAGGCTGTTAAGCGCTGGTGGTGATGGCCATGTTTACCATTGGGATTTGAGAACAAGAACTTGTATGCACAAAGGTGTAGATGAAGGCTGTTTAAACGGCACAGCCCTTTGTACTTCTCCAGTAGGGACGCATTTTGCAGCTGGTTCAGAGAGTGGAATTGTGAATATTTACAATAGTGAGGAATTTCTGGGGGGAAAGAGAAAGCCCGTCAAGACCATTGATAATCTGAGTACTAGAGTGGATTTCATGAAATTTAATCACGACTCTCAAATATTAGCAATCTGTTCAAGTATGAAGAAGAGAAGTTTGAAATTAATACATATCCCATCCTATACTGTTTTCTCTAACTGGCCGCATCCAAATTCGAGCCTGCAATTTCCCCGTTGTATTGATTTTAGTCCACGTGGTGGATTTATGGCTGTAGGAAATTCTTCGGGGAAAGTGTTATTGTATAAGTTGCACCATTATGACCATGCCTAAAACAGATTAGAAACTTTGGCAGGCTGATTTTTGTTGTATTTTATTTTTTTGAGGTGGTGTGGAATTTTTTAGACTTGTTAAATTTTATCATTAATTAATGAAACTTCGTTTTTCTGCATCAAATAACCAGTTTCATGTGTTGCCTTGTATTGGATTTTTCTTTATAGTGTTGAGGCATTGAATTGGATTGTTTTGCTACACTGATGTCTGTGTTGTATTCATATTTTTCACTTTGGTTCTTATAACCTACATGATATTTTCTGTTGTATTCCTGGCAATTCATTTTTCTGCTGAATATTGTAGAGTGAAGTGTTAATTTATTGTACACTCTTATTCTTTGATTTAAATATATACCAGAGATCTCCTTTCTATACTATAGTAAAATGATCCGTGCCTTTCCATTCTGTATAAAGCTTTATTTTATGGCACATTAAATGTAACCTTTTCATTCTTCCATGATATTATGGTGAAAATGAAGGATAAGACCATATTTATTGGTATACAAGAAAACAACGAGAGTATGTAAACACACCACAAATATAAACAACTTCACCATCGATCCTTATTATTTCTTACAGAAAGGTTTAGCGGCACAACTTATTGTACGTCTACCTTTTATTCAGGCATAATTATCTTATATTTAATATATAAAATATCTTGATTATTCATTAAAGAACACAACAGGGATGGCACCACCATCAAGGGCCAACAAAATCTTGCCCTTCTCACGAATAATACCAATAGTCCCACATTCAAGCAAACAAGTGGGGCATAACTCTCTAGGACACCATTGGATGTTATAGATACCATTAGTTTGGGTCTGCACTATCCTAAAGAAGTTACCAAATGATTCAATTGTACCATCGTCTTTACCAGTGATAATGAGCCTCCTTCCACTCGTAGCGTCCCTCTCACCCAATCTCCAGTCTGTTGACTGTCCACAATTTGTGGAAGCTATGAATTGGATTCTCAAGTCTCTGTTAAGCCTCACGCCGCCTTCATAATGGACAAAAGGTATGAATACAACAGTCAAACCATGTATATGTCGTAAGTCAGGGTTCTCCAGACCAACATTTAAAGGACATGATCCATTTGTGGAGACCAAAGTGATCCTTCCCAGTGCCTGAGATAGGAGGCCTGATGAAGTATTCGTCACCTTCCTTAACTGGTTCGCCATTTGTGTCTATGACAAACTGATCAGCTATTGATGTTGAGATCATCATGAAGAGGCACACATTAGCAAGGATGAAAATCATGAGGGAGCTTGTTGTATTCATGGTTATGGATTATTTGAAGGCTTTAGTGGTTTTATGTTTTTGCTATTCCTTGTAAGGCAAGGAATTTATAGGATTGATCATGTTACCATGCATGCATTGTATTGAATGATAGATGAATAAAATTGTAAGCATTATATTAAAGGTTACTTAGTTTTGATCGCAAGATTTTGATTGATAGGGTGGAAATGGTGACTTTTTGCCTAGCTTGAATCGTTGAGACCAAAATCCACCAACATGCTAAAACACTTTTGTGTTTGTCCGTTTCATAAAGAAAATTGGTCACTTTGTCTGTTTCATTTGTTCATTCTGCCCGTAAATTAATAAATAATTATACAAAAAAACAAAAGTTTTGCACTTGTTGCATAGGAATTGTATCCTTAAAAGTGTGATAATATTGTGCAGTCAAAGTAGAAGTAATGCAGGTACAGTTCATATTCTTACAATTGGTAAATGGCTAGTGTCCGACCGTAGAAACATGATAGCAGGTGCTCCAATGGATCTTTAGAAATTGGACTTACCTCAATCCTACAAGATCGGCTTGTAAGGTGAGAATTTTTCTTACTTATAAATTCATGTTTAAGTCATCTCACATCTAATATGAAACTCTTAACATATATCGTCTGGTTTCAAATCCGATTTCCTAATTTTAAGTGTGTTTGGTCACCAAAATTAGTGTAAGCCACCGTGATTTGCCATGATTTCAAGGAATTTAGGTGATAACTACTATCAAAGATGCACTATATCTGATAAGGTTAACTATGCAAATCTAATTATATATGTTGACTGTAGAAAATAACTTCATTGATTTATTAAAAAGTGATAAATTACAATGTTGCAAATACTTGATTAAATAAAGAGAGAAATATAAATCTAATGGGCTTAGCCTAATGGGCCTCATACTAATACTATAATAAATCTAATATTTACAACATTTCCCCTCAAGCTGGTGAATGTATATCTATCATTCCCAGCTTGCAAGTAAGTTGGCTGAATCTTTCTGTTGGTAAGCCCTTTGTCAACACATCTGCCAGCTAATGCCCAGAAGGAATATAGGCTGTAGTTATCAATCCACTATCCAGCTTCTCTTTGATGAAATGCCGGTCAATCTCAATGTGCTTTGTCCTGTCATGCTGAACAGGATTATGTGCAATACTAATAGCCAATTTATTGTCACAAAACAATTTCATAGGGCCTTCACATTGTATCTTCAAGTCTTCTAGAACTTGTTTCATCCACAATAGTTCACAAATTCCTAGTGTCATAGCTCTAAATTCTGCCTCAGCGCTGGATCGAGCTATACTACACTTTGCTTCTTACTTCTCCAAGTAACAAAATTACCACACAGAAAGGTACAATAACCTGTAGTAGATCTTCTATCACTCAATGAACCTGCATAATCAGCATCAGTGTAAGCCTCCATAGTTAGACTTCCACCTCTTTTAAACAAGATTCCTCTCCCTGGGGTGGCTTTGAGATATTGTCGAATACGGTTTACAGCTTCCATGTGTCTCACCCTTGGATCATGCATAAATTGGCTCACCACACTCACTGCATATGCCAAATCCGGCCTAGTGTGTGCCAAATAAATCAACTTTCCCACTAATCTTTGATATTGACCCTTGTCAACTTTGGCACTTTCCTCCTCAAAGCTAATCTATGATTTTGCTCAATGTTGCAAATATCATGTAGAAAATAACTTCATTGATTTATTAAAAAGTGATAAATTATAATGTTGCAAATACTTGATTAAATAAAGAGAGAAATATAAATCTAATGGGCTTAGTCTAATGGGCCTCATACTAATACTATAATAAATCTAATATTTACAACATTGACAAAATCTCAGCCAAAGTGGGAGAGACTTCAATGAATCTGCTCCAGTTTTGTGTCAACAACATGCACAACTCCTGCACAATCACTGCTAACCAGTCCCAAGCCTGTAGAGCCATTTGAGAAGTAGCCTGTTACCTGTAGAGCCTGGAGAATCTAACTAGATGAATTGTTGGACAGTTCATGAAGAGATGACTTAATATTAACTTAATATGTTTGGACTTGATATTAACTTACCTGTAGAGCCTGGAGAATCAAACTAAGAAGTCCTTTGTTTTTGCTTTTCTATTAACTTAATATGCTAGGACTTGACAACTTATTTTTTCTTGTAATGCATGTATTGTTTATCATCTTCCTCTTTTGATTTGTTCAGCACCTTCGCCCGGCCTCACCAGAAATCACAATCTCCGGAAACGATTTTCCAATCACATTTTTGATCCAATATTGTCCATGATGGCTAGAAAATAGGAGAGTAGGCGGCGGTCTAAAAATCTCTAAAAACTCTTGTCTAAAAATTGACGAGTTTTAAAGATGATCATATAAAGCAAAGAAAATTGATGTCTTGAACTATACCCAACAAAATTAACAAGGTATCTAAGAATGTACATAAATTAAATACATTAACAACATCTTCATCTCAGTAAAGATATAAAATAATGAAACATGATCAATTAAACCTTTATTTTATTTTTTTTGACAGAATACATATAACTTTCTCGTTATTTCATCATATTATCATGAAAATGTACGAAAGGACCATATTTATTGGTAAACAAGTAAACAAGAGTGCGTAAACACACTATACACACATATGAATTATTTCACCGTCGATCCTGATTAGCTTTTTTGGAACACAACAGGGATGACACCACCATCAAGGGCCAACAGAGTCTTCCCATTCTCACGAATGATACCAACAGCCCCACATTCAAGCATACAATCGGGGCATACTTCTCTAGGACACCATTCGATGAAATAGATACCAACATCTTCGGTCTGAACAATCCTAAAGAAGTTACCAAATGATCTACCTGTACTATCATCTCTTCCAGTGATAATGAGCCTCCTTCCACTCGTAGCGTCCCTCTCACCCAATCTCCAGTCTGTTGACTGTCCACAAGTTGTGGAAGCTATGAATTGGATTCTCAAGTCTCTGTTAAGCCTCACATCGTCTTCATCATGATGGGAAACAAAAGGTATAAACACAACAGTCAAACCATGTGGTAAGTCAGGGTTGTCAAGGCCAACATTCAAAGGACATGATCCATTTTTTAAAACCAAAGAGAAACTTCCTCCATTGCCTGTGATAGCAGGCCTAATGAAGTATTCGTCTCCTTCTTCAACGGATTCTCCATTTGTGTCTATGATAAACTGAGCTATCGACGTTGAGATCATCATAAAGAGACACACATTCGCAAGGATGAATATCGCAAGAGATCTTGTTATTGTCATGGTTTATCGATGAATTATGGAGTATTGGAAGGCTTTAGTGGTTTTGTGTTTTGCTATTCGTTTGCGAGGCAAGGTATATATAGGATTGATCATGTTACCATGCATCATGCAATGTACTGAATGATTGATGAACATTTAATATTACTTAGTTTTGATCGCATGAAATGGTGAATTTTTTCCTAGTTTGAATCGTTGCATAGAGACCAAAATCCACCAGCATGCTAAAACACTTTTGTCTGTTTCATATTTTGTTGGTTACTTTGTCTGTTTCATTTGTTCATTCTGACTATAAATTAATAAATATTTACAAAAAAAAAACAAATGTTGCATTCCAAAACAAATGCTGCATGTCAAAATCCTGCAGGCATTTAATATAAAGTAGAACTAAGCTAAGGCACAGCTCATCTCATTTCAAACAGAAATCCGATTTGAACTTGCTGCCTATCGCCTATTACCATCTTGCGCTGCCGAGAACTGTTGTTTATAGATGAAGTAAACTAAGTAACTGCCGTTTTGTGACAGGCCATGTTTGTGACAGTTACTTTTGCTAAATTCGTTTTAGCATTAACATGCTACGAGCCAACACACATTTAATTTGTTGTTACCAGCCTTGACTTGTCGAACTTGTATAGTTTGTCGAAATGTTACCAGCCTTGACATGCTACGAGCCAACACAAAGGTTAAAGGGAAACCTCTTTGAGGTACGCGGAAATGATTTCTTCACATTCCTCCTAAATTTAAGGGGAAGCTATTCTCATTTCATATAGATAACTGATTGAGAGAAATACGAAGAAATCGTGTCGTATATCTTAAGATGTTCCCCTTTAACATTTGTATGTTTTTTTTTGTTAACCATTTCATTTCCTTTCTATTGCCTTTTCTACCTGGATGAGTTCCTCCCTTCTCATACCTCTCCACCTCGTTTTTAGATTGGAAATTGCAGAACCAAGAAGTCTTAATTTTCCAAAGTTTTACGGTTCCCGTTACCTAATGAGACAATATGTATGATATTTAAAGGTATTTTAAATTTGCAAGTTTGATGTTTTTGAGACCAAACTTGTCATGTAAATAGCCATCTCGGAGGAAAGGAGGCAATGAGTCCCACCAAGTAAAATCCACAATCGAATGACCATGATTTTCAATACCAAGAGGGAACTTGTTCAAACAAAATAAAATTCAGCTTATGAGTAAAACAATACATCTTTAAAGAAACTATAGATTTAGGGTTGTCAAACCCCCTCACATTCCAATAGAAGAATTTCATAGAGACATGTGAGATGTTGCACCCTTAAAAAGAGTGGTATATTGTTGTCCAACATTTCTAGCTTATTCTTTTGTTCTTTTTTAATTTTGAATGTACTCTTTGGCCACCTTATCTATAGATCATCATATTGCACTATCACAACATCAAATTGCTTAGTAGTTAATCTATTTTCTCCTTAAAAATATTATCAAATGTTTTTCAAAACAGTCTGTTTATTATACTTTGAGAAGACCATAAATTGAAATAGAACTCAACTATCTAAAGAGATCTCTTGTTCAAGATCTGGATGTTGTAATGTTTTCTGATACGGTATAAAAAAAATTCGTGTTGAGAATCTATCTTCGTCGTACCAAAACCTTCCAGAACCAAATTCCACACCCAAAGTTATCTAGTTTTGTCTTGTTCAGAGTTAAACGAGACAAAAAAATCTTTCACTTTTTAGTGGGGATGACATGAGAATAAATTAAACTAATATTTGATTTGTACTATAGAGATGAAACAATTAGAAAATTTATTCAATACCCTCCAAAGTTCTCCCTCAATGAATTTTCATTTTAATTCCTCCATATTAGGAAGTTTTTTTTGGTTCAATGAACAAAAAATCATCTCCATGCAGCGGGAGGCTCCCTTCTTCCCTTCATTTAGTCATCCTTTCTCAACTCCGAAACATAAACATAGCCTAAATGTTCCGTAACGCGAAACGTTTTAGACGTTAAGGATCCTAAGCTAAAGAAATGTAACCTTTCAATTATCTGCCACCAATAAAAATAGGTAAATTCTAATATGGACCACATCATCAAATGGTCCATGGTGGACCAGTTATGAATAATATTACAACGAATACAAATTTTACAAAATCCACCGTTGGATTGAAAGTTTATATCATATAGATCATCTATAGAAAACTTGAGAAAACTTGAAAATCATTTGATATGTTATTGAGACCCATCAAAATTAACGGTTTATTAAATACTGTAAATCTTGATAAATCCCAATAAAATATCAAATGATTTTCAAATTTTCTAAATTATTTTATGAATTATCTATATGATATAAACTTTTAATCAATCAGTAAATTTTGTAAAATTCGTATTCGGTAGATCATTTGTCCACGGTGGACCACTTAGCATTAGCCATAAAAATATGCCCAATTCATTTTTCATGCACCCAAAATTATTAATCATGTCTTGGCCCATAACAAAAATAACTATCAAGAGAAACAATGGACTGTATCAAAATCCAAATAGTATCCCTTTAAAAGAAAAGACTATCAAACCATAAGCATATATTAATCTGGGATGATAATGTAAACCAAAAATCCTTGAGTATATATAGCTCCTAAAACCCATTTGGAGAACTCAAACCCATATATAGGAAACCATAATTAGTACCATAGTTAAAAAGGAAAGAAAAAGGAGAAAACCACATCAGTAACAACAATTAACTTTAACATAAAGTTGTTTTCCCATGAAATGGGATCATGAAACCTTCCAATGAATGCACATATATGTTGTGTTGCAAATGGAAAACCTGAAATTCATCGATATGAATCAGGGCGCTTTGGTTTGGATTGAACAACAGCCTCGATCTTTTCCATAACAGCAGGAGTAAGTAATGGAATGACATCAATAGCCTTCATGTTCTCTTGAATCTAAGCAAAGGAAAACAAAAAATATAAGATAATTGGCAAAGTCCATTCATGCAAGCAAGTATGCCTCAAATTAAGAATGACATAAATTGCTTTTATGTTTGACTGAATCTAAGCAAAGGAAAACAGGAAAACATATGATGGTGATAAATTCCTTACACAGGGAAATACAAACTTTTCGCTACTTAAACTATATAATATATATTGATAATGTATATTTTTCTCTTTTATAATATCTATGCACATGTCCATGATATATTTAAATCACCATTGTTACTAATAAATAATGAAAAAAATGTATACATAAAAAGTAAAACATGGATTATGACGGTCAAGAGGACCTTTATTTCATTTCCCTGTAGCATATACCAATTTTCTGTCAACTGATTATCAATGAGTGTCTACACATCTACAAAAGGCTAGAACAAATCACGAATACAATGTTGATGCAAAAAACAGAGCAATCACCGATTCACCAGAGACAAAAAACTTGCCAAAAACAAAAAAAAACTAAACCGAGACGATAAAATACAGAGAAAGCAATATTGAGGCAGAAAACAGAGCCAAATTACACAGTGAGAGGGAAGGAGGCTATAAGAGAGACAGAGAGAGAGGCAGAGATGGTCGTGACAGGGAGAGATACAGCGGAGTTTGAATGATAAATATAAAAATAAAAAAAAAAGGTTTCTTCATTTTTACCCAACAGGGTCGTGCATGACCCATGTAAATCCAAGCCCAAAAATACCTCGCACACAATCGTGATGTTTCACGATCCAGACACGGTTTGCTACAACTTGCATAAAAATGGGATCCTGTGCGCAATTCATACCAGAAGGGTGTGTAGGATTGAAAATCGTATGATTTTACTATTTAAAACTAGATCTTGATAACAAGTCTGCAGACCTGAGTCATATGCCACGGTGGCCAGTAGCTATGGAGGATGCTTCTTGGGAGGACTAGACCAACTTACACAAACCAATTTCTATAACTAGCCCTTGGGGACAAAGATGTCTTCAATATGGGACTTAATGTTATGGCAGCTACCAGCCCATTTGGAAATCCAAGAGGCCTAAAAGAATGAGGTGGCGAATTGGAACAGGTGGCTGTCGACCCAAGAACTCAGGAACCAAGGAGTATGATAGAGAAGAAAGGTAACAGAAATATGCAAAGTAGTATGCAAAGTAAAAAAAAAAAAAAAAAACGATTTCATATTAACATGTATATATACACCGAGTTCAGTTAATTTGTACTTTAAAATTTGGATTGGGCTATATTATATACTATATGAAAATATGATAAAAGGAAGATGGCAAAACTATTTGTGAATCAGGCAAAAAATACGTATAAGCAAAGCAAGGCTAGGCTATGTGTAATGGTAGTATACATTTTTTTTTGTGTGAAACGTAATGGTAACCTCTCTAGCACTTGAACCCCTCTCCATTCTCTGCTATTTAGCTGCTACTTTTCAACCTTTTTATAGTATTTGTAAATTTCCTAAATGGATCTCCATCCATAATGAGTTGTACTTTCAGTTTCATCGGATGCATATCAATATTTTGCCACAAATTCTTTTTGCATCTTTAAAACTTGCTTGCAAAATACTGATATGCATTCAATAACAAAAATGTCACTTTGTTTTCATTTTATTACTTCGCGTCAAAGATTTATACAAGAAACAGTGAAACCAGAAAATGGAACAAACTATAAAGACCCCTAATTCTCAGCCTTTTGCTATTTGCATTCATTTCTATTTGAGAAGTTTTCATACCATTAGGAAAACAATGAACATCTCACCCACCAGACATTTGGTAGTAACTAATAATAAATGTGAAAACCACTCCACATTAATACTACCGTGTAACAGAAAGAAGAGCAGATACTTGTCGTTTAGCCTCAAAAATCAAAGAGAACAGAATATAGAAAAGGCAAACAGTGATACAAAGAAGAATACGGAAAAAATATCAATACTTCTGGATCACAGGAACTGACATCTGAAAGAAAAATCTTAACATACAGTTTCCCACAGCACAATCAACAATGCTATCTAACTATTGTGACTGATAAACTAACTAATAGAAAAATCACTAACAATATAAGACATTGCTAACTAAAGTGTATTGAGTTATCTCATGCCAATGCTCAAGATAAGTAACTGAACATTCTCCAGCTGCTATAAGTATTTCTTGCTGAATGCATAATGTTTCAAGAATGAAAAGAATGTATAATGCAAAAAAACACACACAAGATTTCTTTCAATATGTAAATGATGTCTATAAAAATGTATTGACAATGTGAAAACTAACCTGAGACTCTTTGGTAGCACCGCAGATAACTGATGAAACATTAGGATTAGCAGCACACCACGCAATTGAGAGTTGAGCTAATGGCACGCCTAGCTCATCTGCTATTGGCTTTAAACCATCAACCTTTCGGAGCACGTCATCAACCAGTGATCGAGATGCAAGATTCTACAATACAAATGAGGGATACGTTAGTCCTTATGTTTAGTTCAATCTAATAGTGACTATTAATTTGATGATGTATACACTTGCAGTGTTGATATGACCATTAATAATTGCCACATTGTAAAACGGTAATGACATGTCAAAATTTTGGGCCAAATTAGTCCATGTATTATTCTTCAACACTTTGAACATGTTCATACTCATAAAAAAGGGGCTATATTGGTCACTGACTCAATATACTCAAATTAGTCCTGCATATATTATGATCTCTCTGTTCCAATTTAATAACCCAAAAGAGTCAATGTTATTCGTCTCTTAGAATTCATTCATAGTCATCTAGAAAGACCCCTCTCCTTTCATAAACACAAATCATTCCCTCTTAATCTACATTTAAATTGTAGTAATTGGAAATGTACCAAACAATGTAACACTAAACTTGTACCTAAAAATCGAGTACCATCCACATTGATTAATTCAAATTATACGTAATGTACCAACCGTAACCACAATCAGAAATACAAAAGACAATCCACAATATCAGTGACAACAAATCCAATGAGGTAACCCAATTCATTTAAAATTAAAAATGGTATCATAAGACACACAGTAAAGAAAAAACAGAAACTTTTCAGAAAAAAGCAACAAAAAGGCTGTAAGAAGTTCATTACTTTGTAATTTTCCAAAGCAAAGCGACTATCTGGGGGAATAACTCCTTTCTTGTATTTTCCAGTGAGGACTCCAGATCCAAGTGGACTCCAAGTGGTGAGACCTATTCCATAATTTGAGTACAGTGGGAGAAACTCAGACTCAACCTGCAACACACATTGACAAACTCAGTTGATATATTTATATTGTACGTAATGAAAAAACACATATATTTATATCAACGATATCATATAAGCATATATAGCAATATTATCCATACGTATAACGGGAACTCCAAAATAACTACAATTTTTTATTGAACATAGTTTTGTACAAATTTACCCTTAAAAATAAAGTTCTTTAAATGGATTTAATTCATATACAGTGTCAGTGTAAATATATTTTATACCGTCAATCCATTATAATGGTTAGACCATTAATCACAACTTTAATAGGAACTACTTGTAAAGCCACATATAGGATTGGTTGTGATTTGATGATCTTTTACATTGACAATGCATCACAATTAAACTTTTTAAATTTAAAAACATAAAACATAGATATTTAAATTACAATTTAGAAAACTCTTCTACACTAGTAGGAATCGAACTCGGTCTTCTAAAGTTTACAACACTTACACACACTACAATTCAACCACTGTCAACTTAACCCAAGTAAATATTATTATACTTAAACAAGTAACTTAAATTAAAAACCAACAAAGTTTTTTCCGAACAAATAAAATCCAACACTATTATCAACTATCTATTTGGATAAACAACTTATTTTCACCTTATACCACAAACACTTATCAAATCATGTATAAGTGTACATAAGCTATTTTACGGCAAAAGATAATTTTTTTTATATATATATGCTACAAGCTATATTCATATGTTACATTGAAAAACTTACAAAAATTGTCGTAAGTAGAGCTGTCAAAATGGGCCTAGACTAGCCCACTAGCCCTCAAGTTACCTAGGCCGAGAAGTTACCTAATTTATAATTTATTTTGTTAAGTATTTTGAATTGTTAGGTCGAAAATTTAGTTTGTGATGTAAGTTTGAACTTTGTTAGCTTTGAGGGTGCACTGTGAATGTGATTCATCATCCACAAATCTCTCTACTTCAGGGCCTAGGTAACTTCATGGCTAGTCTAAGTCCATTTTGACAGCTCTAGTCGTAAGCGGTTCTATAAGTTCTCTCAAATAGTCTCACAAAACTACTTATATCAGTCGATAAGATCAAATAAATTAATTCAAATAGACTCTAACTAATAAACATAATAAAATATATACACAACAAACATTTCATAAGATCTCCCAAACAGTCTCACAAAACATATATCAGATGGAATCTATCTAAAAAGCATAATAAAATATATCTAAATATTAATGCAATACCTTATGTCTGTTCAAGAGATTATACTCAGGCTGTTCAACAATAGGACCAACCAAATCCAATCGTTGAGCAACAGACCAAGCTTCAGTAATCTGCTGAGCAGACCATTCACTAGTCCCCCAATAAAAAGCCCAACCCTTATCAATAACATGATTCATAGCTCTAACAGTTTCTTCAATCGGAGTACAAATATCAGGTCTATGACAATAAATAACATCAACATATTCCATATCAAGTCTTTTAAGAGAAGCGCGCGTGCCTTCCACGATATGCTTCCGCGAAAGTCCTTTATCATTTGGACCTTGACCGCCCCAAAAGATCTTGGTTGAAACGACGATGTCTGATCGTTTCCAGCCGAGTTCACGGATTGCTTGTCCCATGATCTCTTCAGCTCTGCCGTTAGCGTAGATTTCGGCGTTGTCGAAGAAATTAACGCCGTGATCACGGCAACATTGGAGAAGGGATTTGGCTTCTTTGACGTCGAGTTGGTTTCCGAAACTTACCCATGCTCCGTAGGATAATTGGCTTACTTTTAGACCTGATTTTCCGAGATTGTTGTATTGCATCTTGGAGTGAGGTTGTTGTTGTTGTTGTGTTGGTGTGGGAGTGTGATGAGGATTGAGGAAGATGATGAAGAGAAATGAAGTGAAGAGAGATGGGACTCTGTTTGGATCACCACATTCATACACTTGGATGGATCTAGAAGTGATTATTTTAATTTGGCAAAAACAAAAAGTGATTAAGCCAGATGTTTTTATAGAGAAGAGATTCGATTCGGCAATCTTTTTTCTAATTTGGCAATCTAAATTAATGTGTTTAATTTTTTATTTTGATAATTGATGTGTTTAATTTTTCCAAAAGAAGAAATATGTACAAAATAATGAATAAATAAATATTTTCACGTGTCTTGAGAGAAACATAGATTGGAAATTGGAAAGGAATCCAATAGACTTTGATGCTCTCCATAGAGAACATAGAGAAAAAGAAACGAAAAAAGAGGAAAAAGTTAATAAAATGATGTGTCATTGAGTGCTCTAGAGAGAATTAAGATATTCTCCCTCCATCTTAAAATAAAAATAAAAATTTGTCAACAAAAATGAATGTATTTAGTTTAAATTTTGAATAAAATACATCAAATTTTTTTAGTTCACTTTTGCTTATATTTTAGGCCGAAGGGAGTACACTTCCGTCTTATAATCATAAATTTTTTTTAATATAAATTATAAGCTAAAATAACTTACCTTTTATCTTTTTCATAGTTTATTTTTATTTATTTTTATGAAATTTAATATAACATGTATTTAATTTATGTTTTTTATTTTTTGTCCATAATCAAAACCAATACAAATTATTTTAAATTTTCTCATAAAACTTATTTTAAGAAAAACACAACAAATCATATTTCAAATTATTCTCTTTTACTTAATAAGTGTAAAAACTTTTTTTCTTCTTATAATATGAGACAGATGGAATAAACAGAGATAAACCAGTTAATGACATGGTTTGAGAATCATTTGAAGGAGGAAAACTATGAAGTACGGACACCTGATACGATATGGATACCATATTGTAATCAAATAAATAGTAATATTGTTTATAAATCAAATAAATAGTAATAATATTACTTATTAATTAAATAAATAGTAATATTATTTATAAAAAATCTAGATCAATCAATTTATTTTTGAAAGGATTAATTTATTATATTAAAAAGTTCTAAAATGATATACTCCATCTTTTATTGAAAAGGTTAAACATATTGTAATCAAATTTGATGTCTTTAACTTTTTTATTGATCTATTTCAAAAACTACATCGTTAATCAACATTGTTTCAACACATTAAATAGCTACCACTATTAATTACACTTCAACACATTTTTCAAATTTAAAAATCCAGGACTATATTATTTTTAGAGAATTACTTTTCGTACCCCCCGTGTCACTCTTTTACCCCTGAACTTCCTAAAATAACCTCTCGTTACTTACGAAGCGAGTGTGTAAATACAATTGCAACTTAATACAATTGCATAAAATATATAATCAAATGAATGAAGCAAAAATCCACCAACTAGCAGTATCAGACAAGTTCGCTCCCTGGGCAGCGAACAACACCAGTAAGTAAAAAAAAAACTGTGAAATTAATTTGGGAACGACCAAAATGTGGACTTACCTCTTGTTTAAGCTTTTATCTTTACTTGTTAGGGGATTTCGACCACAAATGAGCAGCAAACCTTCGATTTTGATGAGTTTTACGCGTTTTGGGATTTTGAAAAAGGGTTTTGGGGTCTGTTTATATAGGCCAACAGTTTGCGTTGTAGCCTTGTAGGCAGCAAACTAGTTACCTTGAGTTCGCTATCCATATAGCAAACATGTTCCCAACTTTGGGAGGTGGCTATACCTTAACTAGGGAAGATACGACATAAAATTTACACACTCGCTCCCTAGAAGGCGAGCAAGGGTAGTTTAGTATTTTCAGGGGGTGCTTGAGGATTCCTGGGGAGTGCGAAAAGTAATTGTCTTATTTTTAAATGAAATTTTAGTCTTTGGGCCAGCCTATTTGGCATGTAACCCATAGTGGGTTGAGCTGATCTAATTCATAAGGAAAATTTTACTTCTTATCCCATAAATTTTACTGATCTTTTCTTTTCCAGCCCCCACGTTTCTCTTTTATCTCTTGAGTTTTCTTTTTTGCCTTTCATAAAAAAATTGGTTTCTATAAACCGAATTTTTTTTGCCTTGAAATCCAACTTTGGTTTCTAAAAACTGAAATTTGAACTAGAAAAATTTTGGTTTTTGCGAACCGAATTTTTTTCAAGTGCAAAATAAGATTTTTGGGGATATAAAATAATCGTGGGGGCTGGAAGATAAATTTTCAATTTTACCCCTACCTCCTATTTTGATAATAACCCAATTTAATTACAACAGTTTTAAAAAATTATATTGTTTTCAAGCATTCCGTTACTTTCATAACAAAAAATAAAATTTTGTACTACACTTTCAACCAGGTAAAAATATCCATACTAATACTTTCAAAATTTTAATGTGTCAATACTTCAAATATTTGGTCCGACTTATTTTTTACTTTTTTATTTCTGCTTAAACGAAATAGAGAAGTATAAAATTATATTTGACACTATTTCTCCTTAAGGCTCCGTTTGGATTGATGTAATGTAATGGAATGGAGCGAAGTGGAATAGAGTGGAGTGGAATAAGATGGAGCGGAATGAAATAAATATTTCGTTCCATTGTTTGGATATTTTAAAAAGGAGATGAACAAAATTGAAGGTAAGTGGTGGTATGATATTAAATTCATTCCATCATATTCTATTCCGCTCCACTTCATTCCATTATTATTTTTCAAATCCAAACAATGGAACATTATTATATTTCATTCTGTTCCGCTCCATTCCATTATATTCCATCAATCCAAACAGAGTCTATAAGTATTAGAGAAATAAAGTAAAGAAGTAAAAAATAAAAAAAAGTGAAGTCAAACACAATTTTTTTCTTCTTTACTATTTTTAAGGAGAAGAAAAAAAGTAAAAAATAAACCGGGCCGAACGGGGCCTTAGCAGTGTTTAAAAAATGAGCAAAAATATTTTGTTTATCATTTGTTAGATTAAGGCTATATTGGGAAGTTTAAAGTATTTGTGGGATAGAGGTTTAACCGTAGGGTATGTATAAGGTGAAATTCTTTAAATATTGGTCTGAACAAATTTTGGTCCAATTTGTTCTGATTAAATGGTCTAGTCTCGAATGTCTAAATGGGCTAGATCAATTCAAATTGCTAAGTTAAAATCAGCAACTTTGTTATGGAAAATGATTATTAGTCTTGAGAAAATATATCACATGCCAATGCTTGTTCAAATTAATGCTAGCTCCCATGTCACATGAAACTCTTCGAATATTCAACTTTCCAATGAAGTAAGGAATGATGAAACTACCCGAATCATTCAATTTTGGTGGAAACTTTTTCCAACAATGCTATGTTCTCATCATCTTTAGGCTTTGTTCTCCCTGCATGTTAACAAAATTTTCATGAATTTTTCATAAAATGACATATGTTACAAAGCTTCGCCCAAGGAATGTTGACTTGAAGCTTGGTAAACATCTCCATAAACTGTTTGAATTACCCTTCTTCCTTCCCATTTTTCATTTTCAAGTAGGGTTAAGGTAGTTTGACATAATATGAAATTTCTCAAAGAGAATTTTGTCAGTCTTTTCACCTTATAAGTTGAATTTATCAGATTGAATTATGCCAAAATTAATATTCTAAGATAACATCAAATCATATCTACATCAATTGTTGTGTTACATCGTTTTCCCTCTAGATCCATTGGACTTGAGCGTGTTAAAAATTCTATACATAATTAGTTCAAGAGATTAATTGTAAAATGATCATTAATTAGATAATACAATTAAAAAAATGTAATTAAATGATGGTTCAAATAAGTTTACGAATAGATTATTACTAATTGTGTTATAGTCACAGTAGTATAATTACTTGAGTAAAAAATATTCGGAGAGTGAGAAACTTTATGGTTTTGAACAACATTCCAAAGAGACGAAGATATCTGACAGACCAAGACTGCATTACTTTTTGGCATTTCTTTGAAGACAAGCCAAAGAAGATGATGAAGAAGGTGAATTTTGTTAAGAGACTTGTCGTTCCACACAATATCAATGTGCCAAACCATGTCGATGGTAGCCATAATGTCAACGTCAAGAACTTTGTACTTGGGTGATTCTCTTTCTCACTCACCAAATTTCTGACCTTTCAAGAAACAAGAAACATCCATTAACAATAAAGAAGCAAATAGACAAAAGAATATTACATCAAAGAGAACTCATAGGTTGGAAAATGAACTGCCTAATTTTTTTCCTCATGTTTCTCAATTGTTCAATCCTAATAACATTTAAATTCACACACTCTCTCTCTCTCTCTCTCTCTCTCCCCCAAATCAATGGATAAATAAAATTTGACCATAATATCACATGAGGGAATTCTCTCTCCATAGTCCATATGTTGCCTCCCATGAAGTGCGTATTTAACGTCACAAGCTTAACAAAGCAACTTCCGAGTTAGGGTATATACTTTAAATTTGATTCAACATTGCTACTCTTTTTCTCCTTCTCAAGAAGAAAATCAATGTTCTTGGCAACAAAAATCAATTTTCCTAGTGCTAGATTCCTGAACATTTCTCACTTATTCCTTCATTTTTTTCTTCTCTTTTTCGTTGTTGTTTTTAAAGTTTGCTTTGATGCTTTTTCGTTGTGGTTTTGTGGGTGTCACTCTCATAATGCTTGTATCTCTTTGACTGCTTGGGGTCTTGATCCTATGAGTGTTATTAGCAACTCTTAAACTCTTATTTTGTATTGTAAGAAATTGAGTACCCCTTGTACTTCCTTATAATAATAATAATAATAATAATAATAATAATAATAATAATAATAATAATAATAATAATAATAATATCTTGCTTATAAAAAAACAAATTTGCCCAATTGATCAAGCTAATAACTCACTTTAAATAGTTTCCTCCACTAAGTCTCCAACTACATCAATCCAATAACATTAAGATTTTCATTTTGATGTCACATAACTTTCAAAATCATTAAAAATAACCTACTCATCTGGATATTTCAAAATGAGTTCACTAATTCTATATCAATTAAGGCATATTTCAAAATGAGTTCACTAATTCTATATCAATTAAGGCTCTACCAGTTGCTAAGAAATGTTTCTCAAGGAAGAGTGGCAGTTCAAAATCTTCTTCCATATCCAAAATAACAAAGTCGGCTCACATCTTCCAACACATCATAGGGGTGTGTAATTGACTGATCAACCAATGTCAAAGTCATCTTCGTCGGCTTCGGTTCCCCACAAACAAGTTTCCTCATCACCAGGGCCGGCCATTGGGCCAAGCTGACAAAGCTAGGGCTTTAGGCCCAACATAATTTTTTTTTGTCAAAGAAAAATAGGTCTCCAAAAAAAAAAAACCTCTAGTCTAAGATCAACAATGTCTCAACAAAGATTAAATGGATTGGCTTTATTAGCGATAGAAAAAGAAATGTTAACTGAAATTGATTATAATAGTTTAATAAATGATTTTGCATCTCAAAAAGTTCGGAAAGTAAATTTTTAATAAATATTATTATTATTATTATTTTTATAAAAAGCACCAATTCAAAGTTTGCTTTAAGCCTCATATAGTGTTGGGCCGACCGTGCTCATCACAAAGAGCGGCATCATATATTTCTTGAATCATCTGCACTAAAAACCTACAAATAACCTTTCTTCCATTAGAGAAGTAGGCTAATGCTACTGTGGACCACCTTCACAAGTGGTCCACCGTGGACAAATGATCTACCGAATACGAATTTTACAAAATTTATTGGTAGATTGAAAGTTTATATCATATATCCATAAATTTTTTTAGAAAGATTGAAAATCATTTGATATTTTATTGGGATTTATCAAGATTTACAGTATTTAATAAACCGTTAATCTTGATGGGTCTCAATAACATATCAAATGATTTTCAATTTTTCTAAAATTTTCTATAGATGATCTATATGATATAAACTTTCAATCAAACGGTGGATTTTGTAAAATTCGTATTCGTTATGTGGTTTTTCATGAATGGTCCACCATGGACCACTTGAAGAAGTGGTCCATGTTAGAATTTTCCTAAAGAAATATATTGCATATATTATGTGGGCATAAATTTTTGTCCAATACTATACGATTTTTATACAATATTACTCTTTTTTTAGTCACATTAATAGTTATAAATAGCATGCTTGTATACAATATTAATACTAATATTGGATATGATGGCAAATTTTTAATATTCAAATGATGTTACTCACATTATAAATTGCCATATGTATCTTTATCGGTGGATTCTAGGATGAGGGCTCAACTAAGTTCCTCACCGGTGTACCACTCATTTTGGCCATTGGATTAAATAAGTGTGCATGATATTATTAGTCACTACCGCACTAAATTTTCTTCACACTTTCAAGTTTCATCTCTCTTCCTCTCACGCTCCCAACCCACCACCGCTGTGAGCCCCAAATCACGATCTCCCAAATCACAAAAGAAAAATTATTTATTTTTTGTTCCTTCCCTTTAAATTATTGTCTTAATACTTAAATTGACTTTTAGAAATCATCGAAAAAAAATATTTATACCCATAACAAAAGATACTGAAATTTATCTTCAAAGTGAAAATTTGTAATTTGAAGAATTGAAGTGTATCTTCAAAAATGTTGATTGTACCCATAAGAACGGATTTTGAGAAACTTTAATTTTATGTTTATTTGAATGTTTTTTATGACAAATTACATGAGAGGAATTGAGAAAGAAGAACCATATGGGTTTTTTCTGATAAACTAATCATACATGTTTCAATTGGGATAAGAAGAAAAGGGCCACTCAAATTTGAAAACAATTTGGCAGGAACTTTTGGGGCTTTTGGTGTAAACTTACATGTACATATGTGTAAGTGTAAGTGGTGGTAGAACAAATGGAGTCTAGGCTGAGACAACGTGAGGTTTTGTGTTGGCCGAGAAAGAGTGTGGGATGTGAGGGAGAGAGAAAGAATGTAAATGCAAAGAGAAAATCTAGTGCAGTAATGACTAATTGTATCATGCATACTTATTTAATCTAATGGCTACAATAAGTGGTTCACCGGTGAGGGACTTAATTGAGCCTCACCCTAAAATCCACCATCTTTATCAGTAGAACATGTTATTTATGTGTCATCACCACATACTGACATGAGCACGAACCACCAAAATAACGACCAATAACGTCCATTGTTGTTGTTCGCGTGGGGATGGAGACGAGGGAGAAGGATTTTAGTATATTATTTTGTGGGTATGGCATTTTGACAAGATAAGAAAAATTTAATGGGGGTTGAGATTAAATTGCAGGTGAACATAGCAATTTCCGCTCTTTCTGGACATAATAACTCAATAATTTGGACTGGTGGGCCTCTCGTTGGTACTACGGCCTTCTATTCACACCTCGCTCTATGTCTCTCATTTGGGACTACGTTCTCAATTGTCCTTGTTGTTTCACATTGCTAGAGCTTATTCTACGAAGCTTCCAACATCTTAGGATCATCATATTGTGATTGTAAGAATCTTAGACTTGGTCTTTTGAACATAAATAATTCTTGATTATTTGCATAATGGTAGTCCAACTTTTAAGAGAAAAAAAGGAGCATTGTGTAATACAATTTGTATTGATCGTCACATTTTAAACTTGACAAGTGCTATTCACACTCTCTTAATACTCTCCACTACTAGTAATAGATTAAATTTAGGTGGTCCTGTATAAATTCATTAACCAACCTGCATTTTAGCCAAACAAGAAAAAGGGTGTTAAAAGTAGACTGCGAAAAAATATTTGCTTGTTTTTTAAGGTGTCCGGCGGTAAAACTCATCGCGTTGAACTTCTCTCTTTTCAGCTACACCTGCCCTTACAAACAGTGGCGGAGCTAGCCCAAAATGTTTGGGAGGGCCGCAAAACAGAAAATTCAAGTCTACCAAAAAAAAAACATAGAAAATTCAATTAAAAGAAAAAAATGCAGCAAGCAGTAATTGAACTTAAGACTGCTAAATTGAAATTCTGCTACCCAACCACCGCACCACTAGGAAACTTGTGATATAGCTTGACGCTAATGTGTATATATAACAAAATATTAAATAAAATTAAAAATATTTATATATACCTATTGAAAAATTAAAATATTGGGACGGGCCGCGACACTCCTCGGCCCCAAAGGGGCTTCGCCCCTGCTTACAAATCTCTTAAACTAAAATACTTTTTAATTCACATGTTAAATTCATTAGAAAATAAACAAATGAAATTGTCTATACTTTTATTAGAGTGGTCTCATCTATATCTAGTTTCTATATGTTTATTGATATTTCAACATGTATAAATCTCGTATTACAAGTTTTCTTAAGAATAAAACAATTTAGATCGGTAAAAGACAATAGTTTTGGCCCAATGATGAAATGTTTAGATAGTTTGCATGAAGTTTTAAGTTCAAACAATTTAAATCGATTAAAGAGATTTAAATGAATGCATTATCAAAACTCACACATATTAAGCGCATGCACGTACACCTTAACATATTAAATATCTATGCAACATTTTTACTATTTGAATTGTACTTATAGAATGCAAAATAATTTTCTTTGTATTTATATTTTATAAAAATGACAAGCATCTTTTACTACTATCCAATCCAATAAAGACTAAAAGGAGGTCTTCCTAAGAAGAAAAAAAAAAGTCAAAAGAAGATAAAGACCCGCGCCATATATTTTTAAATTTGTGTTCAATTCAGTTAACATATTTCACCAAACTGATATTACCGCCATGTTCAACCAATAAACTTTCCCTCTTTTGCACTTTTTCTACTTATCATTTTATGCAATAGACATAGTACGTTTAAATATTATTGAAATAAAGCTTACAATGTTCAACAAGAGAATAAAGATATATGGGACTGACGGCTCCCATTCAGCTGTAAATACCCACCAATCACTCCGCAAGTGAAATTCCTTCTTATGTTCTGTCCACCAAATCATACATACATGTTAGCATTAGGTGAGATTTACCCATTTTTTAATATTATATTTTTGTTCAATCTAGGCTCTATTTGATAAACCAAATAAGCTAGCTTATAGCTTTTAACTTATAAGCTAAAAGTTCTGTTTGGTAACAATTTTTGAAAAAGAGCTTATAGCTTATTTTACTAGCTTATAGCTTATTTTCCAAATGCTATTTCAAGTAGCTTATAGCTTATTATTTTTTCTTTCAATTTTACCCCTATCATCTTACTTGAAAAAAAATTAAATATTAATTAAACATATTATTTTTATGTCATTTCATACTTATAAGCTAGCCCAACCGCTAATTTTACCAAACATTACAAATTCAATCAGCTAGCATATTCGCTATAAGCTAAAAGCTAGCTTATAAGCTATATCACTACAAGAATTCATCAATTTATTGGCGAAGAGTATTGATTGCTTTTCGCCCTCAATAATTTATTGGGGGCTAAAAACCCTCAATAAATTAAAATAGCCCTCAATAATGCATCTGATTTTTAAAAAAAAACTGAATAACACTTATTGAGTGTCAAGAGCCATCAATAAATGCATCGATTAATGTGAAAATCAGACAAAATAATATTAACGGTGGATATCTGCCAATAATGCACAAAAAATAGAAAGAAAAAAAAAATTACAGTACCACACCCACCCTAAGTATCAAAATCGCTTTCCCCTATATCAAAAAATAAAAAGTGCTTCCCTTCTCTCTCTCAGCTCCCGTGCGACCGCACCACCACCACCACCACACCCTCGTACTCACCGGAAAAGCTTCGAATGCTCCACCACAACCACCACCACCACTCGCCTCTCACCACCGGCCGCCACCTTTTCTCTTTCTCTGCTCGACCGCACCACATTTATCTCTCTCTCTGCTCGGCCGATTTTCAAAGCCATTTCACCGGATTTGAAGAACGCCACCACTGACCACCAAGGCAAAAGCTTTGTCTATCTCCTTCTCCCTTTTGTTTCTCAGTCTCTCTTCTCGCGACAGAGGTATAATATTTTCAAAATCTATAATTTTTTTAGGTTTTAGGTTATTAGAAATTTATGATTTGGGAAACTTTGATTTCTTTGTATCTGATGAAATTCAAGTAGACTCTTAGTTCAGAGTTAAGCTCATTTTGTTACTTTCAACTTCACCTGATGAACTAGTGTTACTGATTGTTACTTCCCACATGCCATCAGAATCATATTGTCTGAATTGTGACTCGATGTAAAGCATTTTTTGAAATGTTGAAATGAATAACCTTCTTTATTATGTACCTTTGATGTTGAAACGTTGATCTGGTTAGCTCATTGAGATATAAAACAGAATTTTAGTTGAAAAACTTGAGATTTTATGTTTGTTCTAACTCTTGATAATGATATAGCTCATATGTGCATATATATATATATATATATATATATATATATATATATATATATATATATATATATATATATATATATATATTTAGATGGATCCAAATCAAGGCAATGATCCCCTCCACCTGCTCCTGTATGCAGACGCGGACGTCGACGTGCTTTACCACACCGCGTTGTTCGGAACCGATTCTTGGCGGGTATGCCAAAGTCTCGGACTGTAAATGGTGTGGAAGTTAATTATGACTCCTACGATGACGACCACGAGGATGAGGAAAATCATGAGTCTGATGGTTGAATGATGATGATGATGTAGTAATCAGTATCAGCTGTCTCTTTTAAATTTGAATATGCATTATGATTATTTTGATAAAAACCTAACTCTTTTAAATTGGGACTCTGAATTTCAATACGGTAGTAGAAGCTTATATAGTGTTTGATTTATTAAATTCTGTATTGGATGAAATGGTTCTTTCAACAATTGTTCCCTTTACAATTCAACCTTAAACGTTGCATGAATCGTAAATTTGTGTTAAGTAGAATTGTCACCAATAAAATAAAATAATTTCATTGTATATATATGAAGGTGCCTCAGGAACGCATTTGACATAGGCTTGTGTCTAGTAACATAGTTAATTGTTTTTATTGTAACTGAGTTTTCATTATGTTCTTGAGTTAATTATCAGAACATGAAGAGTTCATTAAGTAATATGCCTATAAAGTATAAACTACACATCTGGTGCTTACTTGTGAAACTTAAAGTGCACAATCTCTTTTTTTTCTCTTTAGTTTATTGCTCTTTGCTTCTCAATGTGTTTAGTGACTTTTATTGTAACTGAGTTTTCTAATGTTATGTGCTTTTCTTTGGCATTGGACATAATTCAAGCTAAGGACAACTTGTGGAAAAGGAGCACGTTACAAGAGCAGCCCGTTTAGGAACGGAAAAGCCGTCTCATTTGTTCCTGCATTGTGTGTGTATATTTGTCTCTGTCGTTGTTTTGTGTTGGCTGTATTTTTGTTTGTTGTTTGGTTTTGTAGTTTGCTGTTTTGATGAGTGCACTAAGTGCGCCTCTTTTGGTGTATTCGACCCCCTTCTCTAGGGGGTTGCGGTTGTTTTTTGTTCTCTCCCCAATCACTTGTGATTTGTTGGGTTTGCCTTTAATAAAATTTATAGCCATTCAAAAAAAATATTTGGAGATTTCATATTATATAATTTTGCAGTACTAAAAAAAGTTAATTTATAATTAAATTAATTATTAAAAAAGTAATTATTATTTAAAAAACAATTTCTGATTTTTAAAAAATAATTAAATTATTTAAAAATCAAATTTTTAAATTTTTTTTTTTAAAATTAAAGATACATTATTGAGGGCTGCAGTCCGCCAGGAATGTATTGAGGGCTGCAAGACGCCAATAATGCATAAAGTTGGCTGAAGTCATTATTGAGGGTCTTGAGCTGTCAATAACCGGTTACCGACGAAGCTTTTTCTGATGGCTTTTGGCCCTCAATAATGGCTTCATTATTGACAGATTTTAGTCCTTTTGGCACTCAATAATGCATTGTTTTCTTGTATCCGCTATAAGCTAGCTTATCAGCTATCCGCTATTTTTGACCAAACAGAACACTAGTAGTTTACAGACTTGTGTAAAAAAAAAAGTAGTTTACAGACTTAGATTTACTGCAGTAATAAAATCACAAAAGTTATACGCAATATTAAAAATCAAACAATATGTATTTCATATATAATTGTGTTTACATCGGACAATTGTAACTGTAATTGCATTATGTGTTCAACACATTTTCCGGTTTGAGTTCGATCGATCTCAAATATTCAACCCTTTTTCCGTATTATGTGTATGGCCTCGAGCTCACTCATCTATATTAAAAATGAGTTTTTTCTTTAAAATTTGATTTGAATAAAATATCATATATTTTGTTTGTTCAATTTTTTTTCAGGATATTTTGGTGTGTTAATTTTATTGCTTAAATTTACTTCTTTAATTTTTTTAAACTTTTTTGGTGACAACTTTTTGTTTTAAGTTATTTATTAAAATGTATATTTTTAATTATTATGTTATAGGCACAAAATTTTTATTACCATTTATTTAAGGAGTTTAAACTTTTATTATTTGGATCAATTTCTTGGGTTATGGTGAAAGTTATAATTGTAAATAGAAACTTAATATTACTTAAAAGTCAAATCCAATAGTCTTCTTGTCTATGTTATTATTATTGAAAAAAGTTGTATGACAACACTCATAATTTTTCCCTAAAAAGATATAAGATAATATAAATGTTGACATATGTTCAATCACATATCTAGTGTTTACACTATTTGGTACAGCTTGTACCTCTTTGTGGGTGGTTTACAATAAATTTGGCCTTTTCTTAAAATAAAAAATTACATATTTTTAATTTTAATTAAAAAAGTCGGTCCTCCTTAAAAAAACCGCTCAAATGAAATGTATATAATTAGACATTCCTTATTATATTTAATTAATTAATCTAAAACTTTGATTAAAAAATGTGTCATTAATTTAACATCTTAGAATAAAAAAGATACATACTAATATAATATACAGCTAATTATGGAGGAAAATAGTCAACCATGTGAAAAAAGGAGGAAGAATAAAGAGAAATAGAAAGTTGTTGCATTGGATGGATTGAGATGAATTATATAATTTCCTCTCAATGCTCCTTAATGAACGCAAGACATTGTTTTGTTGGGTTGGAAGCCATGTGAGTGAGTGTGTGCATGTCATATGTATTGGGTGTTTGTTAAGCACAATTCATTATTTCTTGTTGTTTGTGGGTCCATTATCTCATTATTTTCACAAACTTTTTCTTCTCACACAAGAATGTGTATCTAATTCGTTACTAGTAGCTGTCTTGCACTGCATGCAATTTCCTTAGTTTGGCCTCTTGATAGTACATGCATGTAGGAATGTCCTATGAGGATGAGGAGGATAAATAATAAAACAGAATATCATATAATTGAGTTCTTATTCGTTGTCATATGGTACAAATTTGATTGACACGTACGTGTTATGAACTTATGAATATATAAAATAATGGATTAAGAATTCTTGTTAATTTTCAAAAATGTTGTGTAATATTTAGAGACTTTGATATCTAGTGGCTCCATAATAGTGGATTTCTATATGTTTGAATGCTTTGAGATAATTATGGACTAGTAGCTATATAAAGTCTTAAATGTACTTATGGTCTCTAAGTCACCACTAAATATGGATTTTAATTTGATCAATAGTCCCCTATCAACCAAAAAAAGGTAAAAAAAAACTTCTTAGTAATTACCAAAAAGACCATTGATTCAAGTTTTTTAAATCATCCAAAAAGAAGTAAGTAAAAAAAACTTCTTAGTAATTACTAAAAGATTTAATTCAGCATTTTGTTATGTTTATTTTAGGTTTTAATTTGGTTTCTTATATTTTAAAAGTTTCAATTTGATCCCTTATGTTGATTTTAGGTTTCAATTTGATTATTTTCGTCAATTTTGTCACATGTCGTAGACGGTTTGCATACATGGACAGACACATGGACACCTTGACACTTAGACACGTGTCCAGATTAAAACCGTGTTAATGAAATAAGTGATAGAAAGGACCAACTTATGCAAACAGTGGAAACATAAGGGACAAAATTGAACTTTTAAAACATGAGAGACCAAATTGAAACCTAAAATAAACATAAGGGACCAAATGTTGAATTAAGACTTACCAAAAAGACCATTGATTCCAGTTAATATTATTTATATTGTGTATTACCGTCAAGTCAATGTATTTTTTTTAGATAGACGAAATGATAAATCATTAGAAACTTGTACACATAAAGTGGAGTCTTAGAGATTCAAACTCCAATCATAACGTTTTACCTAGCAATTTTCATATTTTTTCCAATTAAGCTAGGACTTAGTTATGTTATAATCATAAATGCATCAATATTTAATAAGATGTATTTGATAAAATTATTATTTTATTTCTTTCATTTATAGTATTTTTATTAATATGTGTGATAAATTAAGGTGTCGCTCACTGTGGAGTTAATATTTTCTCCATTTCGAAAAAGTAACCAAAAATTTTATTTGGAGACAGATAATAAAAAAAATCGATAATAAACCGTATCATCTTATGTTAGGGAGACTGTTTTATTTTTATATATATCATTTTAGCTTGTTAAAAAAAAAATAAGCTGCATCATCATGGATTTAAAAAAAATAAAAAATTATTGTACCTATCTCTCTTCAAATACAACCTTTTCATTTGAAAAATTAAGATGATCCAAACTCATCGTTTTGAGAGACATATGAAGTATTTTGTAATGAGGTAAATGTTATTATCAGGTTAGATACTAGTTTCATCAAGTGTGTTCAATTATATTCTACCATTTTATTTTGGCATAATATAATGTTGTTTTTCTAAAATACTTGTATAAATTTTTATATGTGTAAAACTCTTTTATATATTGTGAATAGTTAAATTTTGAAAAAATTGATAAATGTTATAAATATTAAGTTTAAGTATCGAATTTATCTGTTTTCATATTCATATATAACATATTTTAATTTTAATTTTAATTTATGTTAAAGAGTCTAACGATATAGCTTACCTGAACCCCTGCCCCACCCAATCACGTAGAGAAAGTTTTCTAAGCAAACCCAAATTAAAATTAGTTAAGCACACATACAAATGAGAAAAAATGAAAGTAAAAGAAATAGTCACATCATTTAATATATTTAATATGAGTTAATTAATTTCTTTATTATTCCTTTTAGTTTATGTATATGTGGCTAGATTATTGTTGTCGTCAAAAATCACATTTTAACTCGTAAAATTGCCTGATTTTACATTTTTAAGTATAAAAAATGTGTTAAGTTGGATGTGAATTCCTCAAGCATCTCATTTTATGGATAGTCCCCAAGTCTTTAATTATTGTCCACCTTGTATTGAAACTACTATTATGAATGAAATGCACTAAATTTGCTTTTGTAAAAAAAAAAAGTTGGATGTGAATTCGTTTATGGTAAACTCGTAAAAAAATAATTTTACACAGAGTTAACTCGGTTAAATTTGCTGAAATCATGTAAACTCGCACGAGTTTACATGTATTTGCAAGTTTACTTTTAAATGTTCAATTTTATTTTTTTTGACCCATCCGTCAAAACAAACATCTTTTCCCACATTTTCTCACCTTCATTCTCAATTAATTTGGTCTTGGGTTGAAGTATTGAAGATCTTTTATCATTATAGAAGAATTTGATGATATTCGAGATGTATATAGTGATGAAGTGGCTTTGCAAGAGAATTAAACTTTCGAATAGAGTAACTCTAGTTGTTTTTACAGATACTCTTAACTTTTTTACTACTTTAAAAACTTATAAATTTTCATTCTACAAAAAAAAAATGAATTTTCTTATATTTTTGGATTGTTATTTCGATGTTTATATTGATTTGGTGGGATTGAATAATTATGTATTTTATATGATGATTTGATATATTTTGACTTATAATTAACCTAATACTTTGAAATATTGACGTTTTTATAATATTATATTAGTATATATATGTCCTCTATATAATAATTTATATTATTTTAATTTTTGATAAACTATACAATTTTACGTTTTGAGTTAACGTGTTGTATTTACTTATGCAAAATGAGTTAAGGTAAAAAATCAATTATGATAATCGTGTTCTAGATATATTTATATATAAGTTTTACTCATCACATATCCCTACACTTTGTTATCATCTTGGGACATGACATAAAGTACAATTGTTAATGTTTGTTAGTTAGAGCATCAAATTTGAAGTAATAATGCTCTAAACGAACTAATTAATTAATAGAATAAAACATGCATGCTAAGTCTAACGAACAACTTTGGCTTTAGCTAACCAACCTAGAAAAACATGTTTAATTCAGCCAATCCACAAAAGACTACTACTACCAAATTATACCAATCATAACTGTAACTACTAATTAACCCAATCTACATAAATTTCAAGGTTAGTGATATTGATATTCAACATTAGAAGGGACATAAACCAAACCTATTGAGAAGGAGACACGACACTAACTAATATGAGAGTCGGTGGTAACTTAGCAAGTTATTTTGAGTTACATTGTTAGGTTAGGAATGTATGTTAGTTGAAAACACTTCCAAATGTTGCTAGATCAAATAAATTGGTTCAAGTAAGTAATGATGATTACCAAAAGAATTCCTCAATATTTAAAACGTCTAGCTTCCTAAGTTTACGGAGGCGGGATTCCAAAAAGTGTTTTGAGAGAAAATAAAAATCTATAATCTTATGATGAATTGTACAGAAAAACTCAAATTTGATTTTTATGTGAATAATCTTTTATAAGATTTTACTTACTTCGTAGTTGAACTCTGCGTTAATAAAATCCTTTTAACCCAAATAACAAAGCATAAATATCAACAAAAAAAATCTATAATCTTCCGCTCCCGTATTGTCACCTAACTCCGACCCTAATTTTCAAATAAGAAGTCGAATAACTATTGAATTAAAAACCAACATTTCAAACACAATGTTTGAACAAAAAAGCCTCTCTTTTCTCTGAGCCGGTCCTAATATTCTTTTAGAGAGTTTGTTTCTTTTTTCTTTAAAAAGGGATGGTTTTGGGTCATTTTTTGACCCAGGATCACCCATATACATCTTATTTTCTCTGCTTTAAATCTAAATAAGTAGTTTTCGCATAGATCAAGATTTTCTTGTTTTATTTTGTGATTTCGCCGTCTTAGTGCAACGTTGTTTGATTTTCCCGTCCATTTTGGTGCGGTGTTTGTTTGATTTTCCGTCCGTTTTGGTGCAAGATTTGTTTGCTTTTTCATCTTGTTGCGGTGTTCGTTTGCTTCAGATTGAAAGATCTTAACTTTGATTAACTATTGATTCAATCAATGACAAGATCATCAACGATGCAGATCCAGAAACATGAGTATTTCTGTTACTTTTATTTTGTCACATTATTTGTAGGCTTGAGTATGCCGTTTTATGCTATCAACTTAGATACTGTGAGTTTGTTCGCAGATTCATCTTTTTTATTTTTTGTGATGTTGAATTTATGCTTGTATCTGATATGCGCTATCAATTTGAATGAATATGAGTTTTGTAAAAGTGATTAAAAATTTAATCTCTGTATTTTTGTGTATAAAACAAATTCAGTTGCAAGAAAAGAACTTATGTATCCCACAAATTAAAATTTTAGGCCAGCTAACAACATTTAAATCGGTACCCACAAACTCAATGGAACAATAACCTTTCACCAAAAAAACAGTGTATCAAGCGTATGTTCCCCAACACATAAGCTGTTGAGAGAAATGAGCGTGTAATTTAATGCGTTATGCTCTTTGACTTATGAGGTATGTTTAGAATTAGATGATGTCATTAAGATCAAAATTTAATCGAGTATCCACAATGTAGCTCTCCATTTTTGAGTACTTAAATGTACACATCACCATTTAACTGGGTCCCATGTGTACATATCATTTAGAAATTTTTAAGCATTCAATTTTTCCAACCAAGTACTTCTTTCAAAAGTTTTTAATGGGTCCTGCTAATAACTCTACATCATTTATAATTGGTTGATAGTTTTTAATTATGGTTGAAAAAAAGAAAGAAAATGATAAGAACTGGAGAGAGAAAGTGCTTAAATATGAATATGTACTTATATAAGTACCATTTTATTTTTGCTCCAATGGAGGTACTTAATAGGTACTAGTTCTTAAATCATAAGAACTCCCCATTGGAAATGCTCTAAGATAAAAAAAAGATTTAGATGTCATTGGGTGAATTGTATTTCAAATAACTTCATTTGAACCTCTAGAGTATTTCTTGCACGTACTCTATTCTTACAAAACAACGAATATGTACTACCACCATCCACACCATACCAATTGGTGTACCAAATACTCAATAAATACACTTAATTAGGATGTGAGACATGTCACTAGTATTTTACAATCAATTTAGAGATTACATAAAATTTATATTTTAAAGATCCGTTTGTTACGGATTAAAAAATTAGTGATTTTGATGTTAAATAATTTAGAGATTAATTTTTAGAAATTTTATAGGAAAACAGAATTTCCTATATGTTTATTAATTGTAATAAAAATCATTTTTTTAATAAAATAACTTTTAACTTGTTTGGATATAACATGTAAAAGTGATTTTTTTTTAGTTATAAAATAACCACACTTGTTTTCTTTCTCTTCTAAAAAAATCTATTATTTGATAAGCTACTCTTAACTTCTCATTTTTAATTGTTTTATGATTATTTTTAGATTCTGATTATTTTAAAAAGTTGTAACAAACAGATACAATATTTTTCAAAGTGATTATTTTTACATAAAAAAAAGTGATTCTTTCTAAAAAAAGCTATAACAAACACCCTCATAAACACAAACGATAGCTTAACAAGTACCAATAAACAAAATAAATTAGAATTTCTTTCAGTATTAATTGATAGATCTGACTGTCTAATCAAAATTGATTTTATCAAATGATCAAAAAAAATTTAACTACCTATTACATTTAATTCATATTCGAGGTATTAACAATGCGAATATAATTTATACCATACACTTTTTTACGTTAAAAATGATTTCAATAAAAAATGTCAAAGTATTTTTATACCATACTTGGTTGGTCTTTCAAATATTAATTCTATTGTCATCACTTTATGATTTCAAATAACTTGTGTATTAGCACACGAAAACTTATAAGTTGTGTACACTCACCACATCTTATGATGTATATATGTTGTTGCTACATTATTAGAATAAAATCTTATCTATTTATAAGAGGACTATTCCATAGATATTATCTATTGACATAGATCATCTAATATTAGCTCATATGCAATAACTTTAAAAAAGTGTGCCAGTGAGGAATCCATTTTAATTTGTGTGAGTGAGTTCAATTTTGATTGAAATCAATCTAGGGAATGACATCTGAATATTAAACAGACATGTTACATCTAAGAAAAACCAGCAAAGGAATTGAAAATTGAGATGATAACCATGTGATATATCACATGGTAGTGACTACGACATACATAAAGTTTTTCAAAAAAACAAATTTGACTAAAAAGTTTTTCAATTTGTTGTTTCCCGAAACTAATTTAATCTTTTTTTTCTCATTGTATTTTTTCATTGGAAAAATACACTTTGATTTTCATTTTACAAAATGGACTTTTCTACAACTATTTTTTACGATGAAAGGCAAAACTTTGGTCAACAACATCGTGTAGCATTTATGAATTGAGAGTGAGAGAAAACTGAATATTTTAAATTCTTATGAATACAAATTTCACTTTATAAATGTCCAAAGCTATAGTCTATCCAAATTTGAAACCATGGAATCAGGTTATTATATCTTTGTACATATATATCTCTGTCACAACAAACATGTTTCCTAGTAATTAATATATGACCGAGACATTCTTATGCAGTGTATAAGGAATCCTTATTATAAAATAAATCAATATCTTATACCAAAAAAAAATAAACTAAAAAATATCCTAGCTAGATTCCTTCTTGAATATATATAATGTTTCGGATTAGGCCAAGACTCGATCTAGACGGCCCAAATGATACAGATCCAATCCAATATTATTCATTCGCTGAGGCTTCTCCTCTACGTCAATGGTAACGGATATGGTCTAACGGTAGCAAATACGCTTCCAGAACTTTTAGATTGGTCTAACGGTCCTCATCCTCTTCAAGACATTGACTGTTATAAGTTATAAGTAGCTCTCTTTATGCAGAGACAAAATTTGACATCAAAATACACAATTCAATCACTTTTCACTCCCATCTTTTTTATTCACATATTGACTTTTCTCCATCATAATTCACCGTACACGAGCTCTACTTTCACTGTAACCGTCTGAAGCCTCGTAATCTAAATCATCTAGTTCTGCCTAAAGGAGATAATATGAAAATTATTAGGAAATTATAAATTAATTAGTGTCAAAATATTTTAAGTCATACTATATTAATATACTTGAATGGTACATATAACTATGTAATTAGGCCTCTCACATGCATGGTCGAATACGGCATCTAAATTATAGTATTGGACCATCTAATCTTCAATTTTCTAAAACCATATACCTCTAATCCACTATACGTGTACAAATTGAACCACAAAATAAGTATATTAACAAAATTATATCCAAATGTAATCCAATTGAATATGATATGTTATTATCCACATAAACTAAAAATAAAGGTTCATCTTGAAATATATTGGGTTCTTCCCCATGTGCCCTCTTAGGTGTCGTTGGGAACATTTGGGGTCAATCTTTTATAGTATGTATGTATGTTGCTATTTGCACGTCTTTTCTCCATCTTGCATGTTCCTTATATATAGAAAAACAAGTCAATATTTGTCGGTTATTTCAATCATTGTCATAATTCTTTTGCTGTCATTATTGAAACTTTTAGTATATTTATATAATTAAATTAAGCTGCTACTTGCTTATATGAATGTGGATAATTTGTGCTGATTAGGCAATTAAGATAAAAATAAGGATGTGTTTCGATGATAGAATTTTGAGATAATATAATTTTAAAAAGCAATTTAAATATTTTATGTAAATTTTATTATTGTTTGAATGTTAAATTTGGAGGACATTATTTTTTATCATTTTTATTTTTAAGAATTAAAATTAAAATTTGCTATTTCTTTTAGAAATGAAAAATTTATTTAACCTTTAAATAAATAAATAAATTAATATTCACACCTACAATTCAAAAAATAAATGAAACAAATAACGTCAACACTACTATTAACCTTAAAAATGGAAGAAAAATCAACAAAACCAATCTCAAAGCTGTAAAAGAAATAAAAAAAATCTCTTGAAAAATCATATCTCTCTTATTAATCAATTTTACGTTTTGATTTTACCTAAACAAAACGAGTCAAGGTACAAACTCACAACCTTGAAATTATCCACAACTTTTTTCAATTACAAACGATTTTTTCGTACATAATAACATAATTTTTTATACACTAATGTTATTTTGACAACCAAAAAGTTGTCCAACAACCATAAAACATGGAACCCGCCGCCCTTTTGCTGTTTTTTTTTTAAATTATTTTTGGTCTGCCTCAGTTTGCATGTATAAAAAAAAAAATCAGTTGTCCATCCATAACAACTTTTTTGGGTGTTAAAATAACACCACTTTTTTTATATGGTTACTCTATTTCTTAATAACCTCCCTCACTTTTCTCCTTTTTACCCTTGCCCCAGCCCCTATATATTTATTGACCATACAATTCATTAAACCCCTTCTTCCAAATGAATCATATGACTCTATAACTCTTCACCCTTGCCACGAACTTCCTAATAAATCATATTGATATCTCCAACTCTAGTAGTATATAAGCTAATAATTGTCACGTACAATACAAAACAATGGTTCAAAACATGTTCGATATATATATTAATTCTATAGCTTATATATTACTTTTCAAAACGAAAAACTACCTTTCTAGAACATTAACCAATTCTATATCGATCATATGATGTTAGTTAGGAAGGAATTATTAAAATTACAAATTTAACTTGAATGATTATGAGTGAAGTTTTTCTTATACTTATACATACTATACTTCATATAATGCAATGTTAGTATATAATTTCGTATAGCATAGACCCAAATATATTATATTAAAATCCCTCTAAATTTTTTGTCACGCATGAGTTTTGATAAAAACAATAATTTTGTCCCTCCAATACTTATTGATTTGAGCAGATGATTTCTGTTTAACTTCCCTCAACCGAAAAAGTCAAAAGCACATAACTAACCCATGCGAGGTATGAACAATGGTCCACGTAATCAATGGTTCTCCTTGCTTGCAATATTTTTTTCTCATTATAGTGCTGCACTGCTGCGTGTACCTTTTCGTACATGGCGATTAATTATATTCGTGGGGACAAAAGTGTAAATTACGTGGATTAGAATTGTTAGCCGCAAGCAAATAGGCGTGGGGCTTTGCCATCATGGGAGTCACCTCGCCCGATTGCATGGGAACACTACATATAATGGACCAAAAGGTTAATTTTTAAGGGCTCAAAACATTAAATTAAAATAATAATTATTACTTGTTTATGTTTCAACAATATTGGATTTAGTTTTTCAAAAAAACGTACTAAACCTTTATTATATTATTATTTGAAGGGAAAACCTTTATTATTTATATAGTAAAAAAAATTAAAAAAATTGTGAGTCTATCTAATATAGACTTCCCTAAACCTATAAATAATATAACTTTTTTGTTTTTGTGAGTATATTTCACAGTTGGTAAACGCATTACATGTAACATGTAGAAATTGAGGTTCAAACTTTGATACATTTTTACTTTTTTTTTTTTATTATTAATTTCAGTACACTCACTTACTCATCTTAAAATGTAAAATTCTTACCATTAGTCTATTTCACCAAAAACATAAAATAAAATCTATATATATTATGTATTTTGATATGTATTTGTTCAAATTCTTTTTATTTATTTTTGTGACCAAGAAAGTCTTGTTTAGCTTGGTAGAGCATAAAAAATGTCAACGGGTACTAGAGGGAAAAAAATAGATGTGATTACGGGTCACCCATAGCACGGTTGAGATAAATTAAATAACGGTCCAAGTTTTAGTATGGTGCTAAAAAATTTATGCATTAGTATTTAAATATTAGAATTTGGTTGAATATTAAAAAAATTAATTATTAAAATTAGGTTAAACATTATGTGTGTGTTTAATTAAAAATAAGAAACTAAAAAAGACAAATTTAAATGTACTGTGTTTGATTAAAATTATTTTTTAAACTGAATAATGAACCTAAACTATATAAGACAAATTAGTCTTTGACTGCCAGATAGTTACTATAAACTCTTTATATACCCTAAATTCAGATAGTTACACACAAGGTTTTAAAAAACGGTCGCGGTCGCGTCTCGGTTACGTAAAGGTTTTCGCGATTTCGGTCGGTACAGGTGTTACGACACTAATTGCGGTCGTCGCGGTGTGAATTAATCACAATTTGTTCTTTAATATAAAAATGGTGATACACAGTAACGGTATCGGCACCTGCAAAAACCGTTTTGTCGCGGCCGTTTTCGCGGTCGCGGACCTTTATTTAAAACCCTGGTTACACAGTGAATATAATATATATTTTTTTGGCAAAATGTGAGGTATAGTTTGACTAAATGAGTCATTTTAGTCGTGTGCCTAAGCTTGATCAGTGGCTGAAAGGTATACTAAAAGTCTACGTGAATTCTGAATTTGTCACTATATCACATTCACATGTGCCATATAGTCATATATATAGATGCATTCACATGTTGCACATTATATTTCTAACCTTCATTTTGCACATTTTAGTTAAGAGGTTGGTTAGTTGCAGTCTTTGACTGCCAGTTTTATACCCAATTTCGTTTACTTCAAAGAACCTAATCTTCAAAAAAAAAAAAATAAGGAAAATATATTTGAGCAGAGAGATATGGCATGAATTGTGGAAAGATTTAGTTTTGTATGAGAATTTGGACATTGTTATCTTTGTTTTGTTTTATTCTTTAAAAAAATGCTTTATATTCCCCTTTATGAAGCCTAGTTATAAGGGCATGCCTATTAAATAGTAATAGTGTAGCTCAATCAATATAAAATGCCAAAATTATTAGTTTGGATATTATGATCAAAATTCGAACCCCAATTTCTCCAATAACGCGTGTAAATTAATTTATAATCAATTTGTCACTTTGTTTGTCTAAAAGAAACATATTGTATCACAATTTTTAACCATATTTATAGTTAAATTAGTGTTTATTTGGAACCATAGTTTATGATTGCATTTACCGCATTTCAATAATAGAAAAATAATAATAATAGAAACTCTAATAACTATGCTTCTGCAGAGACATTTTTTGTAGACAAATGGTAGGTTCTATCAATTTTCTCTAAGGACCCTTCTGAGCAATGTGACCTATTTTTTTGGATAATTAAAATTTTATTATAAAAGTCTGTCCCAAAAGAAAAGATTGAGAGAAAATTACAAACAAACAACAATGACAAAAAACTAAACAAAAATACCACTAAAAAAAACAACTCAAAAGAAGAAAAAAAAGAAACTCCTCAACAATTAACATCTAATAATATTGGTGAAGAATCTAAAAACCCTTAATAAGTGAAACATAAATCACAACCCCCAAAAAATCTTAGGAGAGCAAAGCAAAAAAGAAATTCAACTAAAGCGCTTTGGAGTGAATTTTTTCCTTAAACTTCGACAGAATTTAGATAGTTTTTGAATAACTTTTTTTTCCATCTCTTCGTAAAATCCCAATTACTTATCAAAATTTAATTCACCAAAACTTTACTTCGCATAATTTTATTTTGAATAATAATAAAACGTAAACGACTACATGGACCAAACAGATTGAGCTATAAAAACAAATTAAGATGATGAATGGAAATCTAGCTGCAACGCAAAAAATTAATGGAGAACTTTTCAATCCCCTTTATATAAAAAATCGTCATTTGGAAAGTTATATCTTCAAGCCCCACATACAGTGGCAAGGTTTTAAATTGCGGTCGCGGTCACGGTCGCGGTCGCGTTAAGGATTTCGCGATTTCGGCTGTTACGGCCGTTGCGTTACGGATTACGGTTGTCGCGCTGTGAATTAATTACAATATCGCACAAATTTCATTAAAATTATTTATACTATAATATATGTATAACAACTTAAATTTGAGATAAATGTAAAGTTTTGAACTAGGAAAGAGATAAAAGAAATAACACTTTATAATTTATGTTCATATTTGTACTAAAAATGTGACTTTTATTCATTTCTATTGGAAAAAAATGAAAGTCTCTATCTATTAGCACTTTGTCGCGGCTGTATTGCGTTTTGTTGTGGCTGTATCGGTGTTTCGTCGCGGCCGTATCGATGTTTTGGCGTGATTTCTTTTCACCACAGAAAAACAGTAAAAAACGGTAACGGTAGGCTCGAAAACCTTTTTGTCGCGGCCTTTTTCTCGGTAACGGACCTTGATTTAAAACCTTGTACAGTGGCACAATCTCTATAAATATATTAATTAAATCCTATAGCTGATTCTCCTCATAAAAGGGATAAAATCTAATGCTTGATATCATTAAATGAATATTAATAGTAAAGAACATTAGTTCGATAAACTATCTTCTCAATACAATTGAAATATATGGAGATGAAGTTACTTAGGAATGCATGTTTACCACTTTCAACTAGTGATCTAGTTGAATGTTACCTAATAATGTAAAAAGTCTTGACCAAAAATAAAAATAATGTAAAATTAATTATATGTTATAACTTAATTGTTACGTTAAATTTGACTCTTAAATTTTTTTTTTTTAACTAATCTTAAAAAGAAAATTTATCATGTTGAAAATAATATTAATTAATGATACACACATACAAAGCAAAAAAAAATATTTTCCCCCCTGAAAATATATAGAAAACTGATCTTGATCTTCTATTCTTCTTTTATACTAATATATATATATGTTACAACTACCCTAGCTTTGACCTTAATAACCCCCTAAAACAAATTTTCAATCTCACTAGAAGCCTAAGACACTTTCTCTTTAGAAAATAGAAGAAATTACCATAGTACATATTCAAAGTTTTCAATAAACGACATGCTTGGAGTTGGACTAATAGAAGAATTTTGATGTGTTGGATTACAAAATCGTTTTCATCCATCATCTCTAACTTAAGTTTGCAATAGTTAAACCTGATTTGAATAAATATTTTCTATATGGAGAAGTAATTTTACTTCTAGAATCAATTCTAAGCTCAAGTCAGTGTTTATTACAGCTTTCTAAATCAAAACTATTTACAACTTTTTTTAGAAGAAAAAAAAAATTATTTACAGCTTTTACAATGAAATTTAATCACTTATATATATATTTGCTAATTATACAGACACAATAATTTTGATATAAAATATTCAAACAATATAAATTCATAAAATTTACCATAAGTTATTTAACAACCAACTCACTTTCAAGTGTTAGCCAAAATCAATTTTTACTACTACACAAGGTAATCAAGCACATAGGGGCATGTTAGTTTTCTTTTTTGGGCCATTTAAAAAATCATGTTAGTTGAGTAGGTAACATAAAATTAATCAAGATGTAACTTTTGTTGGTAAGAGTTTAAATGTTGAATAAAAAAAAAATACTATAGTGAGTGGATGAGAAGAGGAATAATAGTCGTCAAAACTCATTAAACTTAAAAAGAAAGTGACTGTCCGTGATTATCGCGCATCTATCTTGGACGTACGTTTCCGCGGAATCAATTTCAATAATAACCAATCAACCAAACAAAAACTATTTATTAATTTGATTTTTTCTTTTTCTTTTTTGATTTGTTTCTTTTATTTATTCTTTTAATTATAAAAAATTGTTATTGGCTGTTGTCTTTATTCTGACGCGTTGTTTGTTCCTTAGCGTGAAATCAGCAGTAAACTGTGAGATTTGTGTTTTTTTTTGTTTATCCAAATTTATAGAATCTTTTTATCTAAAACATTTTTTTTTTGTTTTTAACATTCCGGCTTTAGGAAAGGATTCTGATAATTTAGGGTCTGTTTGGTAAGACATTAAAACTGACTTATAGCTTATGTCTTTTAGCTTATAAGCTAAAAGACCTGTTTGGTAACAGTTTTTTAACACGAGCTTATAGCTTATTTTACTGACTTATAGCTTATTTTCCAGACGCTATTTCAAGTAGCTTATAGCTTATAGCTTATCATCTTTTTTTCCATTTTTACCCTTATCATTTTATCTAAAGTTCGATTTTACCCTTTATAATTTATTATCATTTAAAATAAAATAGTACACTTTACGCTAATACAAACCATCTTTTTTTAATAAACCATAATTACTGATTAGTACCCTTATAACAATTTTTTAAGAAAATGATCAAGTTTTTAATTTACGTTATTCACTTTTGGAAAATAAAAATATTATGTTGGTCAGTTTTTCAATGTTTCAATTATAGTACGCTCTTATTATTTTTGTTTTGTACCAATTCAGTATTTAGTTTACTTTACTCACTTTTGTTTTGCATTGTATCAAAAGACAATATAAACATTCAATATTTTACTATTAATTTTTAGAAAAACCGTGACTTTAGAAAATAAAATTCTAATTAATTAAAAATTAGTTTAATAATATAAAAAAATATTATATTTGTAAATTTAATTTTTAAATTTAATTATAAAAAAAATAAAATTCTAAGTGTTAAATATCAATTTAATATAAATTTTATTATGAATCAACAATACCCTTTTATGTAATTTTACATTTATCAGCTAGTTCACCGCTAATTTTACCAAACACTTCAATTAGCTTATCAGCCATAAGTCATCAGCCATAAGCTATCAGCTATAAGCTATCAGCCATCAGCCATAAGCTAGCTTATCAGCCAACCGCTATTTTTACCAAACAGAGCCTTAGAGTCCAGGTTTAAGTAAAATAAAATTTGGTTTTTCGAACAGTTTATTTTAGGGAAACTCATTAACTATTTGAGTTTAATATTTTAGTTAAAATATTTAGATAAAATAGTGAGTTTCTTTTAATTTAAATAAATTCTTTGATTCAATTTTGAGTTTTTTTTTTGCTTTTACCACTAATTCAATCTGATTCGGAGGTCGATTCTGGTAAGTGGTACAAGCTCTCTCCTAATCGCAGTTGTGTGGAACGAACCGTGATATCCGGTGATTCAGTCTTGAATTTAAACAATCAGGAGAGTTAAAAATTTTAAGAAAAATTTGATACACATTTAAATTTTACTTAGTTGATAAAGTTGCATGTAGAAATATCTGATCTGATTTACAAATAAAGGGAAAGAAATTGTACGGTCCCAACTCCCGGGATCTCTTTAGTCTGTCCCACTATACCACCTCTTCCTCACGTGGTCCCCTTCTTTACACACCCACCACTTTAATACTATATCATCTATTATTATTCTCTGTTATGCTACGTAGGAAATAATATTTGAGGGAGGGTTAATCAATTGTTTTTGTTTTTATTTTTATCGTATTGCATGTGATTTCATTTTATTCCAATGACAAACTTTTTTTATGGTTTCTTTCCCTGTAATCAATCATATGATGTGCAGTTCATCTTCAAACTATAGTTTTTGGGTAATGTGCTGTCGTTATATTATCTGTATTTATTGTATAAAATGGAATTTCTTGGTTTGATTTTGGGGTTTTATTCTTTATATTATAGGCTTATTAACAATGTATTGTATTCCATCTCATAAGTATAACTTAAATGGTAAAAAAAAAAACACATTTAGTTTTTTAAAACATGTATGTGCGTACAAATTGTTCCTCATCCGTTTCAACGAATTTTAATTTATTCCATATTTTCATGCATTTTTCATCTAATTCGATGTGTTTCTTTTTAACTTTTATCTTGCTTGTTCACGGTTTAATTTCATCATCGCGCTCTCATGTTATTGACATCCACAACAATGAGGAAGAGAAAGAACAACTCTTTCTAGTCCAGGCCCGGTTTTGGGCAAGTGCAGGCAGTACTGCAGAACTGAGCCTCAAAAATATGGGGCCTCAGAATTAATTTTTTTTTGGGTAGTATGTAAGAGGTGTAGTAGTAAACAGGAGGCCCAAAAAACAAATGTATCTAACAAAAAAAAATCAAGCGTATTTTTGTTAGTAGCTAGAATTTTTTTAATGGATTTTGATGATATTGATTAGAATATGACCTTTTTTTGTTAGTCACAAAGATGATAATTACTTTTGATGTTATTGATATGTTTACAATTTGAATATATATATTTTTTTTTATAAAAAAATAATATATTTTCTATTAGGGGTCCATTATTATTATTAGCACGGGACCTCGAAATTCTCGGAGACGGCCCTGTTCTAGTTATTAGTGTTTTATCACGACAATGTTGTACCATTACAATGATCTCTCTTTGACCCATCGTCCTCCAATTCATCCAACACTTCTAAATCTCGCCACTATGCTTGCAAAATTCTTTGTAGAATCAGCCTCCAAGCGCCCCTTAGAAAGCCACCACGATATCTTTTTATTTTGGTCACTCCATCTTTGTCTAATTTGAAATCCAATGTCTTTATTTATGTTTGTATGTTTTTCGGTTATGTTTCATTGCTTGTGTTATGTTGTTATTTTTAGGTTGATGGATGAAATTAAAGATTGTGAATATGTATTCTTGATCTTCGGTCGTATAGTTTAGTTTTTAGGACTAAAATTTTGATTTGGTTTGGTTTGTGTCCTTTTGACTTTTGAAAAATATGTGTGTCGTTAGTTCTATTTGAATCTCTTAGTGTTATCTTAAAATATGGATAAGGAACATCTTAACTCATTGTCATTTGTCAGGTTAATTGTATTATCATTATTTCAGCATTTGAATGTAGATTATTGGGTCAAATATATTTTTCGTCTATAATATAAAATTGGTAAATTTTGGTATCTGTTCTTATTAAAAAAGATGAACACTTAGATATATTGTTGAGGTGTATAATTATAATAAGTTCATATAGTATTTAATATAAAAAATTTAATAAACATTATTTGTGAACTACCTATTATAATTGTTTATATCAACAAGTGTATCGGTACACATAAAATAAAATTTGTACCGAATAAATCTCCATAAAAAAAATCACATGTTTTCATCCTAAAATAATATTTGTTTTTTTTTAATCCACAATGAATAATTTATGTCCATTTTAATGTGTCTATATTATAACCCTTTTATGTTAGACATATTTATGTTATGTCTATATATTATGTTAAATTATATAAGATCATATAAAAAAATGTCAAAATTTTATCTATTACGGACTAAAAATAAAACCTAAATTTTTTTAGGGACAAAAACATGTGTTTTTTTTGTAAGGATAAAAACTAAATTTCGCCTGTTTTATAACCAAAGATTATTTTACCATAAAAAAAATATGATTAAATGCATGAACATTTTATATGTTGATGTGCATATTTGAAATAACAATTCCTATTTTAGTTTGAAGTAGATGGATGAGGATGAGGAAAGAGGAAGAAATATTTTTAATTATATATATATATCTTTGGTTTAAATTTTAGAAAAGAAAAAAAAAACCTCATAAATTTATTTTTTGTTTCCCCCAATAGAGGGTTGGAGGGAAAAAGAAGGAAACTCTTTAATTTGTATTATAATATACACCCAATTATCTTTAATTTTATTTCAAAATTCCAAAATTATTCATATTGTATTTTTTAAGATTGTATTGCGTAATTTAATTTCTCTCTTCTTTTTTCTTTTGCTCTTGCTCCTACGTAATCTGTTACTACCTTAATACTCCTGCCATGACATTTGTTTCTCTCTGGCTTCACTTATTCAATTATTATTGTCTCTATATTCTATTGTTTTGTTTTTTATATTCTCGTCACTTTTATTCCTGCTATATTTTTGTCTTCAATTTTAGTTTTTGCTATTTTTTTTTTGGCAGGTAGCCTAGTGGTTTGAAATTTTACCGGTAGATAAGTGGAGTGTCTGGGGTTTGAACCCCGGCTTCTGCACATATAGTGCGATGTCCCAACCAATTGAGCTAAGCTCATGGGGACAATTTTTGCTATCTATTCTAGTTTGTTTTGTTTAAATTTTCTTTAATATTTTGTATATTACACGTTGTATCATATTTTATATATTCCAGTAAAATTTAATAAGTGTTGATTGTGAGAGTGGATGAGAAGGTAGACATGGTAGACCGGGCAAAGAAGAATTTTATCTTTTCCAAATTAAAATCCATAAAGTTTGGGTATTGGTAAATTCATACCAATTCACATAGGAGATGAAAAATATAAAATACCAAACCCAACATGGGTTGGGCATCCCCGAGGGGTTTGAATATCTCCATTATATGCATCATTTTCATATGAATTTGAGTTGAATTGTTTTATTTTTTTAATTAAAAAAAGAGGTAAAAATAAAGTTGAAAACTATTTTGTTTCGACAATATATGATTTTTCTTAAAACAAACAATATAAATTAAAAAAAAAAAAACAATTTTGTTTAATATCCATCCTTGTGATGATGGCCGTTGGAGGATGTGTTGGAGCCGCGACAAGGCTGGTTAGAGGGTTGAACAATATTTTGGAAGGCGAGGCGATGGGGTTAAACGTTGCTCTTGATTTTGTGGATGCTAATACGATTGTCTGTGCGGTGAACCACCGGCGCTACCCTCAAAACTACTGGGGAAGGATAGCTCGGCGATGTGGGGAGTTCCTAATTCGCAACCCTAGATCGAGCATTAGCTGGGTAAGGAGAACAAGAAACATTGTTGCTCATGTGTTGACAAATTGGGCCTCCATATTACAAGTTTTTTATATTCGCTTTTTCTAAATTGAAACGTTAATTTTGACATCATATAACATAAACATACATTATTGAAGATCAAAACATAGTCAAAATCGCAATTTTTTCAAAAAGTTGTATTTCAAAAATGATTTTTATGAAAATCTATTTGAAATAGCTTCAAAATTAAGTGATTTTTTGAAATTTTGATATCCAATATTTTTTTTTAATAAAATGATTAAATACCTAAAATAACATTTTAAGAATAACTCTACAAATCAAATTTTCAAATGAAGCTTTTATAAAAAGTTTCTTTGTAAATTGTTTTTACACAAAATTATGTAACACTATAAAATTCATTTAAAAAAAAAACCAAAACAAATAGGCCCATGGCCTTGTTGTAATTTTTAGTGTCAATAGTATTCTCCTATTTTTCAATTTTTTTTAAAAAACAAACATTGAATATAATTTAATACTTTGTTTAAGGGTTTATAATGATATAAGTGGAGCGGGTTTGGAGACGAGTTTGGGGTAGGTATCAATGTCTCTATTGTCCGCTCCACGTCCCCTGTCTTTTAAAAGTGGAGAAAACTTAAATCTGAACATAAACTCAGTCAACTCGATTTTTCTCTGTCGAAATTGGGATGGGGCGGGTGGATATCCGCAGATATGGGTCATATTGTCATGCCTGCGAGAAAGGCGGCCACCCATTACAATAGTTTTTATTAGTCTATTTATATTAATATGGGAGCAATACTTAATTGGACACAAACCTAAATAAAAAGCATTTAAGTACATATGAAAAGAGTTTAATTAATGAAGATGCACTGACGGTGTAAAATAGTTTTACACAATCGGCCAATAAAAAACCATCATTTTGCCATATCATATTAAGAAGGTGAGGTGTAGTGGGGTGACGTGGCGGAAAACATGGTTGGTATTGGTTGATTGTGTAAAATTATTTTACACCGTCAGTGCATATGCCTTTTTCTCATATGAAAATACAAATAACTTAATTATTTAAAAAATACACATTATTCAATTTATTATTCTTTTAATTTTTCATTCTTATGTGTGTGTTGAAATATTTTTTATTTAGGTTTGTTTGAGTTTCTTCCCCATCAATATTCTCAACTATTTTATTGTTCTCATCAGCTTCCACATTTATCTTTGCACATCTGAATTATGTGTAATTTTGATTATTCGTTCATAATATTAAATAGGAAAATACTAAACAATATCCCTGAATACTAATTAAACGTATAAATAAAGAAATTTCATCTTAAAAATTGTACATCCAATGCATGCAAAATGTAAAAAAAAAATATCTTTCAAATTTTATCGGTTATCAGTAAAACTGCTACTTTTATATTAAACAAATAAAAAACATAAATCTTCCTATAAACAAAAAAAATGAATAAAAGAAAAAGAATTTTTTTTTTTTGGATTCGTGTACCACAGGAGTACCACGCGTGTGCCCGTTGCAAAATAAAATTAAAAAAGTAGATACGCCATCGGTGCGTACCCAAAGAGTACTATACGTGTACCAGTACCCAGTACGTACCCGGTACCGATACTCTCCCTAAAATGGAGTACCCATGCTTCATAGACTTAGGGATGTCAATTTGTATCTGATAATGGATTATCCGTGGGAATTATCTGTACGGAGATCTGAAGTCACAGATTTTTTCCCCGTGGGGACGGGGATGGAGGGAGAAATTCCTCCGTGGATATTTTGGGGTGGGGAATGGGGAAGGTCCCTCCGCCACCGCGGATTCCCCGACCCGACCATATTATTTAAATTATATATATATATATAAAATATATAATTATATAACTTTATATTTTTTTTAATAAAAAAATAATAATTAATACGTTATAAAGATAATGATTATGTGCAGTGGCAACAAGTTCAATTGAATATTATTTTTTTTACAAAAACAAATATTAAAAAGTGTTTTTTCAGTTTTTTGTTATTGATACAAAATGTACTTTTATTTTAAAAAAATAAAAGATACGAAATATGTATTTTTTAGAAAAAATGAAGTAAAACAAGATATTAGTGTCGTGCTTTGATTAAAATGTATAACAATTTTGTTAATTTTTTATATCCATGGAGCTTTGTGGATACTGTGGGGATCCGTGGGGATGAGGATGGAGGAAGAAATCTCCCCGCGGGGATGGGGATCGAGGAAGAAATGTCCCCGAAACGGGAATGAGGCAAAGAGTGAAAAAGTATCCCCCGGTCAATCCCCGCCCCGTTGACATCCTCATAGTGTTTAACATACCTATATATCCTTATCCATCCTTATATAACGAGAGATGCGAATCGGGTCACTCGCCCAACCCATTCCATTAGGCTAAATTACAAAAATAGGTTCGATGCTTTACATCAAGGTTGTCGGAATCGAGTTTTTACCTTAACTCGTTTTGCATAGGTAAACTCGACACGTAAATTCAAATCGTAAACTCGTGCGAGTTTACCTAAAATTAAAATAATATTAAAATTATTATATATATGATATATATACTAATATAATACTATAAAAATGTTAATATTTCAAAAAAATTAACTTAATTATAAAGCCAAAATAGACCAAATATTCATATAAATAACATCATGTCCATAAACTTGCATCAAAATAAGAAGATTCATAGATTTAACTTAATTATATTCTCTTAAAAGACTACAACATCATCTTCATCATTGTATTCATCTTCAACATCATCAAATTCTTCTCCGAATGATAAAAGATCTTCAATATTAGGACCACAATCCAAATTAATTAAAGATGAAGTTAGAGGATTGCTTGAAAGAACATTTCAGCTTCTAAACAAATTTTTAGTGGATTTTTTTTCTTTTCAAAATGTATAGGGAAATGTGTCTAATGGGCCGAAAAATTGAAATTGGACCAGAAAATTTTGAAAAAGTAAACTCGGGAAAACAAGTAAACTCGTCCGAGTTCACCCGATTTTAACGTTTTCACACCGAGTTAACTCGTTTAAGCTCGTTTTTTCCACGAGTTCACAAAAAATAGACTTTACATGCGAGTTAACCCGTTTTTCATACCTAAAAACGTAATCTCAGACGAATTTACGTGTTAACACGCGATTTTGACAACCATGCTTTACATTTTGTCACTCTCAATACATTTTCTCAAATCTGGAGTTAAAAATGTTACTAGATAATTAATTAAAACTCTTAACAATATCACCCTAAAATTGAACTTTTTACCAGGAAGACATTTTGATAAACATACAGAACATAAAAAATAACATCCTTTTGTTAATGTATGCACAAATGTCTTGTTCATCCAATTTTGTTAAGGAAGTTGTGTTTGTTTTAAATATTAATATAAGTTCATACGTATATGTTTTGATAGAAGCCATGGAAACCACTAAATTAAAATTAATCAAAGTTTAAATGGAAAAAAAAATAACATACTGAAAAAAGTAATTTTTCCAAGCAATATAATAAAGCCAAAATGACAAAATATAACCATCATAACGTAAAAAAAGAAACATTAAACAAACCCTTTTTTTACTAAAAGCATTAAACCAACTTGTTAAAGTCTAAATTACAAAATAACACCAAAATAAAGTAAAATGAGAAAACAAGGACAAGAAGTAGTACATTACAATGACTCAAAAAAAGAGTAAATTAAACTAACAAGAAACATTAAATTGCAATTTTAATATAATAATATGTTATATACTACACAATTAAGTTGTGTACCCACAAATTAAAAACCGTTTTAGTTAGTTGGAGAAGGGCAATAACTAATGGATAAAGTAAAAAAAGGTCAAAAAGTAAAAAAAGAGAAAAAAGTTGTGAATATGGATGAACCATATCAGATCTAATCTTAGCAATAGTAGTAGTAACTAGACCCTGCTATGGTACGTGATTAGTCACTGAACCCACGTGCAAGGTAGAATGAAGAAACGGTTAATGTATATTATAGTATATGAGAAATTTAAAGGTGAAAGTTATGAAGTTAAAATTTTTTGCAATTATTATTCTTAAATTGAATAAGTGGGTGACCAAAGCTTAAACTTTACCTTCTACTTATATAATGCAATATTCGTATCAACTAAACTAAAATTACGAGACTGCAAATTACTATTTTGCTATCTAAAAATGTAATTTGTTGTCACATTAAAAACTATAAATACATTTTCAATATTTTTATTGGATAGTATTTTTATAAACTAAATTGATCAATAAAAAATACAATTAAGAATTAAATTAACTATCTCAAAATATATTAAAAAACCAAAATCATGAATAAAAAGGATGTAAATCCGTCCTATGAATTTAACTCAATGGTTTAACATTGTATTATATATGCAGGAAATCGGGGTTTGAACCCCGATCATTTCACTTATCAACTTTAAAAGTAGAATTTTTAATCACTACTCACTATATTATTTGACAAAAAAATTTTAAATCCATTTTGTAATTTTAAAATATTTAGAGACTAATCAGACAGAATTATAAGACCGTAGACAAAAATGATAATTATTGATTAAATCACTAAAAAAATGAAGTGGTTAAGATAGAAAAAAGGTTAGTTAACGACGTTAAATGGAGAAAGAGGATCCAAACAAGAAAAACGATCAGTTAATTAACGGTGTGAATTGTTCGACGTTATTACTCCAAGGCTATATAATGGCCGTTATGTTGGAACCTGTTCTCTGAATCCACTCACCAATTTATCTTTCTCTCTCTACCGACCCTTTTTCCTTTTGTTTCTCTTTCTTCATCCTCCACATTCTCTCTTTTCTTCTGCAATACTAGTATTGAAACAAAGAGAGAGAAAGAGAGAGTGAGATTTTGAGCTTTTCATAACAACAATGGAGGTTTCTACCAAATGGGTTCTCAATGTTTGTTTCTTGTTGTTACTTTTTGTGTTGCTTGTTGAACAACAAACCATGGCTTCATCACAGATCTCTCAGCTTAGGTATTTGATTATTTCTATGTTTTTGTTTTGTTTCTTTTGATTCTTTCTTTCTTTCTTCTTTTTCCTCTGTTTTTGTGTTTGAAACAGTACAACTCTGTTTTTTTAGTTGAGTTTTTTTTTGTCATAAGCTACATTGTGTATGTGTACTTAATGAAACCCATTTTTCCCTTTTGAAGAAAATTCTTAATCAAACTATTTTTCAGCCAAATAAATGTGTTTCATGTTAAAATTAGAAAAAAACAAAGATCATGTTCTAACACATTTTCATAATTTTTTTTCTATTATTGTTACAGCAATGTTGAAATTGAGACACACAGGTTACCAAGCTTTAACGATTCATCAATGGCGGCAAGGTTAGTAGTGTTTGTGTTTTTTTTCCACTTTTTCCCTCTTACAACGTTAAAACAAACTCGTTAATCTCCACCGTTGGATTTAACTTTTATATCACAATCGTAAACCGTTAGATCCAGTATCCACAACTGACAATCGCAACCGTTCGTTGAGAATTCGTTGCATCTTTCGATCTGGATCGTTTATTCTGTTATGTTTGTTCTTTGGATTCCTTTGCATTTTTGCTTCTGTTGTGTAACGTGTGTTGTCTCAGTGACATACGTGAAAAAGCAATATAACTTCTCACACCAGTAAAAGCGTTGGTTAACCGTCAACAAACTTTTTTACATTTCCGAAATTACCCTCCATAATGTACCTTGTTCTTGTTAGCTGATAGTGGTATTTTGGTCCTTTCAATTAGTTAGATAAATTCTTACTTTCTCTCTCTTCAAAATGCGTTAACCGTTTTTGCATTTATTTTACCGTACCTATTTTTGTTGGAAAATTTACCGTACCTTCGTATAGTAGTATTTATTTATTTTTGATGATGAGGTGTAGTAGTATTTATTTATTATTTTATTTAAATAAAATATAAATAAATAGTACATTGTGCAGTTGCTCTTTCTTACCGACATGTGTCCTTACTTAATTATTTTCCTTTTTAAATAATTTTATAATGTTTTTATCAAACAGAAAACAATTTATAATTCCATGTAGATTTTTCTCTAATATTTCACATTTTTCTCCGGTTACATATTAACATGATGTCTATTTTTTTATTTATATAAATCTTAATGAAAGTGATGAATTATAAGCTTGTTTATAAAATAATTATTTATTTATACATTGCGGTTATGATTTTAATTTTGTAATTTGTTGTGTTTTTTTATTAGGGAAAAAGAGGCTGAGAAATTGAATGAGCGTGCTGCCGTGGCTAATCCGCAAGAGGTGGTTTCTATGGTTGAGATGTGGGTCCCCTCTCTAACTTTATACATTCTCACTATAAATTTAGCTCCATGCAACAATTATATAATGCAACTTACTATAATGTCGTTAAATTTAAATGCTAAAAAAAATTAGCATTATAATTTATCGACTTAATTGTACGTTGCATTATATCGTGACTCGAATTGATTTGATCTTTTTAACTATGGACAATCAATCTTATTCAATGGTCAATTTCGTATGAAATTGAAAAAAGGAAAAAGAAACTAAATGTAACCATAATAATAATTTGACATACATATGCACGTGGTTTAGGCACTAGACATGAAATGTGGTAGGGTATAGTTATGTGCACACACATTAACTATCCATTGTAAAATGAAACCTAACACCCTACCCCAACTCACCCATTTTTTTCTCTGCCACATCATTTTCCTAGTTTTGACATTGTTGAATAGATTTGTATTTATGATTATTACTTACCCTTTTTTTGTTTTACCCTTTTAGGATTTTAATTTCAAAAACTTTAGTTTGTTAGTTGTTACATTCTTTGTTGGTTACTCTCCTTTTCATGTTTTCAATCACATGCACTTTCCTCATTTTTCCGTTTTTCACGCTTATAATTCTTTTACTATTTAATGTTTTTTAGCCTAATCCATTTCATATAAGTTAAATGTTTCTCTATAAATGTTTTGTACTTAAGGGTACAACTGTTTTTTTGTACTATAAATTATCATCATTAGCAACTCTGTACCTTAATAATTATGTTTTGTTTATGCTAGATATATGATTTAGTTTTATTTATAAATAAATTTATAAAAAAAATTACCATGTGATTTACTCCTTACAACGTGATGCCAGTGGTATAATTGGGTCAAGATCTATGTAAATAATGACAAAAAAGCATATTCACTAATATCTTATGTTTCATATAAAGCCAAAAATATTTATCCGTTGCAATTGAGATAAATTATTGACATAGTTTGCTTCCTGTATAAAACTCAATGATTTATTAATAATGTAACAGCTTTATTTAATTTATGTATATGTTTTTGTAATTTGAGATAAGACTTTAATTATTTGGTGTTTTTTTGTTTGTTTGTTAGTTCTTCAAGCGATTGCTTTTTGATCTGGTTTCACCGTGAAACCAAATATACACTTAACTGCCGCAAAAATAAACTTCGAATAATTTGATTGAAGTTGTATGCTGACTAATATGGTTGATATTTCAGGCACATTCAGAACAGCACTGAAAGAAGGAATCTCGGATTTTTCTCCTGTGGAACCGGTAATCCTATTGACGATTGCTGGCGTTGTGATGCCAATTGGCAACGCAACAGGAAGCGTCTAGCAGACTGTGGTATTGGTTTCGGTAGAAACGCTATTGGTGGTCGTGATGGAAAGTACTATGTTGTCACCGACCCAAGAGACGATGACCCTGTTAACCCAAGACCAGGAACTTTGCGTCATGCCGTTATCCAAGATAGGCCACTTTGGATTGTGTTCAAGAGAGACATGGTTATTCAGTTGAAACAAGAGCTTATTGTGAACAGTTTCAAGACAATTGATGGAAGAGGAACCAATGTGCATATTGCTAATGGAGGATGTATTACAATTCAGTATGTTACTAATGTTATCATTCATGGTCTTCATATTCATGATTGTAAACCTACTGGTAATGCTATGGTGAGAAGCTCAGAAACACATTTTGGTTGGAGAACTATGGCTGATGGTGATGCTGTTTCTATCTTTGGTTCAAGTCATATTTGGGTTGATCATAATTCTTTGTCTCATTGCGCCGATGGTCTTGTTGATGCCGTCATGGGCTCAACCGCTATAACCATTTCTAACAACCATTTCACTCACCACAATGAGGTACTTTCTTTTTTACCGCATTTTCCATTTCACACGGACACATGTTAGTGATGTGTCCGTATCTGTGTCAGTGCCAGTGCTTCGTTCATAGAGCTGCATTGTGTGGCTCATTTTGCAATTTTAGTTATTTATTGATCTGTTTTTGCAAATTCAGGTGATTCTGTTGGGCCACAGTGACTCCTACACAAGAGACAAGCAAATGCAAGTGACCATAGCTTATAACCATTTTGGAGAGGGACTTATTCAGAGAATGCCACGGTAATATTTAATGTAAACTTTAATTTTGAGTCCCTTTTTTTTCTCTTTTTTCTAAGCTTTAAATGCTTTAAATGTTAAACCATAAGACAGGTTAGTTTGTTGCCTGCAACAACCTCTTTTGGTGCATTAATTTTATGTTTTCTATAGCACAAAACAATCACAAACATTGTACATATAATTTAAGAATTCAGAAAATGGGACCATATATGTTTGTGTGTATTCTTTAGCTGAAATTAATAACATTATATTGGTCATGAAAAATGCAGTTGTAGACATGGATATTTCCATGTGGTGAACAATGACTATACTCACTGGGAGATGTATGCTATTGGTGGAAGTGCTGACCCTACAATCAACAGCCAGGGTAACAGATACAATGCCCCTACTAACCCTTTTGCCAAAGAGGTACATTAATTCTTCAATTAATCTATTTTTAGTTAGTTAGTTAGAGTCGAGTTTAACATAATCATCAAGTTCCAAATCGTATCTTTTTTGGTCAAAATCACATTGAGTTTAATGAAATCAATGTCACAGTTGTTGAAGTTCCAAATCATAGTTTTTTTTGGTCAAACTCATCTTGAGTTTAACGAATTAAATGCGACATTTGTTGAAGTTCGAAATTGCTGAAGTTCTAAAGTATAGTTTTTGTCAAAACTACATAAGAGTTTAACGAAATCAAAGTGACACTGATTGAAGTTACAAAGAGTACTTTTTGTCAAAATTGTCATATCGCACGCTGTGATGATGCTAAATTCGCAACGAATCAAAACAAGCACTAAATTGATTTTCATATTTCATTGGCATTGTCAGGTAACTAAGAGAGTGGAAACACCAGAAGGTCAATGGAAAGGATGGAATTGGAGATCAGAAGGAGATTTATATCTGAATGGTGCATACTTCACAGCATCTGGTGCTGGAGCTTCAGCTAGCTATGCAAGAGCCTCAAGTTTAGGAGCAAAATCTTCAGCTATGGTTGGAACCATAACATCAAATGCTGGTGCACTTGGTTGCAAAAGAGGACGTCAGTGCTAACAAAAAACCATTTCAAGGAAACAACAAAACAAGACAAGACAACCATTTTTCTGTGTCTGATTTTTAAGTATTTTTTCTTTTTTTACCATATGATAGTATATCATATATCATATCATTTCTTTTTTTTTTCTTCATCTGCATCATGTTGCATTCTTGACAAGTGTACATTAATTACACATGTCACTATGTTATTATTGTGTGTCAAAACCAAAACCAAATCCAAAACCAAAACCAAAACCTTATTAGCTGCTCAACTTGCTCCAGCTGAAAATGCAAAATTGTAGGAGTAGGTGCAGAAGCGCTTATTTACTTTTCTACCTTTGGTTCTTCACATCTCATTTCATCACCAAACTTACCCACCAATTTCATATGCATATTTTTCCATATGTCAAATCATGTCTCCCTTACAAACTGTTCAGTCCTTTTCAGTTTTATTTTATAGGATTTGAATCTCAAGAAGCCAAGATATATATAAATATTTTTACTTTTTTTTACTACTCTTTGTTTTGTTTGAGTTAATTATACGAGAAAAAAAAAAGTATGATTGTCAAAGTTGAGTAATGGAAACACTTTATCTATTATGGTGATTATGGAATAGAAATAGTATTGGTGTTTGTTGTTCCCTTTTTAACTTTTTTGTTACTTTTTTTTAGTCTTTTTTTTCTTTCATTGTCAATGGAAGTAATCTTTGCTTTTTGTTATGCAATTATAGTTGTATATCATTAAACATAGTATCTGTCAATGTTGTGTTTCTCTATCTATATGTTTGATTCTTTCATGTGCTGCACATGATGAATTGATACTCTCTTAATATCTTTCTAATTAACATGATGACCCTTGTTACCTACCTTTGTCCCCTTTCACCTTCCTAAATAAATAAAATAACCTAATGCTAACTAACTATCACTATTAGATTTACCTGGCCTTTATTCCTACCATCATGGATTAAAGTTAAGGACAAGACACAATGATTTAAAGGGCATGCTTGGTTAACACTTAAAGACTCAACTCAAAAGACCTCCAAGAATTTAGTATACTTTTAATTTTAGTAAGCTAAGTCTATACCCTCTAAAAAATGACTATGCAACAAGAGATGAGTGTACTTTTGACTTAAACATGTAACTTTTAACTACAAATGTAAAAAAATGGATTGACTTTGGTGGATAATCTCAACCATTCATGCAGTCGATATATCAGTAGTCATTAGATCGATCTAGATTTTAATGCCTACTTTATGTTTTGTATTTAGAACTAAAATTCTTAGCTAAAAGTTAAGATTGTTCGATTTTGATTCAACAATCACCAATGTACCAATTGTGTGAATGCGTGAGATTGTCGACGGTAGACAATCCGAATTCCAAATATAAGAGTGTTTTCTGAATGATTAGTAAAAAATGAAAGTCAAATGATGACTTGAAACAAATTAGATTTTGTTAAAATGTCATTATCTTTCCTTAATTAACCCAAGCTAGATAATGTAGTGCTCCCTCACAACTCTTGTGAGGATGAGGCATATAGTAAATGCCTGCGGAGAAAGCAATGGACAGTGCTAAAAAGAGATAGTGATAAGTGTTCTCAATGCACATGGTTAGATTGTCATAAAGACTGCCTTGGTTCTGCATGTGGGATAGGGCCCATATGGCATGTGGGAAGTTCTTTGGCCAATATTGTGTTGCAGATCATATGAGGTTTGATTGAGTTAGGAGACTTGTCCATTTCTTTGCAACACTTCACTTTCCGTTTGAAATCTCCCACATTACATCACATTGAATTTTCATTTACATAGAATTTTTAGTGTGTTTGGATAAACAAATGAATTAAGTGCTTACCAAATAAGTCTTTATGTAAAATCATTATATGTAACTATTTTTATAGTTAAAGAGAAAACGAGATTGATGTATGTTCAATTTCACTTTTAAAACAGGCAAAATTGATGTTATATGTAAATAATTGATTTAGATATTTTTAAAGTTTCTCAAGTAGAATTGATTTCGACTCAATTTTATTCTAACACGAAGTTAGCATATGCAGCTACAATTGATTTCTAGTCTCAAAATTGTTCAACCCATGTTTTATTTTCTTGAAAATTATTCAACCATGTTTTATATAAATCCATTAACATTTACCTCACTAAACCTTTTAGTAAGATATAGTGTATGTTTAGTTCCACTTATAGAAGAAACAAAATTAATTCAAGAACTTAAACATAGATAATCTATTCCCAATTTCAGTCATATGGTTTTATTTTATGATGATACAAGTTAATTTAATTTTTGTCGGTGGTGCTAGTTGTGACTAAACTTTTTAATTTAAGTAACACTAAATAATTTAGGACCAATAGACAATAGGGACATGGATATTGGTACCTATAAGCTAAGAAAGTTTTTCTTAAAAATGTCACTCTAAAGCAGTTAACTTGTTGAATTAAGCATTTAGGTCCCAACCAATCCATCGTTTTCTTGATAGTTTCTCCAAGACTGCTACAAATAGTTTCATTATACGTTGGCATTAGTGTAGAAAAAAAAAAGGAAGAAGAGGATGTTTCATATATTGTAATTAATAATATTGATTTTGACATTCCAAAAAGTTATAAAAAATACTCCCTCCGGCCTTAATTATAAGCAAATTCCACTTTTTAGATTCATTTGACTATCAATGTATTTGGTCTTAATTAAGTCCAAATACATTGGTAATCAAATGAATCTAAAAAGTAGAATTTGCTTATAATTAAGGCCGGAGGGAGTACTATCTAGATTGTCTTGATGTAAATCAAATATACTTTTTTGGTAAAATTTGAGAACTGTGTTATACTAAAGTTTCTGTACACAATAGTAATTGAAACAAAAGTCATAAAGAATATAATTAGAATTATAAATGGTCAATATATTTATTTTTTTGCACCGACAATGGTGTATAGGTATCATAGTGGACAGTGCTATTGGTCCCTACGGTGAAAAAGGTTCAATCAACACAACACAAGGAAGAACCTTCAAAAGGTCAAATTAGTAACATACCTCTTAATTACTATTGGTGGAGGGATTTTATTGAAGTATAAAAAGGGTAGGGTGCTTTCAACAAGAGCAAATGTTATGTTAGGCAACAAGAAGAGCCCATAATATAAAAGATAGAACTATAAGGGGAAAGTTGTAAACCAATAGTTGGTTATGTTAGTTATTAGTAAGTATAGTTTTCTTTTAACAAGTATTAGTTAGTATAATTGTTATAGAGTAGTTATTTATTAATTGGGATATTCTATTTATCGCTATTTAGTCGGTTTTCTGTCCCAAAGACTCATTTTAACGTAAAAATAATAAACTACAGATAATAACTTGTGCTTGCTTGGACGCACGTCAAAAACATTTTGGTTGTGGTTTCAAACACAAAATTATAACGTTAAACAAGACTAACTTTGCCTAGAGAGAGTTAGGAAGATTACTTTTGTGAGTTTTGGATTAGAGAATGCTTTAGTGGATGAAATAACGAATCATATGTGTGCCTAATCTATGAATCAATAAGGGCGAAAAGTTTCGTTACTCATTCTCGAAAATCCACTATTCTTAGGATCCTAACAATTGGTCTAACCTGCCGAACCTTGTTATGGAAAATTGGGTGGCTACATATATTGGACCTCGCCCTTTTGTGTATGGAAGAAAACTTAGTTCATTGGTTTTAATTTTGTCGTAAGAAAACAATGGATTCATCGTGAGAGAAGTTTGTGATGGTATTTCTCTGTAGAAATATGGGTAATGACCGCATAACCATTTAGAAAAATTTGACCTCACTTAAACAAAGTGATAGTATCAAAGTTTGGATCAAGGAAATTGAGTTATTGGTGGCTCGCATGAGGCCAACAGTATGCCGGGAGTGAAGTTCCTTGGTTACTTCTTTGTCTCAAGGTTGCGCCAAGATGTGCATAATTAAATGGACCAAATGACCTAAGGGATTTAATAAGAGGGGAAATTGAGATTGCTTGTTATATAATAATTACCATGATGAACGTGACAACTTGTAGTGTTTCCTTGAATTGTAATCCACATGCGTGTTTTTGCTAGCCCTATCATCACAATATTCTCTCGCACGCGATTATAGGAGGGAGTTCATGTAATTCTAAAGTTTCTCCGTGTCAAACAATAATTCTCATATGGGAAGTGTGATTACTTTGTCTACGGGAGTTAAAGTAGGAGAGAACACTCTGTCTCGGCCTTATGGATCCTCTGACTTATATGTTGCTCAACCAAGATAGAACTCAACTCACACTTGATATATATCTCAACATCCCTAGTGTCAAAAATTGGAGACAACACTTAAAAAGGCCACACATTTATTTAATAAAATATACACAAAACCAAGCTATATGACACAATCCATTCAAAATCATGACCTACAAAAATGGCTAACTAAACTTATGGGGTACAACTATGTGATTTTTACACGCATGGGAAAGAAAACGTGGTTGCAGATTTCTTTTCTTGCATTCCAACTCTGTTATTCTTGTAGTGATTCTCCATCATCTTACAACTCCAAAATTTCTGTTCAACTAACCCCACAAATCAATAATTGATAACCATGTTCAAAAACAGAATGCCAAATTGCCAATATATGCAATTAAAGTTCACATAGTGAGGTATGTCTCATTTACATACTAACCCACATATTGATTAATTCCCAAAGAGACTGATCATGGTCTAAAACTATTAGAGTAATTCGATTCATCCCAGAAGGACACCCAGGAGGTGTCACTATAGTCTATATCTATTTTTGTTGCTGCATTTTTGTCCGAAAATGCATTGATGTGAAGGATTATATTTGTTAAATGCGAGGTTTTTCACTATAATATATGCAACCCTTAATTATCAAGTTTGCGAGGAAATCTCTATAGACTTGGGTACCAATCTTTTTGTCTCTGCAAATAAAAGAATCATTTGCTATGAGACAAAGTATTTGACACACACGTTACATATACAGATGGTAATTATAAAAATATAGGATACCGACACCGTAACATATATGTAAATATATGTAATTTATTTATTATAATTAAATAAAATAGTATTATTATTTATAAAGATTTCAATTCATCAATTTATTTTATTAAATGGTTCTAAAATGAGATTTGACATTATTTGACATTTATTTATTCATATATATAAAAAAAAAAGTTAAAATTGCCGTAATCTCATGTTCCCCTCTATAATCTATTTAAAAAATCATATTATTGATCAACATTATTCTGACACTTCTTTGATGTGTCGAATGGTGCCTAAAGTATATTGAAGCAAAAAAAATTGTTTAGGAACACTTGTTTGAGTTGTTCTACACGTGTTGCATGAGTGTTATAGGTGGCGGATAACGATCCAAGGAGTGTCATAGCATACGAAAAAACAAATTATTTTAAGACGTGTACACTTGTTTGTATCTTTCGAAATATGTCGCACAAGTGTGTCATATTAATATTGGACACTAACACGTATCAGACACCACAACGAGCCTAACCTTAATGTATCATGCTTCATTCTTAATTTGTGATCCTTCCAACAATCATTTCAACATCCTCCTTGTGTGGTAGTTGGTCTAGTTACCAATTTTTCTTGCTTCCCTTCCAACAATCATTTCAACATCCTCCTTGGCTATGTTATTCTTAAAATAGATGTACTTCCTCCATGGAGTGCTTAAACCATCATTAGTGACCATGACTGACATGAAAATCACAAATAAGGTTTTTGACAGATAGGTCTATCCCAAATTTCAACTATACTCTTAGAATTGGAATTAAGTTGAGTCTAAATCAACCATACAAAGCCTATGTTTGGTATTACGGTGGAAGTATTAGAATCACGGTGATCTACCATGATTTTGCAGAAGTTACACTCTGTAGCTTTTGAAAAATCATGGTTGATCACCGTGATTCTGATATACCAAACATGCCCAAAATTAGTTTGTAAAGTGAAGATTAATTCTATTTATAAACCCAAGTTTAGACCATCTCACATTAGATGCAAGTCTCTTAGTAAATTATACCACAATCAATAAATGAAAATCAACAAAGAAAAATTATCACAAATTCTCATATTCCTCCAACGATTTCCCTGAAAATGGTAATTTCAATCTCTTTAATTGTGCTTCTATCAAAATCTTTTCCAATCAATGTGGCCTCCAAAATTTTATAAATTTTTTCTTTACCAACTTTTCACTAATATTTTTGGGAGAGATGAAATATAAGTTTATTGTCTTAATTAGTAATCCTTCATCAAAGACAAGCAAAGTGATTATGAGTAAACGTGCTTTAGTTAAAGTCAATCCTTCTAATAATACTTGAGGTCAATCAGTAGTTGAACTAATATTTGGTCAGACATGAATTATCTCTCAAGCGAAACTAGTATTAGTTAGACAATTTTCCACAAAAAATCAAAGGGTTAATACCATAAAATATAAGTTATCTTTTGAAGCATTTAATTTTTTTACAAGGATTTAGAAATTGATTTTAACATTTTTTTTCGATAATTAAATTTTGGGTTAAATATTATTTTCGTCTCTGTAAGTTCGTATTTTTTTTATTCTATTCCCTGTATTTTTTTTGTTGCAAATGAGTCCCTATATGTTCAAATCTTTTGGTTTTAGTCCCTTAAAATTAAAATCCGCAGGAAACCAGGAATTTTCCTGCAGATTTTAACTTTAGAGGCTAAAATCAAAATGATTTGCACATGCAGGGACTTATTTGCAACAAAAAAATATACAGGGACTAAAACCAAAAAATTATAAACTTACAGGAACAAAAATAATGTTTAACCCTTAACTTTTTTATTAAAGATTTGTCCGATCCCAGCATCATTGTAAGGACATTGTACCCACCTTCTATGAAGAGTTGCAAGGGCCTCACAGAATCATGTGCTCGAAAGTATAACTTATAAGGCACAAACAACACATGGAAGAATTGATTTTAACCTAAAATTATAATTTAAAGCTTTTATATATGGGCAAAGTTATTATGCATAAGCCCAAACCTTATGCATGGTGCATAAGCCAATGAAAACACAATGCTGTTACTCACACACCCCCCAATTTACTACGCGCGCCCCCCAACCCACCCCCTTGCTACGCGCACCCCCCATATTACTACGCGCGCCCCCCAGCCCCCCCCCCACCAACCCCCCCCCACCCACTCATTTTTTTTGAATTTTTTTTTTACAGTTTTTTTTTTAATTGTATTTTTTACTTTTTTAAAATATTTTTTATTCCTTTGAAGTACATATTATAACAATCTATTTTCGATGTTTATATAGTCTTATTTTGATTTAAAATTGCATACTAAAACATGTACTATAATTATGGCTAATTTTTTACAATTAACATAAAAACTATTTTTTCCCGAAAAAAGATTGGAAACTTTTTTTCCGGAAAAATCAGAAACTTTTTTCCGAAAAAAAAACGAAAAATTTTCCCGAAAAAAGATCAAATACTTTTTCCAAAAAAACTGAGAACTTTTTTCTGAAAATTTTTTCCCGAAAAAAAATCGAAAACTTTTTTTCCGAAAAATCGGAAATTTTTTTTCCAAAAAATAAAAATCGATTTTTTTTTTAGAGAGTTAAATGGTTTCTGGAAACCATTTATGCAATATTATTCTGGAAACCATTATGCTGGTTAAATGGTTTCAGAGAGTTAAACAGTGAAACCATTTGTTTTGTAAAATGGTTTTATGTGTTACTGAAACCAATATTGTGTTTTTATGGTTTTAAAAATTTTGGAAACCATTATGCTGGTTAAATGGTTTTAGAGAGTTAAACAGTGAAACCATTTGTATTGTAAAATGGTTTTATGTGTTTACTGAAACCAATATTGTGTTTTTATGGTTTTAAAAATTCTGGAAACCATTATGCTAGTTAAATGGTTTCAGATAGTTATACAATGAAACCATTAGTATTGTTAAATGGTTTTATGTGTTTACTGAAACCAATATTGTGTTTTTATAGTTTTAAAAATCCTGGAAACCATTATGCTAGCTAAATCGTTTCAGATAGTTATATATTAAAACCATTTGTATTGTAAAATGGTTTTACACTAAATGGTTCAATGATTTTAAATACCGATTATTACTGAAACTATTACTAAAAAATCTAGTATTTAAAATTGATTTTTTTTTTTGGAAAAAAAGTTTCCGATCTTTTTTCCGGAATAATTTTCGATTTGTTTTTTCCGAAAAAAAAGTTCCGATTTTTCAGGAAAAAAGGTTTCGACAATATTTATGGTTTTAAAGATCCATTATGAAATTATTCCACCCCAAAAAAAGGTTTAGGCATGATTTTAGTTTAAAAATAACTACTAAAATATTTAATCATACATAATAATAAAAAAAAAACTATAAAAAAAAAACTAAAAAAAAAAAAATTAAAAAAATGGGGGGTGGGGGTGGGGGTGGGGGTGGGGGTGGGTGGGGGTGGGTGGGGGGGGGGGGGGGTGGGCTTATGCACGCAAGCTTATGTAGGATAACCACACCCTTTATATATCTCTAGATCTAAAATTGATTTTTAGTCTCAATTTTTTGTTCAAACTCATTTTGTGGACATAGCCCTCTTCGATTGTTTCAATTCCTTTGACTTACTAATCACTATTTTAGTTCCATACAACTTAACTGTGGTTAGTGAAAATTTTAGGCACTCTTTTTTGTTGTTGATACATATGAGGGCTAAAGCCCAATTTTAGGCACTCTTTACTCCTAAGAGTAGTATCATAATCATCCAAAAGAGACCCCACTTAACAAGAATACTTTATCATGTTTTTTATGAAGAAACAACATTTGGCAAAGGATAACTAATTATTATTATTGGATCTAATGATATGTGAAACGTACAATTTATAAAGGGTTTGGTCTCGTGGTCGTAAAAGAATAATTGTAGCAGTCTTATGCTTGTTAATTTGGTTATCAAGCAATGATTAATGAAGGGCGCTGGCTAACATGGGAAAGGAACATAGGTCTCCCACCATGGGAGACCACTTTTTTTTCAAGTGCATGGTACTCTTGCCCACACTATATCATTTATGCTCTTTTTTTTTTCTTTCCTTTTTTGTGTAAGACTCTATTTGATAAAATTAGTGGATGATTGATAAATTAGTTTATCACTTATAACTTATGACTGATAGCTAATAACTAGTGGCTGATAAACTAGTTGAAGTGTTTAGTAAAATTAGCAGTTTAACTATATGATAAATGTAAATTGACATAAAAAAAATAATCTTAATTAATAATAAAACTTATATCAAATTAGTATTTAAAAATATTTAAAATTAAGCATAATAAAATATATTTATCATAATTATATAAAAACAATCAACGTATATTAATGGAAAAAAACTAACAATATTGAAAGTAATTAATCAATTATATAAAACAACTTACGTGGTTAATAAAAAAATGTTCATAACCACATTGAACACAGTTCACTCATGTTTTTTTAATTTTCCACTTTTGTTTGAAATTATCTTTGCATTAAGATTGAATTATTAGACTAATGAGACTTGAATTCATGTTTTATGAGCACTTAGGGTCGGAAATGAGTAAAGCTGAATCGAACTCGTCTGAACTCGATTCGACTCGATAGGAATTTGTTCAGCTCGAAATTCGGCTCGAGTTCGACACAATTTTGAACTTGAATTCGGCTCATTTAAAGTTCACGAACAGTTCGGTTCGGCTCGTTACGTTCAACTCGTTAAGTCAAATCACATATTTTACAATCATTTTTTTTTCAAAATTTGATCTTTATCCTTTTAAAAAGAAAAAAACAAATATTAAATTTAAAATAAATGAGAGAAAAGGTAATGAAAAATGAAAAGTCTTTTGAGAAAGAGAGTTTAAAGGAGTAATATTTTTTTTTGTAAAGATAACGTAAGTAATATCTGTATATGGGAATTGAAAAATTTATTGATGTGTCTAGTTAAAAAGATTGGGAAAGTCTTAATTTTGGACTCAAGTTCAGCTCATTTGGTTCATGAATCAAGTTCACGAGTTAATTATCAAATCGAACTTCGAACTATTCACGCGTTAGCTCGGAGCATTAGCTTAATATGAATTTTTTAAACGGAACAATTTTACGATAAAAATAACAAAAATCATAACTTATAAATCAAATTTTGAATTCATATTTTCTGGAGAAACTTTTATGATGTTCTAAACATACATGTGAAAAAATCATTTAAAAATACATGTTGACTTAACAATAAAGATTAAAAATAAATGCATGATAATTTTTTGGGACTAAAATTTTTATAAAAATTAAGTTAGGACTAAACTTAAAAATTTTGTCTAGACCAAAAACATATTTAACGCTTAAGAAAATAGATCCGAGCAATGTTTTAAAAACCGGACCGGACATCGAACCGTGATGATACTGGTTCACTGGTTTATTGGTCGAACCACTGGGTCACTGGTCAAACCGCATGAATAAACCAGATTAAACCGGATAAACCGGTAGAACGAACCGGTCTCTATAATAAAACTATATAGGTATTAAACTGGTCGAATCAGATGACCCAGTCTCTAAGAAATCATGACATGACACATAAATTTTTTGAAAAACTCGGAAATTCCATAATGTAATAAGTTCTTAATTCAAATTCTAAATGTTGTCATCACACACAATAAAATAGTACAAAATACAAATCCAAATAAGTTTTAAACAAAATTTAATTGCAACATAAACTGAATAACAAAGTGTCTAATAAATTAAAATCCAAGGAGACATATTTATTTCAATGTTGGACTCTCTTTTATTTATTTTGGTTCTTCTATTTAAAAAAAAAAAATACAAAATGACGTTGTTTTGAGACTTTTGGCTAAAAAAAAAAAACGCATGCAATCAAACCGGCGGTTTGAAAAAACCGCCGGTTCACCGGTTTTTCCGGTTTTGAGCGGTTCCCACCGGTCTAACTGCATGGCCGGTCCAACATTCGAACCAGACCGGTCACCCCTCCGGTTCACGGTCTGACCGGTCCGACCTGCCGGTCCGGTTTTTAAAACACTGGATCCGAGTTTCAACTACCAATTTAAAAATAAGAATTTTTGTAATTTACTTTTAAAAAAAAAAAATGCCAAACTCATGAAAATAGTATACAATGTGAAAACTTTATTATGGCTTATTGTAAGCCTTCATGATCTAAGGGTAGAAAGTGGTCTCCCATGGTGGGAGACCTATCTTCCTTTCCCATGCTAGCCAGCGCCTTAATGAAGTAATATTCTTGTTTCAAATTGTTTGATTTTGATATATACTTTATTCTCATGTCTCATGTAAAAGAGCGTAATTGTATGCACGTCTTAATCATATCATGGATTTGATCCTCTAATCAGTAATTAGTTTACCAAATTCATATGATTAAATTATTTTAGTTCGATATTTCTTGACATAAGATAATTACAATTCCGACTTCTATACGAACAATGATGTGCTTTTTGTGGGTCAATACTTTCATTTCAAATCTAAACAGCATCATATTTTCAATTCATTGTGATTTGATTTTTTATAAACTTTGAAACAAGTCATTATTTAATTAAGTGATAATAATAATGAAATAAAAATTCTTACAAAAATAAATTAAAGATATATTAATCAAACATTTTCAAAATAAAATTTGTTATTTGTTAATCCCAATGATTTCCCCAACTAGTATGCCTGATATTCGGGAGTGTGCTCTCTTTAGGTTTCAAATTTAAGTCCTCTTTATTCTAACTTTAATTGATCAATCACCTATGAATAGACGGTGGAGTTGATCTCTTGAATTAGTCTATTCTTGAGTCATACACACAAAACAAAGACAAACTCAATGCAACCAGCTTTGCACAAATCTGCTCTTGCAAAAAAAAATTGGGACATATTTTTTGAATTTTTTTTAGTTTAAATATTATTTTTAACCGCAAAAATAAGTAAAAAAGTAATTCTAGAATAAATAGAAAACTAAGATTTTCACCATTGTTTTGAAATTAAAAAAAAACTTAATATCCCTTGATTATTATTGGAACATCTACAAAAAATTATGATATGAAATTGTTGGAATAATAAACTTTTCTAAAACATGTGTGACAATAAGTATATTCAATATTGATTAAAATATGACTCTTTTTCCAATAACTTGTAATTTCATCTATTTATAAAAAAATTAATATGACTCTTATACTTTTTACGTACAAGGATGACTATTTTTAAATTTACTTTTGATTAAAATAAATTAAAAAATTTCAATTTTTTGGAAGAGATTTACTTTTGCCACCCTGCTCCTTTACCTTAGTATCCTACAAAATTATCAAAATATAATTGTTCGCTAATTAAGTAGCGGATTCTACGTTTAAAATTTTCTTTCATGTTAGAGGTTTTTTTTTAATTTCAAAATTCTCATTTTTATAACATCCGCTACTTAAGTAGCAGACAGAATTCGCTACTTAAGCAGCGGATGTTATAAAAATGAAAACATTTCAGGTAGGGTCTTTTTTTTCTTCTCAAATTTCGTATTTATTATAACATCCACTATTTAAGTAGCGGACAAAATTTTCATGTAGAGTGTTTTTTCCAAAAATTACTCATTTTTACAACGTCCGTTACTTAAGTAGCGAAACGACGAAAGAGTAAAATGGAAAAGATGTAAGGCGTACAAGTAATTAGTAGTTTAACAAAAATAATCTCATTTTGGAAACAGGTCACCTGCCTTGGTGGCTTGGGCCTTAAACTAGTTTGCATTAACATTAGGGCCTATATCTACTCACCCTCTACATTTCTTAAAATTTAAAAAGAGATTTGTTTTTTGCACCCCCAAAACACTAACGCACCCCTGGCGTTCCCAATTTACTCCTCACTACTTAGGACAGCGTGTGTAAATTGCAAAAACAGAGACATCACAGTTCGCTTTATATCATATGTATGTATATGTATATATATATATATATATATATTGTTATTTATAATTTTAGTTAGTTTTGTGTAAACGGACACATAGTCTTTCGTCGGCTAACCATATTTCTCCTATCGCCGGTGTTGTTTTGTCAATATGTTTGGGAGAGATATGTTAGTCAACAAAGGACTTTTTGTGTCCTAATTGTGAGAAATATGATTAGTCGAAACGGTCTCTACCATGCTTAAAGTTGGGTCTACGTACCACCTAAATTTTGGTATGACTCTAGTGGTGAACAAGTCGTAGAGGCTGCTAAAAGAGACGTTGAGAAGTGATCGTAGGTTGTCCATCAACTCTTTCAATCTTGCACGACCCCCGTCTTCCCGTTTCATTTTAAATATTATGCAAATTTTTTGGTCTAATATATTTTTTTTGGGGAGATATGATTAGTCTAATATATTTTAAATATTTTTTTTTCTCTGAACTCCCTTCCACTTGCAGCAATCTGCATTTGGATCGTTCTTCCGTTATACCAACATGCCATACTCATCTTGAAGGCTTGTTTTCAACTTTAGGAGTGCATCTCTTTCCCTCTCTTTGCAATTCATTTTTTCATTCTCAGTTGCTGAGTTGAAACCAACAATGGAGAACAACACCAACAACAATTAATGGAATATAAGAATATTAAAGTTTCTCATCTTAACTTTTCAACAAAATAAAATTGAGTTTCTCCAATGGAAAATATATTCTCAAGAACACAAACTTTGACACATATATAGTGCTTGAGGTCAATAAAATAATTAACTCATTTCCCTTTAAGAAAGCTTTACCTTTTTCTTTGTTTATATTAATTTAAATATGATATATTTCTATTTTTCATATAGCCACCTTTTTACATCATGAAAATAAGCAAAAACATAAACACAAAGTTATAATAACGATATCACTTATAAAGATCAAGCTTTTCAGTAAAAAAAATAAATTCTATAATGAATTTTATTGTTAAAAGGATAAATCATTCATTAATCTTATTATCAAAGAATTCAAATACAATCATCATCATCATGAAGCTAAGTTCTTTCAAAACATGATAATACACAAAAAAAAAAAACACACGCACGCACGCGCACACACACCGTGAAAACAAGATTATTTAATTGTAAAACAAAAATTATCTTATAGTCTTTGGTTCAATCAACTATTAGAGGTAAGGCATGACATCTTAATTGCAGTAAAAGTTTCCGGTTCTTGGTTAAGTAAGCATCATTCAGAATCACCAATTTGTTAAAGTAATAAAATTAGCATAGTGAATTAATTGAAAATCATAGGCATTGAGAAATGAGCATGCTGAAAGAAGTCTTAGTTTTCACTTATAAGTTCAACTATTCTAAATTAGTCAATTCATTATTTCTAAATAAAATTAGATAATTTTCTATATTTGGCTAAAAATGGACCATTTCACAATGTGGTATGAACCAAAAACTAGGAAACAATGATGGAAATTATGCAAGCTAGGACCATTTCACAATGTGCAATGCAAGCTAACAGTAACACTATATTATTTAAATTAAAATAGATATAATAAAGAAAAGCATATCATGATTTATTTTACTGGTTCAATATTATGTGTTTGTAATTAAACTTATTCACATGAAACCAACTTTTAAGTTTCAAAAGAAAATAACAAACATAAACAATCAATCAATCCTAACAGAAATAAAAGCACCTCTATGATCCCCCAAACACATAAACTAGATTTTCTGTTACATAAACTTTGGATGCATAGTCTGTTACATAAACACCACAATTCTGTAGAAATTGACTGCAAGGATTTATTAGCTGTTGGATATTTTGTTACCTTACCAACCATGATTTCATTATCATGATTGTGTCCTTAGAGATCTGATGTATCAAAAAGGTAACCCCTCTATTGAATACTTCCTTAATAATTGAACATCCATCTTCATGGGAGAGGGGAGCATTATAAATTTCAGATAATCCTCCCATCAAAATCTCAATGTTGTGAATTCGGATAAAATCACACAAATAATATACTTGATGTATGGACCAAGTAAAATAGGAAAGGCGTAGGACACACAAGTGACTAATAGGGAGGCAGAAGTAAATCTCCATTGAGAATTTCTAGGAGTTGATAGAAAGGTGCAAGGAATTCGAGAATTATAGAGATTAGAAGAAATCAATTCGGAGTACATGAAGCAGTGAAACATAGAAAGTTTAAACAAGGAGGGGAAGGGGAGGTGGAAGACGGTCCCATGATTAGAGATCATGACCGTATAACAAGCTAGTATAACATCCTAGTGAAATTTGAATTGTATGTGCTTTCCAAGATTGATTTGAAGTTGGATTATCTGATAATCAGATAAGAGATAAGAAGAAAGATATACCAAAGACACCAATAGTGTTGAGGTACGGACATTATGAGTACTTAGTTATGCCTCTTGGCGTGAATAATGCATCTAAAGTATTTATGGATTATATGAACACAATTTTTAGACCACATCTAGAGCGTTTTGTAGTGGTTTTTATTGACAATATACTAATTTGCTCCTCAAGAAAGGAGAAACGTGAAAAGCATATGAGGAGTGTTTTGCAAGTATTGAAATATATATATATATATATATATATATATGAGACTGTATGCAAAGTTATCCAAAGTGTAAATTTTGGTTGGAGGCATTTTTGCATATAATTCCTTATCCTTTATGACTTGCAACACAATACTCCCAATGTAGAATTTATAAGCTACATACTATTTTGATGTGCTTCTTGAAATAATTTAAAATCTGCTAATAAATATGTCATAAACTATTTATTTTTTATTTTCATAACCGATAAAAAACACTTGCACAAGCATATATGTCATGATAAATTTCAATAAACTAAGAAAATGTTTGGTTCATTGTTTGAGAATTGAGATAATTAGTCAAATCAAATCTGGCATCAAACTTCAATTGTCTGAGGCTGAGCAAGTTTCACTTCACTTATCAAACATACATTTAAAAATGTTGGAGCGAACTCATTTTTAACCAAGCTTAAATTTGCAAAATGAAGAATAATAAAACTCATGTTTACAAACTTCGATCCAACATTCTTTACATTTAACTGATTCCCAAATTTCAGGAATGTCTACCATACCTCCTTTTAGATCTGAAAGGTATATCCAGCTTCAGCAAAATGTGATTTCACCAGTGCAAGAGATTTGGAGCGGTGAGAAATTTTGTTCTTTTCTTCTTTGGACATCTCTGCGTAACTACAATTGTCATAAATGAAATAAATTAGCTCATGCAAATAACTATAGAACACTTAAACAGAACATGACATGAATTAAAGGATAGAAATACGTTTGATCATAGCCATCGGGTTGAAAAATGGGATCCCATCCAAAATCATTGGGTCCTCTTGGAGGAACAATCTTCCCCTACCATACAAGCACAAATTGAGTTAGTCATCATAACACATTAACTTATTTCTATTAGCAAAGTTAAATATAAGGTGTAAATTGATCAGAACTCCTCCAATTTTTCAACTTAGAAAAGTATAGATTATCAAAGTGTGTCCTACTGTTTTACGGACATATCAACAATTCATCTTTAACACAAGTTTGGTCAGAGGTTGAAGAATAACACGTTATAGACTACAGAATGAAATATACTCATTTAATTTGACTTGCATTCTTAACATGCAAATCAAATAAAATATATGCATACATAATTGTGTTTTTGGTAAGCAGCACACAGGGATTCAAAACGATACCAGTGTTTTTCCTGAAAATGTGATAGGTTCACTGTTTGGACCGATTGCAAACGAAAATACACATAAAGCGTACGCTGATTTATCATCGTATGCCATCAACAGATTGTTGAGACCTGCAAAATGATGAGAGGAATGAGTAGATCGAATTCTGTGAGATAACCTGAAACCCAAGAACTAAAAAATTGAAAACTACTGCACAGTTAAGGAGTTATGTCACAACCTTCATGACCAATCTTCTGGAGAAACCATTTGCTGCAGGATTTAACAAAGAGATAAGACAATGATCATTTATATAAAAAATCATGTTGCATCTTAATACTGATAATTGAGTTTAAAAAGATGACTAGCTGATGCTATAGAAGCAAGTATACTTTTTGACACCATCACACAGACACACAGATATAGGTCAAAGGAAATTCCGACGAATATGGTTTTATAGTCAATATTCAACAGCAATAACCAACATTGATTAGAATACAACATATTCATACAGGATATGATGCATAAATTGGTTAGTCACCAATTGACTCTCCACCCCAGTATGGAATCACTTAATATAATCAGCAAATATAACTAAAGCAAAAGCAAAATTACATACACCCTTTATTTTACCAAAAATAACATACTTATTTCTCTCAAATATTTCTGTGATGTGAGAGGGGGATGAAAAATCCATTGATATCCAAAACTTAGTTGGATAAAGGATCTATTTCCATGTTTATGTTGTACACTCTAATAACAAACAAGTGAAGCACCACTGAACCAACACTATCCAACATATGAAAAAGGCTATTTAGATTCGGAAGGAAGAAGGAAGTTTAAAGACAACAGAGTTGAAAGGGGTATCAGAATTAAGAAAAACAATCATAAGCGTTGTTCTCCTGTTCAGTCACTTTTGTATTTCAAACCATTTCATCAACAGTACACAACTTATACCCATCTTGAGGACTACAACTTGTTAGGAGTGATAAATTGATACGAAGAAATGAAACTGGTATCTGTATTAAATAACACTCAATTTTGAGCATTAATTCATCTACAAATTACTGCAGAAATGGTAAATTAAACAGAAACAGCGATGAAATGTAGCACTGTTCTCTTACAGAAAATGGATAGATTACAGCACACTTTCATGTATCAAAATATTGTGCTCTCATAAACAACACTTTTATGAGGTCCTAAACTATCATGATAAAAGGAAGGATAAAAGAACCTGAGTACAATGATCCTGGGGGATCAAGAACTTACATATAAGGCCCTGCAAAAGTTTGAAACGTTCAATTAAAACCAGTGGTATGAAGTACAGTGCCAGCTTTCAAAGCATGAACAACAATAAAATTATATCTACCTGGAAGACCCTTCAAGGCATTGTAACAGAGGCAAGTGTCTTCAACCAAAACAGGTCCGTTAACCTTGCCACAAATTAAAACAAAAGTTTATAAAGAGAGGCATCCCACATATTACAAAGTCTCACGGATTAACAAAGTCCTACAAATTAAAGATAAGGCCTACCAAGAGTTTATAAAGAGAGGCATCCCTAACCTTACAAGTCAGTTTTGTAAGTATGAGTTAAGTCCAATATAAAAACCTATTACCAACCGAAAATCATACAAGCCTAGGTGTTATCTAAAGTGGATAGCTCGGTGGGTGAGCTAACTAGATATCGAAAGGGTTTTTAACAGGAGGTTAGGGTACTAATATTTGGGTATGAAAAAGAAGTACAAGCCTAGGTGTTTATGAGAGAAAATATTAACTTTAGTACCTGAATAGCAGCCAAACGAGCCTTCTCTTTGGAGATATCTTCTGGTTCTCCTTGCAACTCAGGCACTACAAAAATAAAAAAACAAAACATAGTGTAAGAAAAATGACGGAATTAAGAGTAGGTAAAACCTAAGATAAGCAGGTTTTTCAAATAGACTAAAGAAGAAAAACAACAGCAAAGATAAACAAATCAAATGAAATATTGATGGGAGAGAGTAGTATTACAATCAAGTTTGAGGGATTGAAAAGGAATGGATTGTCCCAAGATGGCGCGAACTTCTTCAAGCTTTTTGGCATTTCCAGTAACAAAAGTAACTGGGCGTGGGAGTACCAACCCAGAGGCAACAGATTTTATAGCAGCCATTTGCTGAATCTTCTTTGATATTCTAAAGTTACAGGAAGCAAACATAATGAATCATTGACAATGTCAATAGATTTTACAACTTAATCTAAACGGATGTAACCCAATCTCAACTCAATCTTGTTGCATAAATGGATTATGTGCATATAAATACTTTAAAAAAATTATTTAAAAATCAGAAAAATAAGTTTATGAATTTATTCACAACATACAAGTACAAAAATGCTACAAAGGTATGAAACCTATAAAAACGTTGAACAAGATTGAAAGTAAAGTCTAAATTTTGATGCAACAACAACATCAACAAATAGTTAGATTAGATATTAATTAAAAAAAACATGACATATTATGTGGTAATTGTGGTTTAGAATAGCCGCTACAGTTCTGCTAAAACCAAACTGAATGCATATAAAGAAGATACACAGAATTAAACATATTAGCATGCTAATAAAAAGTAATCAAAATTAACAAATAAAACAAATCAACAAGCAGTTCCCTTCATCATTTTCAGATGCAAAAGAAATACAAAATGGATACATTTTTTTTCCAACACGAGATAAAATTAAATGAAACCCAAAAGAAAAAGATGAATATAAAATTGCACAAACGAACAACATTCTCAAGTATCAAAGAAAACAAATTGATATTTGTATTTTGTAACGAGATTATCATCCTTAAGCTCAAAGTGAATTTGAAATCTATAATATAATATGTTGCTTTCGCTATGTACATAACATTATATTTTGCACTCTCTAGTCACTACATTCAAACAATGCAAGCAATTCTAACTTCCAAACATAAAAATCACTCGCATATTATCTCGTAAAACCAAAACAAAACGGCAAAAATAGTGATTAGTACTCTATAATGTTGATACTATGGGTCAGAACATTTATCAAACACTTTGTGTGCAACCAGCAACAAATTAAAACATGTACATAAACAAAAAGATTGGGACTAGAATTTTATACTACACACAAGATATTCAAGTTTTGGAGAAGAAAATGAACAAGAGAGTACCTTCTGATTATGGAGAATTTTGAGCTCAAAGCGTCAACAACACCCAAGTGAAGACATGATAGAGTGAAACGAGCGTTTTGAAATTTATTGAAGAGGAAAGAAAAAACCTTAAAGAAGGGGCAAAATAGTCCCAAAAGTTTTCTGGTACGAGCTTCTCACCCAAATTATTTCAATTCAATTCAAAAAATAAATTTTTGAGTTTAATCGATACCTACAAATTAAATTAGATTAAATATATTTTTAATCCTTTTAAAATGCTTTTTTTTTTATTCTTAATTTATGGTCCTTTAAATTTTGAGTTTTAGTCTCTCATTTTTACAAAAGTATAAAAAATATAATGGTGTGTTAAATAATAGTAGAAAACCTTACAAAAGAAAAAGTAGAAAAAAGGTTGAAATATCATAAAAACGACCGTTGACAATATTATTTAAAATAGTGACATAATTGACGTTAATTTTATACGAATTACATTTTTATTTTTCATTGTTGTACTTAAATCGGTGTCAATTAAATCATTATTTCATTCTTAAAAATAAAGATAGTCGTAAGCGTATACTTTTAAATAATAATGCATGTCGTTATTAAAATAATTTTAAATATTTTTTAAATATTAATTTATAATAGACCACTCGTAAAAATGTTTCCGAATAAAAGTTTTCTAATTACAAATTGTTAATAGTCTACATCATTTAAGCCAAGTTCGCAGCTCTAATATTTTCATAGATAGTGCATGAGATGATACATGCACACCTAAGTCCTAAATCATTTGTTTAAGAAATTAAAATAGTAAAATGATTTTTGGAACATGTATAATTAACTTTTATGTAAAAATCTATTTTAAATATAAAATTTATTTGTTTTAATTTCTTTAACTAGTCCATTTTTTTTTATTCAATTTTTTTTTGGTAAATAAAAAATTTCTTTAACTAATGTTCGGAAGAATGACCCTTTTAACATTTATATTATTTTATACATAACATACCATCCTTTTAACAGAATTAAAATAGCACTTTTTTTTACAAAATTAAAAGTAGCACTTACACACCATGACATTTTAAGTTTGCATGCTAATTACACCACCATTCAGTACTACGAATTTCACGGTTTGTTCACTCTTGCTCTCTTGCTCCGGAGTCACTTTTCTCCTTTGATTTTTATATTTTGTCATTTTATTTGATTTGTTTAAGTCATTTTATTTGTTTTTTTTTACTCTCCAATACATATCTAGAAATGATTTTGAAATTATATTACTCTAAGAAAACGATGTACATAAGAAGAAACGAAATGAGTAATTATTATTAATAACAGTTAAAATATTGTTCCTCGTTTTTTGTAAACTTTCGGTGTCTATTTTGGTACACCTAATATTGAAGTGATAATTTAATTGATTAATATATATTTCACTTTTGCTTGTTCAAAAAATAATTAAAATATTTGCACCCCATAAATCAGAGTATGGCTCTGCCACTGCTCCTACTCCCATTACATTAAAATATAATAGATCTCCCGTTCATAAAAATATAATAAAAAAGCAGCTTATTATATAGTATTAATCATATAAGCAAGAAAACATTTTGTTGTGGGCAAATTATAGGTTTTCAAATTAATAGAAAAATGAGTATATTTTAGAAGAATTTTTTTTTCTATCTTATAAAATATTATAATAACTAACATTATTCATCAAAGTTGTCAAAAAAATAAAATTAATTTTTTTTAATTTTTTTTTTTTTGAACTTTATTATTCATAATAGTGGATATTGAATTTTTTATTAAAAAAATTAGTATCATGTTTATAAAAAATGAAATTGTGATTTTTCTTATGAAATTATATTTTTTAAAATATAATGGTTAATAAATAACTTTTTAATTTATAAAAATTATTGTTTATTTATCATTTTAAAAATTTAGTGTACTGATACATTAAAATTTTACTAATGTACCGTAGAAGCTCCCTTTGTTGTGATTAATTGATTACATCACGATTGGCGCACACGCAGAAATGATTTTCAGGTGGAATGCATTGCCCTGTCTGAAAGCCTATAATTTGGCAGGAGTAAGCACAATCAGGATAGGCCCAGCATGTTCCTAGGCAGTATTGTTTGTTGCTAACACCTGCATTTTATGTGTACTCATACTTCACACTATTAGTCAACATATTCAACAATTATATTAATATATAAAAAAAACTTGAACTAAAGAATAATATTTCTTATTAATTTGTTACATACCTAGAAAAAATAATGCAATGAACATGATGGCTGCAATGATAAATTTCAGGGGGAAACAGTCATTTTGGTCCCCGATTCTGCAGCTCGCTGTCACATTGATCCCTGACTTATGTAAAAATGCAAAATAGCCCCTGACTCTACAGTCCGTTAGTCATTTTGGTCCCTGACTCCGCAGCTCGCTGTCATTTTGGTCCCTGACTCTGCAGTCCGTTAGTCATTTTGATCCCTGTAGTCCGTAAAAAAACTAACTGATTTCAGAGTCAGGGACTATTTTGTGTTTTTCCTTAAATCAAGGACCAATATGACAGCGAGCTGCAGAGTCAGGGACCAAAATGACTGTTTCCCCTAAATTTCAGTGAAGCCATTGAGACAAGTGTGCTAGCTAGTAACTTGTGTTGGTTGTTGTTTTTTTTTCTTTTTCTTTCTTTTGAGTACTTTTGACTCTATTTAAGGTGGAAACGGGACTTATTTTATCATTGACCAAACAAGAAAAAAAGTAAATGCATAATCCTACAATTTATGTATTGTTTCGATATTCAATCCTTTGACCAATTTCTTTTTGGACACATTTTACCAATTTCATGTTAATCATAAATATGGTCAAAGACTATTATAGAATTTCCTTTCTTAAATAAATAAATAAATGGTTTTAAAAAGATGATCAATTTCTATATATTTATACCAAATATTTTAATTAATATATTTATTTTATAAATTAAACCAATTTATATATTTATTTATACCATATATTAATGTTTTAATTAGCAGTGCTTAAGACCAATGTGTTAGTTCGAGTTTTCAAAGAAGCTTATAAATAACCAAACATCAATTGGTGGGGTGGGTGGGGTAGCTCAGTTGGCACTTGCTGACTGAGTGGGTGTAGGCTGTTGGTCAGGGGTTCGATCATTGGTAGCAGCAAATATAGTATTTTCTTTGTAAACAAGTTGGTGGTACTTATAAACCATCAACTTTTAAAAAAAAAAAAAAACCAAACATCAATTGGTTCAGTGGTAATTATCGTTGAACTTGATAGAGAAGACCACAGTTCGGTACCACGAATAAATGGGATGAGAGCCAAGAAGCACAAATGTAATTCCATACTCATCTTATAATTTGAATACCCCATATACTCTTATTAATACATTTTTCTAATTTAAAAAAAAAAAAAAAAACTATTTAAACATTTCAAAGCACTACGATAAGTTGATCACACTAACTTTGGCACAGCAACAGAAGACAGGTGGAATGCATTCCCCTATCTCATAGCCTATACTCTTGCAGTAGCCATCACAATTAGGATAGTTCTTGCATAATCCTGGGCAGAATTGTTTGCTACTCACCACCTGCATTTTATGGGTACATCACACTATTAATCAACATATTCTATAATAGAGCCACTTGATTTGGCCTGGTGGTGAATACTGAATAGTTTGGGTTAGCGGTGTGAATGGGTTGGATATGTTTATTTTGTTAGTCAATTTTGTGCTATAGCTAGTCAATTGTGTTATGTTTATTTTGGGTATCTTTTTTTTAGTTTTTACCACCAGTTGAATATGGTTCAGGGGTCAGTTCTAGCATCAAATGATTCCAGCCCCCTCCCGATTGCTGTTGCGGGGGATCGAACCGTGGTCCTCCCTACCAAGTTCAGCGCCAATCACCACTGAACCAACTAACGATTGATTATATCTTTGATTCTGTATATTACATTGTTTATATATAACTAAGAATCTAAAAGTGAATTTTTTTCATTAAATAAAGCAATATTTTGACTTGTAATAAATTGAGTGTACAACTTTTAAGACAAAAATTATTATATAAAATTATTTAATTAACACGCGTTTTTAAGGCACATGTTAACATTCTCCTATAATAGAATACATTGTCTTTATATAGTAAATGCATATTGATTCATTCATTAATTGTCCATTTATATGCCGTTGCAAAAAATAATTAATGTGCGTTTATATGCGTTTTCTTTTTCCTAATTTTTCAAAAAAAAAATTCAAGAACTTTTAAATCATAGATTCTGTCAAATAATTTGTAAAGACTATTTTGACAAAAAAGAACTTGAAGATTTTAAAAGATTTTGTAGGATTGTATTGAGTTTGTGAGATTTTAAAAGATTCTTTAATATACTTTTTTTTTAAAGAATTTTTTAATATACTTTGTACAATCAAGATTCTTAACTCAAGAGTTTAATGAATTTCTAATAAGATTTCATAGTACTTAATAGATTTTTAGCATTTCTCCACATATTTGAATCCATGTTTTCCATAAAAATTCCAAGTGTCTATGAATTTTTATTTTTTAGTATTTCTCTACATATTTGAACCGATATTAGTCCTCCATAAATTAACATTCATCAGTATATTCATAAGCATTGTGTTTGTAATTTGATAACACTGAAGATGAAGAGTCGTCAATAGGATCCAATAGAATCAGAACCACATTCTTTGTGGAGAAAAAAAAACAAAAAAATATTATAGAATAAAAATAATTTTTTTTGTATTTTGTTCATATTGTAGAAGTTCTTTCTAATCACCAAAATAAAAAAGATTTTCTAATAGTATATTTTATTTTCTACAAGCAATAAATTTTAATTTTATTACAAATATAATTGATATATTTTATCAAAAAATTCTTATTTAACTATTTGTAAATATAAATTTTACGATATTTTTCTTGCAATATATTTTACTAAAAAAATACATATTTTTTTGTTAGGCCTCGTATTAATGTCCGTTTTAGGCCCATTTTATGTTGGGTCGGCCCCGAGCAGAATATTGGGAGTGTTTTGTGTGAGGAACGATGGAATGCGAGGATATGGAAAGTGCATTTCTTCTATAGTGCTAGGCAAAAGTTTAAAGGTCAGCTCGTTCAATCGTTCTACAATTGCATATAGAAGAAGATGAAAGTTCTGTTTAGGTTCTGAGTGATTTGAATGAGATGTATATGAAAGGTTCATTCATTTTATAGTGTTGGGAGACTATTAAATGTCTACTCGTTCTACAATGAATGAAGAAGATGGATCAGGTGAGTTTTAGCCTAAAACTTTTAGGTCTGTGGTGGGAGAAGATGTTTTTGAACTAGCTAGGAAAATGAAGGTTTGAAATATTGATGTTTTAATTGATTTTTATTTCCAAACAATAAGATTTTAAATTTAAAAAAAAATAATGGGCTAAAAATTTTAATTTAAAATAAGTTAGGGACTTTGCTACAATAATTAATAGAGGTCGTATTTTTAATACATACTACCTCGATCCCTTCCTAATTATAAGACCATTTTGAGATTTTTCTTTGTCCCTTTTTATAAGTCTCCTTTCATATTTTTAAGGGCATTAAATATTTTTTTATAACAACATACCCTTAATTAAAGTGCATATTTTTCTACAATCTCTAATAAATACACTAAAAAACATTATTTAATTCTCTCTCTTAAAGGAGAGAATTGTAAGAGTAATATCAATTATCAATAAATTTAATATTACAATCAAATTTCTTAATCTCTGTGTTTTTCTCAAAAGAGTATTATATATATATATTTAGGGACGGATGTAGTATATAATTTAAAAAATAGACACAATCAGTGTAAAACAATTTTACACAAACATGCAATGAAAATCCACCAATTTGCCATATGTATCACCTTATTTTTGTATGACATGAAAGAATGTGATTTTTTTTATTGGATATCGGTATAAAATTATTTACACATGTAATGTATGTCCATTAAATTCATACATTTATCCCTTTGCCTTTGAAAAAAAAAATGCACCAACAGTTCATACATTTATCCCTTTGCCATTAAATTCATACAATCATCATCATTATTATTAAATTTATTATTAATCTTTATCTTTTTTAATGGCTAATATAGAATGTTGGGATGGGGTATTTTTAATAGATAAAGATTTTAAAAGATAGGCATGGTCAGTTTAAAATAGTTTTATATAAACATCCAATAAAAATCCACTAATTTGCTACATTACACTATTTTTTTTGGTCAAGTGACTCGAAATTTCACTTTTAAAGTGAATAGTGGGATGGTCGGGGACCCCGGCCCCTTGCATATATAATGCAATTGTCCTACCAATTGAGCTACATCACGCTATTTTATATGGTTATTTTGAAACAATTTATATGACATCGAAGAATGTAACTTTTTATTAATGTCAGTGTAAAACTATTTTGCACCGATAATGTATGTCCATAAAATTCATACATTTATCCCTTTTGCCTTTACCCAAAAATAAAAATGCACCAACAATTAACAATTAATGTAGTAACTTTTTAGATAATCGATCATCATCATTATTAGGAAATAGTAAAGATTTACTATAATAGCTTTACTATAATAGGTATCCTTAACTAGTGCCCCGGAGACAGTAGTTAGCATGACGAGTGCTCCCGGGGCACTCTTTAAGACCTTAAATAGTAAAGATTTTATAGAATTTTTACGGAAATGTGTAAAGTCAATGCATTGAAAATTGTAATGTTTAATATTTTGAATAAAAAAATTCTATAAATGGAATGCTTAAAGATTACCCGGGGACACTCGTTAGCAATATCCTATAAAGTAAATGTCATAATCCTACGTGTCACAAACTTATTACATAATATTTATTGATTGGCCACAAATACATTGGTAGTCAAATGAATCTAAAAAGTAGAATTTGCTTATAATTAAGGCCGGAGGGAGTAATGGTTATATGTATTAATTTGTTATTATTTTAATGTTAGCTCAATGCTTAAGACTTTGAATACATATACTTTTGTTGGGGTTCGTATTTTTAATACATATATCACTTTTGTCTTAGCAAAAACAAATAAAATATGTACAATCAACAATGGATCGATAATATAGTAATTTTTTAGATAATCGATTGATAATTTTTTTATTATTAATCTTCGTTAATTATTAACAATGCTTTTGCCTTTGAATAAAGAAAAAAAGATCATTACAATATTTGTTTGTATTAATGAAGCCTTTTTTTTTTACAGAACTTTGTAATGAAGCCTAATAATTTATTAAACATAATGTTTTCCCAGTTAATTAATCTTTGAATTTGGCACAACAACAATTGGAAATTCCATGAATATCATCTTCGCATTCTCCATGATTATAGCCACGTCGGAGGCAAAACTCTGCACAAGCAGCATCATGAGGAATAAGACATCGACCAATGCATTTAAAGCGAACTACCTGTCCACATTCAGTTTTGTGCATACCTAATGAGAAGAGTAAAATAATTTAATTAGTGTAAGATATATGAATATAGTGAATGAAAATAAATAACGAGGATTATTGAATTCTTTAAATTGCTAATGGTATACTATACCTATTGAGAATAGAAGAAACACCATCAAGACAACCAATAAAAAATTATTTTTGTTTGCCATTTCTTTGTATCTTCTTTTTAGTTTAAAAATGATATTTTGCATATGAATAAAAGTTTGTCATATTGCTTGGGTATTTATAATACTTCCTCCGCTATATATTTTAAGTAAAATATTCATTTTATATTAATTAATTATATATTCATTTTATTTTAAGTAAAAATAAATTTTATTTAAAATAATATCAGAGGGAGTAAATTGCACCGAAACTGTATAATAAATTTTAATTAATAACATACTTTTTTTAAATTAAAATATTATATTCATTAATAATTATAGGATAACATACATTAATGGGTTGATTAATAGGTGTTTACCGTCTGTAATATGGACGAGTTTTGAGCTCATATTGTCGAAGGGCTCGTTTATTATATGATAACCATCCAAAGGCTCGTTTTCATACTCTATGAATAGACGAGGGATTCTGTTCTGGACTGGGCCTAGAGCTGGCCCAATCCATCTTCTGCTCGACATATGGAGCTTATAGCTTCTACTCGACATAGGGAGCTTAGAGCTCCTGCTCGACATAGGGGGCTTATAGCTTCTGCTCGACATATGGAGCTTATAGCTTCTGCTCGACATAGGGAGCTTAGAGCTCCTGCTCGACATAGGGGGCTTATAGCTTCTGCTCGACATATGGAGCTTATAGCTTCTGCTCGATATAGGGAGCTTAGAGCTCCTGCTCGACATAGGGGCTTATAGATCCTGCTCGACATATGGAGCATAGAGCTCCTGCTCGACATATGGAGCTTAGAGCTCCTGCTCGACATATGGAGCATAGAGCTCCTGCTCGACATATGGAGCATAGAGCTCCTGCTCGTCATACGGAGCTTAGAGCTTCTGCTCGTCATAGGGAGCTTTGAGCTCTTGCTCGACATAAGGAGCTTTGAGCTCCTGCTCGACATACGGAGCATAGAGCTCCCGCTCGCCATAGGGAGCTTAGAGCTTCTGCTCGACATATAGAGCTTAGAGCTCCTGCTCGACAGCTGGTGAGCTCCCCTGCCCGGAATCGATACGCCGCCATAACTTCCACGTGCTCCTATTAACCAGGACACAATCTAGATGAATTAACCGCCTCTCCACACGATGCGGGAGAGCTCATCACCAGGATAAGGACTAAAGGCCGGTTCCTTGCTCCAACAGCGGAGAAATCCTGGCAGTCTCCCCTATTGGGCTGCTCAACACAGCTCATTAAGGAGACCTTGGCCCAGCGCTGGGGGATCTATAAATACCCTACTTCACTGGAGGGTCAGGTATTCTATTCTTTACTCACTCTCACTTTTTGTACTTGTTCACTCCACTGACTTAAGCATCGGAGCGCCTGCAGGTACAACCCCTTCCTCCGTTGGTGATTTACTGCCCTGCTCAACCGTTCAACTCAACCAAGGATTCATCAAGTGAAGGATTTGCTGGCCCATAACCTTTCTGATCAACAGGTTAGATCAGTGGCACCGTCTATGAGATCTGGTTTCCCCTTCTTTCAAGCTAAAAGTTCAAAACCGATCCTTTATTTTTCAACAACTTTCATCATGGCCAGTGCATCTAACACTCGCAACGACGCTGATCACGGCAACGACAACTGTGATTTCGTCCCCACGACTTCCTCCCCTGAGGAGCACAACACTGTTCTCAGTCTTGTGCCCCAACATGAGCAACCGATATCGGAATCTGACCCCAGAGACGGTCACGAAACTGCAAGGTCGTCATAGGAAGATGACGACATGCAGGTTCTGACGGTTCTCCAATCAGGGAAACGCCCGCAAAACACGCAGGAAATCCCGGTGGCCAGCGCACAACCCGCTGACCAACCAACTTGGGCAGATTTTCAGAGGATTCTCGCCGCCCTCAAGAGAAATTCGGAGTTAATGGCGCAACAGAATCGCAGGATTGAAGCGCTAGAGAAAAATCAGCGCCCCCAGCGGGCAGCCAACTCTCCCCCGCGGAGACATCGCCCGTCTAGGTCCCCTCCTCGACAGGAAACAGCCCACCAACGGTGTCCTGCCCTCGGGAGGATCCAGCCACCAAGTAACAAAATGGGTCGAACTCCACCTCTACGCGAGGAAAGAGTCTCCCCGACAACAAAAAAGGGGAAGACGGTCGAGCAGCCTCCCCATTCTCCCCAAGGGCTGCGAAATATGGCAAGGCAGGGAGTCTCCTCCAGCCGCCATACTCGCAACAACCATGAATACCGAAGTCCCTCGCCGGCTCCTCGGTATGACGATGCTACTGAATTCTCCCCCAACGGGAGCGAGGAGGAGGATATTGTCTGCGCTCTCTCAAGGAACATCATGAGGGCACCTATCCCTGCGGCAGTGGAGAGGCTCCCCAATCTCCCCACTACAAGAATTTATGTCATTTGTGGCGGCCAAAAACGGCCAGAAATGCTAAAAAAGCGGCCAGAACAGAGTATTTGCGGCGGTTTTTGATTCGGCTGGTAAAACGCTGGTCGCAAACTTTGCGGCGGCTTTTTGCGTCAAAAACCGCCGAAAATTAGTGGCGAACTTTTGCGGCGGCTTTTTTCCGTCGGAAATGACTTGAGATTGGTTGATGTCCAAAACTTTGCGGCGGTCAGAAACCGCCGGAAAAACCAACGCTATATATTAGCGGCGGAATAAAACCGCCGGAACCGAACCCATATAAAACAAAAAAAATTAGCGTCGGCTTAAAGCCGCCGCAACCACACCCATATAAAACAAAAAAAATAAAAAATTAATTGTTAAATCTTTTCTGTTTTTTGTTTACGGAAAAAAAATTCTGTTTATATTTAAAATATTTATACTTTATAATTACATTACAAATATTTAATTTTGACAAATAATATTAATATTCTAATTTGGGGCCATTGAATGAGCCTGCGAACATATTTAAAACATATATTTTGCAATAATAAGACTAATTAAAGTCTTCTATATAAATCTGGAGGATAATTATTAGTAATTATAAGGCCATTCATATAATCATATGGCCATTTAATATTAATTTAGGTCTAAGGCTTGTATTGTTTATAAATTAAAAAATTACAGTCATCCAAAATTAAATTAAAAAATCTTCAAAATGATAGTGGAGGTAGTTTGTTGATCCTTCAAAATGGTGAAACTTAAGCTACCTGCAAAAAGAAGTAAAAAACGTTAACATCCACCATTTTGCTAAAAAAGATACAATTATTTTGAGATTTTTTTAGATGGACAACAAAACTAAATGTCAAAACAAATTAAAATCAAACTTACACAAGAGACAGCAAACAGAAATAAAAAAATTTAACATCCACCATTTTACTAAAAAAAGAGCAGAATCATAACCTTTGTTTAAGAAATAAAGGTTGTAGATACTACTTCTTCTTCTCTTATCAGTTCCTAAACCATGAAATAAAATAGTGTTAGTAATTTTGTTAACCAAAAAATTAAAAATGGCAGAAAAAAATAATAAAATGTAAAAAAATGTTAAGAGTTTAAAATAGAAGAGTTCAACAGAAATCAAAAGAAATCATGCTTAATATAATAATGTTTAAGAAATCAGTACTTAAACCACGATTTCTGACTTCTTTCAAACAAAAAAATTTGATTACTATTTAAAAAAATCATCAGAAAATCATGCACAACCAAACAGAAACCGAAAATAATGTTTAAGCAAGGAAACCGAAAATCAGAAACCGAAAAGAATGTATAAAATCATCAGAATCATGCTACCAATCTATAGATCTACAACAAAAAAGGAAAATAAACTCACTTGAACGAACGGGTGAAGAAGACGACTCAACAAAACGGATCGAGAGACAAAGAAAGGCAGAGGGCGAGATCGACAGACGGCGAGATCGAGAGAGGGCGAGATCGAGATTGAGAGAGGGCGAGATCGATAAAAACAGCGGCAGCCAGGTTGGGGTTTGGAGAAGTACAGATCGAGAGAGAGAGAGAGAGAGAGAGAGAGAGAGAGAGAGAGTGTGTTTAGTGAACTTCACTGAAAAATAAAAATAAATGAGAGAGTGTTCCGAGATATTAGGGTTTGTTGTGTTGGATGTGGGCTTTTTTTTTAATCTATTTGGGCCAATTTTGGATGCATATAGTAATATAAATAAATAATAAATATTTGAAATATACTATAATCATTTTTATAAAACATTAGAATATTTTTTTATGTTTTTTAATTGGTACCATTCATTTTATTTATTGTGTATTTTTTTATATCAATTTCATGAATTAAATATTATTACTTTTTTAGTAAAACTAGGTTTCCGATAAAACTGTTATTACGATTTGTCTATACATTCGGAGTCTAATGAACAATTTTTTTTCTAATTTGTTTATTAATCCAATTAGGTAATATTGAACGGTTGGATTGATAAAATTCAAAATCTTCGGTAAAATCGGTAGTTTTAATCAAACTTCATGATCATTTCATTAAAATTAAGTTTCCAATTACACTATTATTACGATCTGTCTATACATTCGGAGTCCGATGAACAAAATTCTTTTTCTAATTTGTTTGTTAGTCCAATTAGGTTATATTGAACGGTTGGATTGAAAAAATTTCAAATCTTCGGTCAAAATCGATAGTTTTAGTCAATCTTCATGACCCTTTCATTAAAACTGGGATTCCGATGAAACTTTTATTACGATCTGCCTATACATTTGGAGTCCGATGATCAAAATTCTTTTTCTAATTTGTTTGGTAGTCCAATTAGGTGATATTGGACGGTTGGATTGATAAAATTTGAAATCTTCGGTCAAAATCGATAGTTTTAGTCAATCTTCATGACCCTTTCATTAAAACTAGGATTCCGATGAGACTTTTATTATGATCTGCCTATACATTTGGAGTCCGATGATCAAAATTTTTTTTCTAATTTGTTTGGTAGTCCAATTAGGTGATATTGGACGGTTGGATTGATAAAATTTGAAATCTTCGGTCAAAATCAATAGTTTTAGTCAATCTTCATGATCCTTTCATTAAAACTAGGATTCTGATGAGACTGTTATTACGATTTGTCTATACATTCGGAGTCTGATGATCAAAATTCTTTTTCTAATTTGTTTGGTAGTCCAATTAGGTGATATTGGACGGTTGGATTGATAAAATTTGAAATCTTCGGTCAAAATCGATAGTTTTAGTCAATCTTCATGACCCTTTCATTAAAACTAGGACTCCGATGAGACTTTTATTACGATCTGCCTATACATTTGGAGTCTGATGATCAAAATTCTTTTTCTAATTTGTTTGGTAGTCCAATTAGGTGATATTGGACGGTTGGATTGATAAAATTTGAAATCTTCGGTCAAAATCGATAGTTTTAGTCAATCTTCATGACCCTTTCATTAAAACTAGGATTCCGATGAGACTTTTATTACGATCTGCCTATACATTTGGAGTCTGATGATCAAAATTCTTTTTCTAATTTGTTTGGTAGTCCAATTAGGTGATATTGGACGGTTGGATTGATAAAATTTGAAATCTTCGGTCAAAATCGATAGTTTTAGTCAATCTTCATGACCCTTTCATTAAAACTAGGATTCCGATGAGACTTTTATTACGATCTGCCTATACATTTGGAGTCCGATGATCAAAATTCTTTTTCTAATTTGTTTGGTAGTCCAATTAGGTGATATTGGACGGTTGGATTGATAAAATTTAAAATCTTCGGTCAAAATCGATAGTTTTAGTCAAATTTATTGACTATTTCATTAAAACTAGGTTTCCGATTAGACTGTTATTACGATATATTTGACTTCCGATGATCAAAATTCTTTTTCTAATTTGTTTGGTAGTCCAATTAGGTGATATTGGACGGTTGGATTGATAAAATTTGAAATCTTCGGTCAAAATCGATAGTTTTAGTCAAATTTATTGACTATTTCATTAAAACTAGGTTTCCGATTAGACTGTTATTACGATATATTTGACTTCCGATGATCAAAATTCTTTTTGTAATTTGTTTATAAGTCAAATTAGATGATATTGAACGGTCGGATTGATAAAATTTGAAATCTTCGATCAAAATCATAGTTTAAGTTTAAGTTGTATTCTTGTAAGTTTCATATATGATATTTAATTTTATATAAGTTATATATAATATTTACTAACTAACTTAATTCGTATATTATTCTTTGGTAAAAAAAATTCATGTATTATTCTCTTAAGATTAATCTAAATATAAATATTAATTTCATATTATATAAAATTGATTTCATATTATTGAGATTCATTTCATACAAATATATTACTAAATATTAGTAAATATTTGGCTTTATATAAGTTTTATATAATACAAAAAACTTATATCATGCTTATGTTTTTTTACTAAATATCAAGTTTTATATTATAGCTTTTATATAATACAAACAACTTAATTATATAAAAAAGCATATATAATATTTTAATAAATATTAAGCATTCTATAAAAAAAAAAACAAAATTTATATTATACTTTTATGATAATTTGAAAAAACAAATTAGTTTAAAGTAAAAAAAAAATAGTTTTTTCAATATAAGTTTTATTAAAAAAAAACAGTACAATTGTTTTGCGGCGGTTTTTGTCCGCCACAATATTAGCGGCGGTTGTTTTGGCTTTTCCGGCGGTTATTTGGAAATAAGAATTTCCCACCTACATTTTCCGGCGGTTACAAACCGCCGCAAATATTTCTGTTCAAATTTATTTCCCGCCTTAAGTTTCCGGCGGTTTATAACTGCCGCAAATCCGTCAATTCAAAATAATTTTCTTCGCTTTTTTTCCGGCGGTTTATAACCACCGCAAATCCTTAAAAAACTGCCGCAAATATTTTTTTTCATTTTTTAATTCTGGAAACATTTCCGGCGGAATTTTCCGCCACAAATGTCAAAAAACCGCCGGAAATGGTTCCGTGGGCTTTTGGCCGCCGCAAATTTTGGCCGGTATGAAGGGAAATTCTTGTAGTGCCCCTCCTATGATGGATTGACCGACCCGGACGATCACATCAACAACTTCAACACCATCCTCAACTTCCGCAAAACAAGTGGAGCCATCAGGTGCAAACTCTTCCCCACCACACTAAGGAAAAGAGCTCTGACCTGGTATACAAGTCTTCCTCCCTGGTCTGTGTTTTCCTGGCAGGATTTCACGGATCAATTCAAGAAAAATTTCACCGCCTCTCGGAAGCAGCCGAAGACGGTAGCCACCTTGGAAGCCATATTCCAAGGAGCAAAAGAATCTCTCCGCGCATACATTGAGAGGTTCAACAGGGAAGCCGTGCAGGTCGAAACGACCGACGAGATGAAGAGGTATCTGCTCGCACGTGGCCTCCGTCCCCGCACTGACTTCTCCAAAGCTGTGGGGATCGAGAAACCCAAAACTCTGGCCCAGCTCCTCGCCAAAGCAGAGTCGTACATACAGTACGAGGAGCAGGAGATGGCTAATACCCTCCGACAGGGACGAACCTTGAGGGAAAGAAGCTTCCCTGACCCTGGAACGCCCAAAATTTGAAACAATATTATAGCTAAGTTATTGCCAAACATGGCTTACAAAGCCGAGGTAGTGCCTTCCCAAATAAAAGGGCAGACGCACCTGGACAACGGAGGGTGCTCAGACACAAGCATCCATCTAAAACCCAATCGAAAGCACAACTCCTCTCCTCGGAAAGGGATGGGGAAATTGCTTCTGACGAAGAGAACTCATACGACGAGCTCATCGTCATCGTGCCAGGCTTAACACCCAGCTCGCGATGGGAGGTTCAAGCCGCGGAGAAAGGACTCTCCGACGAGCCTTTCCCCGCTGATCCGAGTTCTAAATCGCCTCGGATTCAACGCTCCTGCTCAAAAAACACTTAGAAAATTTGTGAAAAAATATTTTAAGCAAAGAGCCAAACGACCAGGATATCACAAGCATACATAAACTAGCACAATTCAAAGCAGAAATAAAAGGTAATACTTAGCAAAGAAGACAAGTCCATTAGATAACGGGGACGAAGCCCACCTGTTCGAAAAATACAATATAACGGGCACACAGGCCCCCACAAATAAATCTGCGGGGACAAACTAAAGGACACAAAATTCCTGAGCATAAAGTACAAATTATGCGAGGACAAAACACATGAGCATGTTCTGCGAATAAAATGTCCTCTAAATTCGAAACAGTTATCGCGAGCACAACGTCGCGAATGATTAAAACATATCGAGGATGTCCTCGACAAATTAGCTGACTCTAAGTTGTAAGACCCAAGATTTCATTGTATAGTTGGTTTAAGGAATTATTAGGGTTTCGATGGGTTCGTGTGATGAAACATCGTGTAATTATTAGCTTTTGCTGTAATTGAGCCGGTTTTGTGCTCATGCACTGTAAATGTACAGACTTTTGTCTTGTGATCCTGTTTCTTGTATAAGAAGTTATATGTGGTTGTAGAATAATAAGTTTTGGATTATTCTTGTTTTTGGAAAAACGAGTAGGATTTTACCCGTCGTTGTAAAATCTTATTGCGTCTGTTTTGAGTGAGGTTTCGGATGGAAGTTTTATATATCTGCGCGAGTTAAGATATATTCTGAGATTAATTTTCTGAGGTATGGAAGAAAATTACAGTCGCGGAAAAAGATTCGGCGATAAGTTTTGGAAATGTGAAACGTTAGACGTTCTTTCCGTAGGTTTTCTGTTTTGGTGAGTTTCGTTCGTCGCGGCGTGCGAGAGCTGAACGTGTGAGTATTTCTATGAGGTATTAAGTTTTATCTCAAGTGGATTTGGTTTGGTTTGATCCAATGGCTAGGGTTTTGTCTTGGCATTTTGTTTTTGATCCAATGGCCATTAGTGAGCAAGAGCTATGGCATAGTAAGGAGGTTTGGTCACTTGGTCACTTAGAAAAACATCACCAAATCATCTCATTCTTTCTCTCTTTCACGTAGACTCCATTACTTTCTTTCCAACCTTCACAAATTTTCCATTCTTCACCATTTCACTCCATTTCAAGCTTTGGAGCTTTGAAGAAAGTTGTAGAGAATCACTTTCTAAAGGTAACCCTCTCTTCTCATCTCTTAGGTTGGTAGACTTATAGAGTTTAAGAGTGTTTGGGTTTATGTTCTCATGAGGGTTTGTTAGAAAATGTTACTTTACATGGTTTTTGTTCCATGAATGTTGTTCATGAGGTCTAGAGAAGCATGTTTAGGCTTTGTTATTTCAATTTTCCATGAGTTTGTGAGAATCTCATGAGAAAAGTTAGGGTTTTGGTTGGTTTATGTATTGATCAATTTCATGAGGTTATGTTGTAAGGTTTTGAAAAGAAAAGTTGTCTTTGAACCTTTGGGCGAAAGGGAAATGCGTTGTATGGTTTTGTTTTGGAAAATCCGATGAAAAATATTTTGAGGTTTATGAAAATATTTCCTAAGTGTTTTTGGGGTCAAAATGGTTTAAAACTATTGTGACATGTGGTGTCGCTTTGTACTTTGAAAACATGTTTGAAAATGATTACCGGACGGTTAAGGCCCGTAATAAAACTTGTGCTTGGGTTTGGTTTTATTTTGGAAATGAAAATCAAATAACTTGCACTCGAAGCAACCAACATGCTTTCGGAAATGTGTTGCTTGCTTATGAAAATGGTTTGCTTTTATGCCTTAAAAAGATGTTGGGAATTAATAGAATCAAACTAGGCTTGGGGTGGAAAAGGTGGTGTGAGTTGCTGTCTTGTGCTGTCATGACAGGTGCAACTCGCTGAGCGAGTTGTTACTCGCCAGGGCGAGTGTCACAGGTCCTGACAACACGCCAGGGCGAGCTCCAGGGCGAGTATGACCAGTACTCTCTGCCTTCACTCGCCATCAACTCGCCAGGGCGAGCTCTGAGAGTTGAAATTTTGGATTCTGATTTCTAAACTTGGTTTTTAACTTTCTAATCCCTTTTTATTAATTTATGGAAGTGGTGGGGATTGGAAACGAGTTTTTCGGGTACTCGGAAAGTACGTAGCTTATAACGCAAGAAAACGGCCATTTTGCATTTCAAATTATTTAAGACTTTTGACAATTGTTTTGGGTCCTAAAAATAGTATAAATAACTCATGGTGGTCGATCAATACGATAGTTTTTGGTATGGTATCCGAAAGAGTCGTTTTTCCTTAGAAAGCCTTTGGTTTTTGGGGTTTTAGAGTCCAATTCATTAAGGATTGATTGGATATGGTTTTGATTGAATACTTTGCTTGTTTTAGGAAGCGAGTAAGTGTTGTGTGATCGTGTGATAGTTGAGTGCTTGACGAGGTAAGGGCTCCACTTTATTTCCGTCTTTCGAAATGGTTACGACATGCTTTGTTTTGCTGTTATGCATTTGCTGTGTGCTTGGCATGTTTGTACTTATGTATTCTCGTTGATGAGATCGTGGTTATAAATTAAAAGTGCAACTTACATATGATTAGGAAAATGTATGCATGTTGTGACGACTTGTGCATAGGCTTTAGGCTATGTGATTGTTTGCATGAGCATATATGAATGCGTGCGTCTGATGGGACTACGCGAGGATTTTGTCTTGTGTGACTATCCTGTATATGCCAAGAGAATATATGCCATGCATTTCATAGTTGCGTGCCTAGGTGTATGTCTGTGTGACTTTGCCTACGTACCGGGCGTTTGACTGTGTGGCTTCGCCAAATCCCTCTGGATTTATATTGAGTTGGTGTATGTCTGTGTGACTTCGCCTGGTGTTTGTCTGTGTGACTTCACCTGCCTTGTGTGGCATTTTAGTGCGGGTACGTATATTTCTGTGTGGCTTTGCCTACCCCACGACTCTTCGAGGAGAGGTTAATTTTCCGGAAAATCATGCATGTGGCAGCCAGTGATTGGTGTCACACTCATTGTAGAAGTCTGCATTAGGCTTGGTGTGCATTTATTTATATAAGCCCGTTGGTGGGAACTACCTTTGAGATTAAGAGCTTTCTCTTGTGTTTGTGGAAATATTTGTTATGTGTACAATTTTTCGCACCGGATATATATATATATATATATATATATACTTGTATTTTGTGGTGACCCTTTCTTTCATTTGCGGGCTCATCCCACCCAGATGATGGGTTAGGTCGTGGCGACGACGGTGGCTGTTCCAGACCCCAGTGAGCGGTTGGAGTTTTAGCTTAGAGTAGTTAGACTATGCGCCGGTGTGTGTTGTGCACCGTGCTTTTTGGTTAGCATAGGATTTCTAACTTGTTTTGATACTTAGACTTGGATTGTAATTATTCAGGATATACACTTTGCTTGTCGAAGCACCTTTTAGTAATGAGTTCTTTGTATATTTGAATGCCGGTTCATTTAAAATCTTTTATGCGCACTCTGAGTGTTAGTTGAAAAAGAAAAAAAAAAAATGCCCTTTTTGGCTTGCGAAAAACGGGGTGTTACATAAGTCATTACTCCTGTACCTAGGAGCAAAGACTTGGGGGGCTCCTGTTCTGGACTGGGCCTAGAGCTGGCCCAATCCATCTTCTACTCGACATATGGAGCTTATAGCTTCTACTCGACATAGGGAGCTTAGAGCTCCTGCTCGACATAGGGGGCTTATAACTTCTGCTCGACACATGGAGCTTATAGCTTCTGCTCGACATAGGGTGCTTAGAGCTCCTGCTCGACATAGGGGCTTATAGATCCTGCTCGACATATGGAGCTTATAGCTTCTGCTTGACATAGGGAGCTTAGAGCTCCTCCTCGACATAGGGGCTTATAGATCCTGCTCGACATAGGGAGCTTAGAGCTCCTGCTCGACATATGGAGCATAGAGCTCCTGCTCGTCATAGGGAGCTTAGAGCTTCTGCTCGTCATAGGGAGCTTTGAGCTCCTGCTCGACATATGGAGCTTTGAGTTCCTGCTCGACATACGGAGCATAGAGCTCCCGCTCGCCATAGGGAGCTTAGAGCTTCTGCTCGACATATAGAGCTTAGAGCTCCTGCTCGACAGCTGGTGAGCTCCCCTGCCCGGAATCGATACGCCGCCATAACTTCCACGTGCTCCTATTAACCAGGACACAATCTAGATGAATTAATCGCCTCTCCACACGATGCGGGAGAGCTCATCACCAAGATAAGGACTAAAGGTCGGTTCCTTGCTCCAACAGCGGAGAAATCCTGGCAGTCTCCCCTATTGGGCTGCTTAACACAGCCCATTAGGGAGACCTTGGCCCACCGCTGGGGGATCTATAAATACCCTCCTTCACTGGAGGGTCAGGTATTCTATTCTTTACTCACTCTCACTTTCTGTACTTGTTCACTCCACTGACTTAAGCATCGGAGCGCCTGCAGGTACAACCCCCCCTCCGTTGGTGATTTACTGCCCTGCTCAACCGTTCAACTCAACCAAGGATTCATCAAGTGAAGGATTTGCTGGCTCAGAACCTTTCTGATCAATAGGTTAGATCAGATTCCTTACCCTCCTTTTCTTCCCACTATTATTATTATTATTATTATTGTTATTGTTGTTTTTGTTTTTATTTTCTATGATTTCAATTCTATGAATTTCGAATTTCTAAATCCCGTCTTTGTTTTGCAAATTTCGTGTCTAATTTATGTTGTTGATTTGTGCTGCTGATGCTGTAATAGGATAATTAACATACTAATTATTTAGGATGGTTAATTTAATAATTATTCTGATGTTGAAAAATGTTTAATAATATATCATTGACTTTCGACCCCAGTACTACATGCATTTAGAGAGTTTAAGAGCTGCATCTCATACATTATATTGATGTTGTAAATTATGAACATGATTGCTTTGCTTGAGTTGTTATTTAGCATCTTTATCTCGGGATGTTATTTTGGTATAATTATTTAGTATTAATATGTGTGATATGTTTGATCGCCTATAATGACGATATCGTGTTTCTCCATTTTTATTGTATTATTACGCCGTCTATTTGATGTAATTCATTTCTCACCCATTTTGTGTTTGCGTCTAGACTCCTAGGAGTTCAGACCTTCAGGTAGATGGTTAGCTCTTGTCGCTTGGTTATTGAAGATGACAATGGGACTGTCTTCGTATTTATTATATCAGTTTTAGTTATTGAGTCACTATGATAGCGTAATATCGGGGGCGAACTATAATTTCGATTCAGTTGTTTCTACTTTCTTAGTTTGAAAATTTGAGAGTTTGTTATTTTTTTCAATGATTGTTACTGTTTCTGGATATATATTTTGAAATGATATTTAAATTCGAAGTAATTCTGATGCGTATTTTTAAATAAGTATTGATGTTTTTTGGATGTAGATGTGTGACACCTTATATGGTGAATATAAATTATAATGTTTTTATTTAAAATATTAGTCAGGATTTATGGTGTTACATAGATTAGTTGGTATCAGAGCAGGCCAGTCCAATCAGACCAAGTTTGCCAGTCTAGTCGGACCAAGTGATAACTTCATTTTCCCCTAACAATACTCACTGGCTGTGTAAAAACGGCTAGAGATAGAAACGATCAAACGATTGACGACACTTGGAAGCGATGGCATAAGAAGACGACACAAACGAATACGGCCGTGCAGGCGCAACCGAGAGAAGAATGCATGAGTTATAACTGAGGAGTGCGAGTGGGCGTGAGACATCTGGGAAATGGAGCGCTAACCCTCCCAGGTTTTTCAAGATATAATGTTATATGGAAAAATAGTCTCATATTATTATTTTCTTGTTCTCCGTCTCATTCTCATTCATAGTTATATGGCTCGAGCCCGTTTGGATTTGCAAAACAACTTATACAAGTAAATAAGCTTTTATGTATTATTATAAGTTTTTCAAGATAGTTTATGAGAAAATAATTTATAAAAATACAATTTTTGTTAGTGAAAACTTATGAATTAACACAAAAGTTTATTTATTTTCATAAGCTTAAAAATAAGCCAAATTCAAACAGATCTTATATATATATATATATATATATATATATATATATATATATATAGAGAGAGAGAGAGAGAGAGAGAGAGAGAGAGAGAGAGAGCTACCAGAAAAATATTACCTCCGTCCCATTTTATTAGACCTCTTTTGATTAAATAACATTATTCATTTATCATGCTTTGACCATACTTTCTTAATAATATATAAATATAAGCATATAAGATCTTGTTTGATTTGTTTTGATGAGTATTTTCAAAATATCAAATTTTTATAATTTTTAATAATAGAGAATTAAAGATATTTGTGATAAAAATCGTACGTTGGCATACGTGCAGTAGTCAAACTAGTTTTTTTTTTCTATTTCTACATCATATCTTTTAAAAACAACAAACTATTCTTAAATACTCTAAACATTCCTAAAAATTCTAAAAAGAAATATAAATCTTAAATCCTAATAATATCTATTCTAAACTAGCCGCCAACCGTGCCCGTTTGTGTAATCGATTTATTTTTATTGTTTTTCGTGTGTGATTGATATTCTGTATTGTGCAAATATAAATAATTACTTAATCTCCTTTTTTATTGGACTTTGTTAATTGATAACTATGTAACCTTTTTTTTTTGTGGTTAGTTATTAAGAAGAAAAAAATATATTTATTTTTTACTATAAAAAAACTGAAAACCTACTTTTATGTGGAAGTTGTGCTTAATTATTAAAAAGAAAAAAAAATTATTTACTAAAAAAACTGAAAATCTATTTTTATGTGGAAGTTATTTTTTAAGGGTAAAATTGGAATAATAAAAAAGTCATCCCAAAAATTTGTATCCCCTTTATAGATTAGTAAGATTAGTATAAATATAAATTTAAAATATATTTAAATTTAAAATCTGCAAAAAATATTCCGACATTATTTTCAACAAATTTATTATACATATATTCTATATATATATATAATTTATTATTATATATACACCAATATGCAAGGCAGATTTTCTTATATTCATATGCAAGTTATCAATCATTGAAAGAGAAGGAAGATACAAAGCAATGGCTCAGAAACAGAATTTTTTCATGGTAGCCTTGATGGTAGTTCTTCTATTCTCAATAGGTATGTAGTCAATTAGTAAAACTTTTTAAGATTCATCTATTTTTTATTTTACCTATATTCATATTTTTTACACTAATTAATTATTTTTCTCTTCTCATTAGGTTTGCAGAAAACTGAATGTCGCAACGTAGTACGTATTAAATGCATTAGTCCATGTTATGCTTCTGATATTTGTGTTGAGGATTGCAAAGATGCTGGCTTTAATCATGGAGAGTGCACTAGAGTAGTGCCTGCTACTTGCTGTTGTAGCACTTAACATTGAAAACATTATGTTTAGTAAAATAATAAGATTCATTACAATTACAATGAAATATTGAAATAAAATGGTTATATGTTATTGAGAAATTGAGTTCTTATCTATTACTATATATTGTTTTTTCTTTCATTATTATTGGTAACTTTTTTTTAGTTCTTTTTCTATACTACAAGATGAATAATTAATTAAGATTATGAATAGTATTGATGAATGATTTAAACAATTATTATTATTATTATTATTATAATATGGAAATAAAAACACAATCAACAAATGATGGTTTATTTGGTAAGAATCTGAGACATATATCCCATTTGTTTCTTCTGCACATCATGGCTTTGACTAGGAATTCTATTATAGACACAACCCCAACTCAATTATATTTGGGCACACTCATATCAAAAAGAAAAATTTAAACATAAACAATAATGTCACATCAATTATTATTAATCAATCATTTTATATTTAAATTTTTTAAAATTATGTGTGTATCTAAATAATAGGTGTTGGGTTTGTGCCCAAGTAAGAGTCTCTCTGGCTTTGACATAGTTTTATTACACCACTTCAATTCTTTTTCATTTTTTTTTGTGCATGTCAACTTCAATTCTTTTTCAAAGAAACCTAGGAATGTGTGTTTGTTGGTTGATCATAGAAATCAGGTTGGATGTGTGTTATATGAAATTGCAATTTTAATGGAGAAAAACGTGGGCAGACAGTTGGGAAAATGACAAATTAATTTTATGAATATTTTAAATTAAATTAATAATATGGCAAAATTATGAAGTTTGATTGGTTTCTGTATGATAAATATATTTATAATTTTTCTCTATGTAATTTTAATATATGTTTATTCATTGTTTTTTTATGCCGTTTTGATGTAAAAATACAATTTCGATGTATCAATTTTAATGTGATATATATATGACTGAATGCAAGTGTAAATATTTTTTATATTAAGAGTAAATATCGATTAAACTCTAGTTTGATTCATGTAAAAATAAATTGAATCAAAATAATATATATAAACTTTAAATTTGTAAAAGTTTTAGGTGAATGTATCCCTATTTATTAAATTTATATATTTTTATTAATAGTTTTCTAATTAGATGATAAATGTTTGAGTCAGAGGGAACAATTCTAGTTGTATGGGTTTAGAGTTAGGGTAGTTGTGAGTCATGAGAGGATGATTTACGATTTTTTCGTGCAAAAATTGTAGTTTAGAGGGCTTACAATTTTGGTCTTGTAAAAATTGCAATTGTGTTTGATAGGTTGCAATTAGGGTTGGGAATAAGCTAGGCCGAGCAAGGCTTTGTCAAGTTTGAGCCTGACCTGCCAAAACATTGAAGGCCTAAGCCTGGCCTGTGGCCTGTCATAGACTTATTTTTTAGGCCTAGGCCTGGCCTTTCGAAAGCCTGACATGGCCTATTAACCTGTTTAAAAGCCTATTTAACATGAATATATTTAAATAAATAATTATATTTACTTTTAAATATACTAATGAACTAACAAATCAATGATATTAAACTTCCTTTTGATATTTAACATGATATTTTAGAGAATTTGACTATATATGACATCGTATTTCAATTTTAGTTTATAGTAATATATTTATATATGTGAAAAGTTAATGTAGATTAATAAAGTTAAACTACTAAAAAATTTAATAGATTTATAATTTAATCAAAGTACAAAATTTAATATATAATAATAATAAATGTAAAAATATTATTCATATTTACTTAAATAGGCCGGCCTAGTAGGCCTAAAAGGCTTTTTCCATGGCCTGAGCCTAGCCTTTTTTAACTAAATAGGCTTATTACAAAGCCTTAGCCTGCTCTATTTAAATAAATAGGCCGGCCTGGCCTGAGCCTATGTAGGCTAGGCCGTAGGCCCCTGTAGGCCGGTCTGGCCTATTCCCAACCCTAGTTGCAATTTTGCTTTGTAAGAACCGCATATTTAGGGTCTGTTTGGTAAAATTAAGCTATAAGCTAATTTATAGCTGATAAGTCTGATAGTTGAAAAGTTAATTTATAGCTGATAGCTAGCTAACTGATTGAAATTAAAATGTTTGGTAAAATTAGTTTTTAAAGTGGATAATAAATATAAAATGACATAAAAGGACATATGTTTAGTGGGTAGTTTTTTTTCTTTAGTGGGTAATTTTTTTATATAAAAAATAATAAAATTAAATTAAAGGTTAAAAAAGGATAAAACTGTAAAAAGCTATAAGCTCAAACGCTACTTGAAATAACATTTCAATATAATCTAAAAGCTAATTAGAAAAGCTTTTTATCAAACACATCTTATTTTATCAAACAAGCTTATAAGCTGATATAATAAGCTATAAGCTAGCTTATTTTGTTTACCAAACAAACACTTAGTAATAAATTATTGCAAATTTAGTTTGAAGATTTTGCTTATTTTTATTTATTGTGTGGAGATATTTTCTGATTACTTTCCTAACACAATTTGGGTCTAAACCACTTTTCTCTTATGATTCACTGCCAAAAAAATGCATAAATGAAAAAGTACATTATTTGCTCCCTTTGCATTACTGAAAAATTCAAATTCCTGACTAAATAGTCTTAAAATACCATATTTACTAACCTTTGTTTAGGACAGTCATATCCATTTGAATTGAGAACTAATACTAATTAATGAATACACAAAAGAATATTCTTCTATCGGATAACAGATAACAAATACAACAACTCTTAGTCTTTTTTCCTTAAAAAATCTACACAAAAGAATGCTACCCTAATAGAACAAAAGTGTTATGTCTATCATCTTATTTGTGATGTTTTCATCGACAATATGTTATCCAGAACTGAATCCTCTCTTGTATCAGTAACAGGTGGTCCAAAAACATCCCAAAAGCGAATAGTCTCATCTCCTCCGGCCGAAGCAACTGTTAACCCATCTGGACTCTGCAAAACAAAATAAGTGCGCATTAGCATAACGTTTAGAAGTTCACATAATCAGAAAAATGTTAGTAAATTAGTATTTATGCCAATTTCTAAGATAAACCAAGGAACTTTCTAATTAGAACTCGATGTGCACGTCACAATTTATCGCTATACTAGTTTAGGTTACAATGACCTATAACATACCTGCGATAAATGGAGGACTCTCGAAGAATGAGGATCCAGGGCTCCAACTTTCGCCATAGATGGATATTGCCACAAACACAGTTGGTTGTATTCTGCACTTGTACTAAAGCCATGACCACTTAATAACTCCTTATAATGTTTATTCCATTGTAATCCACAAACCTGCATAACGAAGTTCATACGTTTCAGATAATCGGAAAACATAATGGATATGCATCATTCCGACAGACTAAACAGTAAGCAAATAAGACAACAGTGATAAGTATTTTTTGGTGCGTCTTACCTGAGCTTTGGTATCTATGCTGCAAATGTTGGTCCCTTTTTCTACATTCCACAACTTAATACATCGATCGTCTGTACCTCCTCCAGAAGCAAGTACAGTTGAATCATAAGGGCACCAAGCAAGAGCTTTGACTGCAGCTTTGTGGTCTTTAAAACAATGCAAGAAATTTGATGAGTTCATTTTATTTGAGTCCCATACATAGATGTGATTGTCATTGCCACCACTTGCCAACAAATTTCCCCTTTTTGTCCATTTTAAACCGCAAACTTCTGCTTTGTGTGTTTTCACCCGCGAAACCTCACTTCTTCTTGCTCTAACTACACAAAAACATAATACAGAAATATGTTATGTTACAGCATTTTATCAAAAGTTTTCTAAATTCACACATAATAGTAAATCTAAAAAATTTAAACAGAAGAACAAAATCTAATTACCATCATGGTTGATTATCGATTTGTCATGACTTCCGGAAGTTAAAATACGATTATTCCATGTTAGAGTTGCAACCCGTTTACTATGACCTTCAAGATTTCTTACAAGCTTAAAAGTCTCAGCATCATAGAGTCGAAGTTGAGAATGCGTAAATCCTGTTGCCAGATATTTAGAATCCTCTGACCATGAAATACTTGTTGGATAATTATTTCCAGCGGCTTTAAACAACTTCGATACATCACTAGTAACTGAATTCCAAAAGTATATTTCTGTTCCCAAAGCAACAGCTAGCATGTTGTTTTTCCCCCAATCCAATGTGTTTGTGTAGTAATCATTTTTTATGTATGGTGCATCCAATACCCTTGATTCCTTCTGCAACCACAAAATAAAAAAATCACATTCAACTCCATCTTTGCAAACTGATTAGAAACATTTATACAAACAAAATAACGACTATTAGACATTTTATCGAGCATTTCTGCTGCTATATGCTATGGTGTTATTACCTATCAGTCTATTACCCTAAATTCATCAAACAAATGGATTAAATGGTTACTAGATATGAACAATACCTTAGGCAATCTTCGAGGGAGACGTTGATTGCCACTGTTTTGAAGTGCTTCAGCATCTTCTTCTTGCATTTGATCAATATGACGAATAGATTTTTTACTCGATTTTGGACTTCCCCTAAAAACTAACATCCGAAACGGTTTCCCTTCTGAATCCAAATTCAATTTCTCATCCAGTTTCCGTCTATACGCTTCCTGTCACCACATTAATATATAAGATACAGTTGACAAAAAATACTCAATAAATAGTTTTCTTGACATACAAGTAACAATTTCAAAATTCAAATAATAAATAAATAAATAAGGATTCAAACCAACATTTCAAAAAATTACACAAGAAATTAAGCTTTTTTGAAAATAAATAAACAACTATACAAAAGAGTGAAAAAGATGAGAAATTTAGAAACATACATTGAAATTTTTATTGTGACATTTTTTGGTCTTGTTAGTGAGAAAACTTTTGGCTTGATCAAGATTCATCAAACTCCTATTAGGTATGAACCGATCACCCTGTAAAAAAAGTTAAATTAATTATTTATGCAAATAATTGAAAAATTCATGATAATATGAAAAAAAAAATGGAAATAAGAAATAAAGTAGTAATAGTAATCATACTGGAAAATCATAATAGGTTGGAGTGCTGAGAAGGCTTTTTGGAGAGTACCAATCACAATCAAGATTCCACATTGTTGCAAGAAGAAGAAGAAGAAGATGAAAATGGTGAAGAAGAAAGAAAGAAGGGTTTGATGTGTTGTGTTGGTTCGGTGATACCCGCCAAAGTACATATATATATGTATGTAACGTTTGTGTTTTTGAACCGTTGCTATTTTTGGATTTTTATAATAATTAAATTAAATCAAATCTATTATGGATTTGGGCCAACAATACAATCGTTGATGCATTAAGACGAGATGATTTCTCTTCCAGCTCCCGCGTTTCTTTTTCGCCCCTTGGATTTTCTGTTTTTCTCTTAACTAAAAAAATTTATAAACCGAATTTTCTATAAACTAAATATTTTTCTGCTTTAAAATACAACTTTGATTTCTAGAAATCGAAATTTTCCTGAAATTTGAATTAAAAAAATTTATGTGAACCGAATTTTTTATCAAGGGCAAAATTTGATTTTTGAGGGGTATAAAAGAATCGTGGGAGGCTGGAAGAGAAATTTTCTTAAGACAATATACTTAAATTTCCACAATTTTTGGGGTACCCTACTTACAAATTATTTTGCGTATCCAATTAATAAATGATTTTTAGCTTTTCTATTATTTTTTTTTTGGTTTTCACCACCAGTTGAATCTGGTTCGGAGGTCAGTTCTGGTATTAAGTGGTTTCAGCCTCCTCCCGATCGCAGTTGCGGGGAATCGAACCGTGGTCTTTCCTACCAAGTTCAGCGTCAATCACCACTGCACCAACTACGACTGATGTTAGCTTTTCTAATTTTAATAACACTCAAGTACACATTATATTAAGTAATTCTAGGGTTATATATGTTTTAATTCTCTACATTTTGCGAAATTGTTAAGAATGATCCTTACATTTAAAAGATGGTAAAAAAATCCCATAAATTTTTCTGTTATCAAGAATAGTCCATTCCGCCTGTTTTTTTCTTCCATCAACTAACATAATAATTATTAGTGGACCCACTATTTAAATTTTAGTCCCTCCATTTTATGAAATAAGCAAGAATGATCCCTATATGTTAAAAAAGATAAAAAATATTCCATAATTTTTTATAATATAGGGACCATTTTTGCCTATTTTGCAACATGTAGGGACTAAAATTAAAATGGTGGGTCCATAAATAAGCATTCTGTTAGCTGACCTTGAAAAATCAGACGGAATGGACCATTCTTGATAACAGAAAAACTTATGAGATTTTTTTTTGACCATTTTTAAAATGTAGGGACCATTTTGACAATTTCGCAAAATATAGAGACTAAAAACATATTTAACCATAAAATTTATTTTTATGATTGAAGTAATGATTTTATTGACACCGGTTTGAAAAAACAACATATAATAAAGACGTAACTCATACTAAATTGGCGTTAATAATGTCAATGTTTTAGCTGTAAAAATGATGAGTCATAATTTTTGTACTTTTAAATAATATTATCAACAATTGTTAAAATTTATGATGATTTTAAACACGAATTCACGATGGACTACTTGTAAAATGACCCACTTTAGCATTAACCATATTTTGGTGTCCCTAGCTTGCTAGGCACCTATGAAGCCCCGATACTCTAAAAATGGTGAAGTATCGTGTCCGATACGTCCTCGATACCGATACTCGTCCGATACGTCCCGATACTCATATCGGAAAAGTATCGGTTAAATCTTTATTTTTAAATAAAAAAATAATATCCGATACGCGTCCGATACTTCCCGATACTCGTATCGGTAAAGTATCGGTTAAATCTTTATTTTTAAATAAAAAAATAATATCCGATACAATCCGTATTTCCTAGTGAATGTCAAACTATTATGTTGTTACACGGGTAACTAACTATGTCTTTCTTTGGATAGTACTGATAATGTTTTTTGGGATAATATTAATGATGTTCTTTTTGTATAATATTTAACTTAAGATGTATAACTTAAAATGTACTGGTGATGTCATGACTATTATATGTTTTTTGAGCTATTATATGTCTTTAGTTATGACTGAGGAACTCTTATATGTTGAGCCTCAAACTGTTTTGCTCTTGTGCAAATTTATTGGCTTGTGTGTACTCCTTGCACAATGAACTATTGACGTTTATAATAATAATTTTTTGTATTTCAAAAACATATTATTATTATTAATATTATTAATTTTAGTCATGTTTATATATTGTGCATTTATATATTTAATTTTTAAATTAATTTTTAAATAACGTATCGCGCCAGTATCGGATATGAATTTTTTAAAATTTTCACGTATCGGCGTATCGGTATCGTATCGTATCCGTATCGTGTCGCGTATCGGGGCTTCATAGCTAGGCACGCGTAGTTTATATATATATATATATATATATATATATATATATAAAAGTGATTTTAAAAATTTTCCGTTGTTTATCATAAAAAAAGCTAATATAAAATAAAAAAATCTAATAAATCTTTGGAGAGTATCAATAGTTTTAATTGAGATATTAATTATTAACTAAGGTTAATTGGTCAATTGAGGTTTGTTTTTAAAAAAGAAGAGGTGATCTATCAAGCAACAAATTTACACTTATAAATTGTTTAAACATGTTTTAGATTCAAAGTAGGAAAAATATAATTATCAAAAAAAAATTAGGAAAAATATGGCTCAACTTTTGACTATATTAATTATTCTTTCTCTATTTCTTGTGGTAATCAATGGAGGTATGTAATTTTTTAAATTATTTTTGTAATACCCCGGTTTCAATACGAAAACTTGGAAGATTTGAGTAAAATCTCAAGACTAACCAACCACCATAGAAATCGGCTTCTTTAAATTATTTTATTACCTCTATATTTTACACAATATTTCATTTTTTGGGTAACATTCCTTTATACTATTGTTTAACTTCGCAGATTTGCTTACGTGCAAAAGGGCCCGCGATTGTCCAACTACTCTCTGTATCTTTCCTATGATTGTGATTTGCAAAAATACGTATTGTTTGTGCACACCAATTTTGGATTCCAACGGTGTAATATGAGAAGGTGAATTTTTCGGTAAACATTACTTTAAAATGTATTGGCAGTAATATTTATTGAGGTGGACATTTATAATAGATTCATAAATGAAAAATATTCTATTAGAATTGTACACATCAACAATATACTAATACATATTTAAATAAGATGTATACTGAAGAATTCATCATATGAAAAATATTTATATTATTATTATTATTATATTGTACTAATAAGCGTATAAATATATCTCGCTCACTTTGATTTATATTTCTTAAGTTTTAATTTCTTTGACGAGCTCAAAAATATATTATTGTACTAGTAATTTAGTATACACCTATTGTTACCTTCATTCAATAATATAAGATACATAAACCAAAACAACGTTACAACATTGTTGTATTTTTTTTTATTTTTTACAAAAGCAAATTCAGTCATCACTATATTGGAAAATAGCAATATATGTAGTCACATTTATCAGAGCCTTTAAATGAGTTTTTTTTCCTTAAAAACTCTACCGAAGTTGTGAGTATAAGAAGATAAAATACTCCTAGAATTTAATATAACAGGCCCGTATTCATATTTGTCCTACTTTTTAAATTCTTTGTCATCCATCATGTTCTTTGAATCAAGCTTGAGAATCATGTTAATTATGTGTCGACTAAATAACATATAAGAGGTTTTGGCCTTCCACTTTAAGAAAATGAAATATATGAGAGTGACCATAAAATTTACATTTGAAAGATTATTCTCTCTTATCAAACAAACTTTTACCTAAATCAATTGACATATCATCAATATTTTGTGCAACCAGCATAAAAAAGTCAATGATCTGCCAATCGTTTGCCACTACATTATTTAATTGAATAAAAGTTGCAGAAAGAAAAAAAGAAAAAATTGAAAAGTATATCATCCAACCAGCTTAGGCATTTTAACACAGGAACTACACACAGGTTATCCAGGCCTCCAACTGAGAATTGTTATTTTTCCCTGGAGACCTGGGTACCAGGATCTACCCCTACAAAAAGGAACATTATCACTATTAGCATACTTCTCCCCCTTGAAACCACTAGCACTGCCATATTCACGTCGTCTCTTTTTATCATGTTGACTTTAATCCAGGGCTGGCTCCGAATATTTGGAGGTTCGGTTCGAATATGAAAAATCACTTCATAGTAAAAAAACTTAAAATTTTAAATGAATCATTCTCGATTTATATTTTAAATAATTGTCACTGCATAAAACATTAAAAAAAAGAAGACATACATCAATCAAAGATTAAATTTGCTATAAAGATTGAATTTAACTCTTTTAATTTAATTTAAAATGTATAGAACTAAAATTATGCAAAAAATTGTAATGCCGAGATTTGAATCAATTAACCTTAGTAAACACCACGGTCTACCGTTGATATATTCATGCACATATAATATTTAATAAAAAATGACAACACTATTAATATATGAGGACCTCAAAATTTAGAGACCTTAAAATTTCTTCAAAATTTGGAGGCCCGATGCTGTCGCACATATTGCACGTGCTTCATAGACGCCCCTGCTTTAATCCAATATACCACCATCCCCAATTAACATGGGTACATGCACGTGTGCTTTCTCATTCATGTTGCTAAGGCTAAATCCATTGGAGATGATTGAATATGGTCCACTTGTTGGATGTGGAAATTAGAATTATGCTCCATCAATGACAAGTTGGATATGGAAATTGTTGCCGCATGATTTGCTCCTCTCATTAATTAAGGTATGACTATGACGGGTACATTTTCCATAATTCCCCCGGCCTCAATGTCACTATTTTTAATTTTTTTTTAATCAGCAAAATTTTATTAATGAACAATTCCTCCACAAGAAGTGAAATGAATTGTTGAGAAACATACAAATAAAGGTAAAGTGAAAAAACACAAATACCAAATAACAATACACCAAAACATCACCCCAACCCTCCCTTACACCAATAATGATTCACTAAACCAACCAGAGAAAACCCCTACCCGACCCTCCGAGACACCACTAGGCACTAACCTCCGAACTCGAATTAAAATTACTCGGCCCATCAGGATCTAGAAGGCAGCCCCAAAGGTCAAAGGTCACTATTATTAGCATTAACGGTTGTGTTGTGCCATTAGATGTCCTCATAGAATAATGTTTAATTGAAGAACCATTGTCCATTTCAGGACTCCCTCCGTTACAAAATATAAACAAAAGTGAGTTAAAAAAATTTGATGTATTTGATTCAAAATTTAGACCAAATACATTCATTTTTGTTGACCAATTTTTACTTACATTTTGTAACGGAGGGAGTATGTCAGTACGTTATTAGCATTAGTATTACCATAATTTTGTTCTTCAGTTTTAGCTCCATCATTATTGCTCATCGCCGGTGTGTCTCCTCCGTCCTTCGAGCACCGCGAACCACTGCCCGCCCTTGATTTGTTGAACTCGGCCCGAAGCTCCGGTTCCCGGTTCCGTCATCAATCTCCATATATACTGTAGAGCTTATCACAAAACCTTTGTGTGTGTCCTAATACTCCACATGCATAGGAAACAAAAGTTTTCAAGTTTCTCGTATCGAAGTTGCACATCATGCCACTCACCTCATTGATTCTTCATTCTTCACCTTCAGTTCTTTCTTGATAGGAATTCGAACACCCAATCTTACACGAATCCTAATATATGTTCTCCAGAAACCATTGTTGCTTGCATCATATTGAATGAATTTGCCAATGACATTTCTCATTTGCTCCCCTATTCTTTGTGTCATGAAACCTGCAGGTAAATGATGAATTTGTACCCACAGATCAACATGATTCAATGGGATCTGGTTAAACAAATCTCCTTCTTTAACTTCATGAAGGACTAACATATGATTTTCAAAGTGCCATGGTCCTCCATTGAGAACCCTATCCTTGTCAACCTTGTGATAGAATTGAAATAAGAACAAGCCTGGTTCAAAGTTCAATCTCTATGATTGTTATTTTTTTCCTGGTTTCCAAACCCCAGCCAATGTTTCCTTCATGATATTTGATCGTATGGTCCGATATGGTCTGTTTGATTCACTTTTCAAAATTGTTCGATAAATCAATTTTACAAAAGTCTTTCCAAAAACTGTTTTCTTTTCTTAAAAACAGTTTTCTAAAATATTTTTATAAAACACATTTTAAAAACTAAAAACCATAACTCATTCAAACAGGCCCTATACACCTTCCACCTCTTGCCATTCACTCGTCATTACTTTACTTCGTTGCAAGACTCCAATACCAAGACAAAGACTCCCTTGTTAGGGATACTAGTGATCCTAATACTTTCTTGTGTAGAATACTATTGATTCTAAGACTCCTTTGCTTAAGACACTATTGGACTTAAGACTACCTTGTTCTAGGTACTAATGACCAAGAGATTCTTTGTCTTATGATCTACGTATCACTTTAAGAATATCAAAACAGTTGGTATGATTTAAAATTTGACATTTATTCATGTTTTTTATGATGAGTTTTACCTAAAGAATTAGGGTGCTATATTACATAAACGAGATCGATTAGCCAAGTAATTAGACTCGATCTATTTTTTAAAATTATTGTAATATTAGCGTTTAATTGTTGTGGTCTAGAATAGGGATGACAAGCAAGCCCAAATCTGTGGGGCCCACCCGCATATGAACCTAAGTCAACGGGTGAAAATCCGAGTTGACTGTGTTTGAGTGACACCCGATATTTCGGATGTGGGTATGAGATCACTCAAACGCGCACCCGAAACCACATCCGATTAAATATTAAATTACCCAATTATCCTTACGTATATATAATTGTAATTTAATTTCTTAATAGTCTATGTTGAATACTATATTACCAAACTATGTTATTGTTGTATTTTAATATGATTTTTTGTAATTTAACATTACTCAGTTTTATTATTGTATTTTCTTAAAAATTTGAACTATGCTTGTTACAAAACTATATTGCTATTGTACTTTTGCGGGTTCTTGGTATTAGTTTGGGTGGAAAAACCTGAATCCAATGGTTGTGGGCGTTGGTGTTATTTTGCCACCCGAATATATTTTATATTTAGATTTGAGTTCTGGTGATGAATTCAGATACGAGTTTGGGTAGTGTGAAACCCGCACTCGTTGTCATCCCTAGAACCGAGGGATAAATAGAGGATTCAAAAAATAATAATTATCCCATTTTACATTTATTTTATAAATAAATTTGTTGCCACATTTTGAACGCACCATTTCTAAAACAAATTTTTTTTAAACGACCATCTTATATTAATAATCTTTTGAAAATTTTCCATTCTCTATCATCAAAAGCTACATAAAATTAAAATAAAAGCTACATAAAAAAATTAATTCAGATTTACTAAGGTTGATTGGTCAATTGAGTTTGGTCAGAAAATGAAGTGGTCGATAGAGTGAGCTTAAAGTTAAACACAAGTCACAACCCATTAATCCCATCTAAGAGACCTTTCAATTTATTAATGGTTTCTGGAACTCCATAAGAGCTAAAAACTGTGTACCTGAAGTTAACCAAGCAATAATTTTATACCTTTTTTATTAAAGCAATAATTTTATACCTACAAATTGTTCAAACAAAGTTTTTCTTTATTTCACTCGAGAAATATGGTTCAAATTTTTACTCTTTTAATTATTCTTTCTCTATTTCTCGTGGTAATCAATGGAAGTAAGTAATTCTAAATATTATTTGCTTCTTTATGTGTTACTTAAAATTTCCATTTTTTAGTAATATTTCTTTATTTTTATTTAATTTCACAGAACTTGATTGTATTAATTCCGATGGTTGTCCAAGAACTATGTGCAGATATCCTTTGGTTGCGAGGTGCATTAGTTATTTTTGTGAATGCGTAATAAAGAGAAAGTCCCTAACTAAGGGATATATAGGGGATTCAAGCCAAGAAATTGATGTATATAAAAATTGAACTCAAGTTCTTTTGAACAATCCGTCTTTTAATAAAGTTTATTAATTAATAGAGACCAATAATTTAGTTTATAAAATATTTAATTTTATTATACTAATAAATGTATATTTTATTTATACTTAATAAATTCTCGTACACTATGATATATGTTTCTCTTACGTTTCAATTTCTTTGACAAGCTCATACTATTAGTTGTAAAATTCTTATGATTCTCAAATATTAGAGATTAAGTCAATTTTGATTATTGTCGATTTTTATCTCAAACACTAGATTGAGAGTTATGTCACCACTTTGATTTTATAATTTGCCAACAAAGTTATCCTTTTTTTGTTAGACTTTACTTATGTCATGGGCGAACTCTGGATGATTAAACATCTTTCTTTGGAAACTAGGGGTTTAAAACAAAAAATAATAATTATTGTATTTTACATTTATTTTATAAATAAATTTATTGCCACATTTTTAATGCACTATTTCTAAAACAATTTTTTCTAAACGATCATCTATATTAATAATCTTTTGAAAATTTTCCCTGGCCTATCATCAAAAGCTATATAAATTTTTTATTTTGTTAAGACTATCATTACTTTTGTTTTTCACCAAACAGGGATCAAAAGCATTCGACCTAATTCTAAACCCACCTGTTTTAGAAACATTAATTGCAACTAGTAATAATAAAACATGAAAATTGTATAAGTATGGGATTATGAGTGAATCTCTTTTAGACGGTGTTTATTTTTGATTTTTGATCTTTGGTGTTCGCCTATATACAACACCTCGCTCTATAGTTATACTTTTACCGGTCTCTGTCCGTTTTGTACGGTGACCTGGTTTATTAAATAATAATAAAACATGAAACTGACTCGCAACTTTGACAACAACAATAATACAATATCATCACATCAAAGAGTCTGGAAAAAATATACCTCAAGAGAAAAATACGAGAAGAAGCAGGGCCTTGTAAAGGAATTTTCGGGCCTGACGCTGAAATTTTGATGAGACAATTTCATTTTGAGAAATGCTCATTCTGCAAAAAAAAAAAAAAAAAAGACAAAAGCTAAATAGTGCCCCCGATGCATTCTTTAAGCCTTTAAATAGTAATGTTTTATAAAAAATATATGAAAATATGTGAAGTCAAGGCATTGAGAATTGAAATGTTCAACTTTTTAAATAAATTATTTTCTTAAATGGAATCCTTAAAGAGTGCCCCGGAGGCACTGTTTAGCAAGACCCAAAAAATAATTCACGATCGCGATCGCATCACGAATCGACGTGCCATCGCAACTTGCCTTTTAATGTTCAATCTCTCATATATTTTTTTTATTAGATTTTTATAGAGTATTTATGAGCTTAACAAGTTGTGGAATAGTGTTGCAGGTCTACAAAGTTGATCAAGGTTCTATATAAATAGGATAAGTGAATAGAGTCGTTGATGAAGATCCTTGCCGACGTGGATAGATCTGTCGAAAGCAAGTAAGAATATTGGAGTTATTTCTTCAAATGATCAGATCATTTTCGCGTGATAATGAAATCCTTTTTAGCACTAGGAAATGTCTGTTGTAGCTTGGAGATCCACTCCAAAAATCATCTTTGACTGTGAGCATGCTTGCTACGAGCATTTAATGTAGAAGAGATAAAATGCTTGGAGCTGGTTAAAGATGTTGACATTCTAGAGAAATAGGACAAAATGTGTCAGTCCTAGGAGTAAACTGTCACTTCAAAATCTTGATGAAGCTTTGTATGTTCATTTCTTTAGAGTATATATATATATATATGGGGAATGCTAATGCACACCCACTCTTTTTTATGAAAGTGTGCATTAGCAACATACACCTTAGGGTGTATTTAATAACTTTTTAGTTATCTTTTGCTAACACACACTTTCTGAAAAATAAGTTGGTGGATTATAGCAAATGCCTATAGGAGTTGCTAACGTACACCCACTTATTTTTTAGAAGGAGTGTTTTAGCAACATACACCTCAAGGTGTATTTATTTATTTTTTAGTTATAACTTGCTAATGCACACCTTCATAAAATTGAGTGGGTGTGTTATAGCATATCCCTATATATATATATATATTAATGCAATTAAAGAATAAAATATTGTAAATTAGAAGTTTACAAATCATATTAAGATTGTCGTTGGCAAGATCGGATGAGTCATCCTAAATCTAATATAACGCGCAAATCATATTAAGTTTATAAATCATATCTCTATATGATAAATAGCTAATAAATTCTCTCAGGTTAGGAATTATAGATTAATTTCTTTGAAACTATCTGAATCATATAACTACGAGTGTGTTTGATTCGCAAATCAACAAATACTGGATAGAACAGTACATGTCAGAACAAGATGATACAGGACAGGACAAAGTTGTACCGGAGAGAGATAGATCGATAATATTTTTATATTCGAAAATAAAATGGATATTTTCGTATTTTATATAGTTGTACTGTGGACAAAAAGTTGTCATCTGGTTCAGTGATGGACAAAAATTCTTGTTTTTGTCCTGTCTCTTGCTACCTATTTTGTTCAGTCCCATAATCAGTTTATAAATCAAACAGGGTACAACTAAAGTTGTTCAGTCCAGTCCCATATTTTTTAGCAAATCAAACACATCCCGAGTATCTAGTTTATTCAATAAAAATTATTTATAGTTATTCAGTTATAACAAGAATTAAATTAATTGTTTGCATACGTATCTCTTTAAGAATATCAAAATTGTTGGTATGATTTAAAATTTGATATTTATTCATGTTTTTGATGATATGAGTTTTACCTAAAGAATTAGGGTGCTATATTATATAAATGACACTACAACATTTTTGTTCTACGGCAACACCAAAAAACCGTAGCGTAAAGTGAAAAAACCGTTGCTGTAAGCTACAAGAACGGTTTTTCAGCCGTGGTGGATCGAGGCGTTGTCTTAGCCTTCTGCAACGGTTTTTGTTCCAATAGCAACGCCATAACTATAACCGTAGTCGTAGGTAACCTTTCCAAAACGGTTTTCGAATTTTGCTAAAGCAACGGATTTAAGCCGTTACTAATTAAAAACCGTTGCCAATGCCTTATTTTCAAAAACGGTTTTCTATATGCTATGGCAACGTTTCTCACCGTTCGTATTACTAAAACCGTTTTGCTAGACCTGACTTAAAATTTTCGTTGTAAGCTACCGCAACAGTTTCTCACCGTTGGTATAACTAAAACCGTTTTCTTAAATCTGACTTAAAATTTTCATTGTAAGCTACCGCAACGCTTTTCACCATTATGATTTTTTTTTTAATCAATACAAATGTAATGTAAATCGTTATTATTTAACTAAGAGAACAATAATTTTAGTAAAATACATTGTTTATATAAAATTGTAATATGATCCTTATAAAAAAATTACATAAAACCAAAAATTATGAATCACATTTGTTTAAAATAAAGTACTTGTATATATTCTAAAACTTAATGTCAATCATCATTGATCACAATCAAAATTCTATTAAATAAAAACTTAAGCGCCAACTCTTTCTCTTCATCTTGTGCTTCCCAGTCTTGAAATTCTTCATCCATTTCATCATTAATTAATCATCTACAAAATAAAAGAAATATGTTCAATACATGTAGAGCTGTACAAGAAATTTTATTAGCTAATATGCTAGCGGTAAAGATTTGATATAAAAAAAAAGTGTAATATTTTCACCAATATGTACTTTGGCACAGAAGCAATTTTCTAAAGAAATAAGGCACCAGTTCAATGAGGGCACTGATAGATTGATAATGTATAATCTAAAGCATGCAACACAACAAGAAGAAAAGAACAAGAGAAATCCTAGAAATGTATCAAGTAGAGAACACCTAGAAATGTATCAAGTAGAGAACAATCAACTGAACTTACTCTATCGTCGCCAATATAAAAAAATTCATGCTGAGATTCAGATATGAAAAATGCAACTAAAACTATTAAAAGAAGAAGCTGGTAGGACCAAGTTATCCACCTATAAACCCATGTTAAAAACTATTCACTATATAGACTATAAAGGTCATTTTGATTAATAAAATTGAAAAAACCATGAAAAAGATACATGAAGCCATTTAATCAATCATTGAGGTAGTAATTACAATGTCACTCCCTTCCCAAGACACACAACATCAAAGCATATTAAGCTATTAATTATATTGGAGAAATTTGTCATTCATCATTTCATATGAAAAATACTAAACTAGTGAGTCCTCAATCTATGAAATGCAACTTAAAGTAGCCAAGACTCAAGTATTGCTTTGCAAATATACATTAGAGAATAATAGGCCTCCACTTTAAGACTAACATATATACACTCCACACAAAATCCCTACTACATCAGAACATACTCCACTTCACACATTGTTATGTTTCATATTTAACAGAATACTATATCATACCTGCTGAACCATAACCGGTAGATTATTAAAAACGTTTGACTTTACTAATAACTTTTTAAATTCAAACATATGATTGGTTGTGATTTTCCGATTAGTCTGAAATTGACGGTGTATTAGAATTAAACTCTATTTGAAATAGGTAGAATAAAAAGAGTGAGCATGGAACCTGAATCATGAAACACACACAACGCCACGCATCTCGCGAAAACACAGGAGCCATAATCTCAACAAATGCTGCACAAGGAGGAAGAGGATATTTACACTTCCCTGGTTTGTCTTGTATTTCTCTAATAGAAAAACCAAACAAATAAACAGTTAAAGACACATATACTCATTGTTTAATATAACAGACCACAAGAAAATCATGACTCATCATTAATTCTTACTTGTGAACTTCACTATCATTTCTTCTCTTTGTCATATTCCAAATTAACCCTTTTTGAGGTTCTAAAGCTGGATGAGAAATCTCCAAGCCATGCTTCTTCACCAGTTTTAAGTATGTGCAATTTGAATTAGAGATCCATATGAAACTTATACAATTAAGCACAATAAAAAGTAGAAGAACGAGCTCGGCTTTCTATTAGTATATTATATATTAATACTAAAAATACTCACTCTTCTGCATTAAAATGCTCAACCCCTAGATCTTCATCCCACATTAAAATATACTCATATGATGCCTATGATATTTCACTTATTAGTTGTGAAGTACTGTCAAGTTAGATGAAGAGAGAAATATAAACAAATCAATAATGTTCACTAATTTAGAAGCACACAGTATCAAGGTTTCAAATGATTATATCCACAACAACAGCAACCCACAAATTTTAGAAACAAATCAATAATGTTAACTAATTTTACACATTCCAATCATGCATTAACACATTATGCCAAACCTCATATTTCAAGAAAAGTGGTTGTGATGATAAAACTTCTTTAAGCATTTAGCAGTAGATAATTGAAAGATAGTGTAAAGAAGTTTTGTACTAAGCATGAAGGAAAATTAAATATCCAGCAGATTATCTAATGAAATGGTTTGTACTAAGCATCACCATTAGAGCTCCATACTACAAACACTCTTAGAAATAATCAAACACTCTTAGCCATACAAACAATAATGAGCTACCAAATTTCAACTATCAAATTAGACTTACAATACAATGAGCTATGTAAAGATTGAATCTGAACCTGAATTTCAAGGAAGATTGAATCTAAACCTTGATTGAATCTCAACGAAGATTGAATCTGAAGCTAAAAAATTTAAAGAGAGCGAAATATCCAGCTGACAGCGAGAAACCAAATAGCAGCAAACAATTGTACCTTCGTGAATAGCAGCGAAGCTTGGTTAGGAGAAGTATTAGGAGAGAAACGAGATATAATCAAACAATATGGATACTTTCCGCCTACATCGTGCACTGTAAACAGAGATGTAGGGTTCGTGAGCCCGTCTCTACAATCTCCAACAGCAACATAAAAATTTCGGTGAAATTGATGAGAAATTTAGGGTTAGTGAGTCTGAAATTGAGTAGAGATTAGGGAAAAGGACGGAAAATTTGGAGAATTTTTGAAAGGGAGGTTAGGAGAAACTTAGGGTTTCGTTCAGGAGGATTGGACTGTGGTGGTGAACATGTTGTTGATGTCGTTGAAGAAGGTATCGTCCAAATCGAAGGTTTCTAAAGTGTGTGCGTTTTACGCTATTTAATTTTGTTTAATGAAAAGAAAAGAAAATAGCTGGGCAGTGAAATTCTAGCGCTACTTTATTTAAAAAAATACACCAAAGGAGAAGTGGAGAACGGTTTATTTTATTCTTTCACTGATCCTATAAGAACGGTTATGTCTTATGGAAAAATAAAACAACGGTTATGAAGAATTTGTACCATAAGAGAACCCTTTTAAGCCGTTGCAAAAAAAATTATAAAATTTTATACACTACCACAACGGAATATGGTAACCGTTGCCTTTGATACCCTACCAGAACAGTTTTTTTACATTCAAAAAATTAGGCGTTGCGGTAGGACCAAAATGTTGTAGTGTGAGATCGATTAGCCAAGTAATTAGACTCGATCTATTTTTAAAAATTATTGTAATATTAGCGTTTAATTGTTGTGGTCTAGAATAGGGATGACAAGCAAGCCCAAATCTGTGGGGCCCACCCGCATATGAACCTGAGTCAACGGGTGAAAATTCGAATTGACTGTGTTTGAGTGACACCCGATATTTCGGATGTGGGTATGAGATCACTCAAACGCGCACCCGAAACCACATCCGATTAGATATTAAATTACGTAATTATCCTTACGTATATATAATTATAATTTAATTTCTTAACAATCTATGTTGAATACTATATTACCAAACTATGTTATTGTTGTATTTTAATGTGATTTCTTGTAATTTAACATTACTCAGTTTTATTGTTGTATTTTCTTAAAAATTTGAACTATACTTGTTACAAAACTATATTGCTATTTTACTTTTGCGGGTTCTTAGTACGAGTTTGAATGGAAACACATGAATCCAATAGTTGTGGGCAGTGGTGTTATTTTGCCACCCGAATAGATTTTAGATTTAGATTAGGGTTCTGGTGATGAATTCAAATACGAGTTTGGGTAGTGTGAAACACGCACCCGTTGTCATCCCTAAAACCGAGGGATAAATAGAGGATTAAAAAAATAATAATTATCCCATTTTACATTTATTTTATAAATAAATTTGTTGCCACATTTTTAATGCACTATTTCTAAAACAATTTTTTTAAACGATCATCTTATATTAATAATCTGTTGAAAATTTTCCCTTGTCTATCATCAAAAGCTACATAAAATAAAATATTTTATTTAAGACTATAAAAAAAATAATTCAGATATTTACTAAGTTTGATTGGTCAATTGAGTTTGATCAGAAAATGAAGTGGTCAATAGAGTGAGCTTAAAGTTAAACACAAATCACAACCCATTAATCTCATCTAAGAGACCTTTCAACGTATTAATGGTTTCTGGAAGTCCCTAAGAGCTAAAAACTGTGTACCTGAAGTTAACCAAGCAATAATTTTATACCTTTATTTTTAATGCAATAATTTTATACCTAAAAATTGTTCAAACAAGTTTATCTTTATTTCACTCGAGTAATATGGATCAAATTTTTACTCTTTTAATTATTCTTTCTCTATTTCTCGTGGTAATCAATGGAAGTAAGTAATTCTAAATATTATTTCCTTCTTTATGTGTTACTTAAAATTTCCATTTTTTGGTAATATTCCTTTATTTTTATTTAATTTCGCAGAACTTGGTTGTAGTAATGATGATGATTGTCCAAGAACTATTTGCATATATCCTTTTGATGCGAGGTGCGTTAGTTATTTTTGTAAATGCGTCCACAAAAGTTCAAGAAAATGGTTGAAGCCAAGAAATTGATGTATATAAAAATTGAACTCAAGTTCTCTCCAACAATCCGTTTTTCAGTAAAGTTCATTAATCAATAAAGACCAATAATTTAATTTATGAAATATTTAATTTTATTATACTAATAAATGTATATTTTTTCTATCCTTAATAAATTCTCGTACACTATGATATATGTTTCTCTTACGTTTCAATTTCTTTGACAAGCTCATACTATTAGTTGTAAAATTCTTATGATTCTCAAATATTAGAGATTAAGTCAATTTTGATTATTGTCGATTTTTATCTCAAACACTTGATTGAGAGTTATGTCACAACTTTGATCTTATAATTTGCCAACAAAAATTATAGTATTAGGAATTTTCGAGCCAGACTCTGAAATTTTGATGAGACAATTTCTTTTTGAGAAATGCTCATTTTGGCCAAAAAAAAAAAAAAAAGTCACGACCGCATCACGAATCGACATGGCACCGCAATTTTGCCTATTAATTTTCTATTTTTAATTTGTATTTTTCTGACATATAGTCCAACTTAGTAAATCCAATTCTAATTGAGTTTATAAAATAGTAGATTGTCAAAATACATCATTTCACACGATCCAAAACTATAATATTAATACTCCTTTCGATCATTTTTATAAGAATCATTTCACATTTCTAGATTCATTGAATAATTAATTTATCTAGTCTATATTATATGTCGGATACATTAATTATACCATGAATATAGAAATTATAACACCCCAACTAAATCGCCTAGAATATTTAGTCGAAACATAAATAATTGAATTTGAGTACAATAAAATTACAAAATAAATTACTTATTTTACAAGGTACAACATCAAAAAGAAACTAATGAAACTAAAACAGATAAGACAAAACAAGGAAGAAGACTAAAATCTTCTCATATGAAATCCAAGCTCAGCCTCGATCATCAGCTCCAACCTGATCCTTGCTTTGATAACCTGTCTATCTGGGAAAAAAAATGGAGTGGGATGAGACTACTAAGCCTCAGTGAGCTCCTACTACCCAACTACTGGTGACGATACACCGGGGCAACTGAAACTAATAGTTTCTATTCTTATCTTAATCCCTACTTAATCCTGATGCATAGTCCTGGTAATATGTTTTCATAATATATGAATAAAAGCAGTAAAGTGTATCACACAATTATCTGAGTTCATTTTACGAATACCCCGAGTTGAGCAGTTTCAGAGTATCCCATACCCAGCTAAATTCCCTATCATATCAGGGCTAGAGCGCGGTAACTATGCTCGTCTTGTCGTTGTGTGGAATTCCCTTGTGGAATTCCAATCCAGCTCCAACTCCTATCTGAGGTAGTCTTTCTGGTGCCTCAAGGACCACAACTAAACATATTATTTATCATATTATTTAGTCGAGACATAAATAATTGAATTTGAGTACAATAAAATTATATAATAAATTACTTATTTTACAAGGTACAACATCGGAAAGAAACTAATGAAACTAAAATAGATAAGACAAAACAAGGAAGAAGACTAAAATCTTCTCATATGATAATCCAAGCTCAGCCTCGATCATCAGCTCCAACCTGGTCCTTGTTTTGATAACCTGTCTATCTGGAAGAAAAAAAATGGAGTGGGATGAGACTACTAAGCCTCAGTGAGCTCCTACCACCCAACTACTGGTGACTATACACCGGGGCAACTGAAACTAATAGTTTATATTCTTATCTTAATCCCTACTTAATCGTGATGCATAGTCTTGGTAATATGTTTTCATAATATATGAATAAAAGCAGTAAAGTGTATGACACAATTATCTGAGTTCATTTTATGAATATCCCGAGTTGAGCAGTTTTAGAGTATCTCATACCCGGCTAAATTCCCTATCATATCAGGGCTAGAGCGCGGTAACTATGCTCGTCTTGTCGTTGTGTGGAATTTCCTTGTGGAATTCCAATCCAGCTCCAACTTCTATCTGAGGTAGTCTTTCTGGTGCCTCAAGGACCACAACTTAACATACAGTATTATTTATCATAAACATTTTATTCATACATAAGAATGGTATAAATCCATACATAAAATCATGATCAACTGTCTAAGTTGTTTGAAACTCTTTTCTAAGAATTTTGCATTATGCAACTAACTAATTTTTTCTAGTTCTTTTCTTATTTGTTATCCTTACCATGCATATCCCAATCCGGGGAACTTAATTAATAATCACATACCTAACACTATGTTATTGTTTGATTCCACCTAGGGTTCATGTGTGATAGTCATTGGGGGACTCATTATTAAATCACATTGTTCCCAATCATTAAGCATTTGGCTTGATAATCCTTTAAGTTTATTGAGAATTAAAATTATGTTTAAGGATTGCCATTTTTATATATTAATTATTTGATAACCAAATGAGACTTAAAACGAGTGTTTACGAGACCCAGTGATGAAACGAAGATAATTATGTTAGCTTCCCATAGCAACAAACTTCACTTGAAACAGAGCTTCAGATAGAAATTGCTTACCATTTGAATGCAGCTCTGTCCCAAATGTTTTCTGCATAAAAACTGTGTTCAACCTATCACTTCGAAAATTCCCACAGACCTCAATTCTTGTCAAAAAATTATGAAACTTATACCAAACCGCATGTTTTTTAATCTCGCGGTCAGTATGACTTTTATGCTCAAAACCTAACTAAACCACACTGCGAACACCCCTAATAAGAAAAATGTTAAATGGTGTACCCGGTGCACTAGTTAAAGACATAAATAAAGAAATTCTATCTTGAAATTTGTGCATTCAATATATTGAAAGGGTAAAAAGTCGTCTTTATCAACATTAACTTTTTGTTTTATTTCTATTTTTAGTATATTTAACAAGTGTACCGGATGCACTGTTTAGCATAACCCTTTTATATAATACTAGAGAGAAAAGACTTGGACCCAAACATAGATGTACCAGTCCAAATAACACAACAAGGTTCAAACAATCAAGTGTCTCGGTTCCAATTGTGGTGGAAATGAGAAGATTGGTGAAGTTGAGTAAGAAAAAAGGTGGATCAAAGATTTCATGAACTGTTTTCATTTTGGTAGAGCAAAGAAATTTAAGCATCTTAGATTTTCTATTATGTGAAGCGATAACAATGAACAAAATAAGTTGTCGTGAAATTTTTGTGAATCCGTCATCGCAGTATATAGCACCGCTCTAAATATTACTATTACTTAACGACAATTTTAAGACACTTGCTAAAAAAACCATCATGGTTCTTCTCTTCTCTTCTCTTCGTCTTCAATTTTTTCCATCTCTTCATTCTATCATATATATTAGTGCAATTAAAGAATAAATTATTGTAAATTAGAAGTTTACAAATCATATTAAGATTGTCGTTGACAAGATTGGATGGGTCATCCTAAATCTAATATAACGCGCAAATCATATTAAGTTTATAAATCATACCTCTATATGATGAATAGCTAATAAATTCTCTCAGGTTAGGAATTATAGATTAATTTCTTTGAAACTATCTGAATCATATAACTACGAGTATCTAGTTTATTCAATAAAAATTATTTATAGTTATTCAGTGATAACAAGAATTAAATTAATTGTTTGTATACGTATCTCTTTAAGAATATCAAAACAGTTGGTATTTTTTAAAATTTGACATTTATTCATGTTTTTGATGATATGAGTTTTAAAATTATTGTAATATTAACGTTTAATCGTTGTGGTCTAGAATAGGGATGACAAGCAAGCCCAAATTCGTGGAGCACACCCGCATCTGAACCCGAGTCAACGGGTGAAAATTCGAGTTGACTGTGTTTGAGTGACATCCGGTATTTCGAATGTGGGTATGAGATCACTCAAAGGCGCACCCGAAACCACATTTGATTAGATATTAAATTACCTAATTATCCTTACGTATAAATACTTGTAATTTAATTTCTTAATAGTCTATGTTGAATATTATGTTACCAAACTATGTTATTGTTGTATTTTAAAGTAATTTCTTGTAATTTAAAATTACTCAGTTTTATTGTTATATTTTCTTAAAAATTTGAACTATGCTTGTTACAAAACTATATTGCTATTGTACTTTTGCGGGTTCTTGCTACGAGTTTGGGTTTGGATGGAAAAATATGAATCCAATGGTTGTGGGCGTTGGTGTTATTTTGCCACCCGAATATATTTGGATTTAGATTTGGGTTCTGGTGATGAATTCAGATGCGAGTTTGGGTAGTATGATATTCGCATCCGTTGTCATCCCTAAAACCGAGGGATAGATAGAGGATTCTAATAATTATCCCATTTTATATTTATTTTATAAATAAATTTGTTGCCACATTTTTAATGCACTATTTCTAAAAAAAATAATTTAAACGATCATCTTATCTTATATTAATAATCTTTTGAAAATTTTCCCTTGTCTATCATCAAAAGCTACATAAAATAAAATATATTTTTCTTAAGACTATAAAAAAAATTAATTCAGATATTACTAAGTTTGATTGGTCAATTGAGTTTGGTTAGAAAATGAAGTGGTCAATAGAGTGAGCTTAAAGTTAAACACAAGTCACAACCCATTAATCCCATTTAAGAGACCTTTCAATTTATTAATGGTTTCTGGAACTCCCTAAGAGCTAAAAACTGTGTACCTGAAGTTAACCAAGAAATAATTTTATACCTTTTTTTTTTTTAATGCAATAATTTTATACCTATAAATTGTTCAAACAATTTTTTCTTTACTTCACTCGAGCAATATGGATCAAATTTTTACTCTTTTAATTATTCATTCTCTATTTCTCGTGGTAATCAATGGAAGTAAGTAATTCTAAATATTATTTACTTCTTTATGTGTTACTTAAAATTTCCATTTTTTGGTAATATTCCTTTATTTTTATTTAATTTCGCAGAAATTGAGTGTACTACTGACGATACTTGTCCAAAAACTATGTGCACATATCCTTTTAATGCGAGGTGCGTTAGTTTTGTTTGTCAATGCGTCCACAAAAAGTCAACAAAATGGTTGAAGCCAAGAAATTGATGTATGTAAAAATTCAACTCAAGTTCTCTCGAACAATCCGTCTTTTAGTAAAGTTTATTAATCAATAAAGACCAATAATTTAGTTTATGAAATATTTAATTTTATTATACTAATAAATGTATATTTTATATATACTTAATAAATTCTCGTACACTATGATATATGTTTCTCTTACGTTTCAATTTCTTTGACAAGCTCATACTATTAGTTGTAAAATTCTTATGATTCACAAATATTAGAGATTAAGTCAATTTTGATTATTGTCGATTTTTATCTAAAACGCTTGATTGAGAGTTATGTCTCAACTTTGATCCTATAATTTGCCGACAAAAATTAGTATAAAGGAATTTTCGGGCCTGACTCTGAAATTTTGATGAGACAATTTCTTTTTGAGAAATGCTCATTCTCGCAAAAAAATTAATTCACGACTGCATCTCGAATCGACGTGGCACCGCAATTTTGCCTATTAATTTATATTTTTAATTTGTATTTTCCGACATATAGTCCAACTTAGTAAATCCAATCCTTATTGAGTCTATAAAATAGTAGATTGTCAAAATACATCTTTTCACACGATCCAAAACTATAATATTAATTGAATAATTAATTTATGGCTAAACTGTATTTTTGGTCCCTTATGTTTATTTTAGGTCTGAATCAGGTCCCTTACATTTTAAAAGTTTCAATTTTGTCCCTCACGTTATTAACATTTGCATTAGTTAGTCCTTTTCGCAAATTTTTCACTAACTTCGTTTGATCCTTATACATGACTGACAGTTTGGACACATGGAAACTATTTTGAACATGTTCAGTGTCATTTGGAATACTAACTAAGTAAAAAATAATAATTAAAAATAATATATATTAATTATAATAATGTAATTGGCCCCAAAAAAAGTGTCCAAAATAGTGTCAACGTGTCCAAAATAATGTTCACGTGTCCAAACTGTCAGCCACGTGTAAAAATCAAACAGAGTTAGTGAAATATTTGACGTAATGGACTAACTAATGCAAAAGTTGATAACGTGAGAGACCAAATTGAAACTTTTAAAGCGTAAGAGACCTGATTCAAACCTAAAATAAACGTAATGGATCAAAAGTACAGTTTAACCTTAATTTATCTAGTCTATATTATATGTCAGATACATTAATTATACCATTAATATAAAAATTATAACGCCTCAACTAAATCGCCTAGAATATTTAGTCGAGACATAAAAAATTGAATTTCAGTACATTAAAATTACAGAATAAATTACTTATTTTACAAGGTACAACACCGGAAAGAAATTAATGAAACTAAAATAGATAAGACAAAACAAGGAAGAAGACTAAAATCTTCTCATATGATAATTTAAGCTCAGCTTCGATCATCAGCTCCAACCTGGTCCTTGCTTTGATAACCTGTCTATCTGGAAAAAAAATGGAGTGGGATGAGACTACTAAGTCTCAGTGAGCTCCTACTACCCAACTACTGGTGACTATACACCGGGGCAACTGAAACTAATAGTTTCTATTCTTATCTTAATCCTGACTTAATCCTGATGCATAGTCCTGGTAATATGTTTTCATAATATATGAATAAAAGCAGTAAAGTGTATCACACAATTATCTAAGTTCATTTTACGAATACCCCGAGTTGAGCAATTTCAGAGTATCCCATATCCGGCTGAATTCCCTATCATATCAGGGCTAGAGCGCAGTAATTATGCTCGTCTTGCGTTGTGTAGAATTCCCTCGTAGAATTCCAATCCAGCTTCAATTCCTATTTGAGGTAGTCTTTTTGAACATATTATTTATCATAAACATTTTATTCATACATAAGAATGGTATAAATCCATACATAAAATCACGATCAACTGTCTAAGGATTGCCATTTTTATGTATTAATTATTTGATAACCAAATGAGACTTAAAACGAGTGTTGTTAAGTGTGAAAAAAAGTACGAATCCACTCGCAAATTAAGTGCGAAAGCAGACCTGCAAACGGACCTACTACAGTTGAAAGATAGCCATTTTTCAATCCAAAACAAAATGGAATCAACACCTACAATCTCATTTCATCACCATCATAAAAAGGCAACTCTTTATACACAATTTTAACACATTAATGAACTTTGGAATTTAAGCATCATCACATCAATTAATCCAAAATTACATAGTAAAAAAGGGAAAAAGGGTTAAGCTTATCTATGTATAATTCATGTTCACCAAAAATTATTAATGAACACTAGGAGTACATATGGGAAAGCTAATACTCCAAAGTAAGTGTCTCTACGACTTATTTACTAATGTTTCTACATAATGGCCAAGTAAATAAGGTATGCTAAAACCTAAAGGAACCCACCTGAGATAAAATTACAGTTCCACCGTTCCGCCAACTTAAAACCATCCGTCGGTGCCGCTCGAACATGTAAACCGGCGACAGATTTTTCTGCGAAAATACTGCTACTGACCTCCAACTTCGATAAATCCTACATAACTCGTTTCGCAGCCGAAAATTACGAGACCAGTGATGAAACGAAGATAATTATGTTAGCTTCCCATAGCAACAAACCTCACTTGAAACAGAGCTTCAGATAGAAATTGCTTACCATTTGAATGCAGCTCTGTCCCAAATGTTTTCTGCATAAAGACTGTGTTCAACCTATCACTTCGAAAATTCCCACAGACCTCAATTCTTGTCCAAAAATTATGAAACTTATACCAAAACAACCGGAATTTTGTTATCTAACCGCAAAATAGAGCGGAATCACGATCCAAGTTACGAGGAGAGAGCAGTTACCTTATTAGTGGAGCTCTGTCCCAAGTACGAATTCTGCATAATCATCCAAATTATTCCAATTGTTCATCCCATAAATCACTGGTTCTTAAACTTCACAATCATGCTCCTCACCTTATTAGTTTAATGAAGTGTGCTTGTGTTTTTTCTTTAGTGGGCGTGGGTCCCACTTCTCTAAGGGAGATATGTTGCTCATATAATTTTTTTCTTTAGTATCTACTCAACTTAAATTGTTTCTGATATTATCAATAATAGTTTGTAGTGGGTTGTTACATAAATGTAAACCGTCTCTTATGAAAAAGATCGGAGAGAGAATTAAAAATAAGTTATTTTTATTAGATATTTTTTTTAGGATATATGAAATTTCTGTAGATGCATATTATATCATGTAAAGAGTAAAATAATATTTTTTATGTTTATTTCGTAAGAAGTTGATAATATTGTCATATTTTTATATCGCGATAAACTGCACGAACCTATTCAATCATAACCGCATTAGTTTGGTTTGGATGACTTTTCAAAAATCAACCAAACCAAACCAAACCGCATATTTTTTTATCTCGCGGTTATGATTACTTTATGCTCAAAATCTAACCAAACCGCACTTTGAACACCCCTAAATTAAGGAAAATGTTAAATGGTGCACCCGGTGCACTAGCTAAGGACATAAATAAAGAAATTTTGTCTTAAAATTTGTGCATTCAATACATTGAAAGGATAAAAAGTCGTCTTTATCAACATTTTATTTTTATTTTTAGTATGTTTAACAAGTGCACCAGATACACAATTTAGCATGACCCTTTATATAATACTCAAGAGAAAAAACCTGGACCCAAGCATAGATGTACCATTCCAACAATAACACAACAAGATTCAAACAATCAAGTGTCTCGGTTCCAATTGTGGTGGAAATGAGAAGATTGGTGAAGTTGAGTAAGAAAAAAGGTGGATCAAAGATTTCATGAAGTGATTTCATTTTGGTAGAGCAAAGAAATTTAAGCATCTTAGATTTTCTATTATGTGAAGCGATAACAATGAACAAAATAAGTTGTCGTGAAATTTTTGTGAATTCGCCATCTCAATATATAGCACTGCTCTAAAGCTCTGTTTAGTAAAAATTACTTATAGCTGATGATAGTTTATAGCTTATAGTTGATGATAGTTTATAGCTTATAGCTGATGGCTGATGGCTTATAGCTGATAAGCTAATTGAAGTGTTTGGTAAAATTTGCGGTTCAGCTGGATGATAAATGTAAAATGACATAAAAGGACATTTTTAATTCATATTAAAATTGATATTAATTTAATATTTAAGATACTTTATTTATATTATAAAAATACTTTAATTATTTATAATTAATTTTTAAACATTTATAAAGTATTTTTATTTTATTTCAAACCAAATTAAATCAATATTTATCTTCATTATTTTTATGTAGATTTTTTATTTTGTAAAAAATCTGGTTTTTCTAAAAACTCATAGTAAAAATTGATAGTTTTATTAAAAAAGTATGATTTATTATTGTTGTACAAAACAATAATAATAAGGATATATATATATATATATTAAAACAGTAAGTGGCGTAAAGTTTTTTTCTTTTTACGGTGAGCAACGTAAATAAAAAAACTCGATTATCACATAAAATTGCTATAAAAAAAACTCAATTATCACATAATAAAGGATACTGATCAATGATAATGGTTTATTGAAAAAAAAATAAATGGTTTATATTCATGTAAAATATACAATTTTATTTTAAATAATAAATTATAAAGGATAAAATTGGATTTTGATTAAAATAATAAGGGTAAAAGTGGAAAACAAGATGATAAGCTATAAGCTATAAGCTCATAAGCTACTTGAAATAGCTTCTGAAAAATAAGCTATAAGTCAGTAAAATAAGGTATAAGTCAGTGTTGAAAAGACTGTTACCAAACAGATCTTTTAGCTTATAAGCTATAAAACGTAAGCTATAAGTCAGTTTGGTGGTGTTGGCTAACGGACCCTAAATATTATTACTTAATGACAATTGTGTCTCTGGCAACACTTGTTATGACAACATGTAAAAATTGTTGCCAAAAATTTGCTAAGGGGACGTTTTATGTATGTTGCTAGGAATATTTTTGCAACCCCTCGTAAATGTCCCCTAAAATACTTTTGGGGACGGTTTTGGAGCGTTGGTCTTTTAGTTCTTTGGCAATAATTGTCAACCGTCCCTTGAAATACTTCTGGGGACGTTTTTAATGTGATACTGTATTGTTTCTTTTGCAATATTTGACAATTGTCCCCTTAGATACTTTTGGGAACAGTTTTAAACTGTTGTATAACAATTTGATCAACACCAAAATATTTGAGGCAATTTTCCCTCCCAACCAATACACCAAAATTTTATATTCAATAATATTTTTTTTTGTCCCATAAGCTTAGTTCATTTGGTAGAACAATGCATTATAATCACCAGCCGCCAAATGGGCACGTTCGTTTGTGTGATCGATATTCTCTTTTGTTTTTTGTGATTGATATTCTCCACTGTGCAAATATAAATAACTATTTAATCTCTTTTTTTATTGAATTTAGTTAATTGATAACTACGTAACCTTTGTTTTTGTGGTTAGCCATTAAGAAGAAAAAAAAATAAAATTTACTATAAAAAAAAACTGAAAACCTACTTTTATGTGGAAATTGTGCTTAGTTGTTAAGAAGAAAAAAAATATTATTTACTAAAAGAAACTAAAAATCTATTTTTATGTGGAAGTTATTTTTCAAGGGTAATTAAAATAGGAATAATAAAAAAGTCATCCCAAAAATTTGTATTCCCTTTATATGTTAGTATAGATAATTATATTTTGTTATTATAATATCAATATTTGGTAAATAACATATGGAGTAAATATTGTAATAATATCTTCACTCAAAATTAAAATTAACTAAATATTTCAATATTTGGCAAGATACCCTCCAAGTTTTTCAACCAAAAAAAATAAAAAACATTCACTCCAAATATTAATTTTTTTTTACTTCACTCCAAATTAAGGTATACATGTCAGTTTTCATCCCTTCCGGCTTCCAGACACTTCTCGCCTCAAACCTGCGAATTTCAGCTTCAACCATGTTCCTTAAACCCAAATTGCAAATGTACATGCCTCAAACCCATTCTTAAATCGGTAATAGATTCACCAAAATCACAAATCCCTAATCGATTTCAGTTTCCCTTTTCGCCTTAGATCAATACTCTTCAAACCCAAATCGATTTCAGTTCCTCAAACCTAAATCGTTTCACGCCTCAAACGGATCATCTTCAAGGCTCAGATCTTCGATTTCTCTCTTGAAACCTTAGATCCCAAATCGCCACTCTTCACACAAACCTCAAATCCCTAATTAATTTCAATTTCCCAATCTCACGGTATGCTTAAATATTCTCTGATTTAGATTTTGATTTTGCTTATTATTGTTTTTGCGTTGTTTATGATCCAAACATGAGAATTTGTAGTGTTGTGTCTGATTTTGATGATTTAGTTTTGCATTGTTTCTGATTTTGAATGGTGTGGTGTTTTCCTTTTGAATGATATATACAAATTTTTAGCTACTGTGAAGGGATGAGATTGAGTGAAAGAAAGGATTTATGGTTCATTTCATAATTTTCCTGCTTCTTTGTGTTAATTTCATGATTTTCAAATCTCGGTAGCTGTTATTTTTGCTTAATATGTTATTAAGAATCAGATTTTATGTTAAGACCCGTTGTATTGAAGTTTTTGATTACTGATTAAGCTAATTAGTATGAAGATGAAGAACTAATTAAACTAAACTTGTTTACATGAAGTTGTGGGTCTGAAAGATGGTTAAGATTTAATCCTTGAAAGGCATGAATCGTAAACAAAAATTTGTCATAAGCATAAGATTTTGATTTATTTTATCTTGTCGGTTGAAGCATGAGATTGGATTGAGTCTACTGTTAGAGATGCATGGAGAAGATATAAGCACAAATTTAAGAAGGGTAAATTTTTGAAGTAATTTGAGATTAGGTGACTCATTTGTTCTGCTATATTTTATTAACCGTTGTGTAATTTGAAAATTTCTTCAATTTGAAGTTAATGAATGCTCTATTATAAGAAATGAGTAGAATAGGTTTGTGTTCTTGTTATGAATTTAGTTTTCAGGCAATAAGGCTGAAATGATGTTTAGAACCATGAATGAAGGTGAGGTTGTTCCTGATATTAATACTTATAACTATCTTGTTCATACTTTTGGTATGTTGAATAAACTCGAGGAAATTTATGTGCTTCTTAGAGAAATGGAGTCTTCTAATGTTCTGTTGGAGATCTATACAAAGTGAGGGTCAATTTAAGAGTTGCTTTGGGTGTTTAGGAAAATGCAGGAGGCTAGGTGCGTGTCGAATGCGGACACTTACAATAATTAACACTGACCCTGATGTTGGTACTTATAATATTGTCATACAGGTCTTTGGGCAGGGTGTATTCTTTAAGATGGTTGTCACTTTGTTTCATGACACGGTGGAATGTGCGAAGATTTATGAAGCTTCTCACTTTTTTTATCAAGATAATTTAATTCTATTCTCTTTATTTGTCTTTTTGATTAACTTTTATGTGTATTGTGCATCTAAGTAATACTTATTTTACGGTGAAATATATTATGAACGAAATTGTGTACTAGTGATCATATCTGATGCTTTTGTTTTGCTTTTAACTGTTATAATGGAATTCAAAATTTGAAGCTTTTGGATCCAGATGCAATGTAGTGCTTTGGCTGGTAGTGGAATTGAATCCATGGTTGCGATCCCTAATAATCAATGGAGTTAAGATCAAGTGAGTTTTTGTACATCATTTTTCTTTGTGTTAACTGATTTATTTGTTTATGTTATTGAGTATTTTTTATTTTTTTTGAACGGCAAATATAATATTATTAATGTTATTGAGTATTGATTTGCATTTGATATCCAAGTCCTTGATTCTTTGTATTAATTTTTGTTGGAGAAGTTGTTGTGTTTGGTTTTCTAGTTTTAATACATGTTTAAGTTAAATCCTTGAGTCATGTTGTGTTCATGTACCATTTTTTTTAATGCAGCAAAATTTTATCAGAAGATAAATATTGAGCCAAGCACATGAAATGCAGTGGAACACTAACAAGGTACAAAGGAAACAAAACAAGCAGACCAATGCCTGATAAAAAAACAACACAGCGGGCCAAAAACCATAATCAAAGGAAAGTGACTGAACCAGAAAGAGTTAAAGCCACTCTAAGAAGACCTGCTATAACCTCAATAAAAAACAGCTGACTACACAACCAAAAAAAAGAAGCCATAGCAGCCATTGAAACAGAGGCAGAAGCATCACACACACAACACCGGGTTCATTTACCATTTGAATTTGTGTATTAACTGTCTGGTTGTAATTGTGTACTGCTGATAGTAACTATGATGCACATCTTGTGATTGATGTGTGAGGCTTTGTACTAGTGATTAAGACCTCATTAATGGTCCAAACTTGTTTAATCATAATAAATGTGTGTACTCTTCCAATTTTCCAATTTTCTTTCTATAGTGGATTTTTTTTTTATTGTTGGCAGTGCATATGAAAATGAGCTCGATTTGTTTTGTGTCAATGACTGGCAGCTATAAGCTTTTGGGACATTTTATGATTGTTCTCCTTATTTTAGTTATTGGCAACGCTTTTCTGTTGTTGCCAGATATAGCAACGCTTACAAAATGTTGCCTTAAGTGCGCTTAAACAAGTGTCCCCTATCCCCATGTTTAGGCAACGTTTATTAAAAGTGTGCCGAGAAAGTGCGAAAAAAACGTCCCCTAAGACAATAGGCAACGCTCGCATACAAGACACTTGAAAAACGTCCCCTATTCTTTTTGGGGACATTTTTCATGGTTCTGGCAACATTTTTTAAGTGTTGTTAATGACTATAAATGTTGTAGTGTATTTTAAGACACTTGCTAAAAAAACCATCATGGTTCTTCTCTTCTCTTCATCTTCTATTTTTTCCATCTCTTCACTCTATCATATATTTTTTCTATCTCATTCTTCTTATTGGGTGTTCGGGTCTAGGCCATGACTTATTTCACTGGCTCAATCAACCAAAATCTATCTTTAATATTTCGATAATCTCAATAAATCAAAAAATGTCCAGTGCGCCTCACTGCACTAGATCACACCTCTTGTGTTCAGGACCATTGGATAAATTCTCCACTATCTTCCATGTTTCATGTAACACCCTAAAATTTAGAAATAGTTTAATTAATTTCAATAAAAATATATATAGAATTAATTAATAATTGGGGGGTTTTTATAGAATTTAAATAAGTAAATCATAAATATTTTGTTTTTATTTATTAATCATAAATATTTTGTTTAAATTCTTCCGATGTTTATACAACATTCTTCACATTAAAAGTAAACTAATCATAAATATTTGAAATAAATATTTTCTGGTCCCGTAAATATTTTTTAAAATTTTGTTTTTACCAGAGTTTTAAAAACGGGACCGGACCGGCCGATCGAACTGGGAACCGAAAGGTCAACCGGTCTAGCTTGATAATTGATCGGGCATGCTATCAAACCGGCGTGAACTGGGAAAATCGGTGGTTTTTCGAATCTGTCGGGTTTTTGTTTTGTGTAAAAGCGCTTAACTTTTTTTATAAATGCACGTTTTTTTTGTGTGTGACATAAATGACTTTTTTGAATGAAGATTTTAAATGTTCAAAAATACAAGAGAATTGTCATTACTAGGGTTCAAACTAATGACCTCTTCATGAAAGTTAGAGCATTCAAACATTGTGCCAAATTGGTCATTTGTGAATATTTTTACTTTACAATCTTTATATTGCATATAATCTTGTATTACTATTAAAACAAATTTCTCAACAATTTTGATTTCTTTCAAAAAAAAATTGATTTATTTATTTATTGTTTGTCTAATGTTTATTTAATTGTTTAACTCGCATTTTTATTTATAATAACCAATATTTCTGTGATAAAATAAAACTAATTATTCTAATTTATTATATTTGTAACTAAAATACATATGCTATAATTTTTTTAAAAATAAAAATATAATTGTGGTTCGATCCATAAAATAAATAAATAAAGATGCCTAATCACTAATTTAATACATATACTTTTTTTTATATAGACCGAATCATACGACCGAGCCATTTGGTTTAATTTGGTTTAGTCATGCGGTTCGACTAGTAACCCAATGGTTCGACCTGTGAACCAGCACCCTTGTTGGTTTAATGGTCGGTTTGATTTTTAAAACACTGATTTGTAGTCTATTGTCACATCATACCATGTCAGCTTCCGTTAACCCAACTTAACTTCATGGACCATTTTTGGAAACGGAAAATTTTTGGGGGACTAATATTTGAAAAAGTTTTTTAAGGGAATAATAACGAAACTTTAAATATTTATAGGGATCATTAACATATTTATTCTTTATCGTTATTAATATCAGAAAAACTAGCAAGTGCTGCATGTGCATGCATTTTTTTTTATAAGCAAAAGTTTGAATTTATAAGGGAGTACTAGCGGTGCTTCAACTCTTACAAAAAGGTAATTATAGTTGCTTATTTCTAAGCAAGTTAAAGGATTAATACACCAATCATAAAATATATAACATCTCTATAAATTACGCCCTCTTCTACTAATAAACCAAAGCCACGAGAAAGTCTTTTTATTCGCCATTAAACTATTTAAACATATTGAAACTCCTCTAAAAATGATGTTATTTCTGATAGACCAACCAAATGCATGTTATTGCACACCAGATTAGATGCCTCACCTTACTGAGTCTACGAGGCTCGTGTGCATGCATTGTTATTTGATTTATAAATACCTCAAACGATGTTTTTCTTATTTGAAAATGTTTTTAGTGTTCATCAAAACTTTAAAAATAAGTTTCTTTTAAATTTTGAGAAATTAGATATCGGTTTTTTACATTTTAATGGCCTTCGTTTATTGTCAAAATATAATTTAAATAAAAAATTTATATATTGACTACCATGAAAATTTAAATTCATCAAATGCTAATATAAAATAAAAGAATCTAATAATTTTTTTATGAGTATTAAAATTTTTAGTTGAGATATTACTGGCAAATCGACTTTTTTTGAATATAAAAAAAGAAGAAGTGATCAATCGACTAAACTAAGAGCTGTTTACCACAACACATTAATTTTGTCTTATAGAGACAATTAACAATTATTCCAATTTTTTATTTGTTTCTTGCGACTCCTAATTAAATGTTAAAAACTCTTTATTTGATAAGTTGACCAAGCTAGCAAGAAATTCATACTTATTTTTTTTGAACGGCAAATATAATATATATATATAAAATCTGATCTACGTACAAGATGAACATAAACCAGAAAAGAAGGCTACAAATAAATACTTATAAATTGTTTTAAAAAGTTTTTATTTATTACATCCAAAGTAGGAAATATAAATGGCTCAAATTTTCAATCTACTAATTATTCTTTCGCTATTTTTTGTGGTAACAAACGGCTGTAAGTAATTCTGTAAAAACTCTTTTTCTTTTCTCGACAAAAAATCTTATGTTTTACACAATGTTTCATTTCATTTCATTTTGTTAAAATTCGTTATATTATTATTATTATTATTATTATTATTATTATTATTATTATTATTATTATTATTATTATTTAACTTTGCAGTAGAGCGGTGCATGACAGACAGTGATTGTCCAAATGGTATGTGTATCCCTCCTGTGCTTGCAAAGTGCACTAAATCCATATGTCAATGCTTCTATGGGAGACATGGGAAAAATAAACCGTTAATGTAAAACAATAAATATATATATAATTATATTTTATTTATTTTAAAAGATAAATATATTGTACTAATAAGTGTATAATTTATTGCTTTAAAAAAAATAAGTGTATAATTTATTTATTTAATTTATACGTCATTAACTTATGCAACAATTGTTACCTTTATCAATAATAAAAGATAAAGAAAACAACAATGTCGCATCATGAGTTTTATTTACATTTTCAATTCATAATTAAAATTAGCTACTTTAGTATTTTTAACGCTTTCTATTTGTGTTTGTTTCATATTTTTTTTATCTTTAATTGTATATTTTCTAAATCTAAACTTCACGGTTTGAGTTTATTATTATTTTAATTTTAATTTTATTTTTTTAATTTCTAACCGAATCAAACTGTCTGACAATCCGTTTAATTCGCAAACTCAAACCTGTGAAAAGTGAAAACTGATCTTTATTTTATGAGCGAATTGAGCCTTATTTTTTTACTCTATGATTTAGACTAGATGACAACTTTAGACCCGAATGTGCCCAAATTCACCCACCATGCATCCACCCATATTTAACATATTGAAATAGATGTGGAAAATAAATCTTAATTCCTTGTTTAAAAATATGATTTATTTGATTTGACGTAAAATTAAATGCATATGATTTTGAAAGATCTTGAAAAGTATAGTTTCCCATAAAACAATTTGGCCTTAAATTTTCAAATGGGTAAATATTCTCTAATTTTGTGACCTTAAAATTTTCTGAGAGCATAATTTTCCATAAAACTAAAATATATATATCATAGATTTTGTTATTGCTATAAATCTTGTTAAAGATGGTTGTCCGCTAACTTATCCTCAACCGACTCTTTATAAAAAACATACATTATATTTTTCGTCGTAGATTATAAAAAAGTATAAAATTTGGGTTGTTTGCGTTTGAGTTGTGTGGAATGAGAGAAATCTCTGTTTATTTCGACATACAACACATTCTGTGGATCAGTTATTGGACAAAGTTAAAATGTTCTCATATCGGTGGTTGAAGACAGCTTTTAGTACTTTAGTCTCGAACTTTCATTGCTGGTGGTCGAACTCATTGCTTTGTTTGGGAATTGACTAATTTGTTGTATTATCTTGATGCTACTTAACTACTCTTTGTAAAATGTTGTAAGACTCCTCGGCACACCTTGTGCTAAGGTGGATCGTTGGTTTTATAATATATTTCATTTCTGCGTGTTAAAAAAAATAAATTAATTTGTTTTAGGTTTCTCAGATTGTGTTCGTTGGAGGAAATTCTAATAAATTGTTTATGACATTGATTTTATTTAATCAATTTGAGTACAAAAAATGCTTAACGATGTTACATTAGCATATTTGTAATGACCCAATTTTGTTAATTAGAGTTATTAAACTATTTATGTCTTATTTGTGAATTAATTAATTGATTATTTGTATTTATTTTATTTGCGATGATTTAATTTAATTAATTTTTATGTGACACATATTTATTAATAGATGTGAGTAGTGAGTGAGAACATTAGTTAGTAAGACTAAATTATAGTATAGTTATGATAGATTGAGTATTAGGCTTTTATGAATGAGAATTGTGATTCATTAAAGGTATTTTGGTAATTGATGAGTGGTAACCTAGCTATAAAAGGGGAAAATTAGAGAGAGAATCTCATTTGTCATAAATTTTGGTGGAGGAAGAAAGAGAAAGTGAGAGAGAGTTTTGAAATAGAGAAAGAATGAAACATGAAAACAAATCTTGTTTTTCAAACAGCATCCTCACTAAAACTTCGATTCCTGATTCGTTAACCGTTGGATTTCATTGAAACTTTGAGAGGGTAGGTTCAACACACCTGAAGGCAACTTTTGACCGTTCGAATCATCGAAATAAGGTCTGAGGAGAGAAAAATTGTGCTCTGAACTTACCAGATTTTGAGGGAAAAATAGTATCAAATAGAAGAGAAAGAAGCTTAGAGAAAGGAAGAAAGAAAGGAAGAGAGAAAGAAAAGAAAAACCGAATTAAAATCAAAGAGAGGAAAGGAGGACTAGAGAATCCATCATAATCAAGGTATGAGAGTAGTAGTTGAATTCTAGGGCGATTAAGGAAAGAGGAGAAAATTTATTTCTCTCCATCCCAATCTTTCCTCACTATTTTCTCTTTGGGTTGGGTTTTGATTTCTAAACCGATGAATTTATGGTGTAGATAGAATCAATGAACATGTTGCTAAATGAAATCATGAATTTTGGGGTTTAATATAAGGGAATTTGTAGATGTTTGAGGTTTTATGAACTTTTATGAAAAATGATAAAATTTATGATTTCTAGCATGAAATGTTGTTGATACTTGTTATAAGTTGTACTTCCATGCTTATTATGCTTATACATGTCTAAATTTATCATCTTTATACTTTGGTGTGTTGAAATTTCGAGATTAAGGGACTTTTCCACAAAAACCCGAAAACATGGTTTGGCTGACCTGTGTAACTCGCTGTAACAAGCAACTCGCCAGGGCAAGTGAGTCCAAGTGCTTTCTGGTTTTGCTCTCTCTGAGCTCGCCCGGTGAGTTTATCAGTGCAAAAAAATATGATTTTATTGAATAAATGAGATAATGCTTATACTATGTTTGGAATATGATATTATGATTATGTGATAATGTATATGACTCTAAATTGAGCCTTAAATGATGAATTGAGTTATGATATGTTGATCAACTACGATGATTATGTTTGTTGAAATGAGGTTATGATTCATGATATCATATATGTGGATGAATTATGATAATGAAATATGATGATGATAATCTTGTATATATGTGTGATAAACATTAATTAATGTGATTTAATTAGTGGAGGAGATGTAGTTGTAAAATGTGATTGAAGTACATAGAACTAATTAATGGAGAAGATGTACTTATAAAAGGTGATTGCAGTACATGGATTGTGATATCTTTTATAAGATGAGATGATTAAACCATATGTTTGGTAATTTGAAATTCATGCAACCATATATGTATTATGAGCAAATACTTTAGTAAGGTGACTAAGGTATGACAGATATTTTAGCAAGGTGATTAAAATATAATTGGAATAAGTTTTTCAATGAATTGATAAAGTACCTCATGCATTAATAAATGCTAGGGAGCATTTCATGAATATTTGGCATTATATTGTATTAGGAGATGAAGGTGAAACCATTATGGGAACTACTTGGTAATTGACACTGTTGTTGTGCATTAATTGCTATTTGTGTATCAATTGTGAGTAACTTGATTTTGATGATACGTGGGTTATATGATTTTCTTGATACTAGATTTATGAATTATAAATGTATCTTAATTGTATAATCTTGCATCTTTATGGTGCGAATGTTAGTAGATTTTATTATGATGTTATTAAGTGTATAATATTCGATATACTTACATTTTATTTGGGATTCTTTAATATGCTGGACCTTTGAGGGTCCAGTTTCTCAGGTTATGTTTATGGTCAACTTGTCGATGAAGCTCCACTCTGATTAGGACGCGAGAAATGGTTTACCTTTGATGTATAGAGTCGGTTGTTGTCTATATTATTTAAAAATGTATCATTATGGAATTTGTAATTTTGCAATAGATGTTTTCTTACTAATTAAGTTATTAGTAGTGCTTTGAAGTAAATTTGATACTCGATCCATTGTTTTTTTTTATAATTCAAACTTTATTTTCCGTTGTGCATTTTTAAAAAGATTTTATAAAAGTATAAATAGTTAAATAATGGGTTTGAGTGTTACAATATTAAGGTGAGAACACTACGTGGAATCTGGCCAGCGGCGACGGTTCAAAAAGGAATTTAGCGGCGGTTTAACTGCCGCTAAATGACATATGCGGCAGTTGGCAAGCGTCGCTAAATGAGCCGTCGCTAGGTCATTCAGCGGCGGTTCTAGTAAATCATTGGACCAACCGCCGCTAGGTCAGTTACCGCCGCTATAAGTCACTGTTTTTGCGAATTTTTTAGACCTTTTTGCGACGGTTTGAACCGTCGCTATACGCTTTTTTTTTTTATTTTTTTTTTTTGTTTTCCGCAATTTTTTAAAAATGCTTTTTTTTTTTGCCCATATTTTTCAAGAACAAAGATTAATCATACAACTCATAAAAGAAGATGTACGAAAGAATTGCATTAACTCAAGATTCGCTACGGATGCATATTTTTTGTTTCCCGCAATTTTACTAACCACTTCACCAAAGGACTACATATTAGGAAATATAACAATATTACATTAAAAAGTTTTAATTTTACTTCCAAACTTTACATCAAAATTTCTTTTAGTTAAAACACCAAAACACAAAACTATTACATAAAAAGTGCAACAAAACAAACAAGAAGCTTGTAGGCTCTAGATTCTCTCAAGCAAAAGAGCAAGATAAAACACTTACTAAGTGAGAAATAACTATATAGCATGGATATAATAAACCAACCTCCTGTTGATCAAAAAAAAAAAAAAATAAACCAACCTCCAGAACCTTGAGAGTCCTCTTCTGCCATTCGTCATACTCTTGTTGATCAGTAAAATCTGAAGCTTTGAGTTGTTGCATTAGCTCAAGTGGAACCACCACAAACTCAATCCTTCTTCCAACCTGCAATATTGAAGTTCACAAGTTAACAAAAAGCATAACCATAACCATGGTTCAACTAAGAAATAAAAAACTTGAATGTTTCTTTCGCTTTTCAATTCCACAACCCGAATCTTACCTAGTCATCATCTATTCTACCCATAAACATTGACACAAACAAGGAGCAATAAACAACAATTTACATAAATCTGAAAAAGAAAAAAAAAACTTAACAAACACATGATGAAATCCAGTCAATTGCATTTCAACAAACACTATAATAGCATCAAAGTGACTCCACACTAATCAGCTCATAAAATTAGAATAATCCAAAAGTAGATAAAAAAAGAACTCAGGTGAATCTAATTAAGCAGATCAAACACCACTCTATACATGCATTACAACACACACAAAGTGTTGATTAAGGAAACACATGACGCACGTCGGACACGCGAATCAGGAGATTTCAAATTGAACCGGAACCAGAACCTGGACTCTTCTTAGAACCCAAACCGGAAGATTTCAAACCAAAAGCCTTCTTAACCTTACCGTTCTCCGTTCAACAATATTGAAAGATTCTCTCTCTCTCTCTTTCTCCCTCTCTCGTCTCCATCTCCTAGTATTCTATAGGGACTCTATCAACAAAAAGTAATTGTAAATTATATACTATATTTCAAATTTGTTTTTTCGACATTCTACCACAAAGAAATAAATTTTGAATGATCAGACATCCTTCTTTGGGAATCTAAGTTTTTTTTTAAAAAAAAAATTATCCTATTTTACATATATTTTATAAATAAATTTTTCGCCACATTTTAAATGCACTATTTCTAAAACATTTTTTTTAAAAGATATCATCTAAATTAATAATCTTTTGAAAATTTTCCCTTGTCTATCATCAAAAGCTTCATAAAATAAAAAAATTCTAATTTTCTTTTGAAGACTATAAAAATATTTAATTTAGATATTTACTAAGGTCGTTGATTGGTCAATTGAGTTTGCTCCGAAAATGAAGTGATCAATAGAGTGAGCTTAAAGTTAAACACAACACATTAATCCATTTTAGAGACAGTATAATAATAATTTCAATTTATTAATGGTTTCTTGAACTCCTAAGAGCTAAAAGTAAACCCTGTACCCGAAGTTAACCAAACAACAATTTTATACTTATAAATTATTCAAACAAGTTTTTCATTATTTCACTTGAAAAATATGGCTCAAATTTTTACTCTGTTGATTATTCTTTCTCTATTTCTCGTGGTAATCAATGGAAGTAAGTAATTTTGAACATTGTCTACTTCTTTATGTTTTACATAAAATTTCATTTTTTTTGTAATATTCCTTTATTTTTATTTAACTTTGCAGAACTTGATTGTATAAATTACAATGATTGTCCAACATCTATGTGCACCTATCCTACGCTTGCGAGGTGCATTAATAATTTTTGTGAATGCGTGTATTCCCCTAAGCGAAAAAAGGGATATTTAAGACCAATGATTTGATCTACATAGAAATCAAATTCAGGTTCTTCTAAACGATCAATTTTTTTTGAAATTTATTAATTATTTAAGCCCAATAATTAAGTTTTTAAAAAATATAATTATATTGTATTGTATAATTTATTTATACGTAATAATTCATTGTTGCCAATCATGGTTGTTGCCGATCATAAAAATTTATACAAAATTGCAATTTTAAGTTTCTTAAAAGGATATTAGTTGTGCAAAATGAAGAACATACAAAAAGTAAAGACTCGCATGATAAGGTTTAATCACAAACACCCGTGCGATGCACGGGTTTGGCGGAACGCCTTATATATTTGGCATAAACTTTAATCGGCGATGAAATTATTATTTTTTCGTGAATTATAAATTTTTATCAGTGATAATGTAACACCCCGTTTTTCAACAGCCAAAAAGGGCATTATTTTTTTTTTCTTTTTCAACTAACACTCAAAGTGCGCATAATAGTTTTATAAATGAACCGGCATTCAAATATACAAAAGAACTCATTACCAAAAGGTGCTTCGACAAGCAAAGTGTATTTCCTGAATAATTACAATCCAAGTCTAAGTACCAAAACAAGTTAGAAATCATATGCTATCCAAAAAGCACGGTGCACAAAACACACCGGCGCATAGTCTAACTATTCTAGGCTACAACTCCAACCGCTCACTGGGGTCTGGAACAGCCACCGTCGTCGCCACGACCTAACCCATCATCTGGGTGGGATGAGCCCGCAAATGAAAGAAAGGGTCACCACAAAATACAAGTATATATATATATATATATATAACCGGTGCGAAAGATGTACACATAACAAATTTCCACATACACAAGAGAAAGCTCTTTAACACAAAAGCAAATCCCACCAACGGGCTTATATATATAATGCACACATAGCCTACCAATGCAGACTCTACATGATCGTGACACCAATCACTGGCTGCCACATGCATGAATTTTAATTCCGGAATTCAACCTCTCTATAGAAGGCGTAGGTCTCTGGTGGGATAACACCTCCTACTATTGGTGGGATAACACCAGGTAGAGTCACACAAGACAATACCAAACAATCACGGTGGGATAACACCGGGTGAGTCACACAAGACAACCACCAACTCAATAAAATCCAGTGGGATTTGGCGAAGTCGCACAGACAACCGCCTGGTACGAAGGCAAGTCACACAAGACATACACCTAGGCACGCAACTATGAAATGCATGGCATATATTCTCTTCGGCATATACGGGATAGTCACACAAGACACAATCCTCGCGTAGTCCTATCTGACGCACGCATTCACATATGCTCATGCAAACAAACACATAGCCTAAAGCCTATGTACAAAGCATCTCAGCATACATACATTTTCTCAATCATATGTAATTTGCACACATTTTTATAAACACGTTCTCATCAACGAGAATACATAAGTACAACATGCTAAAGCACACAGCAATTGCACACACAGCGAAACAAAGCATGTCGTAATCGTTTTAAAGACAGAAATAAAGTGGAGCCCTTACCTCGGCAAACTTCCGTCAACAACACACGTCCAAACAACACAACGCGCTTCCTAAAACAAGCAGCGTACCATCAATACATTGTTTCCCAACCAATCGTATTGAAACTAAACCATAAACCCCAAAAACTTGAAGGTTTCTAAGGAAAATCCACTCTTTCGGATACCATACCAAAATCTATCGTATTGATCAACCACCATGAGTTATTTGTACTATTTTTAGGACCCAAAACAATTATCAAAAGTCTTAAATAATTTGAAATGCAAAATGGCCGTTTTCTTGCATTATAAGTTACGTACTTTCCGAGTACCCGAAAAACTCGTTTCCAATCCCCGACACTTCCATAAATTAATAAAAAGGGATTAGAAAGCTAAAAACCAAGTTTAGAAATCAGAATCCAAAATTTTAGGTCCCAGAGCTCGCCCTGGCGAGTTGGCAGCGAGTGGAGGCAGAGAGTACTGGTCTTACTCGCTCTGGAGCTCGCCCTGGCGTGTTGTCATGACCTGTGACACTCGCCCTGGCGAGTAACCACTCGCTCAGCGAGTTTCAACTGTCATGACAGCAAAAGACAGCAACTCACACCACCTTTTTCCACCCAAGCCTAGTTTGATTCTATTAGTTCCCTACACTTTTTCAAGTCATAAAAGCAAACCATTTTTATAAGCAAGCAATTCATTTCCGAAAGCTTGTAGGTTGCTTCGAGTGCAAGTTATTTGGTTTTCACTTCCAAAATCAAAACCAAATCCAAACACAAGTTTTATTACGGGCCTTAACCGTCCGGTAATCATCTTCAAACATGTTTTCAAGGTAAAAAGTAACACCACATGTCACAATAGTTTCAAACCACTTTGACCCCAAAATACTACCCAAAAACACTTAGGAATATTTTCATAAACCACCAAATATTTTTCATCGGATTTTTCTAAAACAAAACCATACAACGCATTTCCCTTTTGCTCAAAGGTTCAAAGACAACTTTTCTTTTCAAAACCTTACAACATAACCTCATGTAATTGATCAATACATAACCAACTCAAAACCCTAACTTTTCTCATGAGATTCTCACAAACTCATGGAAAAATTGAAACAACAAAGCCTAGCATGCTTACTAAACTCTCATGAACAACTTTCATGAAACAAGAACTAGCAAGAACAACCTTTCTCACCAAACCCTCTTAAGAACATAAACCCAAAAACCTCACAACTCTAAAAATCTACCAACCTAGGAGATAAGAAGAGAGGGTTACCTCAAGAAAGTGATTCTCTACAACTTTCTTCAAAGCTCCAAAGCTTGAAATGGAGTGAAAAGGTGAAGAATGGAAAATTTGTGAAGGTTGGAAAGAAAGTAATGGAGTCTACGTGAAAGAGAGAAAGAATGAGATGATTTGGTGATGTTTTTCTAAGTGACCAAGTGACCAAACCTCCTTACTATGCCATAGCTCTTGCTCACTCATGGCCATTGGATCAAAAGACAAAATGCCAAGACAAAACCCTAGCCATTGGATCAAACCAAACCAAATCCACTTGAGATAAAACTCAATACTTCATAGAAATACTCACACGTTCAGCTCTCGCACGCCGCGACGAACGAAACTCACCAAAACAGAAAACCTACGGAAAGAACGTCTAACGTTTCACATTTCCAAAACTTATCGCCGAATCTTTTTCCGCGACTGTAATTTTCTTCCATACCTCAGAAAATTAATCTCAGAATATATCTTAACTCGCGCAGATATATAAAACTTCCATCCGAAACCTCACTCAAAACAGACGCAATAAGATTTTACAACAACGGGTAAAATCCTACTCGTTTTTCCAAAAACAAGAATAATCCAAAACTTATTATTCTACAACCACATATAACTTCTTATTCAAGCAACAGGATCACAGAACCAAAGTCTGTACAATTACAGTGCATGAGCACAAAACCGGCTCAATTACAGCAAAAGCTAATAATTACACGATGTTTCATCACACGAACCCATCGAAACCCTAATAATTCCTTAAACCAACTATACAATGAAATCTTGGGTCTTACAATACTACCCCCCTAAAAGAAGTTTCGTCCTCGAAACTTAGACATCGTCGAACAAACTGGGGTATAGTTCTTTCATCTTACTCTCGAGCTCCCAGGTAGTATCTCCTGTAGCTTCGTTCCATATTACTTTCACCAAAGGTATCTCTTTCGTCCTCAGACGTTTCATCTTTCTATCCGCAATCTTGATCGGCGGAACCTCGAATGACAAATTATCCCTCAACTGGATGTCATCTGGTGTGATCACATGTGATGGATCCGGTGTATATTTCCGCAATTGCGACACATGGAACACGTCATGAATCAAAGATAGTACCGGTGGCAACGCGATCCGATATGCTACCTTCCCAATCCGCTCCGTAATCTGATAAGGCCCTATAAACCTCGGAGTCAACTTTTTCGCTTTCAAAGCCCTTCCAACACCAGTTGTTGGGGTAACACGGAGAAATACATGATCTCCCTCCTCAAACTCTAAAGGCCTCCGACGCCTATCCGCATAACTCTTTTGTCGATCTTGAGCAACCTTCATCATTGCCCTTATCTTTCGGACCTTGTCCGTCGTCTGTTGTACCATTTCCGGTCCTACTATCATACTCTCCCATCTTGGTACCAACACAAAGGAGTCTGACATCTCCTCCCATACAAAGCCTCGTATGGTGCCATTCCAATACTCGCGTGGAAACTGTTGTTGTATGTGAATTCTATCAAAGGTAATACATCATCCCAACTTCCACGATCATCCAAAACACAAGCTCTCAACAAATCTTCCAAAGATTGATTTGTTCTCTCGGTCTGCCCATCTGTCTGAGGATGGTAGGCGGAACTCAATCTCAGTTTCGTCCCCAACGCCTCATGCAAAGTCTTCCAAAAGTGTGAAGTAAACTTTGGGTCTCGATCCGACACTATACTTGACGGAATCCCATGTAACCTCACAATCTCAGCAATGTAAATGTCGGTCAACTTTGCTGCTGTATCCGTAGTTCTTACCGGTAGAAAATGAGCGGACTTAGTCAAACGATCCACTATCACCCAAATGGAATCATGCTTCCTCCTGGTCTTAGGTAAACCAGTGATGAAATCCATAGAAATGCTATCCCACTTCCACTCGGGGATATCTAATGACTGCAGCATCCCTGCCGGTCTCTGATGTTCAATCTTCGCCTTCTGACAAGTCAGACACGACGCCACATACTCAGCCACATCCTTTTTCATACCTGGCCACCAGAAATCATGCCTCAGGTCTTGATACATCTTTGTCGCTCCAGGATGTATACTAAGTTTACTCTTGTGTGCCTCCCCTAGAATTATGTTTCTCAAGTCCATAGCTTCGGGTACACACACTCTCCCTTGACACCTCAAGATATTGTCCGATCCCACCTTGAAATCTCGGTTGGTTCCTCGAACAATCAAAGCCCTTTTCTCCATAAGGAACTTGTCAGCTTGACAATTAGCAATATCCTCCAACAAACCGTTTGAGATGGTAATCATACATAGTCTCATAATCCCTAAGGCAAACTCTACCTCTAGGTGCAAGTCACGAAACTCTCTCAACAGCTCTTGTTGACTAGCCATTTGTGCCGAACAAACCGACACACTCTTCCTACTCAAAGCATCGGCTACCACATTAGCCTTTCCAGGATGGTATTCTAAAGTGAAATCAAAATCTTTCAAGGTTTCCATCCATCTCCTCTGCCTCATATTAAGCTCTTTCTGATCGAACAGATACTTAAGACTTTTATGGTCACTAAACACGACAAAAGTGCAACCATAAAGATGATGTCTCCAAATCTTCAATGCGAAAACCACGGCCGCAAGCTCTAGATCGTGCGTAGGATAATTCTTTTCATGCACTTTCAACTGTCTTGACGCATAAGCCACTGCTCTCTTGTGTTGCATCAACACACATCCCAACCCCTGATGAGAAGCATCACAATAAACCTCATACGGTTCCTCCGACTGTGGTAACATCAAAACTGGTGAAGTCGTCAACCGTTCTTTCAACAATTGGAAACTCAACTCACACTTCTCTGTCCACGCAAAAGGTTGATCTTTTCGCGTAAGTTGTGTCATCGGTGCCACAATCTTAGCGAAACCTTCAATGAACCTTCGGTAATAACCGGCCAAACCAACAAAACTTCTCACATCAGTCACTGTTTGAGGTTGCTTCCATGAAAGTATCGTATCAATCTTGGCTGGATCCACGGCTATTCCCTCTTTTGATATAACATGGCCAAGGAAATTCACCTCTTCCAACCAAAAATCACACTTTGACGGGTTAGCATACAACCTTTTCTCCCGCAAAACTTGCAAAACCAAGCGAAGATGCTCTTCATGCTCTTCTTCACTTTTCGAATACACCAAAATGTCATCAATGAACACCACTACAAACTTGTCCAAAAATGAATTGAATATCCGATTCATGTAAGCCATAAAGATAGCAGGTGCATTCGTCACTCCAAACGGCATCACCAAAAACTCATAATGCCCATACCGCGTTCTAAACGCCGTTTTCTGAATATCCTCATCTCGTACTCTTATCTGGTGATAACCAGATTTCAAGTCAATCTTGGAAAACACTGAGGCTCCCCTCAACTGATCCATCAAATCATCAATACGCGGCAATGGATATCGGTTCTTGATAGTCACCTTATTAAGCTTCCGATAATCCACACACAGACGAGATTTCTCATCCTTCTTTTTAACCAGTAAGACCGGTGCTCCCCAAGGCGACACACTAGGCCTTATGAAACCTTTACCTAACAAGTCCTCAATCTGACCTTTCAACTCTACCAACTCGGCTGGAGCCATCCGATAAGCTGATTCTGAAATCGGACCCGTACCCGGTTGCAAATCAATGAAGAATTCCACCTCTCTACACGGAGGAAAAGCTGGAATCTCCGATGGAAACACATCTTGGAAATCCTGAACCACTCGAATTTCCCCAATTCGGATCTCTGACATCACTCCTAAGCTAGCAAGTGAGACTATCTCCGGTTCTCCGTTACACATAACCACAGAAAGCCGATTTGCAGACAAGTACCTTCGCACACCTGGCTCGGGAAAGAAAACCAATTTCCGAGCGCAGTCTAGAATCACATAATGATACGACAACCAATCCATCCCGAGGATGATCTCGAGAGATAAGAGCGGTAGACACACCAAATTGACCAGAAAATCCCTATTCTGGATTACTACCAAACAATGCAAACATGCAGTATTCACTACCAAATCCTTAGCAGGAGTCAAAACATTCAAATCAAAAGGAAGAACAGAAACATTCAAACTCAAACGATTTGCACATGCCAAAGATATGAATGAGTGGGTTGCCCCCGTGTCAATCAAAGCAGTTAAAGAATTACCTGCGATGTGACAGCTCTCGTGGATGGCATTGCTAGCCTGCCCACTCAACTCAGTGCCCATACAGTAAGCACGTGCCTTTGCCGCAGGTCTGGCACCCTGTGAGCCTTGTGCCACATTTGCCGACGGCCCAGTCTTCGGGGCTCTGCAATCTCTAGCAAAGTGTCCCGGCTTCTTGCAGTTGAAGCAAGCGCTTCCCCCTTTCGGTTGCGTGCATTCATTAGAAAAATGCCCCGCTTCTCCACAGTTGTAGCAAGCCCCCTTACTACCCTCTGATATTCCCCGGGTTCCCTGATTCACCGATCGGCCCGGTCCTTTACTGTGCTGAGGACGGTTATAAGGCTTACTCCCTTGCCTCCCACTATTCTGAGTCGAACCACGATCATTGGTACGACTTGGTCCTCCGGCACTAGAATTCCCTTGGCGGTTCACCCGCTTATTCCTCATGTCCTCTACCTCTTGGCACTTTTCAACCAAGACCTGGAACTGTCGGATACCCAATGGCACAACCGCATCCTGCAGTTCGTACCTCAGCCCATCTTGAAATCTACGGCACATATAAACCTCATCTATCCCATCCCTAAAGAAGCGGAAGAAACGGGATAGTGATTCAAACTTCTTGGCATATGATTCAACATTCATGCCCCCCTGACGCAACCTCAGAAATTCCTCCCCATACCTTTCCCTTGCAGTCTCGGGAAAGTACTTGGCCAAAAACCTCCTCTTGAAGTTCTCCCAATTCAATTCCTCATGGCCATTCTCCATGATCAGTCGGGTGTTCCTCCACCAATACTCAAAACCCCCGAGTAATTGATAGGTAGCTAAGACCACCTTCTCTCCTTCTGGACAATGAATTGCCCCGAATATCCTCTCCACAGATTACTAACTCGAAACCCGACACAGAACAAACACTAGAACTAACTCCACACTAGTTACGTTCTAACCGACTCTGGACTAACGACTCAAGTATACACTTTCCCTTTGAAGATTTAAAGCCGTGCTCTGATACCAAAATGTAACACCCCGTTTTTCAACAGCCAAAAAGGGCATTATTTTTTTTTCTCTTTTTCAACTAACACTCAAAGTGCGCATAATAGTTTTATAAATGAACCGGCATTCAAATATACAAAAGAACTCATTACCAAAAGGTGCTTCGACAAGCAAAGTGTATTTCCTGAATAATTACAATCCAAGTCTAAGTACCAAAACAAGTTAGAAATCATATGCTATCCAAAAAGCACGGTGCACAAAACACACCGGCGCATAGTCTAACTATTCTAGGCTACAACTCCAACCGCTCACTGGGGTCTGGAACAGCCACCGTCGTCGCCACGACCTAACCCATCATCTGGGTGGGATGAGCCCGCAAATGAAAGAAAGGGTCACCACAAAATACAAGTATATATATATATATATATAACCGGTGCGAAAGATGTACACATAACAAATTTCCACATACACAAGAGAAAGCTCTTTAACACAAAAGCAAATCCCACCAACGGGCTTATATATATAATGCACACATAGCCTACCAATGCAGACTCTACATGATCGTGACACCAATCACTGGCTGCCACATGCATGAATTTTAATTCCGGAATTCAACCTCTCTATAGAAGGCGTAGGTCTCTGGTGGGATAACACCTCCTACTATTGGTGGGATAACACCAGGTAGAGTCACACAAGACAATACCAAACAATCACGGTGGGATAACACCGGGTGAGTCACACAAGACAACCACCAACTCAATAAAATCCAGTGGGATTTGGCGAAGTCGCACAGACAACCGCCTGGTACGAAGGCAAGTCACACAAGACATACACCTAGGCACGCAACTATGAAATGCATGGCATATATTCTCTTCGGCATATACGGGATAGTCACACAAGACACAATCCTCGCGTAGTCCTATCTGACGCACGCATTCACATATGCTCATGCAAACAAACACATAGCCTAAAGCCTATGTACAAAGCATCTCAGCATACATACATTTTCTCAATCATATGTAATTTGCACACATTTTTATAAACACGTTCTCATCAACGAGAATACATAAGTACAACATGCTAAAGCACACAGCAATTGCACACACAGCGAAACAAAGCATGTCGTAATCGTTTTAAAGACAGAAATAAAGTGGAGCCCTTACCTCGGCAAACTTCCGTCAACAACACACGTCCAAACAACACAACGCGCTTCCTAAAACAAGCAGCGTACCATCAATACATTGTTTCCCAACCAATCGTATTGAAACTAAACCATAAACCCCAAAAACTTGAAGGTTTCTAAGGAAAATCCACTCTTTCGGATACCATACCAAAATCTATCGTATTGATCAACCACCATGAGTTATTTGTACTATTTTTAGGACCCAAAACAATTATCAAAAGTCTTAAATAATTTGAAATGCAAAATGGCCGTTTTCTTGCGTTATAAGTTACGTACTTTCCGAGTACCCGAAAAACTCGTTTCCAATCCCCGACACTTCCATAAATTAATAAAAAGGGATTAGAAAGCTAAAAACCAAGTTTAGAAATCAGAATCCAAAATTTTAGGTCCCAGAGCTCGCCCTGGCGAGTTGGCAGCGAGTGGAGGCAGAGAGTACTGGTCTTACTCGCTCTGGAGCTCGCCCTGGCGTGTTGTCATGACCTGTGACACTCGCCCTGGCGAGTAACCACTCGCTCAGCGAGTTTCAACTGTCATGACAGCAAAAGACAGCAACTCACACCACCTTTTTCCACCCAAGCCTAGTTTGATTCTATTAGTTCCCTACACTTTTTCAAGTCATAAAAGCAAACCATTTTCATAAGCAAGCAATTCATTTCCGAAAGCTTGTAGGTTGCTTCGAGTGCAAGTTATTTGGTTTTCACTTCCAAAATCAAAACCAAATCCAAACACAAGTTTTATTACGGGCCTTAACCGTCCGGTAATCATCTTCAAACATGTTTTCAAGGTAAAAAGTAACACCACATGTCACAATAGTTTCAAACCACTTTGACCCCAAAATACTACCCAAAAACACTTAGGAATATTTTCATAAACCACCAAATATTTTTCATCGGATTTTTCTAAAACAAAACCATACAACGCATTTCCCTTTTGCTCAAAGGTTCAAAGACAACTTTTCTTTTCAAAACCTTACAACATAACCTCATGTAATTGATCAATACATAACCAACTCAAAACCCTAACTTTTCTCATGAGATTCTCACAAACTCATGGAAAAATTGAAACAACAAAGCCTAGCATGCTTACTAAACTCTCATGAACAACTTTCATGAAACAAGAACTAGCAAGAACAACCTTTCTCACCAAACCCTCTTAAGAACATAAACCCAAAAACCTCACAACTCTAAAAATCTACCAACCTAGGAGATAAGAAGAGAGGGTTACCTCAAGAAAGTGATTCTCTACAACTTTCTTCAAAGCTCCAAAGCTTGAAATGGAGTGAAAAGGTGAAGAATGGAAAATTTGTGAAGGTTGGAAAGAAAGTAATGGAGTCTACGTGAAAGAGAGAAAGAATGAGATGATTTGGTGATGTTTTTCTAAGTGACCAAGTGACCAAACCTCCTTACTATGCCATAGCTCTTGCTCACTCATGGCCATTGGATCAAAAGACAAAATGCCAAGACAAAACCCTAGCCATTGGATCAAACCAAACCAAATCCACTTGAGATAAAACTCAATACTTCATAGAAATACTCACACGTTCAGCTCTCGCACGCCGCGACGAACGAAACTCACCAAAACAGAAAACCTACGGAAAGAACGTCTAACGTTTCACATTTCCAAAACTTATCGCCGAATCTTTTTCCGCGACTGTAATTTTCTTCCATACCTCAGAAAATTAATCTCAGAATATATCTTAACTCGCGCAGATATATAAAACTTCCATCCGAAACCTCACTCAAAACAGACGCAATAAGATTTTACAACAACGGGTAAAATCCTACTCGTTTTTCCAAAAACAAGAATAATCCAAAACTTATTATTCTACAACCACATATAACTTCTTATTCAAGCAACAGGATCACAGAACCAAAGTCTGTACAATTACAGTGCATGAGCACAAAACCGGCTCAATTACAGCAAAAGCTAATAATTACACGATGTTTCATCACACGAACCCATCGAAACCCTAATAATTCCTTAAACCAACTATACAATGAAATCTTGGGTCTTACAGATAACTTATAATAATCATTTTTTAAACTTTTATCAGCATTAAAAATTGTCATATTCCCGTGGATTATAAATTTTTAATGGTGATTTTAAAACTTCTATCAGCGATCGAAATATTCATCTTCCCATGAATAATAATATTTTATCTGCAATAACCTTCTGATAGTGACTTTAAGGGCTTGTTTGGATTTGGCTTATTTTTTAGCTTATGAAAATAACTTATGCAAATAAACAAAGTTTTATGTAGATTCATAAATTTTTACTGGCAAAAATTGTATTTTTATAAGTTGTTTTATCATACACTACCTTGAAAAGGATTGGTGTAAGTGAACTATCTTTGTTTAAAATTGCTAAAATTCTTCAAAATATCCATTATCACAATATTTCAACACTTTAGCATGCACATCTAATCCACTTTTATTTCACTATATGCATTAATCAACACATAATTTACCATATCATACATAATTGTCATACAAAGACATATCTTACATAATTGCCACCTATCTTACAAAATATCACAATGTTGTTTTTCATATGCTACACAACCTTATAAAACAATCATCAAAATTATTGTTTATATAACACATAAGTCATAAACTAACAAAATAGCCAGCAAAGCTAACTTGAAAACAAAGTAATCATAACCAAGTAAACAAAATAAGACACAATCGTTGCCGAGACAAAACCCAGAGTAGTGACATTGACATCATTGCCATTTTCCAAAACTCTCTTTTAAGTTATAACAGATGCATATAAAGAAGGCGGCAATAAATGCACCAGAAGTTCTTCACTGGAATCAGAAGTCTTATAAGTAAAAACGACATGTTTAAGTTTTTGAACCGAGACAGAACGAATCAAAATGCAAGCACCTCAGGTAGAGGCATGAGCTCGGAAAATGGAATAACAGGAACCCCAACCAAAAACGATTGCTGCCTGAAAGCTGGGTCCCAGCAGGACCCTGGCTCATCATTTGACTTGATCCAATATTATCCGTCGAAAGATTTGCAGGGACAACAAAATCAGCAGGCAAGCTTATTAATAGATAAGAAAAAATAACATCGGTCAACATTCACATATAATATGAACTTAAAATGGATAACAACATTGACCAACTATAACCTTGTAGCAAATTTTTTGGAATCATCGTAATCAAAATTAATGAAAAGCTTCGTCCCATTCCAAGTATTACTAACTGAAACATCATAGTTATATACGAAAACAAAAATAATTGAAATGAGACATATGACCAAAAAAGTGGGGGAAAATAAAACCATACTAAAGTACCAAAGCCTTATGATATCCTGAACCTGAACCATCCTTGATTCTGACATGCTTGATAATAACTACAGTGGGTTCAGCATCAATCCTTCTATAATTAAACAAAGTAGTTGCAAAATGGCCCCAAAGAGTACAGCTAAGCTCAACACCACTCTAAAAAAACAAAATCGAGAGAAAGTCAATCACACGAGTACATAACCCAATCCACATTCAAGTTTAAAATCAATATTAGATAAGCACAACAATGACTAAATTTGGCAAACGGAAAGGCTTACACTATGAACATTGAATTCAATTAGATAAGTTTGCATAATAAAAGCCTTATACATATAGAGATCCAAGAAGCTAACAAACATTCTGATCATAAATATAACTAATCATTAAAACAACACTGATTTATGGAAACTAAACCAAACATGAATAAAGTCAACCAAGTGATGAAAAAGAGAAGCAAAAAGAGAAAAAGTTAGTACTACATATAGGACGATCAGTGATGTAATCAGATATCCTCAAGTAAAAAGTCAGAGACATGTGTGTTGGCTTCAACATGGGAAGTGGCACTAGAGTTCTTTTTTGAATTCCAGAAAATCAATTGAAATAGAAATTTTTGTTAATCGAATTTAAGAGAGAAAGATGTAAATCAAATAGGAGGAAAGGAAACATAAAGTTGCCTTATACATATAGAGATCCAAGAAGCTAACAAACATTCCTATAATAACTAAAAAATTATATACATATAAGTATATAAAAACCAAAAAATGTACATACACACATAGAGTAAAAGACCAACAAACCTTTTAGGAGACTTGTAATTACTTTTATGGGAAAGCAAGAAAAGTATGACCACCAGAATTTTCCAAGTGACTTGTTCCTTGTAGTCCCAACTAAATCAGTCACAACCACCTCTTCTTTGCTTGAATCACCTCCTTCAATAGATTCCCAAAAATACAATGAAGTAATGCCAAATAAAACACCTATTTGCATGTTCTACAAAGTGGTCAATATCCAAATTGGTTCAAAACAGTCAAGCCAGTCATAAACCCCATCAATTTGCTTTCAAATAATGCAGCAAGATAAACAATACTTGTAGAATTCCAAATCTTTTAAATACTGGGACTGTCTTAACGCAACACTATGTTATAATTCATCATCTAAATAGATTGAACCCTTTAAATCTGATATTAATTAAACAATTGAAATTAAAAATCTGAGAATGATTAAGCAAATGCATACCTTTTTGGTATCACAGTCATCTGAGATCAACCTGAAGTTCTTGTTTTGTTGATCATGTTGATGCTTGTACTCACGACGGTCTTGAGGTATTCCATGCATCCCACAAACTTGGACCAATAATGTCCAAAACCTGAATATAGAGGAAAGCAGGAAATCGATCTCAAAACGACCATTAATTCGAAGAAATCGTAAATTCAAACATAAATATGATACATGATTTCCCCTTTTAAAATAATACACTAAACCATCTACCATTAGTTGATGGACATCATGTTTAAAAGGTTTTACAGCAACCATATCTGCATTATTTCAATGCATGCAAACAACCAATCAACAACAAATTAAAACACTAAACTGCAGATGCCGCAAACAAAACCCAATCTCTCAAAATAAAGTAGATATTAGTGATCAAAACATGCACGGAAGAAATCGATATCAAGACGACCATAAATACGTAGGAATCGTAAATTTAAATATAATATGATACCTGCAGCTGCAATGGCCGCAAGAAATTTCCACCATACTATGTTTCCAAAACGGGTAGATCAGTAACCTAAAAAAACAGAGATTGAATTTGAAATTCTGAAACAACAATCGACACAAACTGTGGGGAATGCAGTAATTTAAAAAAAAAAACACATATGTCAGACATAAAACTTCAAATATCGAATCTGGAACGGAATACCTCCAATGATCCTAGGGGTTAGAAGCAACGATTTTGATGGTCACTGAGGATTCAGTGGCCACGAAGGAAAGTCAAGCAGAGAGAGACCCAACATCATGATAAAGAGAAACTAATCAGTTTACCCTTTCCTGCAATCGCAAATAAAAAAAACGAAATCAGAATCGAAACAGAAAGAGTAACATTGTCATTGAACAATGGAAAGAGAAGCAGAGAGGGTTCCAAACACCACGACAAAGAGGAACAATGCTCCTGCAATTGCAACTTATACATGCATGTCAATAAATTTACAGAAACCATAACATCCAAAAAAATAATAATGCTAAAATTAAAAATATAATGGTTATGAATCTGAGATGAAACTGATAGAAGCATAGAGAGTCCCAAAAACCACGAGAAAGAGAAACGATGTTCCTGCAATTGCAACTTACACATGCATGTCAATAAATTTACAGAAACCATGAAATCCAAACAAAATTAACGTCAATAGATAAAAAAGGGGAAATCAGAAACGAAACAAAATTAAAAATATCATGGTTACGAAATTAAGATGAAACTGATCAAAATCCTCAAAACACAACGATCCATCCTTCTTTCAGATTTGTAATGGCAGGACAGAAAGAGATAATATTCTTCTGATTTTTTAAAAAACAGAATTGAACTAAATCATGATCCCAAATCCCAATTAAATCACAAACGAAGCAGAAATTAAAGAAAAACATAATTGAACTAATATTATTCATAAACTTATTAGATTTATATAGAAATCTACTATTAAAGCGCACAACTCATTACCATTAAGAACTTCAAATTATCCAGCAAGGCTATTAGCATTTCTCCTAGAACTCAGAGGAGGAGTAGCAGCCGAGGAAACGCTGCCACTACCATCGACATTTGGAGCAGTTGTGATCTGCAATCAAGCATAATTTACATTGTATTAAGCATTAATCTACAATTTAACAATGAATCAAGCTCAAGCATTGAGATCAAAATTAACAATATGAAATACGACAACAACAACTACTTAAATAAAACACTATTAGCCATCAAAATTAATCAGATGTTGGATCTAATTAGTGAATCAAACATTAAGCATTAATCAACAATTTATCAACAAATCAAGCTCAAATATTGAGATTAAAATTAACAACATGCAATACCAAAACTACTAACAAATTGAAAAACTTTAAACTACTAAAATCAACCGAATCAAGAACGAAATTGATGAATTGAAATAGAATTAGGTGGAATAAACAATTCAAAAAAGATTAGAAACAACTGAGAGAAAGAAGGTGGTTATGGTGGTAATGGTGGATGTTGTGGTGGATGTGGTGGTGAGGATGAAATGGTGAGAGAGAAAGAATGATTACGGTGGTGGGGTGATGGTGAGCATGAGAGAGAGAGAGAGAGAGAGAGAGAGAGAGAGAGAGAGAGCACTGGGTCTTCTTTCTTCAATTCTGTGATGGCAATGAAGAGAGAAGAGAGCCAATTGTTTTCATAAACCACCAAACATTGCATGTTGAACACTTGTCAAGCAATAGAGTGAATGTGGCATAAGAGAATAATGTTGTATTGTTGAGACAGAATGTTGCAGGGAGGAAGTATGTAATGCAAGTCATGCAAGTGCCATGTGTAAGCAAGTGCCATGTGTACATACGTGTTAAGCATTGGTTGGACAATGAGATGCATTACATATGCATGACATCACACATGATGTCATGCATTAGGGTTTCATGATCTACTTTTAGTATTATAGAAGATTTCTTTGACAAACTCATAAATTATATATTATACAACTATTAGTTGTAGAATTCTTATGATTCTCAATATTGGAGATTAAATCAATTTTGATTATTGTCGATTTTTATCTCAAACACTTGATTGAGATCAATTATATGTCACAATTTTGATCTTATTATTTGCCAACAACAAAAATTGTCCTTTTTTTTTCCAGACTTTAATTTACTTATTTTGCAGACGAACTCTAGATAATCATATCCTTCTTTGGAAACCAAAGATTTAAAACAAAAACAAAAATTATATCTTTATAAATTATTTTCATGAACTACCTTAAAAGACTTATAATAATACATAAAAACTTATTTATTTGTATAAGTTTATAAATTGTCCAACATCTATATATGTGCACCTAGCCTACGCTTGCGAGGTGCATTAATTATTTTTGTGAATGCGTGTATTCCCCTAAGCGAAAAAAGTGAATATTCAAGCCAATAAATTGATCTACATAGGAATCAAACTCAGGTTCTTCCGAACGATTAATCTTTTATTGAAATTTATTAATTATTTAAACCCAATAGTTAAGATTATAAAAAATATAATAATATTGTATTAATAAGTGTATAATTTATTTATACGTAATAATTCATTATACACTGTGATATATGTTTCAATTTCTTTGACAAGCTTTTTATCAAAAAAAAAAAAATTCTTTGACAAGCTCATAAATTATATATATTATACAACTATTGAACTATTAGTTGTAGAATTCATATGATTCTCAATATTAAAGATTAAATCAATTTTGATTATTTTCGATTTTTATCTCAAACACTTGATTGAGATCAATTATATGTCACAATTTTGATCTTATTATTTGCCAACAACAAAAATTATCCCTTTTTTTTTTTCCAGACTTTAATTTACTTTTCTCGCGGACGAACTCTGGATGATCATATCCTTCTTTGAAAAACAAAGGTTTAAAAAAAACAAAAAATTATCCTATTTTACATTTATTTTATAAATAAATTTGTTGCCACATTTTTAATGCACTATTTATAAAAACAATTTTTTTAAACGATCATCTATATTAATAATCTTTTGAAAAAATTTCCTTGTCTATATTGAAAGCTATATAATTAAAATAAAAAATAATCTATATATTTTTATTTTTGAAGACTATCAGTAATGAATGCTAACAATTACCATTTCACTCTCAATTGGTTAGACGACCACCGATTATTAATAAATTTCAACTACGTCTTCGTAAGTATAACTCAACTGACAGGAATATTACATGTAATATGCAGGACCAAAGTTTGAATCCCGATACTTTCAGTTATTCAACTTAACAATATAATTTGGACATAATTAGTGTCCTTGTAATTATAAAACAGACAAGATAACAATTGTGTTACACTTTATTTGTAAAAGGAGTGCAAATGTCAAGACCTGCAACAGACTAAGTATTTTAACCAAAAGAAAAATATATTACAACAACTGAGGGGACATAGACCTGACACAGTGCAACCACGTAGTAAACAATCCAAAAGGGAATTAACAAATAACCCAACTACAATAAAAGTGGTCTAAAAACAACCTTAACAGGTAAAAGAAAAGTCAGAAACAAACCACACCCACCACATACACTATCTAGCAAATCCACGCACGAACTCAAAACTAGAGTAGCATAAAAAAGATGACGAGTGAGAATTTGCGACCGTAAGGAAAGGCAAATGAAACGGCCGCCAAAACGGACAGATCCTAGAACCTACAGCTCTGGTGACAAAACACAGAAAGCAGAGAAGCCTTTTCGAGCCAAACAAACTAACACCACTGCAAATGGATTCAAACGAACCCAAAACGGCAGTGACAAAGTCTAGAAACAGATCCAGAAACACAACTAGGTCCGACAGAACTTCACAACAGCATCAAAACCACTAGAGCAAGCAGAGAAGCTGCAACAGGTGGCGCTCGAACCTCGAAAATAGAACACAACCTATCGCCGAAGGCTCAGGTAACAAACCAACCCCTAAAGTGGTTTAAAAGTCCGACGAAGGAACAACTGCAAACTCACCGACATGGAAGGAGCGACCAGAACTTGAGGCAAACCAACCACCCACAAAAAGATGGATCCAAAACCAACAAAATTTTACCTTGCAAGGGGCGATCCGGTAGAACGACGACGTATGAGGCTTAAACCGAGGCGCCATACAAAGAAAACTACCAACTATGAAAACCCAAACAAACCAAATCAAATAGGGTGAAAACTACCAACCAATCACTAAGAGATGGCGAGAGGTAACAGCAATTGCGGCGGCACCGACTACTGAGAGGATGATGATGTCGCAAAGGAGGCCGAAGCACCACCATATTCTTCTTGTAAGACTACATCTTGACAGAAGGTTTGGATTTGGGCTGAAAAAAGGAAGGCGACGACTGGTTTTTCTTAAGAAAAGAGAGGTTGGAGCTGAGCGATTAGGTTTTCTCAATTACAATATACTTTTATGATATGAATCATGTGATGAAAATTATGTTAGAGATTGACTATCAAGAACCCCAGTGTAGTCACCATTAGTTAGGTAGTAGGATTCTCTGAAGCTTAATAGTCTCATTCCACTTCTTTCATATTAATTTTTTCAGATAAATAGATGAACCGTGGTAAGCAGGCTATGGAGTAGCTGCTGCCTCTTGAGGATTTCCTTTCTATTTTATGTTTATGTATTCAGTTTCATGTCTTATATAAGACTTGTGATTTTTCCTAAACTTTTGTATTCGGAACCTACATGTGCAATTTTTTGTTAAACTCTTGTGTTGTAACTTTAATGCATGCACTTGGTCATCAATTATGCATGAACCCATTATATTCTAAACAATTTAATGTTGAGCGTTATATACATATATGAATTTAAGGATGTTATATGGTAGAGCGAAATTTAGTATTCACTCACTTCCCATATATATATATATATATATATATATATATATATATATATATATATATATATGGGTAGGGATCAAATGACACCAAAGTGTCAAACTTAGTAACATGACACCTCCGATAATTCTTTACCGGATAATCGTATTACAAAATCAACCGTTGGATTCAAAGCTATTATTATATAGATCATGTCTATAAAATTTAACAACAATCGGAAATCATTTGATATGTCAATGAGATGCATAAAAACCAACGTCTTACAAAACTTCGTCAAAACCGTTAATTTTTATCCTCCTCTTTAACCCATCAAATGGTTTCCGATTGATGTTAAATTTTATAGACATGATCTATATAATAATAGTTTTGAATCCAACGGTTGATTTTGTAATACGATTATCCGATAAAGAATTATCGGAGGTGTCATGTTACTAAGTTTGACACCTTGGTGTCATTTGATCCTGACCCTATATATATATATATATATATATCTATTTTGACACTTGTTTTCATTCTCAAATTAATGAAAATATGCTCTAATTTTTCATGACCATAAATTTTTTTGGGAGTGTGGTTTCCCAAAAAATTAAAATATACGATGATTTTTTGATGCAATAAATCTCCTCAAGGATAGTTATCTACTAACTCATCCACAGCTGTATGAAAAATATACATTATGTTTACTGTCCTAAATCATAAAATAATAAAAAAAATTTATAGATTATAAAAAATTTAAATTATATTCTAATCAATTGATTTTATTTATTTTATTTGAATACAAAAAATGTTTAAGGATGTTACATGAGCATACTCTCTCTCTCTCTCTCTCTCTCTTTCTCTCTCTCTTCTCTCTCTCTCTCTCTCTCTCTCTCTCTCTCTCTATATATATATATATATATATATCCCCCCCCCCCTCTCTCTCTCCCTCCCTCCCTCCCACACTCTATAAGGAATCCATCAAGAAAAAAATAATTGTAAATTTTATACTTTTTTTCAAATGAATATTAATATACTTTAACCATGTTCTTATTCTCAAATTTTTTTGTCACAGTACCACAAAAAAACAATCTTCACTCGTGAGCGTCAAGTAGAAAACTACGTGTGAAACTACTCACATTGATAAACGAGCATCCCTAAAATGGTCAGAACCAGTCATACTTTTATTATATATAGTAGTTGCAAATAAAGTTGTAAAAATTCTTATGATACTCAAATATTGGAGTTTAAGTCAATTTTAATTATTGTAGATTTTTATCTCAAACACTTGATTAAGAGTTATGTCACAACTTTGATCTTATAATTTGCCAACAATAAAAATTAGGGAGAGTTTCTATGGTACATTAGATTAATTCTAATGTACCGATACATTATGTCATAAATTAATAGATTAACGACTATTTTTATAAATTAAATAACTATTAGTCCAGTATTGTATTTTAGAGATAATAATATCATAAGAAAAAACACAATTTCATTGTTTATAAGCATCACAATAATTTTTTAATATTTTTTTTTTAAAAATCCAATATTAACTATTATGGGGAATAAAAATTCAAAAAATTTCAAATTTTATATTTTTGACAGTATTAATAAATAATATTTGGTTATTATAATATTTTTAATGATAGGAAAAATGATTTATTTTAAAAAAAAATCATTTAGCCATTAATTTAATATCCTAATATACCGGTACATTAGAAATTATCAAATGTACTATAGAATTTCCTAAAAATTATCTTATTTTATTTGTCATACTTTTTTTATTTCGCAGGGTAAATTTTGGATGACCAGATCTCCTTCTTTGAAAATCAGAGGTTTAAAACAAACAAAAATAATTATCCTATATTTTACAATCTCCTTCTTGCCACATTTTTAATACACTAGTTCTAAAACAATTTTTTTAAACAATCATCTATATTTATAATCTTTTATAAATGTTCCCTTGTCTGTCATCAAAAGCTATATAAAATAATAATAACTTCAATTAAATATAGAAATAATAAACACAACACATTAATCCATCTTAGAGGCAATTAATAATAATAACTTAAATTTATTAATGGTTTCTTGAACTCCTAAGAGCTAAACACTTTTTACCTGAAGTTAACCAAAAGCAACAATTTTATACTTTTGAACATTGTTATACTTATAAAATAAAATTGTTCAAACAAGTTTTTCTTACACGTGAAAAATATGACTCACATGATTTTTACTCTGTTAATTATTCTTTCTCTATTTCTTGTGGTAACCAATGGAAGTAATTCTGAATATTGTTTAAGTTTTTCTTTTTTTTAGTTGGTAATATTCCTTTATTTTTATTTAACTTGGCAGAAGTTGATTGTATAAGCCACAATGATTGTCCAAAATCTATGTGTTCATATCCTATGGTTCCGAGGTGCATTAATTATTTTTGTGAATGCGATTATGGAAGGTTCAATACTAGGGAAAAGGGGAATGTGGTTAGGCCAAGAAATTGTTCAACATAGAATCAAACTCAGATTCTTTCGAATGATCTAGTTTTTTAGTGAAATTCATTTACCTCTAAAGTTCAATAATTTAGTTTATATAAAATTTAATTATATTATAAATAAGTTTATAATTCATTTATATATGTAATAATTTCACTTTGATATATATATTTCCCTTACGTTTCAATTTCTTTAAAAGCTCGGAAATGTATTATTATATTACTAGCCGTCAAACGGGCACGTTCCGTGCGTGTGATCGATATTCTTTTTTTTTTGTATCGATATTATCTATTGTGCGAATATAAATAACTATTTAATCTCCTTTTTTATTTGACTTAATTAGTTAATTGATAACTACGTAACCTCCTTTTTTTGTTGTAGCTAGTTATTAAAAAGAAAAAAATATATTTTTTTTTACTATAAAAAAACTAAAAACCTACTTTTATGTGGAAGTTGTGCTTAGTTATTAAGAAAAAAAAATATTTACTAAAAAAAATTGAAAATCTATTTTTATGTGGAACTTTTTTAAGGGTAAAATAGGAATAATGAAAAAGTCATCCCAAAAATTTGTATCCTTTTTATATATAGCAAGATTCAATGAATAATACATTGAATAATCTATTACTATATATTAAAAGGATACAAATTTTTGGGATGACTTTTTCATTATTCCTATTTTACCCTTAAAAAATAACTTCCACATAAAAATAGATTTTCAGTTTTTTTTAGTAAATACTATTTTTTTCCTTCTTAATAACTAAGCACAACTTCCACATAAAAGTATGTTTTCAGTTTTTTTATAGTAAAAAAAAAAAAAAAATTCTTAATAACTAGCCACAACAAAAAAGGATCACTACCACAAAAAAAAGGTTTTAATAGCACTTTTTTTTGGCTTTAATAGCACTTTTAAGTGCTATAGAAGCCAGTGCTATTGTAAGTCTGTGTCTATTATAGCACACTTTTTAAAAGCGCTATTGTATGTCTATTTTTTCTATACATTTTAATAGCACTTTATAAAAAAACGCTATTGTAGGTCTTTTTTTTAAAAAAAAAAATATACAACCTGGAGCCTTTTTTTCTTTATGTAACCTGGAGCTTAAATTGAAATTTAAAAAATTGTACATACATAAAGATATTGAATACATAAGTCTCACCCACTTAAACTAACTTAGCTGATACATACAAATAATAACAACACCAAGGCTACTACAAAAGTGCTATACCTCTTAAATCATAATCACGCACCCTTCCCAACACTTAATGATCCTATGCAGAACAATAATTTATGCAGAAAACAATTAATAATCAACTTGAACGCCTTAGGATTGCTCGCTAAGCCAGCACCATTCTCATATTACCAAGAAGTCCCTGAAAAATTAAGAATATATTATATACTATTTGATTACTCTTATTTAATGACAGAATTGATCAGTTTCAATTCAAATATAGTATATTGATATTTCTCTCTAAGACACCAATACAAATCAGTCCCAATATACCTAGCCAAACACCTAAACAATATGAGAGGAATTATACAAGAGTAGCAAAGATGTGAAACAAAAAAGAGACCGATACAAAAGCATTAAGTAAAATCTCACTACGCCTCTCATTGAAGGAACAAATATAATGCTAATTTCTTGCTAAATTAACATCTAAGTTATTCATTTTAAAATGCCTAAAACTATAAAAATAAGGTACCGTACCAATTGCATGGTTTAAATGCCATACCAATTGCATAACTGTCCTACTACAAATGTAACAAAAATCAGTCCCTACTATTATCTCAAACAAGCATGTATCATTAAAGTAATCTTAATTCTCAGTTATTGTTGAGAAGCCTCAATTGAACTAACCTAAGTCTGCAAATGCAACCATATATTCAAGAATAAACTACAATATATAATCATCTAATTTTAAAGTGACAGTCTTACATATAGTATGTTTTAAAATCCACTTAAACTTAAATCTAAACCATAGAAACAATGTTAGCTAATGAAGTAATTCAGAAAAAGCATTTGATGCAACTTCTACATGTGAATAAGTACTAGTCATTAGCTATTGAGTGAAATACAGAAACTCGACAATGTTGATCAAATTGTTGAAATTCAATGAGCTAATCATCTCTACACATTCTAATCACATAACAATGATCTCATAAATTATAATATTGAATAAAATCATGTAGCATGAAGTTCACAATTATGATAGTTAGAAGCTAACATTTTAGGTGTCAATAAACACAAAATGAAGCTGACATTTTAGGGAAATATAACCAGTCATTCCTTTAAAAAATTATCAAGGTAAACAATAATGATGATAAGGATAGAAAAATGCACTTTGTTCTTCTCTACTGTGGCTTGAGCATGAACTGTATCAACAAAAAATACTATATTACTTTGTTCATTTTGACAGTGTTGATATCATTCATTCTTGCTACTAGGGTGTTAGTTAGACATGTTGAAGGGAATAATTGATCATACTTGTTGACATGATGAGTTATATTTATTCCTATTTCTGTTAATTGATCATATTTCCTCAAGTTTAATTAGTTTAAAACACTAAAGAAATAAAACTAGTGGACACAAATGAAATAGGTACATTGCTAATGCCTTTAGATGTTTTGTTGTTGCTATGGGTTGTATCTCTCACATGCTTGTACACATAATTCCCCAATAACCCCTTTTAAGTTAAGCATTTTAAAACCATACATATTGCAAGTTCAGACCATACTCAAACACATTCAACATGACTTATGTTTGCAATTAAGATGCCAATTTTCCCCATCTTAAGAATAAACCAATTAACTAATCCAATGATATAAATAGATGCTTCAATTAAAGATTTAACAATGCTAACCTGAATTTCAAGCTTGGTTTTGTCACCTTCACCTAAAATTTCCCTATCAGTGAGTGAAAGGAACATAATCTTGTTCAATGCCTACAATACAGAACCCATTTTTTATCAATACAAAGTTCCATTTCGTGTATAAAAATCAAAATGCAACAATTATCCAATTCAAAAACAAGAATAAGCTTACATCAGAAGCATTTGAAATAAGTTCCCTAAGAAAAATATCTTTGTTACTATAGAGTGAATTGATAATAATATCCATAAGCCTTGACACTTCCGCTTGAAACTCAAACTTTTCCGCGTTACTTCAAAGTAATCTCTTAGAGATTGATTCTGATTGTCTTCATTCACACAAGATATCGGCAAAAAACCCACAGGTACCAAGCTTTAGCAACCAATAAAACTTTACAAACTGTAGAGATCAGCAAAAAATCACAACAGATACACAATCATCAATCCTTCAACAACAGAAAAATAAATGGGGGGGAAATTGATATAAGAAAAGGGAAAATATTTACCTCCTTGAAACCTTCAACAATGGTAAAAATCCTTCAATTTTTTGGTTCAATTTGGGATTTAGGGTTTACCAAGTTTTGGAAAATGATGTAGAGAAGAAGGTTTTAGGGTTCATTTGATGGTAAACAATGGAGAGAAAGGGTTGGTTTCTTCTTAGAGAAGGGTTGATTTTGTCAGAGAAGGGTTAACTTCGTCGGAGAAGACGACGAGTTCTTCGAAATAGACTCTGAGTTCGTCGGAATGATGGAGAAGACAGTGAGTTAATCAATGGAGAGTGAGGAATCGATGGAGATTGAGGAAGAGTGAGGAACGATGGAGAGTGAGGAATGATTTGAGAGTGAGAAAGACGAAGAACCGCTAGAGAATCGGTGAATGAAAGCCAAAATGAAAAAATGAGCAAAGTATCTGGGCGTGTTTACCTTTTGTTTCCTGAAAGGCCTATAATAGCGCTTATGAAGAAGTGCTATCTAATGTCATGCTGTATAATAGCGTTTCACCAAAAGCGCTATTAGAGGGATATACAGTTTATAGCGCTCGCAAGAAAAGTGCTATCAAAAGTCTCTTTCAAAATTTATTTTAACTATATTATAGCGCTTTTAACAAGAAGTGCTATCATAAACGTCAGAATCAGATTTTTAATAGCATTTTTGTAAAAGTGCTATTAAATTAGTGCTATTGTAGGCCAAAATTGTAGTAGTGGATGTTACGTAGTTATCAATTAACCAAGTCCAATTAAAAAAAGTGATTAAATAGTTATTTATATTTGCACAATAGAGAATATCGATCATAAAAAGAAAAAAAAATATCGATCACACAAACGAGCACGGAACGTGCCCGTTTGACGGCTAGTATAAGATAATGAAAACAACAATGTCATAACATCATTTTCTTTACAATGTATTGAACCCGTATTTTTTTTTTTGAATGGCAAATATAATTATATATATATATAACGAGAAAAAATGATACACCAAATAGAATTTAGAAAAATGTATTGAACCCGTATGTTTAGAATGGATTGTTCTTCTGGTGAGATTATTAGTCAGGTATGTACTTTGTTGAGGATGATGCGGTCTTTAAGTACTAAAGGGAGAAATGGTACACTCAAAAATATTACCACTCCAATATTTAAGTTAATATTTGCTCAAGGTGAGAGGATATATATATATATATATATATATATATATATATATATATATATATATATATATATATATATATATATATATATAGGGATATGCTATAACACACCCACTTAATTTTATGAAGGTGTGCATTAGCAAGTTATAACTAAAAAATAGATAAATACACCTTCAGGTGTATGTTGCTAAAACACTCCTTCTAAAAAATAAGTGGGTGTACGTTAGCAACTCCTATAAGCATTTGCTATAATCCACCAACTTATTTTTCAGAAGGTGTGTGTTAGCAAAAGATAACTAAAAAGTTATTAAATACACCCTAAGGTGTATGTTGCTAATGCACACCTTCATAAAAATGAGTGGGTGTGCATTAGCATTCCCCATATATATATATATATTAACTGAGAGGTGATCTTAATGTGAGAGATGAGAAGAACAAATATTAACCATTCAATTCGATCACTGGTGGTGGTTTATTGGTGTTGAGTTGAGGCAGCGGTGGTGGGTGGAAGTCACGAGGTGTTGAGATGCGTGGTGTTGGGTGGTTACGAAGATGGCGAAGGACTGTTGGGTTGTTATGAAGATGGCGGCGCTGCCGCTAGTTTTGTTTTGAGGTGGATCTGTTGTTTGTGGTTTTAACACGGTGGGGTTGGTGAGATGCTGTGGTGGTGGTGTTTAGATCCGGCGACGATGGTGGTTCGGGTTTTCACGCGTGGTATTGTTTCGGTGTGTGTGGTGGGAAGGCTTGATGTTGATGGCTCTGTTTTGGTGTGTTAGTGGTGGTTTGGGGTTTTTCTGCTCCTTCTCTTAGAAGTTGCTGCAGGTTGGTTTGGTGGTCGGCGACACAAGATTGGTTACGTTTGGTTTCGGTAAAACCGCGACTCTCCTAGTTCGTGGTGGTGGAGGTGATGAGCGAAGCAGCCTGTCTGGTGTCTGAGTTATTAATGTTTGGTGTATCTTCATTTTCCTTCTCAAGGGAACCACCATGGAGCGTCAATACCTCTCTCCAAAGCTTTTCGTAGCCGCAATTTAATTTAGCCCTTTACGTTGCCGCTTTGTGTTGTTTTGGATTTGGTTGTTCTCGGAGGTTGTTGGCTGTTTCTGCGTCTTGTTTAATCTCTCTTCCAATTTCATAGTTGCTTCGCGCTTTGGTTTTGGGTTGAGTTTTCATTCCTTTTGAGCAGGGGTTGTTTTGATATCTGAATGTTAGTGGATACTTAGCTTTGTGCTGCTGTTTTGTCTCAGATGTAATGAAAGTAGGATGGGAGATGATATTTGATGTAATTGCCTTCGTTTGATGTTTGAGGCGTTTTTTGTTATTGGTCTAGGTGGTTGTTTTAGTTGTTGGATAGTTTAAGAGTTTTTCGGCCTTGCCATTGGTGTTGGAATTTTTCTTTTTTGAAGAATTTTGTATGATTTGATTTTGCAGGATTGTGCTCATCTTGCGCTCAGTTGTGTTTTTAATATAAATTTAGCCGTTCAAAGAAAAAAAAAACCATTCAATTCGATCTAAACTAACGGTCTTAATTAAATTTCAGCATTTATACTACACTTTACTCTCATGTACCTAATTCATGGGATATTAAAACTGTCGATATTACCTTGATATATAGCTGGAGTCTTACGCAGTCAAAACCACCGGCAATAGCATGACCGCAACAACTAATAAACCGCATGTAATTGGAAGGCGGCTGCCGTAATTTACAAACCGCCGCGATTTGACCACCGGCGGAATATGCCATTTTTCTTGTAGTTGAAGAGATGTTTAGAATTTGTCGATCTTTTTGTATGCAAATGCCGTGCAGTTGCTTCGGTTCTTTTGTATATGCTCAGGATTTTTCTAACCTTTTGTTGATGAGAAAATATTACTACTAACAAAATGCAGATTATGACGGAATTTAGGGTGGGTGTAAAATCCCTCACAACGAATTTAGCTATGGGAATTTTCCGTCAGGAAATTTACTAGCATATGATTTATTGGCAGACTGATTCCGCCAGTAAATTATCACTTCCTTGCGGAATTTAGCACTTATTGAGGGAATTTTGCTGCCACTAAATAAGCATTTTCTTGTAGTGAAAGTAATGATTTTTCTTAAAATCAAATTTTCTAATAGTATTAGTGTTGGAATTGTGACAATTAATTTCCCTAAAAAAATCAGTCAAAATTAAATTAAATTAGTTTTAGTGTTATTAAGGAATTTGTGTCAAAATTAATCTTCCCTAAATATTCCGCCACAAATTCCGTCGTTAAAGAGATTTTTTGAGTTTGTGAGGAAATACGGTTCCGTCACAAACATGCTGAGGGAATTATGTTAAGCAATTTGCTAGGGAATTATTCCATCACTAATTTGAATTATATTATAAAATTTGGGGTAAATGGACATTTATCCTCTGTAAAGTAGGCGTATTTTGTTTTACCCTATGCAATTTGTTTTTTCCAATTACCCCGTGTAATGTTTTTTTTTGTTTGGTTTATCCCCTGTAAATTTGATTTTTTGGATTACCCCTTTAATATTTTCATTTTATGTAAATGATGACGTGACATGTCCAACGAGTGGATAAAATAAAATTTGCTAACATTAGGAGCCAAAATGATGGCATTTTAAGTCCACATATTCAATGAAGAGATAAATCTTTAAAAGATAATTAAAAGGGGGTAATCAATTTTTTTTTGTAGGGGATAAAAGAAAACACGTCCACTTTATAGGAAAGTAAAAGTCCATTTACCTTAAAATTTGTGAGGGAATTATTTCCCTAGCAAATTGCTTAACATAATTTCCTCAGCATGTTTGCGAAGGAACCGTATCAACAAAAATAATGGCAAATATGCTTATTGTGTTTTTATTAGGAATCACACACAAAAGTGCTTTCGTAAAATCATGTTCCCACTTTCTCAGCAAACTCGCAAAAGCGCTTTCTCAACAATGACCAAAAGCGCTTTCTCAGCAAAATTGCAAACTCACTATCCTTCATCTAGCAATGATAAATAATTTATTTTTAATAAAATTGAATCTATTTTTAATAAGTTCAACATCTTTCTTTTACGCACGATCTCTAATAAAATGATCCTTAATTCCAATATGCTTAGATCTGGAGTGTTGAATATGATTTTTGGACAAACTGATAGCACTTGGTGAGTCCATTCATTCACTTCTCAAAAATTCCAATTGAATGATTCGGCTTTCCAATTTACGGCTTTCCCTTATCAGTTTAATATCTGATAAGTGGCACATGGATCACACGATATTCAATCACTTTTTTTAGGGGGGGGGGGGGCACTACAAGATACTGGGCTTCTCGTGTGTCGGCTATGCGTTGCACCACTGCATAGGCTGCAGGCGCACCCCACAAAAGAAAAAGAAAAAGAAAAATTGATGTTCAAAGAAACCGAGGGATTTTTTATTCATTCAACAACTCAATATTTACGGTGTTTTTTCAAACAATCAACAAGATATTTTTTTTAAGAATTTCATCTTCTAATGGTTCATTATATTCTAATAATCAAGCTGCAGTTAATTTGCAATTTCCTGGTTCTGTTTGTGGTATGCAAGACCAAACAATGGTTTTAAATTTTAAGACTGATGAGACAACAAATTGTAAGTGTGTGTCGCAAGAAACGGATCTAACTACTGATCATATGAATGGTGAAAGATGTTCTATTGAATCAAATTTTTATATTGGTAGAAGGGATTTTGAGAATAATTAGAATCGTCAACCAAATGATTCTGTTGCAGCTGTTGTTTTTAATGTACTTTGTGGGATTACTAAATTCAAATTGAGGAACTTTTGAGATAAGAGAAAACAAGGTCAATGAAGAAAGAAACATAGTATGTTGTCTGCAATAATAATTGACGGCGTTTGTCTATTTTTTTCTTTCTATTTTATGTGCGTGTGTATAACTAGAGCGGAAAAATAGTAGCTGGAGTATATAGAGAACAAAAACTATTTCAAGTAATATTCAATCAATAGTTACGTATTGACTTGGACAATCTTCTTTTTCAAAGATTTTGGATCTAAGCTAACAAATAACCTCAAACTAGATGAAAAGCTTATACAAAAACACACCCAGTTCACTCAATAATATATAGTGATCCAGGTATTTAATTCTAAGAGCTAGGAGTGAGAGTGATGAAAGTAGAGCTTGATATCTTGTACGATAAAGACAAGTGTAAGGTAATATTTTGTGGCACTTTTGCATTTTCAAATGCAACCAAGGGTGATATTTATAGACATAACTTCTCTTCATTGCTTGGCATTCAAGTATCTCGGTTATACTTCAAAAACTAGCTGTTAATAAAGTATCTCTTCAGACCACCTGCCATTTGAGTTTTATTTTTTTTGACAAAACCTACCACTTGAGTTAAAAAACGATGTGGTGGTAATTGTGTAAATTAATTTTAACTTTGTTAGATCGGTTCCTATTTTAACCGACTTAATGTAGATGAAAAAATATATATTAAATTTGAATAAAATCTCTTAAGTCGCATGTGTTGTTTAACTGACCTAAAAAACATTTTTATTAAATCAGGTGAGACCTTAAAGGTACTATTTATTTTTTATAAATTAAATTTTAATGTGTACCATAACGGAACCGAACCTGGTACCCTCGATTGTAACAAGAAAAAAAAAAACCAATACCTGTAATATAAAAAAATCATTGGTATAATTGGCCTTTAAATCTCCTGAAATGCTTCCTTGAACCTTAAGAAATCATTGGGAGAATTGTTTACTCAAGACATTAAGTATGAACTTTATGATAACTCACGTGTTTAGGGATGGGAGTCACTATGCAGGATAAGTAGCCAATTTTAGTTTCTCTTTGTATAACTATGTTTTGTAATTAGAAATACTTCATATGATCAGGGAATACTATTCTAAAAATAGGCTAGGTCTTCGTTCCTTAGATTTTACTAGGGTTTTTGCTTTTGTCCCCCTTTCTTTTTACTTATTCTACTTCTTTTAATATATATTTAATATTTTGGTGTTCTTAGCTTGATATACATAGTGTGTATATAAAAAAAATATTTTGTAAATTTTCCCTTGTCTATCATCAAAAGCTAATATAAAATAAAAAAAAATCTAATAAAACTTTGAAGAGTATCAAGAATTTTAATTGAGATATTTATTAAGGTTAATTGGTCAATTGGGTTTGCTTAAAAATAGAAGAAGTGATCTATCAAGCAACAAATTTATACTTATAAATTGTTTAAACATGTTTTTATTTATTAGATGCAAAGTAGAAAAAATATGGCTCATAGTAGAAAAAATATGGCTCATATTTTTAATGTAATATTAATTATTCTTTCTCTATTTCTTGTGGTAACCAATGCCAATCAAGGTTTTAAATAAAGGTCCGCGACCGTGAAAACGGCCGCGACAAAACGGTTTTTGCAGGTGACGATACCGTTACTGTGTATCACCGTTTTTATATTAAAGAACAAATTGTGATTAATTCACACCGCGACGACCGCAATTAGTGTCGTAACACCTGTATCGACCGAAATCGCGAAAACATTTACGTAACCGAGACGCGACCGCGACCGTTTTTTAAAACCTTGATGCCAATGAATCAGGTAAGTAACCTTGAAATTATTACCACTATATATGTTTTACACAACATTTCATTCTCTAGGTAATATTCCTTTTTATTGTTGTTTAACTTCCCAGAAATATTGGTGTGCAAAAGATCCGGCGACTGTCCAAAGAATATGTGTATCTTTCCTATGATTACCATTTGCAAAAATAAGACTTGTCTGTGCGTTCCAATTTTGGATTCCAACATATGAAAAATATTTATATAATTATATTATTATTGTACTAATAAGCGTATAATTTACGTAATAATATCTCGCACACTTTAATTTATGAGTTTAATGGATATGCACAGTCGTTGTAAATTAATTTTACACGAACAACCAATGAAAATGATGTAATCTTTCATATCACATCAAGAAGGTGGGGTAAATTTGGGGTGACATGGCGAAAATCATGGTGGTGATTTGTTGAGTGTGTAATGTTTTTATATTATGTCTGCTTATATTCATTAAACTCCTAATTTATATGTGTTTCCTACATTTTTAATTTCTTTGGCAAGCTCAAAAATATATTATTGTACACAACTATTGCTACCTTCATTCAATAATATAAGATACATAAGACATAACGTTACAATATGGTTTTTTTTACAATGTCACTACATAATTAAAATTGGATATTTTAATAAATAATGCCTATATTAATGTGTAATTATTTTCTATATATATTACTTGAAAAAAAATGCCTATATTGATTTTGAGAACTATTTATCTTACTTATAAATTTAGTTTATTTTGAAATAGATTTGGAAAACAAATATACGTTATTGAAAACAAATTTGTGTTAAAATTATAAACCCTCATTACAATACATTAGATTGGATTATTATGAGAGTTCCAAATCGACCAGATAACAACATGCCAAGTTTACACCCACTGATCTAGCTTATTCTTCCTACCCACATCTAGACCCAAGAGATCGAACATGGAAAATTCTAAGGTTTTTAGTGGGTTTGGATTAATGGAACTGTAGGGATGCTAACTTAACCTTGATGTTGAACATTAATTGGAATCTTTGCTTCAATCAGTCTAGTCATTGGAAAATGTTGTTGTGTGGATTTTAAGGAAATTGTTTAAATTAGCAGTGACGAGGTGACTGACTGATTTAATTTGGTTTTCATTTCCTTAAAATCCCATAAAGAGAAAAGGTCAAGTGTGCTTGTTACGCCTTAAAGTTTTGTAGAAACATGGTTGTTAGATGATGCGCGGCTCATTAATGTTGCTTCATGAAGATACACATTGCCATCGTGGCGTAATTAACTCCAATGATCGCATTGCCAAAGTACCCTATATATTGTTACTTCAAGCCGACAAACTGGTGAAAATTGTAGTTGCTGGAGATGCTCTAAGTATACTATTTTTGATCAGCAAAGTAGGGACCATGGCTAGTTATGAGTACGCTTCTCGGGTACAAATAATTAAACATCAAAAAGATCACACTATAAAGGTAATCAAGTTTAATTTTCGTGAGATTAGTTCAGTTGGTAGTTATGTAGTTGCTGGGGTTTAAGCTTCAAATACTTTTTTGACAAAAGATCAAACGGTATAAAGATGGGTAACATTGTAGTAAGAGATGGGTCCACGAATGGAATCAGATTTAATGCTGTAAGATTCCACACAATTTTTACATAGCTTTCCTTTAAGACCATCCTATCAAAAGTAACGGCTGAGATCATAAACAGTCAATTTTATTACTATACATAATCTAGACCATCCGTTCTATTTTTAACGCCTGGATATAAAGTGCGTGAAACTCTGCAGTCAACCTCGATCCGTCCAATACTAGTCCTTTAAATTGAATTGAGATGGCCAAAGATTTATTGTTATATTTCATCTTTATCATTAGTAATTGATCAATGTTACTAACTTTAAATATTTTATTAATTTGGTAAAAAAGAAATAATAAAGCTTAAAAAATTTCGAGCAAAATAATAAGAAATAATAATATGTAGATGTTGGATAAACTCGATCAACTTCTTTTTTTTAATGGATAAACTCAACTTCTTGATAACATATAAAGTTTTTATTTTATTGTAAGGAAGCTTAATTATTTATGAAACAACATTTTTATTTCAACTCCAAGAAAAGCTGTAATTTCCAAGTTAATTGTTGAAATTAAGTACTACAACAACAATAGTAATACTTAGGAGGAAGGCATCCCCCATGTGTATAGCCCTTATGTTTGCATTCGACTTCACAATCATGAAAACCTGGACATGTTCCAATGCATTTAACAACTACAACTTGTCTACCTTTAGTTTTGTTTATACCTAATTAATTAGAACAATAAAATTAGTTAGTGTACAAAATATGCATAGAAAGAAAAGAATCAATCTAATTGTACATGCATGTCTACATACCTGCTGATAATAGAAGAACCATCATCAAGGCTAGCATGAAAATCTTTTGTTTTTGAGCCATTTCTTTGTATCTTGTTGGTTCAATTCTACACATCAATAAAGAAATTTGATCTTTGTACGTGTATATATACTTTTCTTGTAAAAAAATAAATAATTATATAATTCTCCATGTTATAAACTTTCATTAATTTTGTCCTTTGTGTTGAATAAAAGTACAAAAAATATCTTGATCAGCTTTGAATAAAAAACTTTGTTGACTAAATTATAATGTTAATATATTTAAATAATATTATTAATAATTTATTCTATTTTTTGAAGTTTATAGTGTAAGGAACTTATTGTTTTGTTTTTAGTTGGTAAGGAGACTAAAGGAAAAATGAAAAAAAACTAAAAAGGAAAACTATTCAAGAAGAAAGAAGGTTCATGTTGCATTATTCCAAAGAAGATGGCAAATGCCCTTCAGAGGAGAAGCATGAGTCAAGAAGTCGGCATCAGATGAGGCTCCGAGTTTGGCGAAGAAATTTGTTCATTGATTTCTCTTTTTAAGTGTATGATGGAAAGAAACATTGGTTTGATAGACTAGCTCTTTTATATCTTGGATCAGCACAACATGAATATAATACTTAACTTGGGAATGAACTTATTATTTTGTTATTAATTTTAAAATATATAAAAAGGGTGATCAAGATAGAAAATACTATATATGGCTCATTATTTTTTGCTGTCTAATAATAAAACAAGACTTTACATCCAGTAAATGAATTTTGAAAAGAAGCTAAAATCCGATGGCTCATTATCTTTTGCCGTCTCCTAATTGCAAAATCATAGATTGTAAATTAATTTTGAAAAGAGGCTAAGCTAAACTCCGATGGAAGAGTCGCCTTGTAGCCAAATATTTTAGATAAAGAGAACATTTATTGCTGTACTAATATATGTTGCCGCTATTCATAACTTAGTGTGGGACATCAAATGAATGTTAAAAACAACGTTAACCTAGAAGATGAAATCTATATGGAACAACCAAATGATTTTTTAATCCATGGCCAAGATAGCAAGGTCTATAAGTTGGATAAGTCTTTGACCTTAAACAAGCTCCTAGGAAATGACAGGGAAAGTTTGACAATATTATGATATTGGATCTGTTTAAAGTAAATAATAGTTACAAATGCAACATTTGCTATAAATTGAAAAATATATATTTTCACTGCTATTTATATATATATATATGTTTCTGACGATTTACTCATATTTAGTTCAAACATTCATTCATACTAAGAATGCAGTGAAATATTATTATTGTCTAACAACTTTAATATGAAAGACGTACTCTAGGACCTTTGATATAAAATCATTGTTGTCTAGATAACACAACTTAACTTCTAGATAACATATCAAGTTTTTATTTTGTTGTAATGAAGCTTAATTATTTATGAACAATATTTTATTTCAACTCCACTAAAAAGCCCTAATTTCCAAGCTAATCGTTCAAATTAAGTATTGCAACAGCAATAGTAATACTTAGGAGGAAAGCATCCCCCTTTTGCATAGCCCTTATGTTTGCAAGAGACTTCACAATCATGAAAACCTTGACATTCTCCAATGCATTTAACAACTACAACTTGTCTACATTCAGTATTGTTTATACGCGAAGGGGGTTTGGGGAGATCGCTTGGTGTATTGTAGGAGACTTTAATTCGGTCATTAGTGTTAATGAGCGTAGAGGGGTCGGTAGTAGCATTGATGTGGGAGGTGATATTGGAAGGGAGATGGAGCAATTTGGGAATTTCATTAGGCATTTGGAGATGGTGGATATGCCTCTTTTAGGAAGGCAATTTACTTGGTTTCATCCGAATGGGGTGAATATGAGTAGGCTTGATAGAGTATTGCTTTCGGTTGATTGGTTGAGTTTATGGGGTGATCCGACGGTGTGGGCTTTGGAAAGAGATGTCTCGGACCATTGTCCGCTTATTATCAAATACAATAATGTTGATTGGGGACCGAAGCCTTTTCGGTTTAATAACTATTGGCTCCATAATAGTGAATTTAATGAGGTGGTGGTTAATGCGTGGAATTCACAAAATATTACCGGATGGATGGGCTTTGTCTTAAAGGAGCGTCTCAAAGGTCTTAAAGGGGTGATCAAAAATTGGAGTAAGGAGGTTTATGGGAAACCGAAGGAGAAGAAGAAAAGCTTGGTGGAAGAGATTAAAGCTCTTGATTTGAAAAGTGAGGTTGTGGGGTTGTCAATGGAGGAGGTAGCTATTCGGAAGTGTCGTTTTGAGGAACTTTGGGTGGTTTTGAAAAGTATTGATGCCAACATTTTTCAACGGTCACGCTCAAAGTGGTTAAAGGAGGGCGATTCTAATACAAACTACTTCCATGCTTGTATTAAATCAAAGAAGCGTAGAAATTTGATTGCGGCTTTGCATACTCCATTGGGTTGGGTTGAGGGCCCGATTAATGTGAGAAATGCTACGGTGGATTTCTTTAAGAATCATTTTTCTAATGATACTTGGAAGCGCCCCATTCTTGATGGCATAGAATTCCCTATGCTCTCGGAGGTGGATAATATGCAACTTATAGCCCCGTTCTCTATGGAGGAAATTGAAGGTGCGGTGAAAGATAGTGATGGGACAAAGTGTCCGGGTCCGGATGGGTTTAATTTCGCATTCATCAAAGCTTTTTGGGATCTAATGAAACATGAGGTACGGATTTTTTTTGACCAATTTTCCGGTAATGATTGTTTGCCTAGATGTTTGCTCTCCTATTTCTTGACTCTTATCCCCAAGGTTAAGTCACCACAAGGCCTTGGGGACTTCCGTCCGATTTCACTTCTTGGGTGTTGGTATAAGTTGCTCTCTAAAGTGTTGGCTAGTAGATTAGCAAAAGTGATTGGTGTGTTGATTCCAAAAACCCAATCCGCTTTTCTTAAGGGGAGGCAATTGGTGGAAGGGGTGGTGGTAGTAAATGAAGTCATTGATTATGCTAGGAAGACAAGGAAGAATTGTTTAATTATGAAGGTGGATTTTGAAAAAGCCTACGACTCCGTCAATTGGGATTTTCTTGATTACATGCTTGGAAGGTTTGGTTTTTGCCTAAAATGGAGAATGTGGATGAAGGCTTGTGTGTGTGCGGGGAACCTTTCGGTCTTAGTGAATGGTAACCCAACGGAGGAGTTTAGTATTAATCGAGGCCTAAAACAAGGGGATTCGCTTGCTCCTCTTCTTTTCCTTTTGGTGGCTGAAGGTCTTGGTGGTTTGATGAGACAAGCGGTTGGCCGCTCTCGGTTCCAACCTTTCTTAGTGGGTAATGAAGCCATGCCGGTGTCCTTGTTACAATATGCCGATGACACTCTTTGTATCGGAGAGGCAACGGTAGATAATTTGTGGGCGTTGAAGGCGGTGCTTAGGGGCTTTGAGATGGTTTCGGGTTTGAAGGTTAACTTTTGGAAAAGTTGTATTATGGGAGCTAATGTTTCGGAGGAGTTTCTAGATATGGCATCAATTTTCCTTAATTGTAGGAGAGGTATGATTCCATTTAAATACCTTGGCCTCCCGGTGGGAGCTAATCCAAAAAAGTTGTCAACTTGGAAACCTATGCTTAAGGTGGTGCGTGGTAGACTTGGTTCATGGGGCAACAAGTATGTGAGTCTTGGTGGTCGGGTAGTATTAATTAATGCGGTTTTAAATGTCATTCCAATTTTCTATTTATCATACTTGAAGATGCCGGTGAAGGTGTGGAAGGAGCTTATTAAAATTCAAAGAACCTTTCTTTGGGCCGGATTAACAAAATCCACTAAAACTTGTTGGGTGAAGTGGGATGTCATATGTAGGCCAAAGAAAGAAGGTGGTTTGGGCGTTCGTGACCTCCGCTTGGTAAATATTAGCCTCCTTACAAAGTGGAAGTGGAAATTATTGGCTCGGGACAATGAATTTTGGAAGGATGTGGTGGTTGCTAAGTATGGTAGGGATGTGCTAGGAAAGAAAAATCTTGGTGAGATTGATGTTACTAGATTGGGATCAACATGGTGGAGGGATTTATGTCTCATTGATAAGGATTCGGGGTGGTTTAACAATGCTATTAATAAAAAAGTTGGCATTGGGAATTCAACTTCATTTTGGAATGAGCGATGGATTGGGGATCAAACTCTTCGGCAACTATTCCCACGGTTGTTTGGTATTTCACTACAAAAGGATGACTTGATTTGCAATATGGGGCGGTTGGGTGATGGAATTTGGATTTGGGAACTTCATTGGCGGCGGAATTTATTTGTTTGGGAAGAAGAGCAATACAATGCTTTGTTAGAGATAATTACGCCTTTTTTGCCGTCGGGGCAGCAGGACAAGTGGCTTTGGATGGGTGATTCGAATGGATTTACGGTTAATTCGGCGTACTTGATGTTGGTAGATGAATATAGGCCTCCGATTTTACGAGATCCGGTGACGGACCTTGTATTTAAGTATCTTTGGAAGTGTGGGGCACCTTCTAAGGCGTGCGCTTTTTCTTGGCAATTACTCCTTGATCGAATCCCTTCGAAAGACAATCTCTTAAAGCGCCGGATTATTCAAGTTCAACATGGGCAATGTAGCATGTGTGGGGTGGCTTTGGAATCGGCGAGGCATTTGTTCCTCCATTGTAGAATGGCGGCCAAGGTATGGTATGATATAACTAGGTGGCTTGGGTTTATTATAATTCTTCCACATAGTATTATTTCTTCCTTAGCTACCTTAATTCTTTGTGCCAAGAACAAAAGGGAGAAGATAGGATTATGTCTTATTTGGAATGCTTTTATGTGGGTTGTTTGGAATGTTAGAAATGATTGTATTTTTAACAATGGAGTCCCTAATATGGAGGATATGGTGGATAAGATCAAGATGTTGTCATGGAAATGGTACGTTGGTAGAGTTGCTAAAAGTTCTATTTTGCTCTATGAATGGACATGGAGCCCTTTGGATTGTATGTGTTGATGATTGGCTTGTTGGAGTTTTGTTGCTTGGTCCCTCTGTTTTCTCTCCCCTGCCTGCTTGTTGTTTTTCCCTTTTTTGTTTGTGTTGGCCTTGCTGCCGTGTTTAGTTGTTGTTTGGCTAGCTTGTTTCCAGGTGCTTGCTTGTAATGAAACTTTCATGCTCTCCCATAACATACCTTATGTATTGGGGAGTTTTTGCTAATATATAATATTCATTTGTTGATCAAAAAAAAAAGTATTGTTTATACCTAATTAATTAGAATAATAAAATTAGTTAGTGTATTTGTCCAAAAATAATAATTAGTTAGTGTACAAAATATGCATAGAAAGAAAAGAATCAATTCTACATACCTACTGATAATAGAAGAACCACCATCATTGCTAGCATGAAATTATTTTGTTTTTGAGCCATTTCTTTGTATATTGTTGGTTAATTTCGATGCATATATCAATAAAGAAATTTGATGTTTGTGTGTGTATATATATACTTTCAAAGCTAATGTTGAAATAATAAAGCTTTAAATATTTTAAATAAATTGTACATGTTCCAATGCATTTAACACGTACAACACGCCTACATTCATTTTTGCGCATACCTCCTAATTAATTAGAACAATTATATAGTTAGTGTACAAAATATATGCGTAGAAAGAAAAGAATCAATCTAATTGTACATGTCTACATACCTATTGATAATAGAACCACCATAAAGGCTAGCATGAAATTAAAAACTTTTGTTTTTGAGCCATTTCTGAGTATTGTGTTTGCTTGAGATATTAAAGCTCTTCTAAACTTTCCACAGTCTCACTTTGATGGTGTTGGTTTTTTAAAGGAAATTGTTAGACAATGTGAATCAAAACAAAAGAATTGTACTACTTATATGACTTGCGTCCATCACAAAAATATTTCACGTACAATTAATAAAACTGTCCCACTATCTTTTAATGTGTGGTTATCACAAATGAAGGATGGAATAAAGTCCACTTTAGACTTAATAGGAAATTACCATAGCATATGCACTTAACGGATAATTACTACAACATCCACTGATACATCGACATTGATAATAATTTGAAAAAAATATAATTCAATATTGTAATCATAATATCGATATCGTATCGATATCCGACACGGATATGTTTAATCTGAGGAGTATCTATGTTGTATAGTTAATAAATTAATTAATTAATTAATTAAAGGAGATAAATTACCACTTGATGAAGATGTTGTCAATTCAATCCCAACCCTTTCATGAAGGTAAATTATGATGTCTTATAGCATCATACACTAATTGCTTATAATAATCTACCACGTGATTTGACATTTTAAAGGAAGAGACTTCGTGTGGATCCTTGCATGACACATCTTTTTATTGGACTGTTGAAACTACTTTAAATTTAAAATTAAATATTTCTCTGTTTCACAAGTTTGTGTTCTGTTCAGTTTACACGAGTTTGTGTTCTCTTTGGAAGTGTCAAAGGTGTATATATATGCACTGAATCCACCTAATAGGAATAAGATCTTAGTAACGAGTGCCTCCGGGGTACTCTTTAAGCATTCCATTTATAGAAGTTTTTTATTCACAAAATTAAGCATTACAATTTCCAATGCATTGACTTTACGCATTTCCGTAAAAATTCTATAAAAATATTACTATTTAAGGTCTTAAAGAGTGCCCCGGGGACACTCGTTAGCATTTGCCATAGGAATATAGGATGTTATCGTTAGGCTCTCAAGATAAATTTTAGATATAGAAACTTATGTAGTAAAATACTTTTAGTTTGATTATTTCCTGAATCGGTATTATGGTTTTAAATTGCGGTGCGGTCGCGTATGCGGTAACGATTGCAGTTATGGTGATTGTGGTTATTGCAGTTGGTGCAACGTGTAATGCACACGATTGTTACGGCATAAAAGTGTTTTAGTTTATTTCATAAACACTGATTTGAAAGTATTTAAAATACACGGTTAAAATATTGTTAAAAGTAACATTTTGCATTAGATTTGATGCAAACTAAAATTTGAGTTTCAAATATTTTATTTTTTGGTGAGAAAAATTAAACAAAATACGGCCAAAATTGTCTGATGTGACTTTTGATACGATTATAATATGGCCACACATGTGAATTAAAATCACACTGCAATTGCAATGCGATGCGGTTGCGGAGTATATACAAGGGATAAAGTGTTTTCAATTTTACTAATAAATTTCATTAGGAGTATTGGCAAAGATGAATGGACAATAATATGATTTTTCTTTCAATAAAAAAAAAAAAGAAATATGTTGTTCTTGTCCACTATGTTTCTAAATGATTGATATCTAAAATTGGATAATATCATCCACACATGACTCAACGAATATTCTTGGTTTATTGTGACATGATTCAGAATAGTTATTTTAAACTCAGCCACACATTTTAATTCAATGGCTGCTAATCATTCTTATCATTCTCATATAAGATAGTCAAATACATAAGTCCACAAAAACAAGGAGTATGTGAATTACTGAGCCCCAAAAACAACTAACTCCCAAAAAGAAAACACCGAAAATGATCCAAGAGAACAAACACGATCAAGAAAGAGAGAAAGGAAGACCAACAAGGATAGGTGACAAAAAATAACCCCGCACTACACCCCGACCAGCCAAGAACGAGGGTGATCACCAGAACACACGTCGTTAATTATTTCAGCATAAAATAAGTTGAACCTTCCATTGAAATAGGAAGCAGGGGCTACCAAAATAAGACCCTGAATAAAAACCATTTCGCGAGTCTCTAAGCAATAAAAACCATGAATAAGACCATCCCGCGAATCTCTAATGAATTTTTTATGAAAATTAAAATTTTAAATTGAAATATAATTGGACAACCGAATTTGCTTAAAAATAATAAAAGAAAGTGATCAATCGGCAGAACTAAGAGTTAAGCAGAACCCATTATAATTTATATGTCTTATAGAGACAATTAACAGTTATTCCAATTTATTATTTGTTTCTTGCTGCTCCTAATTAAATGTTAAAAACTCTTTACTTTATAAGTTAACCTAAGAAATTTATACTTATAAAGTGTTTTAAAAAGTTTTTATTTTTACATTCAAATTAAGAAAAATAAGGCTCAAATTTGCTCTCTATTAATTATTCTTTCGCTATTTCTTGTGGTAACCAACGAATGTAAGTAATTATGTAAAAACTTTTTATGTTTTACACAAAATTTCATTTTATTTTACTAAAATTCGTTGTATTATTTTTATTATTATTATAATTATTATTATTATTTGACTTCGCAGTAGAGCAGTGCATGTCATCAAGTGATTGTCCAAATAATTTGTGTATCCCTCCACATGTCAATGCTTCTATGCGAGTTCTAGGAAAAATAAACCGTTAATATGAAAAATAAATATGTAATTATATTGTACTTTTTTAAAAGGATAATTATATTATGTGTATGATTTTTTTTTGGAGGGAAGGTGTATGATTTATTTAATATATATACGTAATTATCTTATTATCTTATGCAACTATTGTGGCATCATCAATAATAAAAGATACAGTAAACAACAATGTCGCATCATGAGTTTTCCTTTTTTACGATTTCACTTCATAATTAAATTTAGCTATATTAATAAATAATGTATATATGATTATGAAAATTACTTATTTATTTTATACTTATAAATTTAGCATATAGTGAAATAGATGTGGAAAATAAATTTGTATTAAAAGGTATTTTTGGTATATAGATATAGATAGAATGACAAAACTATCATAAACTTACAACATAAAGTAAAGTGATCACTAAAGTTTTATTCTTGAATGAAAACAAACGTGCGGGTATGTGTGACACTATCTCTTTCTAATAATAATAATAATAATAATAATAATAATAATAGTCACAGACATAGTAATTTGGAGCATTACATTCGTCGTCTCTAAAGAGTTATCAATTTTCATTTTTCATCCCTATCAAATAGTGACATATTTTCATCTCTATATACATTTAATGCATCAAGTAGTTTTATTCCTAGCATTTAAGTCAATGTGCATTTTTTAATAATTATTTTTTAGATATGTTTAGAAAATTATAAAAACTTCCTAAAATAGAACTTAAAATTTGATTTTTAGTTTAAGATTTTTGTTATTTAAGTCATCTCATTATTAAAAAAAATATATAAAAATTTTGTAAAAAACAATTATTTACAATATATTTTGAAAATGTTCCCTCGTCTATCAACAAAAGCTAATATAAAGTTAAAAAAAATCCTATAAATCTTTGATGAGCATCAAGAATTTTAATTGAGATACGTACTAAGGTTAACTGTCCAATCGAGTTTGTTTAAAAAATAGTAAGTGATCAATCGACTGAACTAATGGATAAACACAACACAATACTCCATCTTAGAGACAATTATCAATAACTCCAATTTATTAATTGTTTCTTGCAACTTCCAAGTGCTAAAAACCCTTTACGGATGTCTGAAGTTAACCAAGAAAGAAGTTCATGCTTATAAATTGTTCATACAAGTTCTTATGCAAAGTACGAAAAATATGGCTCAAATTTTCACTCTATTAGTAATTCTTTCGCTATTTCTTGTGGTAACCAACGGATGTAAGTAATTTTGAACATTGTTTTTATTCTTGCGGTTGTAAGCAAAAAAAATATATTTTTAGATTTATTGATAAACTAATGTATACGGTCTATCATATAGTCTAGATAGTCTAGATATATTGAATTTCCAATAAACTAAAAAATTGTTTTGGCTTAATTGCAGTTTTGGTCCCCCTATTTTCAATTTTTTGCAGTTTTGGTCCCCCTATTTTCAAATTCGACAGTTTTGGTCCCCCTAACACATTTTTTTTCTAAAATATGATGATACAACGTGTTTTAAATGAACTTTATGAAAGATTTTTCTTACAATTACATCGATGTTGGTATTTTTTCATCATCAAATCATATACCACGCCGTTTAATTCATATCATATCGTTAATTTATAGTTAAAAATTATGATAGGGGGACCAAAACTGTCGAGTTTTAAAATAGGGGGACCAAAACTGCAAAAAATTGAAAATAGAGGGACCAAAACTGCAATTAAGTCAATTGTTTTTTTTCTTATAATAGAAATCGACTGAGAGAATATGTTTTACGGAAACAAATATTCTGCTGTACATTTTGCCACAGTTTTCACGCGATTTTGCATCATAATCGTCCGCTCTATATTGTACGGTCGAGATTATTTTAAGTAATTTATCACAATATATATCAATCTATATTGTTTGATTTATGATCAATGTCCCAAATTTTAAATTGTGTGAAAAGTTAGTGCGCCAATTTTTTTTATATAAACCACAATATACATATATAAGAAAGAAGAGTGGAGTTAAAAAAAAAGGGTCAAATTAAACCCTATAAAAATAAAACGAAAACGATAAAAAGGAAGACCATCTTTATTTCTAGCAAAATCAAATCTAATACTAGGAGGGGTAGAATTCCACCAAGTGAAAACATTCGATGACAAACCTCAAGTTTGTCTGCAACAGAATTGCCCTCCCTCTCCCTAAACACATGGGAGACAACGACTTTCATGCTACGAGCTTTAATCATACAATTCCTCCATCTGTTGAGAAGTGCCCCAAATCTTAATCCTATGTTTTACACAACATTTCATTTCCTTTTGCTAACATTTGTTTATTATTATTTGACTTCACAGATGTGGGATGCGAAACAGCTGGTGATTGTCCAATCAACATGTGTCACTTTCCTGTAGTTCCAAAGTGCATTAGAGATAAATGTGACTGCAACTATGTGAAATTCTCTCCGTTGGAAGAATAAATTGAAGAAATAATGTGGAAAATTGATCATTGGATTATAAACGTAAAATAATATTTAAATCTAAAAATAATAACAAAATGTTGATCAATGGTTAAGATGTGAAAATTGAGAGGATTTATTCTCGAATGAATTCTTGCTCATATGAAAAAAAAATTATATAATTATTTTGTACTAATAAGCGTATAATTATATTGGCCATGTGCTTTCTAGATACACATAAATAATTATACGAGTATGAGTTGTAAGATGAAAATTATGTACTTTGATTGTGTTTTTGCTAATGTGATCTAAGTATATGAGAATGGGCGAACTCTTTTTTATCTCAATTGTTTTCTTGCTTTGATGATATTCTAAAATGTGATTCTCAAGTCTTTTTATTTCCTTTAAATAATGGCTAATTAGTAGAACCATACAGGTAGTCTTCCAACTAGTTTTTTACCCATATATAGGACTTAAGATCAACAACTAATTGAGTTCCGTTTATAAAAAATAAAATAAAATCAACAACTAATAGTTAAAATATATTCGCACTACAACAAAACTGCTTTGAAACGTCGGTCCAAGAAGACTCTAAATACCGAGAAGAAAAAAAATGCCATAATTCATTAGCATCAATTTAGACCCTATATCGTGGTAGACGCTGAAAAAACTCAACAAGATATTTGTGTCTATGTAACATTTGTTTGAAGTGAGGCTAAGCTAAAGCTAAAATCATATGTATATATAGGCGGACATTATATTAGCTTCTTTTTTTGTTGACGCTAAAACGTGGTTTGGTGGTGTTCACTATTGTCTTAGAGTCCTTTCGGTGGACGCTAAAACTCGCTATAGTATGTCTTTAGAAAAAATTAAAGGGAAGTTTTTTTATGAAGTTGTACGCAAGGTTGTCAGAATCGAGAGTTTACGTTAACTCTTTTTGTCTAGGTAAAATCGAAACGTAAAATCGTCGATTTTACCTCATATTAAAATAATATTAATTTTATATACATAACATGCACTACAAGAAAACGTCCATTTTGTGACGCCCCAAATCCGTCACAAACGCCCAAAATCCGTCACAAAGTCATAATTTTGTGACGACTTTGTGACGGCCAAAATCTGTCAAGAAAATGCTCGTGGAAAAGTTAGTGACGGCCCAGGTCGTCACAAACTAAGTGACGACACTTTGTGACGGCCCAGGTCGTCGCAAAATGTGAACGGCAGCTTTTCTGAACGCCATTTAGTGACGGCTTAAGTCGTCGCAAAATTCAAAATAGTGACGGCTTAGGTCGTCACAAAGTTATGTGTCAGATTCGTCACAAAGTTTTGGCTTATTTTGTGACGGCTTAGGTCGTCACAAAATTCGTCACTAAATTTTTTTAAAAAATAATTATTTTAATTGTTTTATTAATTATTTTTCAAAAATTAATTAATTAATTATTTAAAAAAACCATAAAAAACGTTTTTTTTTTGTACATATATTAAAAAATAATATATCACCATTTTTAATTTTAAATATTTTTAAAAAATAATTATTTTAATTGTTTTATTAATTATTTTTCAAAAATTAATTAATTAATTATTTAAAAAAACCATAAAAAACGTTTTTTTTTTTACATATATTAAAAAATAATATATTACCATTTTTAATTTTAAATATTTTTAAAAAATAATTATTTTAATTGTTTTATTAATTATTTTTCAAAAATTAATTAATTAATTATTTTAAAAAACCATAAAAAACGTTTTTTTTTGTACATATATTAAAAAATAATATATCATCATTTTTAATTTTAAATATTTTTAAAAAATAATTATTTTAATTGTTTTATTAATTATTTTTCAAAAATAAATTAATTAATTTTTAAAAAAAACATAAAAAACTTTTTTTTTTAGATATATTAAAAAATAATATATCATCATTTTTAATTTTAAATATATAATAAAACATTTATTAAATTTTTAACACAATAATAATATAAAATAAAAATTCAATAACGAACAATGATAAAATACGATACATACAATAATTGTCTTAATAATACAAATAAAGTACGATAATTGTCATAAAATTACATCATAAAATACGATACAAACAAAGTACGATACTTCCACACATATATCATAATAAAATAACAACGCAAACATCTGAGTTATGCATTTCCACTTCCGCCACCCCTTCTTCCTCTTGATGTTCTGGCACTTCCACTTTCGGCGCTTGTTCTCCCGCTTCCACTTTCGCCGCTTGTTCTTCCGGCACTTCCTAATCTTCTTGGCCTTCCAAGACCTCCGCTGTTTGTCCTTCCGGCACCTTGATTACCACTGTTTGTCCTTCCGGCACCTTGTTGTCCCACTTGAAAACTTATACCGCTATGAAGATTTATCCCGCCTGGAAAATTACCACTGCCTTGAATACTCCCCATTCCTTGAAGACTTCCACTACCTTGAAAATTACCCCTGCCTTGAATATTCCCTGTTCCAGGATAACTTCCACTAGCTTGAAAATTTGCACTGCCTTGAATATTCCCCATTCCTTGAAAACTTGCATTACCTTGACAATTCCCTTGACCTTGAAAATTTTGATACCCTCCGCCTTGAGAATTTGGAATCCCTCCTTCGCCTTGAAAATAATTTGGATTCCCTCCTCCCCTTTGGAAATTTTGATACCCTCCACCTTGAGAATTTGAATTCCCCCTTCGCCTTGAAAATAATTTGGATTCCCTCCACCTTGATTCCATGTATTATCAATTGGTAAACTGAGCATCGGAAAGTTATCAGAATCCAATAATTCCTGCAGCATCACACTGTCGTTCATGATATTATTAAAGAAAGTCGGATCAGGATCAGTCGATGATCGATTCAAAGCAACATTTTCAGGTCGATACACCTCCTCCTCCACCTCCTCTTCCTCCGCCTCCTCTTCCTCCACCTCCTCTTCCTCCACCTCCTCTTGAACTGATTGGTTTCTTGATGAAGACATCTCGGCCCTGAGTGCTGCTATTACTCGCGCTTCAATTCGCGCTTCCATTTCTTCTTGAGTTTCTTCACGTCCTCCTCGAGATCGAGCTGTACACATGCTGGCAGTACTGTTGAATGACTCAGATGAAGCATCAATATATCCACCCGGTGTCTTTCGAATGAATGAAGAAGTACTCCCTTGACCGACAATACGACCATGATTCTTTCCTCCCGAAAATTCCACAAATTTGTCTATTATCATGTTTTGAAGAACAAATTCACTTTGTCGCTTAGAAGGTGGAAGGGCAACCTCACTTTCTTTGAGCTCCTGTATATACACCTGAATCAAGTCCTACAAAATAAAACGTAAATTAATTATCACAAATTAAAATAATAACCAATTGTGATGAATATAATTAAAAAGTAAATAAATAATATTAAATTAATAATATACTCACATTTGCCCTTTTAGCTCTCTCAGAATCCCAAGAACCATCATTTTTTCGATGCAGCTCTTCATTCATATCAGATAAGGTTGGGTAACGTAAATGCAATAGGGAGTAAAGACTGCAAAAAAACATGACAATCATGTCTCTTCATCCCACGCATTCTTCCATGATCAACATCGGCACATCTTGCCAAATTTGATGCATAACCATCCGGCATTTTGAGTTCTTTTACCCATCGAAGAACTGATTTTGCTTCATCAACAGATAGAGTATAGTTCGCACGAGGTTTTAGGACTTTGCCATTGGATAACGTCTTCAATAACAAATCATTACGTCGACAATACAACGCAATGTCCTTTCTAGCTTTATCGTTATCTTTGGTTTTTCCTTTGACATTCATTACGGTGTTGAATATATTTTCAAAAACATTTTTTTCAACATGCATAACATCAAGGTTGTGACGCAAGAGGTTGTCTTTCCAATACGGCAGATCCCAGAAAATACTCTTCTTTGTCCAATTGTGTTCTTGACCGTAACCTCGCAGTTTTAAAGCAACACCACCCACAACTTGGACATTTGGCTTATCTTTAACTTTATCCCAAACTTGTTCTGGTGTCAAATATTGAGGTGGCCCTCGGGTTTCAATCTCGCCCTTAACAAATGCATATTTATTTTTTCGAAATGGATGATTAAGAGGAAGGAATCGGCGATGACAATCAAACCACGTAGCTTTCCCACCGTTTTTTAATGTGAACGCTTTTGTGTCTTCCATGCAAATAGGACATCCCAATCTACCATGCGTCCCCCATCCAGACAACATCCCATAAGTAGGAAAATCATTGATGGTCCACATCAAAGCTGCCTTCATTTTAAAATTTCTCTTGCGGCTGATATCATATGTCACAACACCTTCCCACAACCTCTTCAAATCATCAATCAAAGGTTGCAAATAGATATCAATACCAACAGTTGGACTAGATGGCCCAGGTATTACAGCAGATAAAAACATGTAAGGTTTTGACATACACATTTCAGGTGGAAGATTGTATGGGGTAACAATGACGGGCCAACATGAGTATGGAGTGGCTGATACTTGAGTATATGGAGTAAACCCATCAGAGCATAAACCCAATCGCACGTTTCGTGGCTCTGACGCAAAATCAGGATTAACTAGATCAAAATGCTTCCATGCTAGTCCATCTGAAGGATGTCGCAACTCACCAGAACTATTTATTTTTTCAACATTTTCAGAATGCCATGTCATTTTGGATGCAGTTTGCAATGATGCATACAACCTTTGCAATCTCGATACTATGGGTAAATAGAACATAGACTTTCTTGGCACTGGTTTTCTTCTACTTGCCCGCGAATTTTTTTTTCCACAGTATCTTGGTTCTTCACAAAATTTACATTTATCCAAGTCTTCATCACTTACACCAAATTCGTTGCTATAGAACAACATACAACCATTGATGCAACAATCAATTCTCTCACTCCTAGTCCTAGCTTTGACACTAGCTATTTCGCTTGTTAATAATTTTGCGGCATATCATGGCGGGCGGGGGTGGGTGTTGTTTCCAAGCACAATTTCGCAATGAAATCCATGGCTAATTCTGGAACTAGATAATGAGACTTTAGACCCAAAAGTTTAACACACACTGTTAACTTCGAGTCAGTAGAACCTTCAAACTCCAACGGTTCATTTGTCTCTTTCAAAAGCTTATAAAATCTTGCAGCTTCAGCATTCGGAAGTTCATCTCCATCATATTCATCTCTGTCAGATTCGTCATCGGACCCATTGTTCACCACATTAAACCCAAGAGCGTCATCTATCATATCATTCATAGCGGTAAAGGGGTAATGCACATGATGATTTTCTGGAGCCAATGCAGCAGGTTCAGCAGCACTGCTTGAAGCACCTTCATTCGATGGAAATGATTCTCCGTGACTTGTCCAGATCCAGTAATTAGGTTGGAATCCATGTTTGCATAAATGAAACTCAATTTCATCTTCGCTGCGAAATCGTATACATTGACATTTCGCACACGGACATCTAATTCCCCCTTCCCTAATAACAACAGGCTTCTGTTTCACGGTATCAATAAATAATTTAACCCCAAACTTAAACACTTCTTTAACCACCCCTCTCTTTCTTCCACCGTCATATCGATCATACATCCACGCACGATCCATGTCTGAATATATAAATAATTAGATATTATATATCGACATGACTATTAATTTTAGATCTATTCATATTTACTGTTTTTCAAAAACAAAGTCTATCGACTATCATAAAAAGTTTATCGATTAATCTTCGAAAATAATTCACCTAACGAGTTTTTTTTACTATAAATTTTTATTTAAAGTATATCATAAAAATAATAATATCTTCGATTTTTTTAGTATAAGATAAATTAATAATAGGTGGATGTCTTCAAGAATTAAAATAAATAATTTACTACCAACAAATTTTTTTAAAATAATTCACTAGATATTTATTTTACAATATCGTAGTTTTTTTTGACAATATGGTAGTTTAGTAATAAATATGGAAGTTTACTAACTATTATATCATAAAAAGTTTATTAATTAATCTTCGAAAATAATTTAGTTAATGAATTTTTTTATTATATAGTTTTTATTTAAATATTTAAATTAAAATTAAAGTCTAGAATAAATTAAAAATTAAAATATCTTCGATTTAACTATATGACATACAAAGTTTAATTATACTATGTGACATACAAAGTTTTTATTACATACAAAGTTTTAATAGGTGGATGTCTTCAAGAATTAAAATAAAAAATTTACTACCAACAATTTTTTTTTAAATAATTCACTAGATATTTATTTTACAATATCGTAGTTTTTTTTTGAAAAATGGTATAGTTTAGTAATAAATATAGAAGTTTACTAACTATTATATCATAAAAAGTTTATTAATTAATCTTCGAAAATAATTTACTTAATGAATTTTTTTATTATATAGTTTTTATTTAAATATTTAAATTAAAATTAAAGTATAGAATAAATTAAAATATCACGATTTAACTCTATGAGATACAAAGTTTATACTATGTGACATAAAAAGTTTAACTAATTCACTAGATATTTTTTTTACAATATGGTAATAATTTTCTTTACAATATGGTAGTTTAGAATAAATATGGCGGTTTACTAACTATTATCACATACTTGTTTAATTATCATATAAATAATTTCATTTCAAAAATAATTTACAAGTAGTTTACAAACTTGACATACAAAGTTTATTTTACATACAAAATTTTAACTAAATGACATACAAAGTTTTGATTTTTAATTCAAATAAAAAAAAAATACAGCAGCAAACATATTTTGTTATATATACAAATATTTATTAATCTAAATTATATTACTTACTTGGTATGTAGAGTAGTGTCTGACTTCAAGTGTACAAAGCTAACTCCAAATAATACCAACCGATGAATCAACCGTCGAATCAAACAGCAATATCTAAATCAAAATTAACAATAAAAAAAGTTTCAGATATATCAAACCAAATATCAAAAATAAAAATAAATAAAAGTAGCTTTTTTTTTTAAATAAATAATAGTTTTTACGAAATAAATAAAAGTTTCAGCAATGCCTATTTTTTTTTTACGAAAATAAATAAAAATGTAGCTTTTTTTGGACGAAAATAAATAAACATAAAAAAAGTTTATGACTTGTAAAATAATATAATTAAACTTAACAAAATAAAATTATACTTACTAGTTATGTCAAGCAATGTCAACATATTTAACTCCCAACAGCAGCAAGATGAACCAAGCTACATTTTCTACATTAAAAATTTAAAAATAACAATTAATATAAATACACAATATCATTCAAATATTAACATAAACAAATATCAAAGAGGAGAAAACACTTACATTTTATTACGAATTAAAACTTTGAAGAAGAACAAAAAACTAAGAAAAATATAGAAGTTTTAGTACGATGTTGGAGAAAATTTTAGTGAGAGTAGAAATTTTAGTAGATGTTGCAAATGAAATCAGTATGCAAGTATGCAGATGAGGTTCATATATTGAATGGGGAACGTTAACATGACCGTTGGGAGCCATGGGAAAACGCGTTGATTTTTTTTTGACCAAGGGTTAGTGACGGAAATTTCCGTCAATAAGTGTTGCGCGCTGCCCAAGACCTGCAGCGGACAGAGCCTGTCAACGGCTCTTTTTTTTTTTGAAATCCTCAAACGTTTGTGACGGAATTTTCCGTCAATAACTGCGTCAACACTTTGTGACGACTTAAGTCGTCAGTAACTTCAAATTTTGTGACGGATTTTTCCGTCATTAACGCGTTGACGGATTTTTTTTTAATTTTTGTTTTTTTTTTTTATATTTTGTGACGCCTTGGGTTATTTATTGACGGACCTGGCCGTCACTAACTTAAAGACGGCCCAGGCCGTCACTAATTGATACATGGAATTCGTCCAAAAATTAAGAATTTCTTGTAGTGATGTATATATACTTATATAATACTATAATGCATTAATAATTTAAAATTTCAAAGCTAAAATATACTAAATCACCATAATAAAATGTAATATTCATAAAAATTGGGTTTTTTTAAAAAAATTGTCCATTTTTTTATTTTTTTTTTAAAAAAGGTAAAATCATCTCAAAGAGTTAAAACCATGGATTTTACACGATTTTGCTACGATTTTAGAGATTTTACTACGAGTTAAATCGTGTAAAATCGTTCCAGATCACGATTTTACTAGAAAACGATTCTACCAGCGATTTAACTCGTTTTTGCTACCTAAAAACGTAAAAACTATGGTTTTTACGTTTTAAATCGCGATTTTAACAACCTTGGTTGTACGGCCAAGATTCCTTCTTATGTTTCTTTGCTTGTTACTTTCGTAAAAAGAGTAATTTTCTTTGGTTTAAAATTCAATAAAAAAAAATTTGTTATTTAAGTCATCTCATTATAATAATAAAAAAAATTGTAAAAAACAATTCTTTTGAAAAATGTTCCCTTGTCTATTAACAAAAGCTAACATAAATTTTTTAAAAAATCTTATAAATCTTTGATGAGCATCAAAAGTTTATTTGAGATACGTACTAAGGTTAACTTGCCAATCGAGTTTTAATTGAACATCCTGAAGTTAACCAAGAAAGAAGTTTATGCTTATAATTATAAATTGTTCAAATAAGTTTTTATTTATTACGTGCAAAGTAGGAAAAATATGGTTCAAATTTTCAGTCTATTAGCTATTCTTTCGCTATTTCTTGTGGTAATTAACCTACGAATGTAAGTAATTCTAGACATTATATTGTTTGAGAAATGCTAATATCACACTCTCAAACACACTCTTTTAACACACTCCAATAATATAATGACACATCACCCCATGTTTTTGTTGAAAAAGAGGAACAATTAAATTCAAATTTATTTTAAAAAAATAAAAATAGAAAGTGGGGTGAGATGTCATCATATTATTAGAGTGTGTTAAAAGAGTGTGTTTGAGAGTGTGATATTAGCACTTCTCTATATTGTTTAGTTCTTTATGTTTTTTTTTTATCAATGGGAAACTAAAGAGGAAAGAGAGAATGATATAAACATAAAACTATGCTTTAGAAAATTGAATCCTCATAGAGTTCGCTTGGACAAAGGAGAAGGACAATATATATTTCGGAAACACTTTTAGTTCCTGCACAAGTGATGCTCCCAACTTAGCAAGCCAGTCAGCACCAGTTCTCTTTATGTTTTTACACAACATTTCAATTCATTTTGCTAACATTTGTTTATTATAATTTTACTTCGCAGATGTGTCATGCAAAACAGCTAGTGATTGTCCAACCAAACTGTGTCGCTTTGCTGTAGTTCCAAAGTGCATTAGAAATAAATGTGAATGCGACTATAATAATTAATAAATTCTTGCTCATATATGAAAAATAATGATATAATTATTTTGTACTAATAAGTGTATAATTATATCGGCCATGTGCTTATAATCAACTAATGTGATTTTGTGATTGAAATTATCTTTCTAGATACACATAATGATTTATTCTATTACATAGTGTAAGAGTTAAGCTAATATGATCTAAGTACTTGAGAATTATTTATGTACTTTTGATAGCGTGTTTGCTAATATGATCTAAGTACTTGAAAATGGACGAACTCTTCTTTATCTCACATTCTTGGTTTGATTAGATTCTAAAATGTGGTTCTCAAATCTTATTGCCTTTAAATAATGGTTTATTAGTAGTACTCTACAGAGTAGTCTTCAAACTAGTAGTTAAAACATACTCACACTACAACAAAACTGCTTTGAAGCGTCGGCCCAAAGAAGACCTAAATACCAAAAAAAATGCTACAATGTTATTAGCATCAATTTAAAATCTATGGTGTGGCAAATGCTAAAAAATTCATAGTTGCGTCTGGCGGAGCTATATAGTGCCCGTTTAAGGTGAGGCTAAGCCAAAGTTATAATCAGATGTATAAGCGATTACTACTAGCTTCTGTTTTTCGGTGACTCTATAAGCGTGATTTTGGTGTTATTCATTGTCGCCTTAAGAGTCCTCTCAGTGGACGCTAAAACTAGCGTCTGCTTAATATGAAAGTTAGTTTTTACTGATATATAGTAGCTTCAGACAATTTTACAAATCTCATATTAAGCCATAAAGTCAATAGTAATACAAAGCAACAAACACAATATTTCAACCAATAATAAAGAATAAATCTAAACTTAATGTTAATTCGGAGTATCATAAACGAGTGGAAACCATCTGAATAGATCCATGTACTATCAAATCTCTTTCATTTGAGAAGCTTGCACTTAGGAATACTGGGCAAGGACTTTCATGTCATATAGTAATTAACAATAAAACTAAAAAAACATATATAACATCATTATAAATAGATGATTCAAGTGGAAATCCATTAACCTTAGATTTCTTTGAGTACGCTGATGCATTATAAATATATTAGACTATATATCATAATATTATAGGCATATCACTATATTTATAATAACAATGATTGTAAATTGATTGGTTATGATTGTATCAGAAATTATTATGAAAATTAAACTTTCATTGTATATAATAAAGCACAAATGAATGGAAAAAGCAAGGCCTATTATTCTTACACGGTATCAGAGTTTTTCCACGATTCACTGGGCCGCCTGCACTCAGGTTTCTGATCGGGTCATCCACCATTTATATCTGCTCCCCAATCCCAATAGCGATGGACGCGTGGGCCTCACCTTACAAACTGGTTTTGTAAGAATGAGTTAAGCCCTATTCAATTTCTAATAGTATTGTATGAAGACAAATGGACAGTCTCCTTAATTCAGAGGTCTGAAGCTTGGCCACGATCATATGCCAAGCAAAACTGGAGTGTTGGGCGTATCTGAAAAATCGCCCATGGCCGTGCCAATGCTTCTCATGACCGTGGCAGCTCCGGTTGAAGGCAATTAACATTTTTGGTTCTTTGTTTTCCCATTTTAATGTCACTTATATGCACTTATGTGCCTATTCCCTAATGTACGAAAATCTCAGCTTATGTAGCCTATATAAAGTCTTTTTCTTTTTTGTAAACTTCATCATTAAAGCCGGTAACACTTGTACCAAAAAAAAAGCTGATAACACATAACAAAAACTCAATAAAGTTATTTTGTTCATTTTATAATGTTTTTGTTCTTACTTTAGTTCATAGCTTAGTTTAGTATTGTTCAGGATGTCAAGGTATGAGTAGTTGATGTGATATATCCTAAAATGTATACCTACAAAAAGAATTGATACAATAATTGGAATAAAAAGTACCAATTAAATTTGGTTCAAAGTTTTATCTTTGTAGGTAAAAATATCTCTGTCTTGTACAAGTCATTACTTCCTCAACCATTCAATACATAGTATCCAAGTTGGAACTGGTTGATATTTACCACCCTCCAACTTGGGGGCCGGGGGGTTCTTTCCACTGGAGAATGAATTAAGCTTCGCCATCTAGCTAGTTAGATTTTTGTTACTTGTACATAAAGCTATTTCATGTTAATTACTAAGTAGTTAAAAACAGTTACTTAAAGGTAGTTTTGTGTAACAATCAGTTAGTGGTGTGCATGCTAGGACCTATCATTGTGTATAAATACTTGTAAGATACTCTTCATTCAATAAGAGAAAATGATTTCACATTCTTAATTTGCTCTTTCATAGATCAATCAATGGTTGGGTAGAGCTTTCTATTTATGGAAGTTTTTGGCTTCTTAATGTTTAGAGTTGGGAATAGGCCATATCGGCCTACAGGGGCCTACGGGCTAGCCTACATAGTTTTATGTCTTATTTGTTTAAATATAGTAGATCAAGGTTTTTTTATAAGCCTATTAGTTAAAAAGATCAGGCTTCAGGCTATTAAAAAATCTTTTAGGTCTATCAATCCGGCCTATTTAAGTAAGTATAAATAATATTTTTACATTTATTATTATTATATATTTAAATTGTACCTTGATTAAATTATAAATCTATTAATTTTTTCACTAGTGTAAGTTTATTAATCTATATTAATTTTTCACAAATATAAATGTATTATTATAAACTAAAATTAAAATATGATGTCATACATAATCAAATTCTCTAAAATATCATGTTAAATATCAAAAGAAAGTTTAATCTCATTGATTTATTAGTTGATTAGTATATTTAAAAATAAATATAATTATTTATTTAAATATGTTCATGTGAAATAAGCTTTAAACACACGAATAAATCATGTTAGGCTTTCAAAAGGCCAAACTCATGTCTAAAAATAAGCCTATGACAAATCATACGTCAGACTTTGGCTTTCAATTTTTTGACAGGTCAGACTCAGGTTTGACAAAGTCTAACTCGGCCCAGCTTATTCTCAACTCTAATCAAATGTATAATATTTTTACTAAGGTAGTTGTGATTAAAGTTGTTAAACTCTGATTGAGAGTTATGTCACTAATTTGATCTTATATTTTTGCCAACAGTAAAAATTATCCTATGGTACTTTTATTTTATAAATAAAACGTGTTTCCACATTTTTTTATGCACTATTTTTAATAGTAATTTTTTTAAAAGTTCATATATATATATATATATATATATATATTATATATATATATATATATATATATATCTCATTAATCATTTTGAAAATTTTCCTTTGTACATCATGAAAAGCTAATATAAATAAATGAAAAAATCTAACGAATACATCTTTGATGATATCGAAGAATTTTAATTGAGATATTTACTAAGGTTAAGTGATCAATCGAGTGAGTTAAAGGTTAAATACAACACATTGACTTATCTTAGAGACAATTATCGTATAACTCTAATTTATTAATTGTTTCTTGTAAATCCTCCTAAGTGCTAAATACTATTTATTTGAAGTTAACCAACCAACGAATTTGTATTTATAAAGTGTTCATCAAACAAGTTTTTATTTACTAATGCAAAGTAGAAAAAATATGGCTCAAATTTTGACTTTATTAATCATTCTTTCTCTACTTTTTGTGGTAACCAAAAGCCGTAAGTAATTTTGGACATTGTCTACTTATTTTTTATACACAACATTTCATTCCTTTTTGTAACATTATTATTATTATTATTATTATTATTATTATTATTATTATTATTATTATTATTATTATTATTTGACTTCACAGATTGGAAGTGCACAAGTGATGCTGAGTGTCCGATAAATATATGTGACCCTCCTATGATTGCAAAGTGCATTAGAGGAAAATGTGACTGCGACTATGGAAAAAAGTATTTTATATGAAAAGAAAAAGAATACACGAAAAACAATTATATAATCCCTCCGTCTCAAAATATAAGCAAAAGTGAGTTAAAGAAATTTAATGTATTTGGTTCAAAATTTGGACCAAATACATTCATTTTTGTTGACCAACTTCTATTTATATTTTAGAACAGATGGAGAATGTTAGTAAAAAGCGCATAATTTATTTGTACGTCATAATTTCCCACGCACTTTTATTTATGTTTCTCTTATATTTTAATAATTTCTTTTGACAAGTTCAAAAATGTATTATTGTATCATATAAGTATTTTCGAAAAAATAATATTTTATAATTACCTTCATTCGATAATACTTCTATAAGATATCGAAAAACAACATGTCACAACATGATTTTTTTTAATTCTTCGGTATATATTATGTGGATATGTACCGATACATTTTTTGAAGTGGATAATTCTAATTAGTAATGATTTACAAATAATATTTATTAATTTTTTTATATTAAATAATATTTATACACTAATCACAATCATCGTACCGATACATATTTATTTACCTGAGTGTTCAACATTTTTTTACAATATATCTCTACATAATTAAAATAAGGCATCGTAATAAATAAATTCAATATTCGATAATGAAAATTATTTAATTATTTATTTTATTATATATTTAGCATATCTTGTAATAAAATGTTGAAAACAAATCGATCTAATTAAAAATAAATTTGTGTTAACTTAAATTGTTGCATGAAAAACACACTTAGGGCCCTTAAATTCTTGCATCGATCTAATTTTTTGCGGTTTTCCGTTTTCTTTTAATCAATTTACCTTTTTTAATTGAACTGGTTTAGATTTGAGCACCTTTATTTAAGAGTAATTGTATGACACCGTTTATGTTGAAAGTTACTAAAATGATGACAAGAAAAACAAATAAAGGTTTCAACATATATTATAAAGCACTATTGATGCTAATCGGATACACTATAGGTATCACAATATGTTAATCGGATACCCACTACCCATTAATAGGATATCTAAAGCACTATTGATGCATGAGTGCTATCATCACTTTTCTTATCTTCCAAAATGGAATCAAAAGTATTCGTAGAATTCTAATCCCATTTAGTTTAGAAAAAAAATCACCACCTTTGGTAACCATCCATTACCAATCATATTACAATGCACATAGTCATTCAAACATTGAAACTAGTAAAACATAAAACACCACAAATGTTTGCACATAATCATGCAAACATTTGCGGTGTTCAAGATGAAAAAAATGCAAAATCTTTGATGTCAGTTGACAAAGATGAATGAAAAGAATAGGATTAGGTTTTGGTAGTGGAGAAATCTTTGAATATGTGTTTCAATATAAATAAATAAAAAAAGGACATAACTGAATAAAAGCCTCCTAGCTAGTTTGTATGTATATATATATATATATATATATATATATATATATATATATATTTGCATATAATGCATAGTAGTGCATTTCAGAATGGCAAAAGCTAACATGTGCCCTTAAGGGCACATGATAAACAATTAAATAAAGAAATATTCTCCTCAAAACTTGTGCATTTAACTTTATAAAAGTCAAATCATATTGCATTTTTCAATGAAATAATTCTACTTTAAGGTTCTTTAACATGTGCCCTAAGGGCACATGTTAGCATGACCCTTTCAGAATATATGTTCTAAAAGATAATGAGTTTAGAAGTTATCTTTCAAAACGCTTGAAATGTAATTTCTGAAAAATTCTGAGTGTAAAACAAGAGTTTTAAGAGACTAGAAGCATTTTAAGAGTCCAAAAAGAGTAACATGTATACTACTAGCAATATGCTTCTTACTTGTGGATTTTTCTACGGATTTGGACAAAAAATCCGCAGAAAACGTGCAAATATTCCTGCGGATTTTGGTTGCAACTTGCAAGTATAATAAATCTAAAGTTTAATTAAAATTAAGATTAAAATCAATAAATAACTAATAATCATTGGTTTATTGCGGCACTTATATCTCATTTTCAACAAATAATCCATAACACATGAGAACATGAGTTTTTTTAATCATATTGCTTACCATGCCCATGAAGTAACTCTTGAAACAACAACCTCAGCCCCTACAATCATGTTCAATCATCACTCATCACCACTATTGAATGTCTATAAACATTTCTATCAATAAATATGATGCCTGATAAGAGTGTATATATATGTTCAACTAGTTTGACACTAAATATTACAATTTTCAATAACATTTTAATCAATATAAATTTTATAAATGACTGTCTTTTTAGCAAATTTAACATGTTGATCAGCTTCTCTCTCTAACTTTCAAAATTTCTCTCTGACCTCTCTCTAAGTTCTCTTCAGATCTGCTCCACCCTAATCCAAACTCTCTTGGTGCGATGTAGACTAACAAGGTGGTGGTGCGATGAGCGGCGCTGCCCTCCGCACCACCGTGGTTTCTGTCCGGCGCCGGCAGGTTGCGGTTCTGGGTCAGATCGGAGGGATGGGGTTTACCGGTACTGTTTTCTGGTATCGTTTCTTGTGTTCATTTCCGATCTGACTCACCTCGGGTTGATTGGTGCTCCGGTGGTGGTGGCATTTTTGGCTCCGATTCCGGTGGTGTCTGCGTTTTCGTGGGCTTGCGTTTTCCGATGGTGGTTGCGTTTTCCGGTGGTTGGTTCTCCGGTTTCGAGTTCCTCTCTTCTGGTCCGCGGTTTTCCTGTGGTGGTGGTGGTGAGGTGCGATTTTCCGGCGGATTCTTCCCTTCTCCGGTGTGGTGCGTTCTGTTCTGGTGGTGGTGTGATGGGTTGTGGGCTGTTTCTTTGCTTCTTAGCCTGGCCTTGTTGTATCTGTGTTGGGGGTTTGATTTTACGGGTATGGTGGTTTGGTGGCTGTGTTTCCGGTGGTGGTTGGTGAGAGTTTCCAGATCTGGTGTTTGGCTTGGTCGTGGTGGTGGGTGGCTTTCGTGGTGATTTGTTCGTGTTTTCGGTGGCCGTTAGAGGTTTTTGTGTTGTGGTGGTGATTTGCAGTGATCTGCGTTTTTTGGCGGTGGTGAGAGTTGAGGTGGTGATGGTGGTGTTCGGATTGGCATTGCCGGGGTCTGGTTTCGGTGATGATTGGTGGTGCCGTGGTGAGGTGGTGGTGGTTGGTGGTGATGAGGTTGCAGTCGATGTCGAGCGTTTGGTTTTTCTGTGATTCTAGATTCTCTGACCTCTTTTCAAATCTGTTGAGATTTGCAGAACTCTTTTTGAGTTGCTGAAGGTTTCCAAATCTGTTGAGATTTGCAGGTCTCTATGTATCTGTGTTAACTGAAGGTTGAAAAACACAAGAAGGGGGGGTTGAATTGTGTTTTAAAAAATAAAACTTTTTGCCTAATAGCGACTAAGTATGCAGCGGATAAAAACACAAATTAAAGAGAGGGTGCTGAGAGAGAGAAAGAAAGACACAGAATTTATCCTGGTTCCCCTCACAAATCGAGAGTACTCCAGTCCCCTTGTTACTAACAAGAGATTTTCACTATAATCTACTAAAGATTACAAATTGCTCAAGCACACTTGCAAGAGACTTCTCAGGTGCTCAAGTTTCACTAAACAAGAGACTTCTCAAATGCTCAAGTTAAACTTAACAAGAGACTTCTCAAACAAACTTAAGAATAAGAATGAATGTTAAGGAACACTTGATATACTATCAGAGGTGTTTACAAAATACAACTCAAATTGTTCTAAGACTTAGAATGACAGATTTAAAATATGATGTCAGAATGCTTCTTAGTCTTTGAACGCAGTAATAGAACAGTAGTAGGAACAGTAGTCATTTCTTCCATTTGAGTCTTCTATTTATACTTGGAGGAAGATGATGACCGTTGCAGAGAGAGAGGTGCCAGCTGGAATTCACTCGTACAATTGATAGCTGTATATTGCCTTCTTTGGTAAGGAATTCCAATTCCACTACCTAGCTATTCAATTTATCACTCATCCATTTTGAGTAATAATAGTACGATAGTACAATCCTCAAATGCGCTCCACTTATGGATAAGGTTAACGTTGTACCAACGAATATTCCTTCCTGTGGATGTGACAGAGCCTTGGAGTGGATTGTTCTTCAATCATTGATTCTGTATAGGTCAGCTTTTGAGTGACGTAAATTCCTTTTGCTTCTGATGTTCTTGTCATAGCTTCTTAAGATCTTCAGCTTCTGAACTTCATCAGAGCCTAGCTTTTGGTCTTCAGAAGTGCTATCTTCAGCACGCAAAAATTAAGCTTCTGATGAACAGCGATACTCTTTCAGAGCTTGTCTTGACTGGCTTCTCTGCTACTATTCATAGTGCTTCTGCATGAATTTTAACTTGTAATTCTGCACACTAGAATAATCATTAGTAATACCAATTGTAATTTTAATACTTTGTTATCATCAAAACCACTTAAAACATTAGAGGTTCATGTCAGACCCACTTTGTTCCAACAATCTCCCCCTTTTTGATGATGACAAACCAAAGCATTAAAATTCAATTGTTGTTGATTTAATTTAATTATGATGACTTCAGGTTTCAAAGGTTTGCAATCTCCCCCTGAGTCTGATAATCCATAAGGGTAGGTTTGTAAGCTCCCCCTAAGTTTTATCCATAATTAATTAAAACAGTTTAAGAGTTGATTTATTAACTTAAAATAAATTTTCATATTTAACTCTCAGAAGCATAGTTTTGCAAGTTTTGCTTCTTAGAGTTTGATAATGCTCAGAAGCGGTTTGCAAGCTCTTCTGACATTGTCTATGAATTTTATTTTAGGTTCTTAAATTTTCTCCCCTTTCAATAATCGTTCAGAATGAGAAAGAATCATAAGAGATAAATATTGATTCATAATGCTTTTAACATTACAGTTTCAGATTGAGCAGTATATGAATGAATCAACATTAATTTTAACGCTACTCTTACTCCCCCTTTTGGCATCAGTCAAAAAGACACAGAAAACCAAGCAGTCAAATGCGTCATAACAAGGCAGTCAAGTCAAAAAGTGATGACAACTAAATTCATTTAATGAATTGTGTTGAAAACCGTCCTGACAAGAGAGCTTGATGACACTATAAAAAGGGATGATTCCTCTCATTTTACTCATCCAGAGTAATCAAGTAACATCAAAAGAAAAACATACAATGGAAAGGCAGGTTACCAAGGATGCTTCAGGCTCAAAAGAAGAGAGCAAGAAGGGAGCAGAGCCCTGGCGCTGCGAAGAAAACAGGCTTCGCTACGAAAGGAACAAGCAAGAACTGATTTTGACAGAGTCAGAGGAGGAGGAATTGGGCTCTGATCTGGAAGAATTTTTATGGACATACAATGATGATACTCCATACGAAGAGTACGAGGCTGCTGTTCAGAAGAATACTGAAGAACTAGTGCAAAAGGCTACTGCCAACTTGCTTTCTTACATTAAGGAGAAACATAAGAAGCTAGATGCAGAGTCTGCTGAAGTTAAGCCTAGCTCTAAGTAGAGTCTTATCATTCTATGTAATAGAAATTCTTCAATAATATTAATAAAGGAGTTTATGCTATTAATTCCCTTTGTTTTGAGCAAGTTTCTTATATATATATACCTCATTTCTATTGTCAGAAAACCAGTTACCAGACACGCCTCATTCGGTATTGGTGCCCCGTTGTTAAACATGCTTTAATACTAAGAAGCTATTTCATGAGTAAACAGGAGTACTGATGAAAGGGACTCTTAGGTTTTGAAAATCCTAGGCTTATTAGTTTAAAAACTAAGATGCTCTTCAGCATCTTTCACTAGAGTCAGAATTCTCAAGAGTACCAGACAATATCATGGTATATAGAAAAGTTAAATTTTGAAAAACAAATATAAAACAAACATATAAGCAAATAACAGACACACAAATATGGATAATATAGATATGAATTAAAGAAAAATTATCCAAAAATTACATAAACATGATTACAAATAAGTGCTCAGACATGAGGGTTAAGGTTTGGGTTGCTGTTGAGTAAGCTTCAGAAGAAGTTCCATCATTGCATCTATCTTCTTGTTAGTAGCTTCACCAGATCTGTTCATGTCTTCTCTTATATCGGCCCTGAATTCATCCATTTCATTTCTTAGTTCCTCTCTTAAGTCATGCTTGATTACATCTAGAGCTTCTTGCATAACAGAGGGTATAGCAGATGAAGAAGAGCCTTGGACAAGTACTGGTGGAGATCTTGGAGGAGATGAAGCAACAATGGGAGCTTTTCCTTTATCAGAATCTGGTTTACTAAGGTTCTGATCATTCATAACAGTATCTTCTGCAGCTCCTTGATTCTCAAAAATCTTATTAGTCTCAATGACAGCAATGTGGACAGCTCTATCAACCAATAAGTTTAAGGCTTCTTGTTCAGCAAGCCTCTGACGTTCCATTTCAGCAGCTATCCTAGCCTGCTCTTCATCCAAAGATCTTCTCATACTTTCATCAACAGCAGCTAAAAAGGCTAACCTCTGACATTCTTCTTCATGGTTGAAGAATGTGAGCCTTGGAGCACATGTCCTCTCAGCAATCTCAAATAGTTCCCGTACAGTGTTTGCTCCTCTACCCTTAATCTTATCCTTCAGATGAGTACTGAGAATCCTTAAAGATTTACCAAACAAGTACTCTAATTCCCTGACCTCAGCATCCATATCAGAGGGGAAGATAAGAGCTTCTTCCTCTCTTTGTTTGAACCTCTTAAGTCTAATACCTATAGCATTATTTAGCAGCTCAAGGTTTGGTTCAGAGTCAGAATTGAAAAAGGGTAAGGATGGGTCAAAGGGAATGGTTGGTTCAGGTTCCTTTCTTTTGAGTTCAATGATTTTGATTTTACTGAGATTTGGAGGTATGATATCATCATCAAGATTGATGGAATCCTTGAATATTTGATGTTCAGCTTTAGTTAGGTGTTGGTAAAGCTCAAGAACCTCTTCTAAAACTAGAGGTCTGTTGAGTGGGTCAGGGACAGGTTGTGGTGATTGATGTTGTTGTTCAGTCATGACATTGATTGGTGATGAGTGAGGTGATTTTTGTTGTTCTTCAGAATGAGCAATTGGCTCATTCTGAACAGGGGTGAATGTAGGTGGATTCACTCGTGAGATGTGATCAAGTGAGGGAGGGGGTGTGTGAATGACCTGTGTGTTTTGTGTTTTATGGACGGGTGAATCATTTGTGAGATTCATGGATGGAAATTGATGTGGTGAATTTGGATTTGAGTTGGTAAATGCAACACCACACATGTGTTGTTCAAGATGTTCTATGACAGAATCTTGATTTGTGGATTGATTGAGAATGGTGGTGTCTACATTAATAGTAGGTTCTTCATCAGAAGAAAGATGAATGGGCTTTATGGTGGTTTTCTTTGTGGTTTTCTTGAAAGAGGTTCTCTTTGGTGTAAGAGTTTTCTTTTGTTTTGGGTTGGATTCTCTGATGAGTGTAGCAATTAACTCATCCGAGGCAGTGCTGGTATCTGATGAAGATGATGATGATATAGCTTTATGATCAGGTAAGACTACACTAATAGGTACAGTGAAGTCTATGGGTTGAGTTTGATTGTTAGATGAAGGAGGTTGAGAAATAGATGGTTTAGCAATAGAGGGTTGAGGTTCAGAACCAATAACCTGAGCTACAGGAATGCTAGAAGTATTAGATTCAGAGATCTTACCTTTTGGTTTAGAAGCTCTGGTCTTTAATCTCTTTGCAGGTTTAGCAGGGTTCTGATCTTCCTCAGAAGCTGAAGGTCTATCATGCCTTTTCTTTGTCCGCTTTTCCTTCTGAACAGCTTCAGTCATCATATTTTCAGCACCTTCTTCAGTCTCATCAGCACTAGCATGTCCTTGATCATCAGAGCCTTCATCAATCATTTCTTGCTCAGTAGTTCTTGGCTTTCTTCTATTCCTTGTAATATCTCTTGGTCCCTTGAAGATATCCCAATTAGGAACACTTACAACCATTTTCCTGGGCACACTAACCCCAGTATCTCTTCTTACTGATTCAAGAAAGTTCTTGATGACCTCCTCATTATCATGTTCTGATATGGTGGGAAACCCATCACACCAGAAGTACTTTTCGTACACTTGCTGTAGAGGTGTTTTCACTTGAATGATTTCTTCCTTGGTTTTTCTCTTCATGTTGACCAGAACTGATGCATCATACTTAGCAGTTTGGAAAACTCTAAGTTTTTCTTTGGCACTCACAATGTCTGTGAGTTTGGTTTGCCTTATCAGTTCTGAAATTAACCTTGGGTGATGAATGACCGATGGTATTTTAGTTCTACCCTCATTGATGGTAAGGCACATGTGATCAAAAAGAATCTTAGCCAAATTAACTTTTACCCTCTTGTATAAGAACCAGATGAGATGTTTGTGTGGAATGGAGATGGTATCCAATCCACCTTTTCTGGTGAAGATAGTAGACAAACACATTCTGAAAGCAAATTCAAATGTATTCTTCATGTGCATTACTTTTCCAAAATCCTTTTGTGTGCATCCAGATTTAAAGAGGTCCTGATGAATTGAATCCAAATGCTTGCTTTTCTTATCATACACTTCTATATCTTCTCCTTTGTTGTCTAAACCCAGAATCTTAGCAATGTGTGCCTGAGTTATCACAACATTGATTCCCAAAATATTTGACCTAATTTCCCTTTCTCTATAAGGTTTAAGACCAAGTTCCTTTCTTGTTTTCCCTCGTAATTCCTGGTTCTTCTCAACCATATCCTTGTATTCTTTATCAGCACTTGCTCTATCGTACACTTTAGCCTTCTGCCAGAAATACTTCACTATGTCGTAGTATACGAAGCCATTAAGCATCTCAAAATAATTTTGCCATTGTTGGTTGTAGAACAAGTATTGAATGTCAATCCCATTCGCTTTCAAACTTTCAAAATCCACGAACTTCTCAGTGAAGAAATCATAAGCATCTGGTCCAGCGTCAGTTTGATGATGTTCGTAGACTAGATTATCTTTTGAATTAAGATCGATGATGGGTGGTAATGTAGGGTTAAAGGGTTCTTGAACGATTTCGTTTGATGAACGAGCAGCCATAGTTGCAGAGAATTAAGAAGTTGAAGATTGGGAATTTCTGTAAGGTCTAGGTTTGTGTAGGTAGTGATTTTGTGTAAAAAGTTGTGCAAAGTGAGTGAAGTGACTTATAAATAGTAACTAGCACACATACACAGAGAAAGTAAACATTGGGAGGGAGCGCGAGCAGTTTTAAAAATTAAATAATATACTTAACTGCCATAATCATCATTAACTGTTCTCTGCCCGTCAGGATCTAGACACGTGTTGAAAAAGTTTAATCATAGCTGACGCGTGTATAGACAACTGTTGTACACTTACACGTACTGAACGTTTCATTTCTAAAAGGTTCAGAGCCTCACTCATTTGTATCTGACACCTCATCAGAACCTGTTACTCTTCAGAGCCTAAATTATTCAGAGCTTCCCAAGGGATACTCTAAATTATAAGAGGTTCTGATAGAGCTTCAGATGCTAATTCTATTCTACTTCTCAGAGCTAATTTTCTTCAGAGATATAGTGCATGTTCAAATTCTTTTTGATAAAATCAAATCTTTCAATAGCTAAAGCTTTAGTAAATATATCAGCCCATTGATGTTCAGTATCAATGAATTGAATATCTATTGTACCTTTCTGAACATGATCCCTTATAAAATGATGTTTTATTTCAATATGTTTAGCTCTTGAGTGTAGAATAGGGTTCTTAGACAAATGAATAGCAGCAGTATTGTCACAATATAGTGGAATACTGCTTTCAGCTATGTTATAATCTTCCAACTGATATTTCATCCAGAGAAGCTGTGTGCAGCATTTAGCAGCTGAGATGTATTCTGCTTCTGCTGTAGACAAAGCAATAGTTGTTTGTCTCTTGCTGGCCCAAGATATGAGATTTTCACCAATGAATTGGCAATTTCCACTAGTGGATTTCCTCTCAATCTTATCACCAGCATAGTCAGCATCACAGAATCCAACTAGCTTACTATCTAGGGATTTTTTATAAAGAAGTCCTAGATTAGTAGTTCCTTTCAGATATCTAAAGATCCTCTTAACAGCAGTTAAGTGAGGTTCTCTAGGATCTGACTGGAATCTTGCACACAAGCATACACTATATAGAATATCAGGTCTAGATGCTGTAAGGTAGAGTAAAGAACCAATCATACCTCGATACAGCTTCTGATCTACTTTGCTTCCTATCTCTTCTTTGCTTAAGCTGCTGGTGGGATGCATGGGTGTAGACATTATCTTGCAGTCATCAAGGTTGAACTTCTTCAGAAGCTCTTTTGTATACTTGCTTTGATGAATGTAAGTGCCATCTTTTCCTTGATTAATTTGGATTCCAAGGAAGAACTTCAATTCACCCATCATACTCATTTCAAATTCATCCTGCATAAGCTTAGAGAAATTCTTGCAAAGAGAAGCATTAGTTGAACCAAAAATTATATCATCTACATAAATTTGAATGATTAAGATATCTTTCTTAGATGTCTTTCTGAATAATGTATTGTCAATTTGACCTTTTTGAAAACCATTTTCTAAAAGGAAATTACTCAGTCTTTCATACCAAGCTCTTGGAGCTTGTTTGAGACCATAGAGTGATTTCTTAAGTTTATAAACATAATTAGGATTTTTCAAATCCTCAAAACCTGGGGGTTGTTTGACATATACTTCTTCAGAAATAACACCATTAAGAAAGGCGCTCTTAACATCCATTTGGTACAATGTGATTCCATTGTTAACAGCATATGAAAGAAGTAACCTGATTGCTTCCAGTCTTGCTACTGGAGCAAATGTTTCAGTGAAGTCTATACCTTCTTGCTGACTGTAGCCTTGTGCTACCAGTCTAGCTTTATTTCTTACCACTTCACCTTGTTCATTCATCTTGTTTCTAAATACCCACTTAGTTCCAATGATGTTCTTATGTGCTGGTCTTGGCACTAAGTCCCATACATCATTTCTTTGAAACTGATTGAGCTCATCTTGCATAGCTACAATCCATCCATCGTCAGTAAGTGCTTCATCAACATTCTTTGGTTCTATCATTGAGATTAGCCCCAGAAGTGAATCAAGTTGTTGATAGTCTGATCTTGTCTTTCTTGGACTTTCTTTGTTTCCAAGAATTAAATCTTCTGGATGTGATGATCTATATTTGAACTTCCTTCTTGGAGCTTCATCAACATTGGCACTTGGTTGAGTGTCTTCTTCTGAAGTGTCATCATTTTCTTGTGATGCTTCTAATTGAGATGCTTCTTCAGCATCTTCTTCAACAGCTTCTGATGCTTTTTCAGGTTCTGAATCGATGTATTGGTATGGAACACCTGCATAACTATTATCTTGCTCTGACATTTTACTGTCAGGCTCTTTATCATCAAATCTAACATGTATAGATTCTTCCACTGTGTTAGTTTCAGAATTATACACTCTGTATGCCTTTGAGCGTTCAGAGTAACCTATAAAGATTCCCTTACACGCTTTGGCATCAAATTTTCTTTTGTAGGCCTTGTTGTCTAGAATGTAACATGTACAACCAAACTGATGAAAGTAAGAGATGTTGGGCTTTCATCCTTTGAAGAGTTCATATGTTGTTAGATTCAATAGAGGTCTTATATAGATCCTATTTTGAATATAACAAGCTGTGTTTACAGCTTCTGCCCAGAAGTGCTTAGCAAGTTTTGTCTCATGCATCATGGTTCTTGCCATTTCTTGTAAAGACCTGTTCTTTCTCTCTACAACACCATTTTGTTGTGGTGTTCTAGGAGCAGAGAACTCATGGACAATGCCATGATCTTCACAAAAAGTTGCAAATGGTTCATTTTCAAATTCACCACCATGATCACTTCTAACCTTTAAGATTTTGAGACCTTTCTCATTTTGCACTTGAGTGCAGAAGATGCTGAACACATCATATGCATCATCTTTCACTCTTAGAAACTTTACCCAAGTCCATCTACTGTAATCATCAACAATGACTAGTCCATATTTCTTCCCATTGATTGAGGCAGTACTTACTGGACCAAACAAATCAATGTGAAGTAGTTCTAAGGGTCTTGAGGTAGAGACAATGTTTTTAGGTTTAAAAGAAGTTTTTGAAATTTTGCCAATCTGACAAGGACCACACAGAGCATCTGAATGATATTTAAGATTTGGCAGGCCTTTAACCAACTTTAGTTTGCTAAGCTTAGAGATTAATCTCCAGTTAGCATGACCTAAGCGTTGGTGCCAGACCCACTTTTCATCATTCAGAGATAGAAGACAAACTATCTTCTGCTCAGTGAGTTCTGACAGATTCACCTTATAAACATTACCTCTTCTTAATCCTTTAAACAATATGGACTTGTCAGAATCATTGATTACTGTACATGCCTCTTTATCAAATTTAACAATAAATCCGCTGTCACAAAATTGACTAATGCTAAGCAGATTATGTTTGAGGCCATCAACTAACCAAACATTTTTAATTGAAAGAGAAGAGTTACCAACTATACCTGTACCAATGATCTTCCCTTTTTGGTTTCCTCCAAACCCCACAGTACCTCCCTCTTTCAGAGTCAGGGTTTGGAACATATGCCTTTCTCCCGTCATATGTCGTGAGCAGCCACTGTCCAGGTACCAGCATTGCTGCTTTGGCCTTCTTAGTGTGCAAACCTGAAGCAAATATTATTTGAGATTTTGGTACCCATATCTTTATGGGTCCTTTTGTGTTAGTCTTTACAGGTCCAGGTGGTCTTTGTTTGAAGGACCTATCAGAGCTTCTAGAGTTAACCACCCTTGTTGAAAAGTTTTTGGGTTTAGTATAGCTCTTGAGCTTTGTTCTTGAATGTGTCAGAGCTTCTTTAGATTTAACATTAGCTTGAGGCTTAACAATCTTAGGTTCTGAGGTTTTATCCTTCAGAGTCTTTGACTTTTGAGCCTCTGGCTTTGATGTTTTATTAGAAGCTGACTCATTCAGAACCTCTGATTGACTCTTTACAAAGATAACCTTAGGTTTTGATTTATCTGTATTAGAGGACTTTGAAGATAATGGATTATCTTTAAAACGTGAGAATCCAAGACCTTCTCCTCTATTTCTACTTACATGATAAATCAAAGAGGCTATTTTACTTCTTTTCATTCCATTGATAAGGAATTCCTGAAGAGCAAATTCATGTTCTGGAGGAACCTTATCATCAAGAACATAATGAGTTTCCATAAATTCATTTCTTGATTTTAGAGACTCATTTTGTTCAATTATTTCATTTGCCTTTTCGGTCAGGTTGTTATAGGCCTTTTTAAGGACCTTACACTCACCTGCCTTTTTGGTTAAGAGTTTTAAGGCATCTTTTAAGGAATCTATTAATTCAGAACGAGAAAGTTTAGCAAGTACCTCATCTTCATCTTCTGAATCTGAGTCAGCTTCGTGCTCAGAGTTCTCTTGGTCAGAAGCGGTTGCCATCAAGGCTAGGTTTGCTTCCTCTTCCCCATCAGAATCTGATTCCTGATCCAAATCATCCCAAGTGGCAAGGAACCCCTTCTTGAGCTTACTTTTATATCTTTCTTTGTTAGAGGTTCTCTTGGATGTTTTACTCAGGTTCTCTGGGCAGTCAGCAATGAAGTGTCCTGGTTTGTTGCACTTAAAGCATTTGTTTTGTTCTTCCTTTTTATCCTTAGAAGCACCAACCTTCTTGGAAGAACCTCCAAACTTACCAGCATACTTCTTGCTTCTCTTAGCCCATTGCGATACTCTTGCAGCCATCAGAACCATTTCTTCTTCTTCATCAGAGTCCATCTCGTGACCTTCTTCAGAAGCTTCTTCATCAGATACTATAACCTTCGCCTTCAGAGCCTTAGAGGAACTCTTGGTGCTCAGGGCTATCCCTTTTAGCTTCTTAGTCGATTCATCAGTCATAAGTTCCATCTCATGACTCTTTAGAGAACTAACCAAGCTTTCAAGAGACACAGTATCTAAATCCTTAGATTCCTGAAACGCTGTCACTTTTGGTCTCCACTTTGGCGGCAAGCTTCTGAGTACTTTCCTTACATGATCAGCCTCAGTATAGCTCTTATCTAAAACTTGAAGTCCAGAAACAAGAATTTGAAACCTAGAGAACATTGTCTCAATGTCCTCTCCGTCCTTCATTTTAAATAATTCATACTGATGTACTAGCAAGTTGGCCTTAGCCTCCTTAACTTGTTTATTTCCTTCATACTTGGATTTAAGAGAATCCCAGATAGACTTAGCCGTTCTCTTATCTCCAATTTTCAAGTACTCATCATGAGAGATGGCATTTGTCATCATCCCTTTTACACTGTGGTGCTTCTTATATTCCAGCTTTTGAGTAGGTGTAAAAGCCTTTCTGTCTTTAGAGCTAACAACGCCTTCTAGGTCCATATTTTCAAAGTTCACTCCATCTTCTACCAAGTCCCACAGATCACAATCAATCGCCATGATGTGACTGTACATCTTGGTTTTCCAGAATGGATAACCAGTCTCAGTTCCATTGAAAAAGGGAATTTTGTCAGAAGACCTTCTGTCTTTAGAATTAGAATCATAGTCAAATGGAACTTCATTGAGATTCTTCTCAGCAGACATGTTTTTCCTCCCTGAATCTTAACTGTTTCACTGATAGGTGAGAGTTAGGCAACAGCCCAGCTCCTGATACCAATTGAAGGTTGAAAAACACAAGAAGGGGGGGTTGAATTGTGTTTTAAAAAATAAAACTTTTTGCCTAATAGCGACTAAGTATGCAGCGGATAAAAACACAAATTAAAGAGAGGGTGCTGAGAGAGAGAAAGAAAGACACAGAATTTATCCTGGTTCCCCTCACAAATCGAGAGTACTCCAGTCCTCTTGTTACTAACAAGAGATTTTCACTATAATCTACTAAAGATTACAAATTGCTCAAGCACACTTGCAAGAGACTTCTCAGGTGCTCAAGTTTCACTAAACAAGAGACTTCTCAAATGCTCAAGTTAAACTTAACAAGAGACTTCTCAAACAAACTTAAGAATAAGAATGAATGTTAAGGAACACTTGATATACTATCAGAGGTGTTTACAAAATACAACTCAAATTGTTCTAAGACTTAGAATGACAGATTTAAAATATGATGTCAGAATGCTTCTTAGTCTTTGAACGCAGTAATAGAACAGTAGTAGGAACAGTAGTCATTTCTTCCATTTGAGTCTTCTATTTATACTTGGAGGAAGATGATGACCGTTGCAGAGAGAGAGGTGCCAGCTGGAATTCACTCGTACAATTGATAGCTGTATATTGCCTTCTTTGGTAAGGAATTCCAATTCCACTACCTAGCTATTCAATTTATCACTCATCCATTTTGAGTAATAATAGTACGATAGTACAATCCTCAAATGCGCTCCACTTATGGATAAGGTTAACGTTGTACCAACGAATATTCCTTCCTGTGGATGTGACAGAGCCTTGGAGTGGATTGTTCTTCAATCATTGATTCTGTATAGGTCAGCTTTTGAGTGACGTAAATTCATTTTGCTTCTGATGTTCTTGTCATAGCTTCTTAAGATCTTCAGCTTCTGAACTTCATCAGAGCCTAGCTTTTGGTCTTCAGAAGTGCTATCTTCAGCACGCAAAAATTAAGCTTCTGATGAACAGCGATACTCTTTCAGAGCTTGTCTTGACTGGCTTCTCTGCTACTATTCATAGTGCTTCTGCATGAATTTTAACTTGTAATTCTGCACACTAGAATAATCATTAGTAATACCAATTGTAATTTTAATACTTTGTTATCATCAAAACCACTTAAAACATTAGAGGTTCATGTCAGACCCACTTTGTTCCAACATTAACCTCCTCCGCGTCGGCTGTTTGATCCTCAGTGGTGTTTTCTGTCTTTGGTGTCTTTTTCGCCACTACTGTCCTCATGGCGGTGCCTCTGTTGTTGCCGAGGCTTGTCTGCTTGGGTTCGTGATCTATCTCTGTTTGGTCAGCAATTTGTCTGATGAAGCTGGTTCTAAATTCTGATGGGCCGAGCGCTTTTGATTCGAGTTCGGGAGTTAGCGTCCAGTTGTGGCAACTTTCTGGGTTGGATTGGTGACCGCTTTGGTAGTCTGGAATCTGTGGGGTGCTTTTCTGATTTGGTTTTAGGTGATGAATCTTGTTTAGGTGATGTTTGTTTAGGGGGTTTTTTTTCTTTGGGTGTTCCGCTTATATACGGCACCTATGTTTTGTAGTTCTCTTACAGGTCTCTGTTCTTCTTGTGCGGAGACCTGGTTATTAATAAATTTTTGCCATTTCAAAAAAATATATATATATAAATAAATTTTATAAAATCCACATTTTGATTGAAAGTTTATATCATATATATTATTTGTGTAAAATTCCAAATAAATCCAAAATCATTTGATATATTATTGAGACACAAAAGAGTTTTTGAGCAGGAATTGAAGAAGTTAACTGTGAGAGAAGACACAGATCAATTAGTCTAAGAGAAGAAAAAAAAACCATAATAAGGGCTTATACGGAAAATACAAACCGCTTGTAGGTGCAAGAAGCAGTAGCCATTTGATTTAATCATACGGTTGTGATTCAACCCTCTCATCTCTCACAATAAAACATCTTCTCACTTGATACATCCTCTCTCTCTCTTTATATATATATATATATATATATATATATATATATATATATATATATATGACACCTTCAATAATTCTTTACTGGATAATCGTTTTACAAAATTGATCGTTGATATATCAATGAGATATATCAAAATTAACTCATTTTTTGAAAGCTTGTAAGATGTCAATTTTGATGTATCTTATTGACGTATCAAATGATTTCCAGTTAATTTCATATTTCATATATGTGATCTATGTTATAGTATATTTTCATCTAATGATCCATTTTGCAATATGATTATCCGAAAAAGAAATATCGGAGGTGTCGTTTGAAAAGTTTCACACCTTATTGGTGTCTTATCTTACCTTGCAAATATTTTTCAATATTGGATATAAATATTTTGTTTAAATTTTTTCCATGTTTTTACAACTTTCTTGAAATTAAAAATAAATTAATTATAAATATTTGCAATAAATATGTTTCTGATTCTGTAAATATTCAAAGTTTCATTTTAATTTACAAAAAAATTTCTTTTTCCAAAAAATAGTACTTATTGCCACGTCATAGTGTCATGCCAGCTTCTATTAACCAAACTTAACAGCAGGGACTATTTTTAGAAACGGAAAATTTTAGGGGATTAATATCCAGATAGAGTTTTATTTAATTGTAATTTAAAATATTTTGAAGTTGTTAACTTGCAGTATTTTTTATTTAATAAATTTCCTTAATTTTTACAATATTTAAATATCTCTTAATTTTCGGAAAATAGTGATGACTTGTTTTGCTATAAAATGTGATATTTTTCAATTTTGACAAAAATGTGACATGTTTTATTTCTACAAAATTTTAATTGTTATTAAATTAATGTATGTTTTTGAAGGATTGTTTTTAAGATAAATTGAGAAATTGTATAGTATATTTGCTATAAATAATTAATTTTTTATGAGTATCTAGAATTTTATTTTGAGATATTTACTAAGGTTAACTGGCCAATCGAATTTTCTTAAAATAAAAGAAAAACAAGTGTTCAATAAAATAAGCCAAAGGTTAAACACAATAAATTAATCCTGTCTTAGAGACAACTCCAATTTATTAATGGTTTCTTGCAACTCCCAAGTGCTAAAAATTCTTTACTTAAGTCAACCAAGTAAGAAATTTATACTTATAAATTGTTTAAAGAAGTTTTAATTTATTACAAGCAAAAATAGGGAAAATATGGCTCAAATTTTCACTCTATTAATTATTACTTTTCTACTTGTTGTGGTAACCAACGGATGTAAGTAATTCTGGACATTGTTTATTTCTTTATGTTTTATGCATTTCATTTCCTTCAAGATATAACAATCGGTAGCATACGGATAGAACATATGATAGCCACCTTATATCTATAGTTTGAAAAAAATATTTGTGCTCATCCGCATACCAACGTGGGTAACTTGGATTCGTGCCCATACACAGTTCTATACCTGTATTTGATATCCACATTTTCATTAAAATAAATCGATCAATTAAAAATATTATATTATTTTAATAAATTGAAAAAAGTTCAAAGATATTAACGTCGACATGAAAAGTATAAGCAAAATTATTACATATCCATATTTACATATACCCATATTCATATCTAAAATGTGAATTTTTAACCTATTCGTTGAGAATTTTTTTTGCAGATATCCACTAAACTGAGTATGACTTCAAATTATGAACTTCTCTATCTTTTGATGATATTTGTTTATTATTATTTGATTTCTTCGCAGATGAGCGGTGCACCAAAATCGTTGATTGTCCACCTAATATTTGTCACCCTCCAATGATTGTGAAGTGCGTTAGGAAAATGTGTCAATGTTACAGATCCAGATCTGCCGCTATTGAATAAACTCAATAAAGTACACAGTTAATTAAGCACGGTATCTAATAGCAACAGTTGGTTTGTGATTAAAATTAGATTGTCCAAATTAATAAAAATAAAAATAAATTAAAGAAATTTGATATATTTAGTTATAGTTTTAGACCAAATACATTTATTTTTGTTGATCAACTTTTATTTATACTTTAAGATGAAGAGAGTATTAAAGTTACAAGGTTTGTCACAAGAAAGTAAGGTTTGAATTGTGACCTTTTAAAAATTTTGGCTGCAAGTAATGTTTAACACAAATAATTTAACATAGAAAACTGTTAGAACGTTCTGAGAACGAAACCAGTTAGTGATAAGAAAATATAAAGTGATCTTCTAATTCTCACACCATCTGCAGTTTCTTCTATAATCTGATCTTGCGGATGATATCCAACTATTCTCCAAGTCTTAGGAGGTTCCTGTGATGGGGTTAAAAGTTCTGCATCAGCTTGATCTTTTGTTGAAGGTTGCACTTCATCTTCATCAATATGTTAGCTTGACTAGTTTGTTCCTCAAATTCATCAAACTTGAACTGCATACTTTCTTCCATGATTATTGAAATTAAATTAAAAACTGTATAGGCTTTGGATGTCAGAGAATAACCTAAAAATATTCATTTGTCTAACTTTGCATCAAACCTTTTTTAAATTATCTTTGATATTCAAAATGTAACAATAACAACTAAAAATATGAAAGTAAGAAATATTTGGTTTCCTATCTTTCAAAAGTTTATAAGAGGTTTTGTTCAAAAAATTTCTTATTGACTCTCTATTTAAAATGTAACATGCAGTGTTAATGACTTCAGCCCAAAAATATTTTTCTACATTTGATTCATCAATCATGGTTCTAGCCATTTCCTGCAAGGTTTTATTTTTCCATTCAACAATTCGATTTTGGTGAGGAGTTCTTGGACAAGAAAAATTATGAGAGATGCAATTAACATTAAAGAATGATTCAAAGTGAAAGTTTTCAAATTCTCCACCATAATAACTTCTTACATAAATGATATTGGTACGTTTTTCATTTTGAACTTTTTTACAGAAGTTTTTAAATGATTCAAAAGATTCATCTTTATGATTAAGAAATAAGACCCATGTGAATCTTGAGAAATCATCTACAATGACAAAACCATAATTCTTACCTCCTGCTTTTAGCTTGTTTTCCTCTTGTACAACTTTCACATAGTTTGCCTTTGTCAAAACTTATCTTAGGCAAACCAATACTCTATCATGATGTTTTGGAAAGAATCAAGTGTACGTCTTGGAAATGTCTCTTGGCGAGGAAACAGAATTCTCACTGTTTGTACTATGAGTGGTGTGTCAACCCTCTAGATTGTATTGTTAGGTAATTTAGAATGGTTTTGATTTTTTTTGGCCGGGTTTGTATTTTGGCTTGGCTTTAAGGTGGAGTTATTTATGTGTACTTTTTCTCCGATATGGATGGAGTATGTCTTATACTTTATCCTCTTGTTTCTCTTCTTGCCTTCATTAAAAAAAAAAACTTCCCACTCTTGTCGGTCTCAAGCCCATACCTTTGGCCACTTCTACTAGTTGCATGTCACACCTTTATGATTTGTCTCACTTACGGCTTTGTGTAAAACAGGTAATATTAATGTTCTCTTTGACTACTAGTTGACTATAGGATTTTAATTTGATGAATCATCACGCATTCACGCCAATGTTATGAAACTATCTGACTTTTGTTTTGGATATATGATCCGAATTTCAAAATAAATATTCATTACATTATTCAAATATTTTATGATGGAATGTAACAAATTTTGTATTCTAATTATTTACTTCCCAAGAGGCTTGATTGATTGAAGATGAAGTATATGTCGAGGCTTTTATCACCGGTGAGGATGAAGGTACAACAAGGAAGAGAGAAAATAGTGTGTATCATTTCTGAAAAATGGCCTTGCTTTTGTCTCTATTTCTCCTATTTATATCCTTTCAATACAATTACCATCATACGATCCTCAATTTATATCTTCAATTTCATTTATTATATCCTTTGACTCATATAAATCTTGTTATTTTCTTAATTTAATTTCAATTGGTAATTTTAGTTAGGGTTAAATAAAATTTTTGTTCATGAACTTCTAAATTTAGCCCTCATTTCATTTTTATTATATATATTTTTAGCCCCCGTCAATTTTTTCTTTCATATATCTATACTAATATATAAAGGGGATACAAATTTTTGGGATGACTTTTTCTTTATTCCTATTTTACCCTTAAAAAATAACTTCCACATAAAAATAGATATTCAGTTTTTTTGGTAAATAATTTTTTTTTCTTCTTAATAACTAAGCACAACTTTCACATAAAAGTAGGTTTTTAGTTTTTCTATAGTAAAAAAAATATTTTCTTCTTCTTAATAACTAGCCACAACAAAAAAGGAGGTTACATAGTTATCAATTAACTAAGTCCAATAAAAAAGGAGATTAAGTAGTTATTTATATTTGCACAATAGAGAATATTGATCACAAAAAAAAAAATATCCGTGCCCGTTTGACGGCTAGTATATATATAATAAGGAGGGCCTAAGCCCTTTCTTTCATATATTTTAGTCCCTACAAAAATTAAGTTTGTTTAACTCTTCAATTTTTGAATGATTTTTCATATAGGCATGTTTAAAACATTATATAAAGCTTATTTACTAAAATTTAGAATTTTTTACATAATATGAATTAAATATAAATTTTTCAAACAATAAAAGTTAAAAATAATGCAAATCATGATCTAGAAATTAAATTTGAAGTTCCTTTTTTCTGGAGGAACTTTTTAAGATGTTCCAACCATTTTGGGAAAAAATCATTCAAAAATACAAGTTAATTTAACAATAGGGACCAAAACAGAGTGCATAATAACTTTTCAAGGATTAAAAATATAATAAAAATTAAGTGAGGACTAAATTTAGAAGGTTGTTATTTTGTAAGGAGAAAAAATATATTTAACCTTTTAAATTATAATTGCTTCTAATAATTAAAGTGGGTTATTACAATTATCTCATCAATATTAATAATAACATTGGGTTTAAGTGGTTAATAAAATATTGTGCTTAAGTGGTTAATAAATTCGTTTGGAAAAATCCGAGTTCATTTTTTGTGGGAACGAATTTTGTTTAGACTATATTTACTTTAATTTGCGGAGAACTTTGAATTACTGGCCGTCTTCCCATGAGAACAGAGTGTTAAAACAAATTGATGATTTTTTTTGTTAGATAACCTCGTAGCTAAAAAATTCACCCTTATGACTCGTTTGGTGTTCAAGATATGATAATGGCAGGATATGATATAAAACATGATAAGGATATGATATTTTAAAAAATAAATGAGTAATTTATTTTATTTTCTTATCATATCATATTGTTAACCTAGCTCAAATTCAAGATAAATTTTTTAGCTATAGTGACAAGATTAACTTATCATCTGCTGTCTCACCAAACATTGAATAGAGAGAGAAATATATACAATTATTATATTCTCTCTCTTATCCTACACACCAAACAAGAAGCAAAAATCTAATTGTTGGGTCACCATAAGAGGGCAGCCAGAGGGATCATTCACATTGGGCTAAAGAACAACTTCACAAGTGAGTTAGACACCATACTTTAATCCAAAACTTTAAGGTGTTAGGTTTATGGGTCTTCTCACTTATAAAGTATCCAACTTTCACTGTTCTAAGCAATGTGAGACTTACTCACTCAGACTTGCCACAACACTACTATAATTATTATATTTATTGTTAATATTCCAATTCTATCCATAAATACATTTTTCCAAAAAATTTCAGAAGTCTATAATCATTACGGTTTTCTACCAACTTCAATGTACTAACATTACTACACTTTCACACACCTGCGTATTGTGGCATACTTCCTCGGTAATATTTTATAAGCTAAAATACACTTTCAAAAGTCATTGCATATTTAATGAATCTAGTCTATATTATATTCCCTCTGTCCCATTTTAAATGACCTCTTTTTGACTTAATATACTATTTATTTGACCTGCTTTGACTTTATTTTTCTACTAATATATACATGCAAATATTAACATATGAGATGTTGTTTGATTTGTCTCGACGAGTACTTTCAAAATATACCATTTTTATAATTTTTAATAATATATAATTAGAGATATTAACGATTAAAGTTGTGCATTGGCAAACGTGTCAGTGGTCAAACAGGTCATTTATTTTGGGACAGAGGGAGTAGATCATATACATTAAATATAAAATAAATTTAAAAATTATGTTTTTACTTATAAAGTGTTACAAAGGAAGTATCAAATATCATCTTCATGTAGTAGTTTAATTAAGAGTAATTAATTAAAATTTAACAATTGGAAATTGCATGGAAACTTTTTTTCCTTAGATTCAAGACTAAGGAGAGCATAAGTTACTTTACAAAACTAGTAAATTATTAATTTCCTTATTTTACCTTTAATTACATACTTTTTTTTTTTTGTCAATTCTTCAATTTATATTTTCATATTATTAATAAAAGATAATTATATAAACTATCTCATAATTTCTTTTTAGCATAAAAAATTAATTATATTTTTCAATTTGCGTGAAATCATCAAACAAAACCACTTATAATTTAGATCGTAGAAACCACTTCAAATAATTATATTTTTTTAATCTTAATAAATTTATTTTTTTTCTTTTTATTTACTTATAATTTAGGACCAAGAAAATAAATATCGACAAATAAAAATGACCAGCAAGTAAGGATTAGAAATTAAATGTACTAGCACTATCACTACTGTTCTTATTTTTATATTAAAATAATTATAAATATATATATATATATATATATATATATATATATATAGAGTCAGGATCCGTTGACACCAACTAGTTTGACACCAAATGTTACACCTTTCAATAACGTTTTAACCGATATAAATTTTTTAAAATCCACCGTTGGATTGAAAGTTTATATGATATAGATCATTTATGTAAAGTTTCAGAAAAATACAAAATCATTTGATATGCTATTGAGACACATAAAGATCAACGACATTTAAAAAAAGACGCAAACCGTTAACTTTGATGTATCTCAATAGCATATCAAATGATTTTGGATTTTCCTTAAACTTTACATAAATGATCTATATGATATAAACTTTCAATCCAACGGTGGATTTTATAAAATTTATATCGGTTAAAACGTTATTGAGAGGTGTAACATTTGGTGTCAAACTTGTTGGTGTCAACGGATCCTGACTCATATATATATATATATATAGTAACACATTTGTGGCATAGGCGCTGGATTAAGAGAAATATGGTCCAGAACATACTGGAAACAATGAACCTTTGTTGTGATAATTTCTACAATTACTATATCATGGACATCCCACATGACCTTCTTAAATTTTCTCTTCTTTTGATTCTACCTAACTTTCTGATGCCCTTAAACTTATTAAAGTCTTCCCATGCATTCTTGACACTTGACAACTCTTTATTAACTTCACTTGCTATCTTTTATTACTCTCAACTGTCTACTATACGATTTCTACTATTATATAACATATCCATTTGCATGCAATCTACAACATCACATAGAGTTTTTCCCACTGAAAAACTAAGAAACAAAGTGTGTTGAAAGGTAGGTAGGTAAGTTAAGATGGTGAAGCTGAGTACAATTCTTGTTTTTGTTGTACTAGTTGTAGTGCATGCAAGTGCATCACGTAATGTTCCAAAGGGTGGTGATGAAAAAAATGTGGGTGTGGTGGTGCATGCAAATGCTCCACAACATGCAGAGAGTTTAAATGATAAGGGTGTTGATGGAAAGAACATGGGTGTGGTGCATGCAAATGCTCCACAACATGCAAAGAGTTTAAATGGTAAGGGTGTTGATGAAAAGAAGAATTTTTTGGTTGGTGGTGTTGGTGGATTTGCAGGTGGTTATGCTGGGATTGGTGGGATTGGTGGTGGAATTGGAAAGGTTGGTGGGATAGGTGCTGGGATTGGAGGTGGAATTGGTAAGGTTGGTGGGATAGGTGCTGGGATAGGTGGTGGAATTGGTAAGGTTGGTGGGATTGGTGGAGGAATTGGAAAGTTTGGTGGGATCGGTGGTGGAATTGGTGGTGTCCATGGTATTGGTGCTGGAATTGGTGGTGGTATTGGGAAGTTTGGTGGGATTGGTGGTGTCGGTAGAATTGGTGGGATCGGCGGTGCAGCTGGAATTGGCGGCTTCCATGGGATTGGTGGTGGAGTTGGAGTTCTTGGCGGTCACGGTGGAGGAGTTGGAGGGTTAGGTGGTGTTGGAGGTTTAGGTGGTGTTGGAGGGTTAGGTGGGGCTGGTGGTGTTGGAGGCATAGGTGGTGCCGGTGGTGGAGCTGGCGGCTTGGGTGGTGGTACTGGAATTGGAGGTTTTGGTGGTACTGGAGGAGTTGGAGGCGTTGGTGGGACCGGCGGGGCTGGTGGTGCCGGAGGTTTAGGTGGTGGTAGTGGTGGTTTGGGTGGTGGTGTGGGGAGTACGAGTTGTGGAGATGTTCTTCACCCTTGTCCTTAATTAGATCCATTTTGAGACTTTGCATGCATGTTCTTGTTGTTGATTTATTGTGCTGCCAATTCAATATTATTATTGTTTTAGGTTAGATAGTCTTAGGTTTAGCACTTCCTTTTCTAAGTAACTTATTAATGTTTTTCAGTTTCTAGCTTCAAATGTTGTTGTCTTGTTGGATTAATTTAGAGAGTTTGAAGTTCTTGTCAATCATGCATCAATTTATTGTTATTGCTAGTTTGTAAGCAAAACTCTTGTAGTGATCTCATTTCATGTCCTTATCATGGAATTTTGTAGCTATCTTTCAAGTTCATGTTGAGTATATTTAATTGGCAGCCTTAAATAGTACTAGTACTATATTCCTTTTGAATTGCAGGTGTGTTGTGTATTGATGATGCATATTTTTGCACTACATTTTTTCAATAAATATTTATTGTGATTTTTTCAATATGTTCAAAGCCAAAATTATAAGAAGCTAAATCAATTTAAAAAATTTCATTTTTTTTTTAAATGACAAATATTACTACTCACAAAAAGGAGCAAGAAGGCACAGTACAAAATAAATACTGCTGATCACAAATTAATTTCATATATTATACTTTTCAAAATAAATGCCTTTTGACAAAAAAAAAAGAGAGTAGCGGCTATATAGTTGATTGATGTTGATAAACTATCAACATCTACAAATAAATAGTGTGAGATTATTGAACAAGTTAGAAAATAAATTTTCAATCCAATTATGTTAATTTCATCGTGCCAACACATGTACCTATATATATAAATGACTAAATGAGGAACAACTGAAAGTACATAAATATAAAAAGTGATGTTAAAAAAAAAAGAAAAACATAAATATAAAAAGTTTTGAAATGTAAATAAATAAATGTATGCAATCTCTTTTGATCGGTAGGAAATTGAGGGAGAAAACTTAGAGAATGGGAGAGGAATTTACAATAGAAATCTCTTTCGATAGAGGATTTTTCAAAGAGTTTGAGACTGAGTCCTTTTCTTGCCTTAATTTTTACATACAAGAAGAACCATATGCTCGTCTTGAGCAGGATCTGATTATTAAATAAAATTTGCTGTTAAAAAAAGAAGAACCATTGATTTGAACAACACATTAATAGAAGCGACACTCTATTTGGGTCTTAGAATTCATTTCCTTAATCATTACTATATAACAATGCACGCACAATTTGTGAAAGGAAAAAAAAGTTTAAAATGACATTAAAGCACATATATTTAATTACTTTTGAAAAAGAATGACAAAATGGGTTTTTTTTAAAAAAATATCCAAAAACTAATAGTTGTAACTTGCTAATGCATACCTTTTAAATTTTGAGTGGTATTAGCACATACTAGTGACATTTATGATTATTTTTTTAGGATTAATGAGAGGGTTCGGTGAAAAGTTCGTTATTATTAGTTATTTTATTGTACCGTGCCTTTTACTTAAGGAAAATGCTTTATCTAGCGAAAATTGTTTGACGACAAATTCACGAATCCACTTTTTTTTTTAATCAGCAAATGTATTATAAAACTCAACCATAAGTATAAGGCATACAAATAACGAGAAAGAGTACAAAAGAGACACACAAAAAGGAAAGAGGAAACTGCAACACACCAAGACAACCAAACACACACTCCATACAGATCAAACACACTCCATACAGATCTGAGCAAACTGCAACACACCAAGACAACCGACACGATGGAGGCCGCAAGAAATCACTGGTATAGGTAAAGAGTCTACATTTGCAATCTGATTGTATTGCGACCGGAGAAGGCTTATGACGAGAGAAATCATTCGAACTGCCGACCAACACCAACCACCTGAACAAAAGGCATACCACAGATTCCAAACTACCAGAGCAGTCACCAACCCAACCCAACCCAGAAAGTCGCCACAACTAGACGCTAACTCCCGAACTCGAAGCAAAAGCGCTCGGCCCATCAGAATCCAAAACAAGCTTCATCAGGCGAACCACTGACCAAACAAAGGTAGAAAGAGAAACCAAGCAGACAAGTCTCGGCAACGACAGAGGCACCCCAATGAGGCTAATAGTGGCGAAAACAACACCAAAGAAAAAAACTCCACCGAGGATAAAACAGTTGACGCCGGCGCAAACTAGATTAACCCAAATACATAGAGACCTGCAAATCTCAACAAATTTAAAAACCTTCAACAACTCAAAACGAGTCCTGCAAATCTCAAATTCACGAATCCACTTAATTGTGCTTTTGCTCGGTAGGACATTAGACAGTGCCTTTAGATTTTATATCCACTTGGCAACACATGTAGTATACCACTATACACCATGTATTGCGGCAAACATTTTTTTTGTTTTAACCACCAGTTTAATCTGGTTTGGGAGTCAGTTCTGACATCAAGTGGTTCCAGCCTCCTCTCAATCACAGTTGCGGGGGATCGAACTGTGGTCCTCCCTATCAAGTTCAGCGTCAATCACCACTGAACCAACTAACAATTGGTCGGCAAACATATAATTACACATAACTTTTCTTACTCTTTATATGAAAAATAATATTTATTATTTAATTTAGTAGACTACATAAGAAATAAACATAAATTCAAGTTCATAAATATTAGTTTAATTGATAAAATTAAAATGTCAAAATTATTAGGTCAAATCTTATAATATAGTTTTGAACCTCTATTCTTCCATTTTGTGTGTGAATATTCAATTGTTTGTTATTTTATGTATTTACTAAAAAAAATCAACATCGAAAAAGAAAAATATGAACAAACTCACAAGGTCATAACATTTATTTATTTTAAATTAATAGAGTATATCAGAAATAAACATAAATTCAGCATCATTAAAATAAAAAAGATAAATTTTTGAACAAACTCACAACAACTAAATTAATAGAATAAAACTAACTCAAACCGCAATATCTAACTTAACTCTATTAACTAGTACCAATTAACTTATTACTCAGTTTAACTTAAGAATCAAAGCATGTGAGATATTTTGATTTTCTTTTATTAAAAAAAAAAAAATCATAATTGTAAGACTTTGTGAGTAAAAGAGTATATTGTTTTTTTTATAAAGTGAGTAAAAGAGTCTTAACAAAGAGGTTACAATTTTAGTGTGCGTTCGTGAAAATTTCGTTATGAATTTTTCGCACTATATAGCTAGCACTACTGTTTACTTAAACTATATAGCACTATTGTTTACTTAAACTAGTATGGACACATGTGTCATGTACGAACTAAAAATTTCATTTTTCTTTTTGTTGAAATAATAATTTTAGACTTTAATATATGTATTTCTTGAGAAAAAAAGTATAAATATACATAATGTTATTATTTTCTTGCTAATTATTATATTTTAAAAAAATATATGATGAAAGTATTTTTTTTTTTTATAAAAAAATTCAATTAAACTATCAAGAGAGATTTGTTTTACAGGAAAAGGATAATCTATTACATGATGAAAAATTCAATCAAGATTGCGTAAAAAAGTAAAACAATTAATATCATAACCTTATGTCTCACATAAGTACATAACATATGTTAAAAGTTTCAATTAAAATATCAAGGGAGATATGATCCAACGGAAAATGATATAATCTCTTAAGATATGAAGAACTAAATCAAGTCGGTGCAAAAACCAAAGCAATTGAGACTACAATCTTAAGACTTGCATCATAATTAGTTTTTGCAAAATCTTCAACTAAAATATTCAAAAGAATTTGATCTACAAAAGAATATATTCTCTTACGGTGCGAAGAAACTAAAGAGAAGGCACATAAATGTTAGGTTAAACTACACATTTGGTCCCTTACGTTTATTTTAGATTTTAATTTGGTCCCTTATGTTTAAAAAGTTTTAATTTGGTCCCTTACGTTTATTTTAGATTTCAATTTGATTCTTTCCATCAGTTTTGTCCTATGTGGCAGACGGTTTGTAAGTTTAGAGTGCAACCTAAGAGGGGATAAATTGGGTTTTTAGACTTTTTTAGAGATGTTGTGACTCTTTTTATTTTTCTTGAAGGTTTGTGATGAATATATGAATGTTATGCAGAAAAATAAAAAGTGTAGGGCAGAGAAGAAGACACAAGGGATTTTTATACTGATTCCCCTCACAATCCGAGAGTACTCCAGTCCCTTTACTCCTTGAAGGATTTCACTATGACCTTTACAAAGTGAAACAAGAGAATAATCCTCTCTTTTTCACTCTCTTGTTTCCAAAACAATCCTGGACAGCAATGTGATTCCCCTACAAAGTGAAACAAAGAGAACAATCCTCTCTTTTTCACTCTCTTGCTTCCAACAATCCTGGACAGCAAGGTGTTCACAATAATAATGACTTTTATACAAGAGTTTGCATACAAATTTGAGTACAAGATAATTTTGATAAACAAAGTTCTAGACTTTGTCTTCACTTTCAATCTAACAATTCATAATGATAAAACTCAAAGTGCTCAAGAAACTTTTATCTGATATGAAAATTATGCAGGAAAGTTTCAAAGAGTTTTGTGAAAATTTAAGCAAGAGAATTGTTATGAGAATTGTTAATGAAAATTGATTAGTTGTTTTGAGAAAATTCTGATCAATATTTATAGATTGTATGATACCTCTTAGACATAAAATTGAAATGATTTGGAAGAGGTATAATAATGAAAAGATGTGTTTACGTATCAGAATTTTCAAAAACATAAAGAGGTAAATCGATTTCCATCAAAAGTTAAATTGATTAGTTAAAAAATTTGCAAAATTGAACTAGGTAAATCGATTTACCTGTGTTAATTTTCTAAATCCTCAAACGACGGAGTGTTGGTAAATCAATTTACCTAGGGAGGTAAATCGATTTACCTGCTCAATATTCTAAATTAAAAAACCTTTAGGATTGGAATCATGCAACATTATTATAGTAACTTTAGAAAGGTTTAGATGAAAGTTTATGAGCACCCAAAGTTTATAATAATGAATTGCATATTGTACCTATAGATTGAGCTTCATATATATCTTGATCACATCTTTCATGAGATATAATTGAAATTCTTTCAACTTAAACATTTGATCATAACCAATCTTTTTCTTCTTTTCACAAAATAATTTCAATTTAGAAGTTTGACTTCACACGGTTTTCATACGTGACAGACGATTTGCATACGTGGTTTGACACGTGGAAACATGCACACTTGACACGTGTCAAATTGAAACGGGGAAACAGTGAAAACTGACGGAAGGGACCACTAATACAAACATTGATAATGTAAGGGACCAAATTAAAACTTTTTAAATGTAAGAGATCAAATTAAAACTTAAAATAAACATAAGGGATCAAATATATAGTTTAGCCTAAATATTAGGTTGGATGTAAATTTGCTCTTTGTGAAGAAACCTGATAATGTCATGTGTATAATTATTTGCTTTGAATATAGACAATAATAATATGTTTTACATGTGTAGTCATTTTAAGAATAAATTTGTGTCAGACACTTTTTTCTTCAAATAAAAAGAATAAATGGTGTGCACCTACCCTTAAGTGTGTTTTTCATGCAAGAATAACAATGTTAATACAAACTTACTATATCAATAAGGTAGATTTGTTTTCCGCACCTCTTATTTAAATATATGATAAATCTACGGGTAAAATAAGGTAATTTAATTTCATAATCATTATTTATTAAATTTTCTGATTTTAAATAGGCAGTGATATTGTTAATATCACTGCCTTTAATTCATATGTAATTATCTATATTTATTAATATATATAATACTGCAAATTAAAAAAAAAATTGTCAATAAAAAACTTTTTTTTTTATTTTGAATCGGCTAAATGTTATTAATGGACAAATTCTCTAAACAAAAAGTGTAAAGTAACAATAGTTATATATAATAATAATAATAATAATACATCTTTGAGCTTGTCAAAGAAATTAAAACGTAAGAGAAACATAATTCAAAGTGTGCGAGATATTATGACGTACAAACAAATTATACTTTTATTTTTGCGAGGAATTGAACTGTGGTGCTCTCTATCAAGTTCAATGTCAATCACCATTGAATCATCTAACGATTGGTTTATACGCTTATTATATAGTATATATATATATATATATATAATTATATATAATTATAGCTTATTAGTACAATACATATAATTATTTAATTTTATTTTTTTCCAATATAAATCCATTAGCGTAATCATCAAATGATTCCCAATCCATGACGCACGCACAAACTTTACCATGGCACAAACCAAAGTAAGGCAGAAGACATCCCATAATCTCTGGGCAATCGAAGTGAGTATTGCACGGAATATCCCCATTAGTGTTACCAAAATGAATTCCAGGCACAGCTGTGATGTCAAATAATAATAATTAAATGAATGTTACCAAAAGAAATGAAACGTTATGTAAAATATAAAGAAGTAAATCATGTTCAGAGTTACTTACCTCCATTGATTACCACAAGAAATAGAAAAAATATAATTAATAGAGTTACAATTTGAGCCATGTTTTTCATACTTTGCATATGTAATAAATAAAAACTTGTTTAAACAATTTATAAGCATAAATTTCTTTCTTTTTAAATTTCAAGTAAATAGTTTTTAGCACTTAGGAGTTGCAAGAAGTCATTTATAAATTATTGTTAATTGTCTCTAAGATAAACTAAAGTATAGTGCTTAACCTTTAGCTCATTCGATAGATTAAAGATGTGATAGTTTGCTCTTAAATCTATCTTTTGCAGTGGTGAGCAGCGCAGCCGCGGCCAATTATGCATTTGATTTCAGAAGCAATTACATATTCTAAGTTTGGGTTCCACTCTAAAATTGAAGAGGGGTTGTGTTAGCATGGATTTTTAATGTAGTAGATTTGATAAGTAAAGAAATTAGGCTAAACCGTTTATTTGGTGCCTTACGTTTATTTTATGTGTGAATCAGGTTCCTTAAGTTTTAAAAGTTTGAATTTGGTCATTCACGTTATCAACGTTTGCATTATTAGTCTTTTCAATCAAATTTTTCGCTAACTCACTTTGATCCTTACACGTGGTGACGTTTTACACACATGGACATTATTTTGGACACGTGCAATGTCATATGGGATGCTGACTAATTAAACATAGGTCTTCACTTTTTACTTTTATTTACTTCTACTTTTTTAATATTGGTCCCAGTCAGCATCCCATATGGCACTGCGCGTGTCCAAAATCACGTTCACGTGTGTAAAATGTCAGCCACATGTAAGGATCAAATGGAGTAGTGAAAAATTTGACAGAATGAACTAACTAATGCAAACATTGATAACATGAGAGACCAAATTCAATCTTTTAAAACGTAAGGACCTGATTCAAATCTAAAATAAACGCAAGGGACCAAATGAGCAGTTTAGTCAAGAAATTATAAGCGTCAAAGTTAGAGTTAACACTTGTTTAATTCTGAATCAAGTTATAAGATTTGATAGGTACACTTCGACACACTTTGAGGACTTGGTGCGTATTTGGAATTGTAAGATCTAATTCGTTCGGAGAAGTTCGAAATGGTTTTAATTATATTTGTAAAAAATTTAATCAAAATATTTGAAGAGATCTGATATAACGAAATAGGATAATTATTTTTGGCCTAGAGAACTAAACTATAAGCCCGTATAAAAAATAAAACAATTAAGATCATAACCTTTTACATTTATTTTGTAAAAAATTAAATTAAAATATTCAAATAAATTTGTTTTCTAAGATTATTTTTAATAATAAAATTTTACTCTTTAATTTTTTAGAGTGCAGCTATGCTCCATTTCCACTTGCTCCATTTATACCTTGTTGATTGAATAGGTGACTGACACGTGGTGAAAGTAAAATTAGATGGTTGAGATATTTCTTTTTACCGTAAAAAAAAACCCAATGTCAAGCAAGGAATTAGTGTTAAACTATTTTTTAATTACAATTACGATATATAATTCTTATAACATCTAAAATATATTATATTTTAAAAGAAACAATATATCACCAATATTTAATTTAGTCAAAAGAAAAAACAATGCATCATTTTATGGACAATTTTAAAGTTAAACCTTATAGACGGGAATGAACACTTAAAAAATTGAGTGCAGCTATGCTCCATTTCCACTTGCTCCATTTATACCTTATTGATTGAATAGGTGACTGACACGTGGTGAAAGTAAAATTAGATGGTTGAGATTAAAACTTAGAATTAATACATGTTTTAATAAAAAATAATAGAATAGGTGATCTCTTTCTTGTCAGCGTGTTTCTTCTTCTCTTTTCATCCATGACTGCCTCTCGCCCTCGCCGCCGCCACAGTGGCGTCGCATGGTCGTCTCACTACCGCCATCCCATAGTCTCGTTGTCATTGACCGAAAATAATTCAATATGCTTCCTTCCTCCATCCTGCTCTCGTTTTTAAAATGAAATTTCTTTGAAATCTTATGGGTTCAAAAAAAAAATTACTACAATGAGGTGAAGGAGCGGTGGAAATCTTATGTTTGAAATTATTATTATTAATTGTCTCTAAGATAATTAAAGTATTGTGTTTAACCTTTAGCTCATTCAATTGATCAATTCTTTGTTATTTTTTATGCAAACTCGATTGACCATTACCCTCAGTAAATTTATTATTAAAGAATAATATACCTAAATATTTTGCAAAGATTTTAGATTTAACTATTGTTTAAATTTATATTTAAAATAAGATAATATTATAGGATTTATGATTTAAGATTTGTTTAGAATTTTTAGGATTAGTAATTTGTTTTTTAAGATATGATTTATTTTTATGTAGCTTAATATATAGAGTCATATAAGTACGAATATATGAGAATCAGAATGAAAAACAAGAACTTGAGAGTATTCTTCATTAACATAGGGTTTGGTACGTATAGGCACTTCGTGTTGATGTTAGCGGTCGTTTGTTGTGCCACTAGGTTAACTGGTTTTTGTGTTTCTGGTGTTCAACCTGATTGATTGACCATCCCTCAATTTGGTTTTTGATGGGGTTTGGGTTGCTTCCATCTAGACGTAATTCGCCAGAGATTGTTAAAGAGGTCTCATATTGCCTCTATTTCTTAATATCTACATCATTCCTTGATTACAGATTGTTTCGATCTTTTAGGACTTCTTATCTCTCAGGATTATCTAGAAGTTGGTTTATTTTATTGTTCTACGCTTTATTGTGTGGACGCACTGGGTTGGATCTTTGTCCTCCCCAGTTCTTGTTTATTTTCTTTTTTATTAGTAATATGAGCTATAGGTGGAGGACGGAGAATGATAAAGATGTCAACTAAGTTGAGATGTCTATTCCCTATCTTGATATTTATATCTCTTAATTTATCAAAAATAAAAATACATCCCACCAAATTCCATAATATAAAATAAAAAAACCATACCATTAATCTCAATTAAATTTTTTTATTCTAATAATCATTAAATTTTTACTTTTTTATTAGCTTTTGATGATAGCTATAGGGAAAATTTTCAAAAGATTTAATAATAATTTAGAATGACTTTGGGAATTCACAAATAAATATTGAAGCTCTGTGCGATTAAGTTAGGAGGTAATTCAAATGGATTGTTGGTTCAATTTAATCGATGATCCAAACTAATCCAAATTGAAAAGTATCGATTTTTATGGTTCGAATTAAAAATCGAACCAAACCCATTGAAAACCGATTTGGTTAGGTCTGATTCGGTTCTTGGTTTCAATTTTCAAGAACCGATGAAAGCCAAATCAAACCATTCGATATATATTGTTAAGTTAATATTTTTGTTCCAAGTTAGCCAACATTAAAAAAATTAAAATCGCCCCAACTTGAACTACTTGTGAAAAATACAGTCACACAACAAACCCTAATTTAGAATTCTGTTTTCAAACAGACTCCCTCACCTAACAGCCGGAAACAACACAAACGCTTTCATTCTCAGTTCTCACACAGTCATTTCTCACGCTGCCCAAACAACACACAATAACATGATGTGCATGAAGTATTAGTGATTCAAGTGGAAAAATATTCAAAGTTTTATTTTAGTTGTACTTTGTTATTAGTTGAACTTATGAACTTAATTTCAATATGCTTGTATTTTGTATTTGATGAACTCATTTGTTGAACTTATAGGGAAAAATTGTATTTTGTATTTGATGAACTTATGGGAAAATAATTGCATTTTTTATTTGATGAACTTATTTAATGAATTATATTTTATATTTTGTATTTAATGAACTTGTGAGAAAAGAATATATCGGAAAAAATAATAGTATGAAATATCTCGGAAAAAATCGATTAGAGTATTCGAACCAAATAAAAAATATTAAAAATCGAACCAATTGAAAGTTCATTAATTCTAATATTAGATTCACTAAAAACCAATTCAAACCGGTGCAATTACACCTCATTCCAACCATGTTTAAGAATGAAGCATCTGAATTGCCAATAATTCTATTTTTTTTAAAATTCAATTAACTTATCCAAACACACTTTAAACATTCACATTGTTACTCAACAAAAAAGGATTTACCATTGAAGTAAAATATGAGCTATTGTTTAAAACTGATATGGATTTAATGGACCTCACCTAAACAACTCAAGAGAGATTGCACCATTAGAGATACTCTTAAAAATTAAAATACCTCAATCAACATGTCCTTGGTCACATTATGTTGCAATTAAAACTTCCATAAAACTACAATAAATCTATAACTCAAATAATAATATTCTCAAATATATCAAACATGTATGGTTAGTGTAAGATTCAAACATTCTGTCAAAAAATAGTACAAGATTGAAACAACTATATATAATCCATATCTGTACAATATGCATGATTAACATGCATAGATACATTTCCTTAAATCATTAATTCTATAAAAGAATTAAACTAGGAAAAATAAACACTAGAAGCTACATTAACTCTCTTATATCAAAATTTGGCCACATTATGAGTAAAGTAAAAAAATTAATTAATGCCATAAAGAACTTTAAGTGTAGATAATTTCCTCCAAGAGATCATCAAAAATCAAATCATCTATCTCAAGCCCAACACATTCAGAATCAAATTGAAGATTCATCCATCCATCATTTTTTGCTAAATCTTTACCAACGTAGTAATCCAATGATGTATAAGCCTCATTATAATCAGGAGCTGAATTAAGATACCAACTAATAAGTTTCCATACTTTATGCAAAACATTATCTCCTCCATTTGGCAATGGATGAACATAAGATAGAGAAGATAAAGGCCTAGGATAATAATTATATGATCTTCCAAAAATCTCTAATAATCCTTCATTGATTATATCAAATAAAAGAAGATGATTGCATTGTCCACCTTCATCACAATTACCAGAACAATCAGGATCAAGAAGTAAACATCCTTCTAATTCTTCATAAACTGATGGATCAAGTGGTTGATTATCTGAATACCATGTTCCAAGAGATTCATTGCTGGTGAAGCCTGAGAGTTCTAAAACTTTTTTTACATAATTATATGCAGCTTCATTATTTGTATCAATTTCCATGCTTGGAATTTCATATCCAAATTTTAGAAAATTTTCATCTTTAGCCTCTTGTTGCTCATACATGTTATTCAATTCATCATCAGCTGGCATTGGCTTTAATTCTTGATCTGGTTCAATACAAACATTAAAATTACAGGAATCGAATCCGACAAGAAGAACCGTGGTGAAAATAATATGTTGTTTTCAGAAATAACATAAGCAAATCATCAACAAGAGAATAATTTAAGGATTGAGGTTCAAACCATAGTAAAAGAGAAAATACTAACATAACAGCTAACATTTGCCAATCCAAAAAAAAAATGATTTTCTCTGATTTATTTTTGGTTAACATGGCCTTTTCGTTTGATTTTTTTAAGGTGAGGATTGCATGTACTTTATAAACATATATTTAGACCATCTCGCAACCGTGTGAAACACTAATAACACACCCGCTCGCGCCCAGCACTATTGGGCTTGGGCGCGGATATAAATGGTGGATGACCCAATCAGAATCCTGATAGCGGCCTAGCGGATTGTGGAGAAGGCTCTGATGCCATCTTAGAATTGGGAGTTGAGCCTAACTCAACCCTACAAAACCAACTTGTAAGGTGTGGATTGACTCTGCTACCATCTTAGAATTGGGACTTCTTAACATTGTCAAATAGTTTCTTTTGTGGTGCTATAACACTACATCGTAGCGTCTTCCACGATATGCTATTTAGTACAAAGTGTTGCCAAATAGCGACATTATAGCTCTGTAGTGTAGCAGAATTTGAACAAACCGCTATTTTTCATGAAATACTAGCATGGTCTATTTATATAGTAAGAAATGTATAGATTTAATTATTGGAAAAATAAAAATATCTAATTAAACTAAGCTAAACATTCACAAAAACATTAAACATGTTTTTACACACACAAATATGCATGCACACATAGAATGAGTTTGAATTATATATTAAGAATGGCATATTGTAATGTTGAAATAGAAAAAGGAAAAAGTTTATATACCTTCCAATCCATTTAAGTTTTCCAACTCAAATGTACAATCTAAGAAGCTAGCTTCAGAAGAAAAATTTGAGTTTGCTTCAACCAACATAGCACTAGATCCAATGCTAGCAGCACTTTCACTTCCTCTCAAGGTTCCTAAACCATCAAATACTATACTCTTATTTGACTTTATCTCATCATTAACATCTGATCTTGATTCTGATATTGATTCTGATTCTGATTCAGAATCACTCTTAACATGATCTTGTTTTTGTTCATCATCATTCACAATGCTTTCTTCATTTGTATGATCAGAAAGTGTAGGTGACAGAATTTGACTCTTTGAGAAATCATCACTTGTGCTTATGGTTCTGTCTTCATATTTTCGAATCGAATTCTGAGGTGATGATTGCATAGAAGGTTCCTCACTGCTTATTGTTTTGTCTTCTGATTTTCTAATTAAATTCTGAGGAGATGATTGAATAGAAGATTCCTCACTTTGATTGAGTCGAGATTTTAGATTAGGTAATGAGAGAAACCTTTGAAAGGATTTTGGTGTCTTTAAGATAGAACTTTTCTCTTCTGTTTTCAATTTTAAGCTCTCAGTTTTAGGACACTTGACTTCATTATTGCTAGCTGCTTCATGTTGAAAACAAGTATCATAAAGCTGAGAATATCGATTAACCGATTCTTTTAGAGACGAAGTCCTCATACTCGATAACTGACGCTTATTTTTCGAGTAAGACTTAGAAAGACGATTACCATAATAACCGTTTGTTGTTCCACTCTCTTTTCCTTCTCCATTGTGACATTTGGACTGACTATGGTTAATCAACTTCCTTACATTTTCCGAAAACCTATTTCCGCCAGGAATTTTGTCGACTATAGCATCCATTGTAATACGACGCTTTTCGTTTTTGCTTTCTTCAATTATATGTTTTATCTTCTTTCTAAGATCCATGAAGTTCCTAGGCTTCACTTGATTTGGAACCTGTGACGAATCTTTTGAAACGTTGTTAGAATCTCGTTCAACCGATTCTTGATCCGAATTGCGTACCTCATCAACTTTATGTGAAGAAGAAGTTGATGGTTTGTCTAAATCTCCTGAATTTTGAATTTGTGATTGTATCTTCCCATTTGCATCAAACAATTTATCTACCATATGCTCAGAATCTTTGGTTCCTGAGGATGATCCATAAATAGGTAACGAAATTGATTTGGCGCGTCTTGGTTTAAAATTCGGAGAGTGTTGTTGATTATGAATTTCGAATGGCAAAGGCGATCCCGGATCATTAATATATTTCATTAGAAAGTCCTTGTTTGTGTTGATTACTTCTAAAGCATCAAGAAAATCCTTGAAAAGATGTGGTGAAGCATCGGTCGTAAATATTTTCGCATTCATCAATTTATCTTCAGGCAAACCTTCACTTACTGATAGATTATGATGCTTATGATGAATCTTATCATCATGTTGTTGTAAAGGATCACTAGAAAACATTGCACCACATTCAACACATTTATCATTGTTACTGTTATTGCTGTTGATTGATTTATTGCTACCTGAGAAAACTGGTGACAAAACTTCTAATGTTCCTGAAGCAAGATGGTTTTGAAAAGTTTCTATAACTGGTTCTGGATTTTCAACAGTTAATAACATTTCACTTAGTGGATCAACCTCGACGTGATGAACGGATTCGACGCGAGTTAGTTGTGACTTTGCAGGACAGGTTGAACTTCTCTTATGTCTACCTTTCTTTTTGTATATATCTTCATGTAGAAGTGATTTTAGTCTTGATTTTATAGAATGTTTGGTATGTGGAGTAGTGGAGTGTACCAGCTTATTTTCTTCAACCTGTAAAACTTTATATTAGATATTATTTTCACTATGAGCATATCCTAAGTTGTTTCTGGAAAGTTCTCCGAAACGGTCTCACGGCTTATGAAGCACGCATATAGACACGGACACCAGATACAGCCACATACACTAACATGTAGACACCAATAAAATTTTGAGAAAATGATATGATTCAATGCAATCAAATGTGTAGGTATCAGACACATACACATGTCGGACACGGGGACACGTTCGATTAGAAGTGTCAATGCTACATAGCTCACAATAGTATATGCCGGTAGATAAACTAAAATAAGTCATCAATCCAAACAGATCCTTGATAATGGTGATGTCAACTAAATGCATCCGTCCTCAAATTATTACCGGTCTCGACATGTGAGTGCCGTATTCGGTATCCGTGCATGTGTTTAGTGCTTCAATGATATTCGAAAATGAATATCAGAATGTGTAACATTATAAAGGGAGTAAGATCAACACTATATAACAGAAAACAAATAGTCTAGATAAGAGAAATATAATGACATAGACTCAAAACCAAAGAAGAGCAACACCAAAAAGAAATGAAAGCAGCCAAAATATTATCCTTTACTTACATTGGATAAAGCAGTATTAGGATCTGCCACATTATCAACCCCAGAATCTTTAGAAGTTCCTGGAATGTCTTCCCCTACAAAGGGAAAACAAGTTCTGACATTTATCAGGTAGAAATAGAAACTATGAAGCATGGACACAGACAAGGACACTGACACATCGATACTGATGACAATTTGACAAAACGAGATAATTCAATGTAATCATATATATCGATATAAGACACCGATGCATGTATGACACTGGAACACGCCTAATCTGAGGAGTGTCCGTACATTATAGTCTGCGATTACGATTAGGATCAGGACATCAAGGTTTTTAATGTCTCTCCTACTGCAATTGGAGGTCACATCACATCAAACACATATGACTGTGATGATCTCGACAATATCAAAAATTTCATCGCAACCTATAAAGTAACACGAGCACCAGAATGTAACTAACTATACATATGCGTTGATATATGTTATAATGATTTGAACATTGACTTACTTGCATCATGACTTCCGCCATTACAATGCCTTCTATGTGATATCCTTCTCTTGACATGACGCCAATGATGATACTTTATAATATGAAGAATTCCCCATACTCTTCCTGGATGAGTATGATGGCAATGGATTCCATTAGACACTCCAACCTCTTTATTATCTCTAATTCGCTTTCCCATGGCTACTTAAATTCAATATCAACACTATTTCATATACCTAGTACATGTCACAAAACAAATATTAATAATCACATACATGAACAAATAGTTTTAGTTCTAGAAATTAAGCACCATTTTATACAAGTTACATTGAGGAAAAAAAAATTGTTGCTAAAAATGTAGATAAGGGGTGGCATATACTCTTGCAAAATCGGAGAAATCGACCGACCTCTTTGAGAATTTACGGTGCAATTTACGTATAAGCTAACGACTAGGAATTCTGGACTTAAACCTAAGTTCGGTGTGACCAGAAGGTCCAACCATCGGTGCCAACCCGAATTGATATTGCATTGATAATTTTGTATCGCCTAAAACGCCATTGTGTATGAATTTTCACTTCAATGGGATTTATATTTATATTCTTCCCTATGGATTATATCAAATTTAACTTTCAAATGTAACAAGAAATCTCCTAAATTGATTTAATAATAAATAAAAAATTAGATTTGTCAAAAAAAAAAGTTAGAGGAATTTGGTAAGAAAAAAATTAATAGAAATTGCAATTGAAGAAACTTATTAAAAAGTATAAGAAGAAAGAAGAAAAAAGGTCATCCACAATATACAAACATTTTCTCATTGTGTTTGTATAGAGAAAAATAATAAAGTATCATAAAAAAAAAATATTCCCGGAACGTTTGAGATCAAAGAATTGCTTAGTCGCATAGGAAAAAAAAAGAACAATCTGGATAACATATGTACGAGACAAATGTTGAAATCTATTTAAGAAAACATCATCAACATTAACATTTCTCTATGTGTTGAATTTGTAAATCAAAACTTAGATATCTAAATATTCATGATCATAGAACAACAATTACCTCTATGGAGCCATAGCCAAAACCGAAAAAATTGTGGTTGTGTATAGATATGGATATGTATTGGTAGTGAAAAAGAAAGTGACATAAAATTTGTACAAAAATAAAATGTTAGTTTTATTATTCTAACACGTGACAACTAAAATAAGTGGTTTAAAATTCAGCTTAAAAAAGTAAAATTCTATCTATTTTTATTTTTTATTTAAAAACAAAAATCTTAATCTCGAGTCATGTAATCCGCCTAGTTACTATTTGTGGGAAATAATATGACGAAAGTACATACTACATAATCAAAACTAAGTGTGTTGGAAAGTGTTCATAAATATTTGTTGAACGCGTTTTTATACCATTTGTATTCGACATTTTTGAATTTTTAGCATCTGAAGCTATAAATCTTTTGAAAAGATATCAAAAGGTCATGTATAATAATGTTATGTCGCTTTAGTCTATGAATATAGTTTTTAAAAGATTAGATTTTGCTATACAAAATGATTTAGCAGCACAGTTTGTTGTTTGTCTACCTTTTATTCAGGTGTAATTATTTAACAATATGTTTATATCTTCAAACCTTGTGGACATGAGTATAGTTATTTCGTATATCAGTTGTTCAACTATCGATACTAATTAAAATTTTAGATCAATATATTCGCTTGAATTCAAACCTTGGATCTTATTGTATGTATGTTTCAATGGTATTTGTCAATATACCAAAATAAAAAGTGTGTAAGAAAGTTGAGAATGTATTATGAATACTCCATTTTGTTTCGTGCAAAAATATGTCGTGTTCACCATTCGTCATGAATAAGATTTTTCATTTTCCACGAACCTATATGCATGCCACGCCAATCGCCACCACCAGAGTCTAACGAAGTTGTGCAAATAATTGTGAGTGATGTAAACGTCGTAATACCAAATTCTTCATTTCCCAATATTATATTATAAAATATGCTTATCACACAACCACATTCTTTGTGTGATTTTTTATTTCAAATTAAATTGTGTTTAAACTCTGGTTAGAGATGGGTGAAGCCTTAGAATTTGTTGATTATTACTGGTGATGGACGATGGTGGTGCTTGATTAAGTTGGTATATTTTGGTAGATTTTGGTCGACTTTTACGAGAAGGTTATCATTTTTCTTAACATTCGATCTGGTAATAGAGTATAGTTGAAAATATTATTAGTATATAGTCTGACTAATAATTATTCCACCTTCATCAAAAAAAATATATATAATTATTCCACCTAAAATTTGAATTCGTATTTTTCTGAATGATTTGTCTTTAATGAAACTTATTAACCACTTGAGCACAATTATATTAAATGGTTAAATTTTCATTTTATTTTAGTCAATGTTTGGATTTTGTTTTTGTACTTCCTTTCACGAGTTTGGTTATGTTATATACACCCGTCCAACTGCTGGGTTCCGCCCTACACTCACTGATGGACCGCCCCATTCACAATAGAGCTCCAGGCCCAAGAGGCTGCAAAGCCACCTGCCAAGTTCAGCAATTAGAAAATATTTACCTCCTAGTCTCCTACCTCTCAAATTTTACTTCTACCCCCTTAAACCCCAAAATTTCAAGTTTGAAGTTATCGGAATATTTTTTTTGGTACAAGCTAAATTAGTACCCAAAAAAATCATCTAATATAGATGTCTCACATCTCTACATGAAGTTCATTGTAAGCTCCAATTTTGTGAGCATATATTTAGAGAGGGGACCAAATCTGCCTTTTTCCGGGAACTTCGCGCATTGCGCGAAGAATATCCACAAAACTGACCCCCTGATTTCCGAAATGTTTTATTGTCTATCGTTTATTTTCCGAACAAATCTAATGGTATTAACTAACTAAACAAGTCTCACTATTATCCCGAAGAAGATTGCCACATCATGGAAGGTTAATTAAGGTTTTATGAGTACCATCACAATTGAGTTTTACCCAACCCTCTTGTGATCGCTTTCAACAAATGAAAATAGCGTCCTTTTGATGTTCAAATCATCAAAGATTCAGTCCGTACGATTCAAAAAAACAATTAGTAATGTGATTGGATGCTACAACTTAATCCATATTTTGGTGTTGCTTGGGGACAATCCATCAAACTCTCATATAATCGTCTCATATCCATTTCCACAAGCTGAGCAAGTGGAAGACGCTCATTAGTAGCAATCCACACTAAGGTTTGGATTATATGAGGACCCTTCCAAATATACATAATATTTTTCAACTCCCTAAATGGAGAGGTTGTGCTCTCGATGAAGGTTATAGGCACTTAGAACAGTAAAGTGACGAGTGTTAATGCCTCTCCACCATATGGAATCTGGTCCATCTGTTTCCTTTAGAGTTGGAATTGCCATCGCTCGATTTATTATATTAAGCAGCAGATGAGTTGTGAGAAAATTTGTATCCCAGTGTCCTAACTCTGTCAAAGCATCTTTCACATTATCAATGATTGCTGAATAAAGTCATTCATGAGAGTGACCATCCGGTATCCATTTCTGAAGCAAAAAATTCGGATTAGAAAAAGAGACTAAATTCACGAGTGAAGAATAATAGCGATATAAAAGTGTAATCAATCTATTAATTGGTTAGGTAGCTTTTGTCTAAGAGGTATAACCTCAGTGATAAGACATTGGTTTTGTTTCCTTATGATACAAAGATCGTTATCTTTCAGTTATGCATGTCATCAGTTTCGTCATGTAACTGCTTTAAACATAGATTGCACTTAAATAGGCGAGGCGATTGTAACTATCTTCGTGATGTCTGCGAGAAATACATAGATCCGTTAAGATCAATCTAATAGCCTAGGAGTGCTGGAGGGACGAGTGCTGGAGGGACGAATTTGTTGTGATGAGAGTATGATATACCCAGTGTGTTGCATAACTGAACTTTCGCTCATTGTGAGGAATGACACCACATTGGGCTGGATCACTAATAGTTGGGCAGTTTGTATTAGATCTTGGCTCAATTCAAAACAACTATTATTAATAAATTATCCTTCTCCAATTTTTATTTTTATTTTTAAAAAAAATATATAATTTTGAAACAACAAATTTAAATTGTTATGGTTATTTAATGGTTCAATTATATTTTTCATCCTGTTTTTGTCCCCATAAAATGTTTTATACGCTGAATTATTTGAATTTGATTAAGCCCTAAGAAAGGAAGAATAATACCTTTATTTTATTCCAAACACAAGCGACCTTCCTAAATTTTGGGTCAAAGCAAGAAATGCATTTTATTCAGTTAAGAAGCAAAGATCAAAATAGATCTACATAGCAACAAATTTTCTTGGTAACTTAAGTCCAATTCAGCACAAAAATATATTAACAAATCTTATGATTTGAATTATTCAAAGGAAAGTGGTTATGAACTATTTGTTAAACCACGTTGCTTTAGCTTCAATCTGAAGCATATTGACTAAAGCACATCAAAAAGTATAAAAAAACAATACATTCACGAAAATCAAGTACTTTGAATAGTGTTCACATGGAGAAAACTTGAAACCGTCACTTTGATGCATGGAACTCTGCATTGCCAACCCATGTGTTCATGTATATATTAATGAATAATACAAGTAAACAATTTAATACTCTCCCCCCTCCTTTTTATATAAGAAATATATGACAAAAAATACACGGATTAAGGAACTGTTTTAAGTTTTTTTTTTTTTTAAAAACTATTTAAAAGAAATTCTAATATAGACATAACAAATGAATAGTAATTAGGCACATACACATGAATGAAGATGGAAAAAAACTAAAAGAAATTAATATTGTAATGAGTATTTTTAAAATAAATAATGTTAATACTTTGTGTCTAAACATTATACATTTGTATTTTGTGTCTATTCAAGATTTTTTAAAATTTTAAATTATATAATATCTAAACATTATATCATTCAAAATTTTAAAAAAATTTATGCGGTCATTTTGGTACATTATATGAATATCTTTTGCAAAAGTTTAATTTTTTTTAACAAGAGATGAATTAAATATGAATTTGTTAGTTTTTTGCACATAAATAATTCATATTATGTTAAAAAATTCTAAATTTTTATTGAGATGTTATTATAATATTATAAACATGAATACAAAAATTCATTCAAAAATGTAAAAGTATACAAGAGTTTGATTAAAAGTAAAGACCAAAAATTATGATAGAAAATTTTTCAAGGATCAAAAAGTGGGAAAACTAATTTTAGGGATTAAAAATGAAATTCTGAAAAACTATAAGAACTATTTACTTATTTAACCCTAGATTTTAGTAATCGATTTTATTTCGTATATTAAAAACCAAAGAGAAAAAAATCCTAAAATAAAGTGTTTCAATTTGAAGATAATTGCGTCATTTAAGCTTGTGAGGATTATCAATGAGTCTTTAGGTAGGATTAATCCTATAACATAAAGTTTGATACTTTGATCTCAAATTTATGCATAGAAGAGAAACTATTTAAAAGATATCAATTTTTTAAAATTAATATTGATCGATGCATCAACAAATTAGAGGCTTCTAGTCAAGGGTTAACCTAGAAAGAAAGAAAGAAAAAATGTAACCTATCTACTTTGCTCTTTAATTTCTAGACTAGACTAGATATTGTTCTACTTCATTACTGACCATTAAATGGAAATATAAAGGTAAATTTGACTATTTTTAATGAATATTAATTAATCAAATATTCTTTCAAAACAATATAAATAATGGAACGGTGTAGTATAACTCAAGGTATAATTTGATCTCCTCTATTTGGTTCTATATTTTTTACTATTATAAAATTATTTTTACAAAAATAATTAATAAGAGTCCACCTTTTGTACCATTTTTTAGACCTTAGATTTTTTAGAGTTGGGATCTTAAATATGGATCATTCTTGTGACCTTAATCAAGTTCCAAATTGTTATCATAATAGAAATACTTTGCATGATAAAATATAGAAATTCAACATAAACTTTAAAAGCTAGACCAATGTTACATGAAGAAATGTAAAATTATTATTTTTCCCTACATCAATATAATAACCTTAATGATACACAATCAATGGTAATTCCCAACTGTACAATAAAAGTTACTATACTATAATCTAAAAAGAAAATACATAACAGAATGAAATCAATAAAAAAGACAAGTATAAAGTAAAATTCTCAACTCTAGTAGCATAATGAAGTGAAAGAATGTACAAAAATCATCATCCTACACTCTAGTGGAAAACAAAAAATGAGCAGAAAAATAATAATAATCATATTTGTTAACAAAAATCTCTCTTAATAGTTGAAGAATACTTTCATGTGCTATCTTTGGAAGGAGGGTCATGATTTGTTTGAGTGAGTGTTAAGTTTCCTTCTTGTTCATTTGACTCGATGAGCATCAACACAACTTCGCGCATTGATGGTCTCTTAGTAGGAGTCATACTTGTGCACATTAAAGCGAGTTTCAAAACAGTGAGCATGTGATTTATAGTTATTTGGTCTTCGAGATCTAGACGATTGTCGAGCATCTCTGAGCTCAATGTATTGTTATTGTTCCTAATATGGTTTCTTGTCCATGTGACAAGATCACCTCCTTGCTCCATTGGTTGAACTGGTGTTTTTCCGGTTAGCAATTCCAAGAGCACAACACCGTAACTATATATGTCGCATTTCTCTGTAACCTTCATGGTATATGCATATTCTGCAAAATAGTTTAATAGGCATCAAAGTCTATGGTCAGAATAAAGCAATTTCAAAACTCTTACAAGTATAAAACTCAATTTAGTGAAGAAAAAAAGTGTTTATACTTAGGCCTTGTTTGGATAAACAACTTAATTAAATGCTTAATATATAAGTAGTGCATATCTATAAGTTAATTTTATAACAAAAGATAAAATAGAGTTAAACTATTTTCATGTAAGTTATAAGCTGTTTTCATATGCTATCAAAAAGAGTTTATCGGAATAAGCCGAAAGCAATTTATAGAGATCTCATAAGTTGTTTCCATAAGCTCTCCCAAATAATCTCACATGCACGTATGAAAGTCATAAAAAAATATGTAAAATAAAATAAATTCACTGCTTGATTAACTAATAAAGTAAAATAAGAGCTTACCAGGAGCAATATAACCATAAGATCCGGCAACTGCAGACATCGATTTGGACTGAGGCATGTCAATCACTTTTGCCAAACCGAAATCGCCAACATGGGCCTCAAAATTTTCATCAAGAAGAATGTTGTTAGATTTTATGTCACGGTGAATAATCTTCGGTTTACAATCATGATGCAAGTAAGCAAGACCTTCAGCAGCTCCAAGAGCAATCATGAATCGAGTCGGCCACTCCAAATTACTTGCAGAACCATGCAATAATTCACCTAAGCTACCTCTTTCCATGTATTCATAAAGTAAGAGATTAGAACCTTGGTGATAGCAAAAACCATACAGCTTCACTATATTCCGATGCCTGATCCTTCCTAGAGTCGATATTTCAGCCCTGAAACTATCATCGACGTTGTTCCCCTCCCGGTTTGATGCTAACTTCTTAACAGCAATGGTCTTACCAGATTTCATAACCGCCTTATAAACTGTTCCACATGCTCCGCTACCAATGACATAACTTTCATGAAATCTTTTTGTAGCTTCAAGTAAGTCTTGGAACGTGAAACCGTCCTTTGGAGGGAAATAGATATCTGAATCCGGGGATTGAGTTTCAGTGTCTGCAAATGAATCAACAGCCTCTCGAGGTTGTCTCATAAGATATAAAATAACTAAAATCAAAATGAGAGAAACACCGCCGACAGTAGCTGCAATGATCATGACAAGTTTAGCACGAGGAGAATCAACGTCTTTTCCGGGAGGAATCAAACGAGAAGCTGAAATGCTATTGCAGTCAATGAGAGGTGTACCACAAAGGCCTATGTTACCACCAACAAAGCTGCTCAAAGCCATACTTTCGAAAATTTTAGTGGAAGGGATAGGTCCGGAGAGGTTATTGTATGAGAAATTACACCCCATCAAGCTTGAAAGCGCGCTAAACGTACTTGGAATTTCACCTTCCAAATGGTTGTTATTGAGAAAGAGAGTTTCAAGCATATTGAGATTGCCAAGCCGAGATGGTATTCTTCCAGAAAGATTATTGTAACTGAGATCCATTTCAATCTGTAAGCTCGAAAGAGAACCTAACTCAGGAGGTATTTCACCGAAAAACAAATTACCATCCATCCGCAACCAGTTCAAATGAGACAGATTGCCTAATGCTGGAGGAATATTTCCCGACAAGTTATTGTTTGAGAGCTTGAGAATCTCCAAGTGCTGAAGTGTTCCAAGTTCATTTGGTAAAGAACCGGTAAAACGATTCTGACTGAGATCGAGCCGCTGCAGCCTTTGGCACCAAAAAATTTCTGGTGGGATTCTTCCGGTGAAATGATTTGATGAAACATTAAAAGTCACCAATTGAGAGAGATTTCCTATTTCTTTCGGCAACGCCAATGTGAAGTAATTGTTCGCAATGTGAAGCCTTTGCAAGTTGTGGCAGTTTACGATCTCACGAGAAAGTGGACCGCTGAACCTGTTATCACTCAAATCAATGGCAGTTAGATTCTCCAGTTTACACAATTCCGAAGGGAAGCCACCAGTAAGCTTGTTACCGACCAACAGCAACTGCGCCAACGATTCACATTTCAATATCCCTGTCGGTATGTTTCCGTAAAGCTGATTATTTGCCACATTCAACATCATCAAATGAGAGTTTTGGCATAGATGAGGAGGTATATTTCCTGTCAAGTTGTTGTCAGAAAAATCAACCACCCAAAGACGACTATGAAGTCCAAGTCCCTGAGGAATGGTACCGCTTAAGGAGTTGTCGAAAAGTTGCAACTGAGACATATGAGTCAAATATTGGAAGCCATGAGGAATCGGACCCGTGATGTTATTTATCGACAGGTCCAGCTTTGTCAGGTTCTTCAAACTACCAAACTCATTTGGTATAACACCGGTTAAATGGTTCTCAAAGAGAAAGAGCAAACTTAGACCTCGAATTTTGCTGAACTCTGAAGGGATATTTCCGCCTAAAGAGTTCTCCGAGAAATCAATGTGTAAGGCTGAAGAAAGATTTCCAATTTCCTTTGGAATGGATCCATTCAACTTATTCCTGTAAAGATACAACCACTTCAACGATTTCAGGTTCCCAATCTCACGAGGTAACGGCCCAATGAGATTATTCCCGTATAAAGCAAGGATCTCGAGCCTGCTACAGTTCACAATCTCTTTAGGAACAACTCCTGACAACTGGTTTTCCCATAAAACCAATTCTTTTAATCTTTCGAGCATCCCAATCTCGCTCGGTATCTCCCCTTCGATCTGATTTTGAGCAAGACCAAGACGTACCAAACTCTTACATCTGCCAATTTCCTTCGGCAACTTACCAGTAATGTTATTCGCACCAGCTCTGAAAGTCGCAAGATTCTTAAGATTTCCAACCGAATTCGGCAAAGGGCCAACGAGAAAGTTGCTATAAGCAACTAACTCAACCAATGAACTCAACTTTCCAAACTCGTCCGGAATAACACCGGAGAGTTTATTGTTGCAAATATTCAAATTTCTCAAAAGGGACAGTTTCCCCAATTCAACAGGAATCGGTCCCTCGAATTGATTATTGTTCAAGTAAAGATATTCTAAACTCAAACACTCACCAATCTCCTTAGGGATATTTCCAATAAGACTATTGTAAGCAAGATTGAGATAAGTTAAATTGGTAAGTCCTCCAATGCTAGCATTTAAAGTTCCAGAAAGATTCATAGAACTTAAATTAAGCGAAATAACCACCGGATCACTACCATTGTTATAATCATAACTGCAATTTACACCTATCCATCCACATGGAGTTTCATCACTAGAATTCCAATTTACCAAACCATTATTTTTATCATGAAGTCCATTTTTAATCTCCAAGAGGGTTTGTCCCTCTAAATTCAAACCTTCTGCGCTACAAAGAAGTAAAGTCAATAGCAATAAAATAACAGAATGCCCTTTTGCAAAAACACTCCCCTCCTTGATGTTCCTAGACATCTTAATAATCAATACCTGCACAACCAAATAATCAATCAATCAATCAATTGCTTAACTAAGTGACTAATTAAATTCTAAATGGAAAACATAAAATTATCACTTTTGGTAACCTTTTATATTTAGTACATAATCTCAAAATCCAAACATTTTTCTTATATAGAAATGTTAGTGGTTAATTTCTATGCAGCATGGACACTCCTCAGATCAGATGTGTCCCGCCAAGCCAATACATATGATTGTGTTCAATTATATCATTTTCTCAAATTACTATTGGTGTCTGTGTCGTATTAGTGTCCGTGCTTCATAGGTTAAATTGTTAGGAAAATGAAAATTTATTAGTGGGATCGAACTCGGGACCTCATTAATACTTAGTGTCTTAACCTTATACAACTGAGGTACACCTTAGAACCTCAAAATTCACAATTAAAAGGCCTAATGAGCTTAAAGACATATACAAAATTCCAAGTGACATATACCCAGAATCTTATACTCCAATTAGGATCAATGAAACAATTCAAAGTTATGTATGGAGAAAAACAAAAAGAAAAAGAAAAAACAACATACCTTTAAAAGGCCACCATATCCCTTTTCAAAAGAGGAACAAGTTCACCAATTAGGATCAATGAATCCTTAAGAAACAAAATTGTGAAGAATCAACTCATCAACTCAAACTAAAAAATTAGAATATACCCACTTCACCTTTTGGCATAAAAAGTGAGGATCTTTGATCTAAAGAAGAGATTTTAAGAATAAAAATAGAAAGCCCTATAATAATGAATAATAAGTAATAAAATCGAGAAGAAGAATTGAATGAATATGATAGAAGAGAAAAGGGTGTGTATCAAAGTGAAAGAAATGATGAATGGAAAGAAAGGATCTTTTTTGGTGGGTGAAGTTGAAATGGCCGACAAAGCATGGTTTCATAATTCATTCATAGGATTGATTATTTAGGTTGTCTTTTCATAACACTAAAAGGGTCTTTATTAGGACACTTTTTAATTAAGTGATTAGAAAGAAAGAAAGAAAGAAATAAGAGAAACGTGTGTGTGATGCAAAGGAAGAAGATGAAGAAGGAAGATTGAGAAATCGTTATTATGATGATGGTAATTAAATTTGGAATTTTGTGATTGTGAATGAGATTGTTGGTGGTGGGGTCCACTACTACTACTAGTATAGTAGTTTTTCTTCTTTTGGTTGGTAGGTAAAGCAAAATGGCATAGGTTGAGGCTCTGAAATCGGTGTAGTTAATGATGCTGCCGCTGTACTCAGTCAGATTCAGTGATCGCGTTCTTTTTTCTACGCGTCACTTGTTTGTTTGTTGTACAAATCAATAAATCTTGCTTTTTTTTACCACTAATGTTTGGAATGATTCGGTCTTAACTTTCGTATCTTTCGTTCTTCTTTTTAACTTAATCATCATAAATTTAACATCTAGTACCATTTTAAGAAGAGCATTGTTTTTTTGTTACGGCAGAATTTTTAACTTATTTGTTACGGCAGAATTTGAACAAGAAAAGCAAAAATGTTTACATATAATGGTATTAGTGGTGAGTCAAAATATAACTCCTTTTTTTTAGGAGATTATGAGTGAGTTGGTATTGAAATTACTCCCTTAATTTTGTCTTTTTGTGTTTTGTTCTCTTTCACTCCCATAACAACAATCATTTCCCTTTTAACAATTACTAGTATTCTTAGTTAGTAGTGCTAGTAAGAAAGATTTATATAACTAAATGAAGAATTTATAGGAGTAGGAAATTTGATTAATTATAAATTGACTAACTATATAGAAGAGAGTTGTTATAATTTATAAGGATTAAAGTTGTTCTATAAGATTTTTTCTCTTTTTAACAAAGGAATCTTTTACTTAATAGTAGTATTTTTTTTAAGAATTGTTGACCGTTTCCACAAATTAACACGAGTCTTTTTAGTGTATTTTTTTTTAAGTTACACATTTTCTTTCCATAATATCGCTCATCCAAAGTATTTCAAATCAAACATGCTTAATTATGGAGTTTTATAAATTGTGCTACTAAAGAAAAAGATGTTGCTACCAAAAAAGAATACATCTGATTATTGATATAGGTAATGCAAATCAATTCTTACCGGTATAAATCTTCCTTCAATCTTGTAGTCTTACACATGCACATTCTTAGGATCTCTCATTTTGATGTGAATTCGGTTAGCTCATGAACTCTCTTTTTTACTTGAAGCTGTCAGGTGCCGCACATTCTTAGAATCTCTCATTCTAATGTGAATTCGGTTAGCTCATGTACTCTCTTTTTTACTTGAAGTTGTCAAGTGTCGCACATTGTCTATACATGTGTACCTGCGAACACTAATTAGTGGGTTCCACTAATCTTCATTTGTGTCTATCTCTCTCCTAAATATATAGACAATAAATGAAAACGTAGCAAATGAGCAAATCTAAATTTAATCAAAACTTTATTTTAAATCGCCATTATTTATTGTGATTTTGGCATTAATGAAGAAGTACCATGTGATTCAATTTCAGAGAGGAGCTGCCATCTATATTTTTTATTTTTTTTTAGTTGAAGTGGTAATCCACTGGAAATTAAACTTACATAATAGTGAGATCCCGGATTCGAATCCGGGTCACGAATGTCCAGCCTAACAATTTTGGCATACTTTACCAGTTGAGCTATGACTTATGAGACGGAGCTGGCATCTATATCTATATTCTATATTATTATTATTTGGAACAGTGAAGTGTTCCGTCAAATATTTTGGTGATACTATTTGTTGTTTAATAAATTTTCGTTCTTAAATATAACATTTATTTTAAATTTTTATTTATCCATTTTTATAAATAAATAAAAAAATTGAATTTGCAAGAACGTTGATTATTAATTTACCAAGCCTCTAATTGCAATATATTTTTTTTTTACAATCTATAATTAATTCTCTAAAATAATTACCTCCTCATGAAAAATAAACATGTAAAAATAATATTAATTTTCAACAAAAAAATTTGAGTGGTAAAGTAGCCTAGTGGCTATAAATTTCACTTTTAAGATGGATAAGTGGAATGACCAGGGTTCGAACTTCGGCCCCCTGAATATATAATGCATTGTCCTATCAACTGAACTAAGATCACAGAACAATTTTCAACAAATTTAATACCACAATTTATTTTATTAATCTCCATAATTTTTTATAAAATACTAGTTGTATCTAAGAACGGAGTAGTATTAATTAATCAAAATGTAATGGCTATGATAATTTAAGGAAGCGAGGTTTGATTATGGTGGTGTTGCTTGTATGGTAAATTTGAGCACTGTTAATGTTTACTAATGTATGGTAAACTAATTATTTACTAATGTTTTGTAGGTGGAACTAAAGACTTTTTCATTTGTCACCTTATGAGTTACCCATGCGCCTTACGAAATAACCAAAATACTCTTTTGTAATTTAAGTTATTTATGTAGGAAAATTGAGTAATTTTAGAAAATAACATATGCTACTTACGTCGCGGACAGGAGCATTTTGATTATTTTGTAGGGCGAACCCCAGAAATCATAGATGGTAAAAGTAACAATCAAACTAAATTTGAGCTCTCTTAATGAGTTTCTCGATATATGTAACCTAAATTAGAGCAAACAAATTGAAGATTTTACCCCTTTTTTATCATTAACATTTTTTTTTGGATGATTCGGAAGTGGAAGAATTTTATCTGATATGAAGACAAATTTATCCTATGCAACAAGTGATTAACATCGTAAGAGGTGGTGTTTCTTTGTTAACTAATCATTCTAAAGGAAACATGTATTCATCCATTTGCAAGCTTCAAATTCTAAAGGGTTTTATGTCAAATGTGTTAGACCAAAATATGATTGAAGCAATATCTCGTTCATTAAAATTTTGATGATAATAAGCATTTAACTGAATGAAATGGATAATTTATCAAACCGTGTGTTCAAGTGTGTAGAAATGAGAAATAAGTATAAAAGATATAGTCATGTGTTCTCATGATCCTTTACACAATATGATTAAACTTTGAAAAGATTTAATCCTCTTGATCAACACAGAGAAATAAGTGAAGTCAAAGTCAAAAGTTTGTTCTTCTCTTATAATAACAACCACCAATAAAAAACAATTTTGGGGTGGGAGTGAGTCGTGGCCGCCCTGAACCACCCCTGGTATGCCTTATTATCTTTTGTGTATACTTTTTTTTTGTTACAAGCCTTTGTGTATACTTTTATATGTTAAGATTTGAATATTAAATTGTTACGTTATTAATGGTTAACAGCTCCTGCTAGATTCAATCCAACATTTTATTTTTGGTGTTAATCTTCTGATTTTCAAAAGAAGAGGGTTCAATAATTCAAAATTTGATCGCGGAATAAATAAATTTGACCAAAAATTATGTCCATCAAAAATTAAAATTGGGTTCTCTCAAACAAATGTTGATCAAACGTTGATCAAACTTTGATGTTAAAAGAAATTACTATCAAAAATAAATAAATTACATGGTTGATAAAAAAAATTGCCACGCTACAAAACACATATATAGACGTATGCACATATGTAATAATTATGTAAAAATTAATACCATAATTCTTAAAATCAAAGATGACCCCACCAAATATCCAACCAGTATTCCTAATGACCCTACTAATCTAAAGACACATACATAAAAGTTGGGTGATATATATAAAAGCTTTCCATCCAATGGTTTGTCTCTATCAAAGTGAGGGTGGATTTTTCCATTTTCACTACTCATCATTCAATGTTTGAAAAGGTTCACACCTTTGGGTCCCTACAAAGAGCAATTTTCATAAGCAATTGGAGCACATGTAAGGCCATCACTTTCTCATTATTTTGTTGGATTTTATTGTGCACTTAATAGGATGATGAATATGCATTTCAATTGTGCATGTTTCTATGTGTTTGGCTTGACTCCACTTAATTTCCTTCATGTTTGGCTTGATTCCACTCAAAATGAAAAATCCTTCACGACATGCCAATATTACTTTATTCATTTGGGTGGATTTATTTATAGAGTTGTCCTTTTTGTAATTTTATCATGGTATAAAACGCCAAATTATTTAACACTATTTACCAAGTTGGTATGTTTTTTTAACCATTATCTTTTCCTTTTCATTATCTCAGTAAGATTTAGATAACGATTCTAGGTGGAAAATAATAATAATAATTTTTAAATAAACGAAATAATAAAGCTATGAAAACACTTGTGATTGAATTATCCATTACCATAAATTTTTGGGTTAAATTTGTTGAGTCCCTCTAAACATACTAAATTTAATTTTATTTCCCCTACAAATTTCCTTAATTTTTAGTCTCTTTAAATTTTTAGTTTTAAATTTTAGTGTCTCTCTTCTGTAATTCTAATAACATATATATATATTTAATGTCTTAAATTAAAGTTTTGAGTGGAGATGTAGCTTCTCCCTTTGTGATTCTAGAGCATTAACAAATTGTTTTTCTCAACGCTTTTTCAAACTCTCCAACAAGTGATATCATCGTGGTTTGACTTAGTGGGGGAATGAGAGTGGATCCTGGTATTTGATCAAGTATAGAAAGTGGAATATTATACTTGGGATGAGATTGTTGAGTTTTACGTGTGAGTACGTACGTGGTTAAATCTTACATCAACGATGAATGGAAAGAATGCTGAATTTATAAGATGACACATATATCTAATATCTTAATATTTTTGATGGAAATGTAGTGTCTCACTCTCTTGTGGTCCTAGCTAGATCATTTGGATCGTTGTTCTCCTGACACTCCCCGGATTCCCCAACAAAAAAGAGCATTAATTTGATGTACTCAAACTAAAATGGAAAAATGTGATAGATATATCTATCAAGAGTACCACATCGGATGTAAGATGAACATGAACTTATAAGTAGAGACAATCTCCATCTTACAAGTCGAATTTATAAGGTTTAGTTAGGCCTAACTCTCAATTCTAAAATGAAATTAGTCTCCTTCAAAATACAATAATTAGCCACCGACTATCAGGTTTCTGCTATCAGGGTACTCAACATTTATATCCACACACCAAGTTCAATAGTGTTGGGCATGAAAGAGTATGTTAATAGTCCAATATCATACTATGTGAGATAATCCAAACCTAAGTTTATAAGTAGATATAATCTTCACCTTACAAATTAATTTTTGAAGGTTTAGTTAAGCTCAACTTTTAATTTTAAAAATATATGAAATACAATATACAAGAGATAAGTAACCAAAAAGGAATAAGAAGACTCATGGAGGTACTCTTTAACAAGCACCAAGAACCGGTTTGCCTTCAAACCAAGCACATATCAATCCACTCCGGTCCACCCCAACCTTATACCTACAACTATATGTACTTTTTAGAAGCTACACAACACGTACAAGTGGCTGCTATTAACTATTTCAAACCCTTTTCTGGAGTTTTTAATTTAAAAATGACGGTGACTTAAAAGTTCCTAAACAATCTCCAATATATATATTGTTAAGAAAGAAAAAAAAATTGAGTAAAAAAAAGAACTATTATATAATTTAGTAGATAATATTCCCAGTGGAGATAAAAATTATTTTGTAATGCTAGAAGTGTACTATTATTTTGATGCTTCAATGATTCACTCGTGACTAACTAAGAAAATTAAAGTTGAAGTGGTGTTTATTAGGTGTTTGAATATTACAATACAGACGTTTAGTTGGTAACCGATGAATGAGGCGTTTGTCCTTAAACTTAGGCTTTGTTTGCGAGTTTGGAGGGGAGGGGAGGGGAAGGCTTTGGAGGGAGGGAAATAGAGAGAAAATTAGAGAAATCTTTTACATTTTTTGAGAAAGTATTTTTTATAGAGAATGACAAATAAATACTCATCATTAATATATTATGAATTTAAGAATATTATAACAACATTAATTAAATTTGAAAAATTCATATAAACCCTTCAAACTCCCTCCAAACCCTTTATCCAATACAATTTTTGAGTTCCCCCAAATTGGGGGGTTTTTGTGTTATGAAGAAAAAATAACCCTCTAAACTTCTTCCCTCCCAAACTTTTCTACTTCTTTCACTTGTTTCTTCCTTTTTAGTTTTTCCTTCCATTTCCTTCCCCTCCAAACTCGCAAACAAAGCCTTATAAAAAAAATGAGGTGTTTGTCCTATTTGGCCTTTATCTTTGCTTTTTATTCCTTAAAAAAATTTCTCTATTTTTAATTATTTCGTTTTGATTCAATCTCTCCATATTAAAGTATAATTATAGAAAATTAATTAATAAGTTTTTATATATTTAAGAATGTCAATCAATTTTGTAAAAGAAAAAATTGTAAATTAACTGACAATGATTCCTTATAACATACATGTGATATTTTTTTTTGTTTAATTCTCCGATTTTCAGAAAATAGAACTCAAAATTTGAAATTTTTATGTTTTTTGATTGACAAATTTATCTAATACTTTTTGTTAATGTATTGTGATTTTGAGAAAAAGTGTTACATAATAGTTTATTAAATTTAAGTTATTGGACCTTTTACATCTTTAAGTTGGTAGTTTAGTAGTCCTTTTAAATTTGACTTTATATTCTTTTTATAAATTTTTTTATTAGTAGTTTAGTAACTAAAAATTTCATATTTACGATCGATAAGTAAGATGACTGAAGTTCAATCGTCAACCCTTGATATATACTACCTCCGTCCCATTTTATTAGAGCTCTTTTGATTAAATGACACTATTCATTTATCATGTTTTGATCATATTTTTTAATAATATATAGATATAAATATAAGCATATAAGATCTTGTTTGATTTGTTTTGATGAGTATTTTCAAAATATCCAATTTTTATAATTTTTACTAATAGAGAATTAAAGATATTAGTGATCAAAATTGTGCATCGGCATACGTGCAGTAGTCAAACTAGTTCTAATATTTTGGGACAGAGGGAGTATAATGTAATGTCTCGGTTAACTGAATTAAGCTAACGGATTTTTTACTTATAACTCTTACAACTCTTACTATTCACTTATAACTCTTACTACCTCCGTCCCATTTTATTAGACATTTTTTGATTAAATGACACTATTCACTTATCATGTTTTGACCATATTTTTTTAATAATATATAAATATAAATATAAGCATATAAGATCTTGTTTGATTTGTTTTGATGAGTATTTTCAAAATATCCAATTTTTATAATTTTTACTAATAGAGAATTAAAGATATTAGCGATCAAAATCGTGCGTTGGCATACGTGCAAAGTCAAACTAATTCTTTTATTTTGGGACAGAGGTAGTATTTTGTAAGTTTTACGGAGTATTAATATCTTTGTTCTTCCTTTATTTTGTTATCTACAGTATATTGTTAACCGAGTTAAAATCAGCTCCATTTGTTTATCCTCCTTTTCCTCCAGTCTCTTGCCCAGATATGTGACATGTGGCAAAAAATAACTCAATGGTCCAGATTTAAAAAGGAAAGAAAAGAAAGAAACACGTAAAGTTTTCCTCTTCTTCCTTGCAACTGTTCTGTTCATCTTCCTCACTACATCAAGGTACCATTCCTGCATAATAAAAATGTACAATTTCTCTTTATTATAACAACAAGGTACAATTTCTCACTTCTCTGTATGATAACAATTGTCATCAAATGTAAGGAATTCTCTTTATTGTAACAAGAAGGTACCAGTACAATTCTCTTCCGGCATAAAAAATGCAGAATCTTCAACATAACCAAAAGGGAAATGTTACAAGCTAAAATTGAAACCTAAAATTATAGTCTAACATTGAAACTTAATCATTATAGCTGCAATTGATTATTACAACCAAAACCTAATTGTTCATAAAGCTAAAATTCAAATGGAGAAAACGACGGCGAGCGGCGATGGAAAGAGGGTGAGCGTTGAATCATGTGAGGAAGAGGAACAGTGAACAAACCATGTGGTATCAAAACTTTGGCGGCGAAAAAATCGTAGTGACCTTACCGGTGAACAAATCGTAGTAATTGCCGCCGACGTAGTAACCATGTCTTCTTCTTGTTCTCTTGCTGCAAGTTTTTAATTTTGCAGAAATGTCTTCATGCTATCATGTCGTTTGGATCTTCCTAAGTGTGGATTGAAAAATTGCAGAATGAAAAGAGATAGAACGGTGGAATATTGAGGAGTCTGATGTGAGAGAAATTGAGAGAAAGATATTTTCTTCTGTTTTCTAATAAAAAAGTATACTGCTTGCTACTTTTAATAAGAACCGATTGATTTGTTTTTTGCCACGTGGCATACATCAGCTATAAGAACTGGAAACTGGAGCATATCATAACTGGAGGTGATCTGAACTCTTGTTAACCGTACTATGAAACAATAAATCAAATTGAAAGTCGGTGCATTTTTTACTATAGATTATTGCAAATTGCACGAAGAAAATATGAACAGTTGAATTTTGACAAACTCACAAACATATCGTTGTATCACCGGCAACCCATAGCTAGTAAATCGTCTAAACAATGTCTATAAAAATCATCATTTCAAAGTTTGACCGATTAAAACACTGCAAATTGCTAATATATGGATGCCTAATTCATTTCAGATCTCATCATCAATAAAAAAAATCGTAAGAAAGGTAAAACGTTGGATTTTAAAATACTACATTATTAGTCCAGTGTATTAGAGACTATAGAGTGATATGTACTTCTAGCTGGAACTTTAGCTAAGTGTCTAACTCCAGTCAAACAAAATCTAGACGTCTAATTAATTGCATTATCGGCTTTTTAATATTGGTGATAGTATTAACAATTATATATGGGAAGTGACCAAATTACATCGGTGTAACATACTGTTCAATAACGTTTTAATAAATACAAATTTTATAAAATTCATTGTTAGATTGAAAGTTTATATCGTATAAATTATCTATGCTAAATTTTATATAAATCTAGAATTGTTTGGTATGTTATTTTGATTGATCAATATTAACGATATTCAATAAAAACGCTTAAACCGTTAATCTTTATGGATCTCGATAACATATCAAATGATTTTAGATAAAAATATAAGTTCAAATTAAAGGGCAATTTTGGAGTTTTATAAAAAAAGCGCCAAAACATATTTTATCCTTCTTAAAATTCTCAAACATAATAAAAAACATAAAATAAAATTATTTTATAAAAGTGGGTGTAAATTAGCAAATGAATGCACAACATTTAATAAAATTAACCCTCAATTTTCTAGTGTAAAATAACTAAATGTCAAGAGTTTTTTGTCCAAAATGAAAATATTCACCTTGCGAATTTAGATCTTCGTGTTTTTAAGTTGGTCTAAATTAGCAAACCCAGACACATATAGTCATCAAGACTTGAAGAAGAGTTATTAGCTTGACTATAATTGTATATCTAGCTTTTTGTATTATTCTTTCAAATCGATTTTTGAAATAACACACGCAATTTTATTTTTGGGAATTGGGGGAAGACTTATCAAACAAGCGAGGAGGAGAAATCTGATAACTGTTTGAACAAATTTTCGTATTCTTTATCACATTTATTTGTCGTTAATCTTATTGTAAATTGATTAAAATAGTTGGTATTCGTTGTTGTGGAAAGAACGCACTCTAAGTGTTTGTAAAATGTTTGAAGTGAGTTTTTCACTGTTTTCAAGGAAAACCTTGGTGACTAAAATCACCATTGCTTTTACAACTAATTCACAACAATTGAATCAAGTTTTTAAATCAAATTGCAGTAAATGTGTTTTGACTCCACTAAGTTGAATACTGATTATCATTGCAATTCGAACGATTTGAGCATTTGTCGCTTAATTGATCAATATCTTCTCGATATAAATCAAATAATATTTTTGGTGATCTTTTCATTTTTTTTGTAGTCTATAGTTTTCCGTATCACGCATTATCTTCATTTCCAATAAGTTCGGGTTGGACGTCTTGATCCTTGAGTGTATAGTTTTCGCCGCGCAACTAAACGTTTTTGAAAAAGTTTTAAAAGTTAAAAGTTGAACGCTAACGACTTATTCACGCTCCTCTAAGTCGTACACCAATACACCATACGTCTAACAAAAATAACACTTTTTTTTGGGCTAATTTTGGCTTATCTTATACCTATATAGCTCAATTGGTAGGGAGGGACATTGTATGACTGTGGTTCGAACTCTGGTACTCTCATTTATTCATCTTAAAAGGTGAAATTTCTCATGTCACTAAACTACGACAAAAAAATTGTACCTTTTAGCTTTTTTTATTAATAATATTTGTTTTCTAAAAAGCAATCTTAAAAGATAATAGTAGACGTATACATGTTATTTTGAACAAATATTTAACATATATACATATTTTTTGACCAAACAAATATACATCATAACCATCCTATAATTGAATCATTTACTCAACTAAAAAATGTTAATGAGATTAAGAACAAGTACAAATGTTTACAAATGAAATCTTGTAAAATTAATCACTGAAAAAAAAAACCCTAATGTAAGCAGCTGAAGCCACGACATATTGACATAAACATCATCAAAACTATTGCAAAGATGATACCAAAAGCAATCAATTTGATCTTCATATTTTGAACCCACATCTTTCTTTTCATCTTTGTTCCTTGTGTTCTAAAATCTTGTGCCTGCAATAAGTGATACAAATATGTCAAGTGTTCATATTTTGGTTTTTTTTTTTTATAGTGATATGTCAAGTGTTCATATGAAACATAAATTAAATGAAAATTAAATATTTTGATAGTGATATGTCAAGTGTTCGTATGAAACATAAATAAAATGGAAATTAAATATTTAAGTACTCCTATACTAACCTGTGATCGAAGGTTGTCAGTCTTATCCACTAGCATCTCAATTTTTTCTCCGCGGTCAAGAACCTACATTAAATAAAATATTTTAATTTATGATGATTAACACGGCCGTCCCAGTTAAATTAGAGGCCCGACTCTGATACTAAAAATAGACCTTTAATAAAATAATTTTTTTTGTAAAAGAACAATTTTATATTTAAATTAAATTGTAAATTAATACAAAAAATAATTCTATCTAGGAGTGCAAACGGAAATTCGGTATAACCTAGCGGGTGTAAACAGCAAGTTAGCAATTCACTTCCACCAACTCATCCCAAGTCTAAGTGGGCTGGGCTCGTGAAAGTAGGCTGTGATTCTGTTTACACTCCTAAACTACACTGACTTGCTGTTTGAACCCTCTAGGTGTGATTTTTTAAAATAAATTGGAGACTCAGCTCTATAGAACGATTTCCACCTCCTTGAGGCTGGCCCTGATGATTAACAGCAATGAACTTTTTTGTGAAAGAAAAAAAAATAGTAATTAACTCTAAAAAGAGAACTTCTTTTAAGCAATATATTTTTTAAAGGTCTTGCCTTCTCAATGTTTTCCATCATAACACCCTTGACTTCAGAAACTTGAGCCTTCACTTTTGCAAGCTTGTTAATCTCTTCAGGATGATCAATACAATATTGCATTTGCGCCTTTAATTTAGGCCTGTATATTTTCATGCACAATACATTAGTAAATCAATGTGTTTTTCATAATATATTTATTTTTTGTATCAATCAAATGTATTGTAAAAGTTTTTATATTTTTATTTAATCATGCTTGTGTACATAATTCAAATTTGACTATTAATAATAAGATCATTAAATTCAATGAATCGCAATAAATAATTTGATGAAACTAGCTAGTTCAAATTAAAACTTTTTATGGTTTATGTTTGGTTACAAATATTTGTAAAGAAAATGCATAAATCAAAGAAATTTTATTAGAAAATGAGGTACCCATATTCTTTGCTAAGACTTTTAGCTGAGGCATTTGCAGCTTTGCCACCAGCATATTTTTTGCTGAATTCTTCCTTGACACGTTCAAGAAAAGCAATAGGAATTTGTCTACCAGCAGATTCAATTGCCACCACACAATAGGCTACAAAATCAAAAACAAAGAAAATAATGAAAAAAACTCATTCATGTTACCAAATTGATTTATAACTTGATAAAATTTTCAAAAAAATTATACATTTAAATATATATTGTAAACTCATTCCACCCCCTCCCTTACATTGCAACAAAAAACAATTGTGCAAATAAGTGCCACCACATGGTAATCTAATTCAAATACGTTGTCTTAGTTTAAAAAATTGTTGCACTTCTACACCATTGGAGCGAATCCAAATCCTACATAATTTGAATTAAAGACCAACACATCATGTATGGATCGTATCTTAGATGTTAAGGTGATTGTAAGTGTACATGTGCGCGTGCGCGCACACACAGGAACCTACATTAAATGCTTTCATGTATACATGTTAAAAAAAACACATTCCATATAATATAATCAATCACCACAAAGCTATATAAATTATGACAAAATATATGATACAAGTTCCAAAGATGCATTCATAACATACTGAAGCCATTATCAACAAGGTAATTGAAAGTGTGGCCATCACAATTGTAGGTGAATCTATTACTAGAAGAAGGAAGCTTTTGTAAACATTGAGCGGCAATGGTGCCAAAGTTTCCAGAAAATTCTGTGTACTCTGCAAGAACAATGTTGCCACGAGCCACAAAGCTATAGATCAAAGTTTGTTGCCCCATCTCTAAAAACCATAGATCAAAACAAAATTCAAAATGTTCAAAGAATGAAGAGAATGGGGTTGAAAGAGTAAGAGAGAAAAATGCAAGTAATTAAGTACGAGGAGAAAAATGATTGATTTGTGTTGAAGGAGTTTTTCTTGTCTTGAGTAACATGCGGGAATACCGTTACATAGAATTTGTCTTAATATAGTATGTTTTAATAATAAATAGCAACTCATTTTTTATAGTTAAAAATTGTGTTTTTCAATTTTAAAATACATTTTGTAACATATTTCATAATTTTTCTAAGGCAAAAATAAAAAATTTAATAAATATTAGTCTCCCACATCTATTTTATAAGCTCTCTCTATAATATTATCTTTTAATAATAAATATTAATCTCTTGCGTCTATTTTATAGGCTCTCTTGGTTCTTGATAGAATTTTTTGAAGTGATGATGTTTCATGATAGAATGTTGTTTGAATATGCTTATGATCTTTCAACCTTATTTTAGATTGTTCCTAATTTGTATTTTTTTTCTTTTTCTGCTCAATAGATAACTAGATGATTATGATTGTGAGATCCGAAATGATTACGATGTTGGAGAACTAGATGATTACAATGGTGAGATCCGAAACAGGTATGGTGTTTCACGTTCGAGAAGGTACCTACAAGTCATGTTACCACTCTAACCCTCAAGTCAACATGTGATCAAGAAGGAGCGAAAGTGAAAAGTGATGGAATTGTGTACTATGGCGCCATAGCTTGCATTTATATAGGGGAGACAGTTATAACTGTCGGTGCTTGCTGGATATAACTGTCACTAGAGGTTATGGGAGCGGTTGAGATGAATCCAAGGACTTCGTGAACGTGTGCAAGATCGTATCTACTATAGGAGGTGTACAATAGCTATCATGCTCGTTATCCTTAACGTGCATGAGAAGCTTACTTGAAGGAGTGGCTTAAGGTTGGATCTTAGAGAGCTTGGGCCACGTGTAATAGGCTTTGGCCCATTTAAGAACAATTTTCAATCTCTTGCTATGAGATTGATAGTGATTTTGATGTCACTACTTGAGAAGAGATATGTTTGAAGAGATCTTGATTCTTGGTTAACATCATCATAGACTAAAGTTACTAATAGAGTAAAGGATTTTATTTTTTTAAAAAAAATTTGTTTGAATCAAAGACTAATATGACAACACGTTACTCTTAAAATGATCAAAATAATAATTTGTCCATTTAAAAATTTATCGGGACAAATGCTCTCTCAACATTCTATAAGTTGAATTGAGACATTTACCGGTATGGACCAAGACTTCGCTTTTTTCCTCAAATATAAATAACAAAAAATAAACAAATCATATTTATAGTTCGAAATATAAACCTACAAGGGCTCCATCAAAGTGGGTGATTTACTTTATAGTATAAATTAAAAAATGAGTAATATCAACCGTTTGATAATAAATTAAAGGTAAAAATTATAAGCACATTAAAACAAATAATGAGATTGTTATAATCACAATATTTGATTTTATTACTTTGCACTTTACTCATTTTAGATGATCAAAATCCCTATCATATACTCTCTCTATCATACTATTATTTTTAAAATACACTAGAGATAAACCCGTGCGTTGCACGGGTTCGATTAAACTATATAATTAAATATTTTTATAAATGAAAATAATAATTGTGATAGGAATGATTACATAGTTAAATAATAGATATTTATTATTTTAAAATGTGATTATATTTAATATTAGTATTAGTATATGTATAAAAATAAAAAAAGTTGTTTAGAAATATGAATTTTTTTATTGATTTATATCGTAGTTTAATTTGTTTATATTTTAATATAATAAATCTCTTATAATATTGCACAAGTTTGAAGAAATATCTCATATTTTATTTTAACAGTGTCAATATGTATAAGATCTTAGGTTTTTTATATATGAGTTGCAATTGTATTTTTTTTTTTTTTAAAAAGTGAGTTGCAATTGTATATTACATGTTTCTTTGCTTTTTATTTTGATGTATCCCTTATTTTATTTTATTTTCAATAAGAGTTGGATGTATAAAGACTTATATATGCTTACAATATTGTTCATGATAAATGTTGAAAATTTGAAATAAATCTTGTTACAGTATATGATTCATACATATGGTGGCTTTGACTTTTTTTTAGAAAATTAGGTATCAAATAGCGTAACTGATTACTTCCTTCTATGTAATTTAAGGCACCAAATAGCTTATCTATTTGCTTCCCTCTCGTTCTTTCGAAGATTCTTATCACATATTCATTTGGTGAAATTTTATCACGACTTTATTAGTCCCAAATTTTTTAGTCTATTGTATGGTTTAATTTTATTTTTTTGCTTGGTCCTTTTTTTTGTTTGTTTTTCTTTTCCTTGGTGAGGTTTGTTTCCCTTCAAATTTATTGTTAGTTTTTGACTTTGTTATTTAATAATATTTGCTTGAATATTTAGTTTTTTTTTGTTATTATATAAACTTGATTATTTTTTGCTGCCAATATATATGTTTGGATGATGATTTCATATATTATTTGAATTTAGGTTTAGTTATTTCATATATACTTTTTTTATCCGATCAGGTAAAGAAAGTTTATTATTTTAGAATAATTTAAATCTAATATGTCATCTTATTATTTGCTTAAAAAAATGTCATCCTATTCTTACAAATATCTCACTATTTTCTTAGCAGTAACTTAAACATTAACACAATAGAATATGTACTTATTTTTATTATTTTATGAACAACCATATAGTATCAATTTCAAAGCTATCAACAACTCGATTGAAAAGCCCAATTAAGCTCTATATCAATTTCAAAGCTATCAACAACTTGATCACTTGCTTCCTCAAATTTGACCTGCAAGAGAGGCTCCAACCCATGTTATTTTGGATTCACTAAAATATAAATCTGAAATAATGACTGAAAATAGAGACATAAAATATTAATTAATAAATAAAAATCTAGAAATTAAAAAGATAATTTAAAACTCAAAAGTTCCAAATATTCAACTCAAAGATTAATAAGAGATACATTAAATTAATTTAAAGTGTAAAACCGGTGAATAAAAATTATTAAATTTTCAATAAAACTACCATTATATTCGAAATCTTTTCAAACCATTGAGTATAGCAAGGTTTGACAACCATATAGTATCAATTTTAAAGCTATCAATTAGTATAATGAATAACCTTTTCCCCTTTTATACGGATATATATTTTTTCACAAAGAGTGTAAATTAATTACCAACTAATCTTAAAATAAATTCACCAAAAATATAACAATTATTTATTTGATTCAAATAATAATGGCAAACATATGATAAAAATATAAAGAACACAGAAAGCATGATATTGTGATTATATGTTAATGTACACAACTTAGACAAAAAAATATCACATATAAAACCACTCAACACAAACAAAAATATTTAAATTCAAAAAGTAAATCACTCATCATTTCACTTTAGCCTCAATAACTTCAAGAGAAACAATAAATTCTAAGTAAATTATCTCCTAACAAAAAATAAGAAGATGAAGTATATTGTTTCTTTGATTACCTCTTTTGATTTTTTTATGTTGATTGAGACACAAAGGTTGAATTTGTAATCTGCAAACACACGAAAAATATGAAATTCTCTTAATCCTAATTGTTATGTAGAAACTTTGAGAGCAAAATTGCAAAAAATAAAAAAAGAAGTATGAATCTAAGAAAACAATAAACTTTTTATTTGACATATATTGACCAATTGATCAATTGAAAAAGTAAAAAAAAAGGAACAAAAGAGAGGGAAAAACAACTAACTGACCTATAGCAAATTAAAGGAGAAGAAGAGCAAAAATCATCATGTTGCAAGCAATGTCATGGCAAGAATTTATAGAAGATAAAACTTCATTTCATTTTAGCATAATTATTTGTATGTTAGGATTGCCTTTTCATGTTATTGTGATAGGAATTATTAATGCATACGTTTTTTCTTGTGGGAATAATGATGGGGATCCCATAATGATGACATTTAGTTGTGGAATAGTAAATGTTAAGACATAGTATTATCTCTTGGTCTTCAACTCTATAATAACTCTACAATACATTTTTTTTCTTGCATAAATAACATAAGAAGCTAAATAGTTGGTGGAGCAATGTTTAAATAGAAATGAAAAACTTCTCTAAAAGGTGCCACATAGGCAAAATGCTTGCCTAGGAGCTACTCAAGAGCTTCCTTTTATAAGTAAAAGATTTTGAATAATTTAGATTTTATTCTCATTTTTCAACAATTTTCATGAGGAACAATTTTAAAAAATACATTTATCTTATTAGCTTGAGAAAATTAAAGGAGATTAATTAATTTTTGCTGAAATAATGTGAACTAATTTTATACTTATTTGAATTAGATTGAATATTCAATTTGATCTTTACAATTTTGGCTTAACTCTAGTTTTGATCACCCTATTTTTATAATTTTACAGATTTGGTCTCCTTATTTTAAAATTCGATAGTTTTGGTTCCCTTAATTTGAAAATGAGAAAAATACCAACATCAATAAAATTGTAAGAAAAATCTTGTATAAAGTTAATTTAAAACATGTTGTATCATCAGATTTTAGATGAAAAATATATGTCAGGGGAACAAAAACTGTCGAATTTTAAAATAGAGGGATCAATTCTGCAAAATGATAATAATAGGGGGACCAAAACTGCAATTAAGCCTACAATTTTCTAACAATTCAATAAAATTTGAATTAATTTATGATATCTTCATAATACAAATAAATTACTCTTTCTATTATACTAAAATTCGGTTAGGACGGGAGAATCCACATTGTATGCCCCACAGATTTTTTCGATTGAGATTAGTCATTATTAACGACGGTGGAAACTTCGTACCAATATCATGGTAATTTAAAAAAAAACAAAAAAAAATTATTTGTCATATATAAGATAATATCAGAAGCTAGATTAAATTTTAATTTCATCTTAATTTGACTTCTATATGAAAATATCAAAAACTAGATTGAATTTTATTTTCGTGTGAGATCACATTTTGTTATAAGAAAACTGTGAGACCAAATTACCACTTTACTCTTATTATTAGGTATTATTTCCCGCCAAAAACCGTCTAATTGCCTCCATTTTCCCCATTCTTACAATCTTCGCCTCCGTTTCCATTTCCTGCATCAAACACATTTGAAGTTTACCATCTCACTCAATCTTCTACAATGGATGATGACTACATCATGGACATGGAAATGGACATGGATGTTCCTCTCCCTGAAGAACTCGAATTACTCGAATCAACCTATCGCATCTACGAACAACAACAAGACCAAGAAGATCACTACTTTTACCAACCACCCGAAGACGAAACCGAATTCGAACAACAACCGCCACAAGATCTAGTTTCTCCTTCCGAACCTCAGTTCAACAGCCACAAACGTTCTCGTTCGAAATCGAATTCGGATTCCGATTTGGATGATTTGGATTCTTCTGGTGTTGAAAAAAGAGAGAAAGTTAGGGTTAGGGTTGAAGATCCACCTGTTGAAGAGGATTGGCTTCGATACTCTCCTCCACCTACTACTACTACTTCAGTTGAAGAAGTGAGATTGTCTAAGGAGAAGACGTTGTCGCGATTTGCGTCGGAGATTGATGGTGAAGTTATGCCGATTACTGCGCCTAATGGAGATAGGGTTTACACTAAGCTGGATAGGTATTACGGTGAAGAACAAGTTACTAAGCTGAATTATAAAGGATATTCTTCTGGTACTTATTCATTTTTTTGAATTAATTAGCTTTGTTCAATTTTTGCATAACTTCACCATTACTTTTTGGTTTTAATTTACAATTTTGTTTAGCTGATTAGAAAATAAGATTTGTTTTGGTGTGTTGATTTTTTCAGTTCATTTTGATTTGATGAGTTTCTTTATTTTTTTGCCAACGTTAGCAGAGGATATTATTCTGGTATTTATTGGTTTTTGGAATTAATTAGCTTTGTTCAATTTTTGCATAAGTTCACTATCACTTGATTTCAATTTACAATTTTTTTTTTGTTTTTGGTTAAGTAGCTTAGTAGCTAGATTCACACTCTTTAATTGTGGAGAAATGGAGAATCCGGGATTCGAACCCGATCCCTCCAATAATGTCTCTGGTAGTAGCTACCATCTGAGCTACACTTACAGGACAATTTACAATTTTATTTAGCTGATTAGAAAATAAGATTTGTTTTGTTGTTTTTTCAGTTCAATTTGATTCGACGAGTTTCTTGATTTATTGCCAATGCTTATGGATTGATTGAAATGTAAATGAGATTGCAAATCTTGAAATGGCACAATGTGGATAATTTGTGTTTATTTTTTGGTATTTGCTTGCAGATCTTGCTATAGAACCGATTAGTGTCCTGTTTGAAAGGTTGGAGCAAGAGACTTTTGCTAAGGTTTGGACTTAAAACACTATTTTGTGAACTTCAAGTGGCTTACAGTTGAATAAAAATTTCATCTTGTGGATAATTTACGGATTTTTAGGCTTATGGAAAATTAGAACCTGGAGGTTTGGGTTATCATATATGAATTTTGATGTTTTTTCTGGTTCTTGTGATGCTGTAGACCTTGGCAGCTAGTTCTGAAAGCCAAAGTGTTGTAGATGTTCCTGAAACACCAACAGTCAGTGAAAAACTTTGGGTTGAAAAATATGCTCCAAAGTCGTTTACTGATCTTCTTAGTGATGAACAGACAAATCGTGAGGTACATATTTACTGTAACATTTAGCTTTTGAAACTGTTTGGTCGAAAAGTAGAAACTATTGATTTAAGCTGTTATATTTGAAGATATTATTCTTTGTCTCACGGGTGCTGTTGTTGCCATTGATTGCGGCCTTTGTCTAAAACAGGTACTCTTGTGGTTAAAACAATGGGATTCTACCGTGTTTGGATCTGAAATACGAAGCACATCAGACGACGTTTTGTCTGCTTTGAAACGGCATTCTTCTATTTCCCATAAACCGAAACCTATGGGTTCAAATTTCCCAAGAACAAATGGAGGGCACAATTGGAGTAGTAACAGGTATACAAATTCTAGAAGTACGGTGGAGAGTGGAAATTCGACGAGTATTCAGGATACACGCAATACAAAGTCACGGAATATTGGCGCACCAGAACAGAAGGTATTTTTAAGTATTTTCTGTTTGTATTTTCCTCTTGAGAACTTCAGGGTTAATAAGCTTTGTATTTTCTGATTGTATTTACACAAGTTTTGATTTTCTTATTCTCTTTCCTATCATATCATACCAGTCACCACATCTCTCTCTCTCTCTCTCTCTCTCTCTCTCTCTCTCTCCCTCTCTCTCTTTCTCTCTCTCTCTCTCTCTCTCTCTCTCTCTCTCTCTCTCTCTCTCTCTCCTTTTTATATCTATCTTCTTTACACCTCTTTCATGTTGCATAGGTGGACTGAAAAATTCTTTATCCTCTTTACACAGTTTCATTACGTTTTTCGTCTATTGCTTCCACTTTCTTTCTCTACCGTTTCTATATCGCACTTCCTTACACTTCTCTACATCCCATAGGGGGTGGAAAAAGATATTTATCCTTCTTATTTTGCTATATACTATATTTGCAATTGTCATTCTTGGGAAGCAACAGTGACAAATTGGCACAACTGTGTACTATTATTCGTGTCTGTGTTTGTAAAGAGTGGAGATTAGTTTTGTAACATGTTGGGTATAACTGACAATAGGATTATGCTCGAGCTGGTGCCAACAATGGTGCTATAATATGCATTAGCATTTGGGATCACCTGATCGAGTTGTGTTAAGTGCATAGACTTTCTTGTGTGCACACCCTGCACACCACTTTTACTCTAATTTTACTTGGCCAGCCTTAAGCACACACACAGAGTCTGATGCTCACCCTGGTTTGGTGCATAACAATGAAGATATTTGTTAATCATTATGCCTAGCCAAGGCTCCCCTTATTTGAAGCAATTTTAATTACACAAATGTGTTATTTTCATGCTTCTTAGTCCTTCTAATCATGCAGTTGCACAATGGTTATGGATTTGTTAGTACATAGCATGTGATGCATATATATATGAGTGAGGAATTGCACTTGCAATTGATATTTTATAATGATCACAGATCCTTCTGCTATGTGGACCACCAGGTCTCGGAAAAACAACACTTGCACATGTAGCTGCTAGACATTGTGGATATCACGTGGTAGAGGTATATTTCTATTCTATTTTACATGCACATGTAGCTGCTAGGCATTGTTGATTTGTACCTTGCAGCTGCACACTCTGCATTAGGTTGTCAACATCATTTGTGATTTTCAGAACTTGTTATATTTAATATCATCATTATTATATCATAATATCATTGTTTTATATTACAATATTTTAGAGTATTTTACACAATTTCTTGGAGTAGTTTTCAGAATTTGTTATGTACTTATATATGTTTTGTTTCTCTATTTATTTAGGATAAGAGTCTAATATGTGTATAAAAGTGCTTTATCTTTTATTTCACATTAAACAAATCAATTTTAGACTGGTCATTAGCTTACTCTCTCTCTCTCTCTCTCTCTCTCTCTCTCTATCTCTCTCTCCCTCTCTCTCTCTCTCTCTGTCTCTCTCTCCCTCTCTCTCTCTCTCTCTCTCTCTCTCTCTCTCTCTCTCTCTCTCTCTCCTTACTTAAGTAAATCTCTATAGTTTCCAATTCAATGTATATCAAACACAAGTTTAAAATTTTATAGGTTAATGCTAGTGATGATCGTTCTACATCAACAATTGAAGCAAAAATCCTTGATGTGGTTCAGATGAACTCTGTCTTGTCTGATTCAAAGCCAAAGTGTCTGGTATTTTCTATTCTCAACATTTTCACTTTGTATCTTGCTATCATTTCCTAGCGACGATGGTTGTCTTTTACCTTTTTATTCCAGGTGGTGGATGAAATTGATGGAGCCCTTGGGGATGGAAAAGGTGCTGTGGAGGTTCTTTTAAAGATGGTTAGTGATTTTTTTGACACATAAAGATGGTTATTGATATTTGAATACTTATTTTACATGACTCTTCCTTGGTTTTAGAGCAATCATATGTCTTTTCTATTTTGTCACATGCCATTAATCTAAAGTAGAACCCTATAGTTTTTGTAACCAAAGAATATTATGCTGTTATACCAACCACTAACTGAGAAATTGAGATTAAGGTCTCATTTCTTTATGGAAGTATTAGCATTGCCTACATGGAAGGAAATTGTTAAGCCAATTTGTCATTGAGAATTTATAAAGCTCAGTTCATTCTAAATTGTGCAGATTTCTGCTGAAAGGAAGCCTGATGCAGGGAAGCAAAGTTTTGATAAAGGACAAATGGAAAGGAAATCATCAAAGAAGGGGCGAAAAACTGCATCCCTGTCAAGACCTGTGAGTTTCAGATTTTCATATTCTCATACATCATTCACTAGACTATTCATTTGCAATAATGGAATTGGTGATAAATCTTTTGCAATGATGGCATTGGTTCTGAATGTAGGTGATTTGCATATGTAATGACCTTTATGCACCTGCCTTAAGATCATTACGCCAAGTGGCCAAGTAAGTAACTAATCTTGATAATTAGTGCATGACATTAATGTTATTGATCCCGAACATCCTAAATATTTGTTATGCTTATTTGCCACCTTGTGAAAATCTTACTGGATCAAAAGGTTCAAAACCTTAGTAGCTTGTTTATTAAGTTTCCCTAATAATCCATTAACCCCAACGATGTCAATCAACCAAAGACTTACCCTCAATTTCAGAAGGCTTTTATGTTTTATTACAATATTCATATTTACATGATACATTATGATACTATATGCCTACACGATGATCCTATACAATAAATCCATAGATTCTAATATTTTTAATACCCCTCTCAACCTGTAGCATATAAATCACCTGCATCAAGCTTGTTACAAAGATAACTGAGTTAAGGACCTATTAGGGATATGCTGAAGGCATCTTGCAGTTGATCATTGGAGTTGACAAAGCTTGTGGTGTTGTCTCCCGATG